>JACYFF010031952.1:70532532-70623718 GCA_017589665.1 Selenicereus undatus | reverse complement strand
ATATATATATATATATATATATTTGTTATCAAAATGATTAAATGCGATAATTAAATATGAGAAAATCTTTAGCATGAGGTAATTAAATAAATGAACACGAATTAGTGTTGGGCTAATACAGCAAGCCAAGGACCAAGACCTAGAGTTGGCTCAAACAATACAAGGATGTGAGATTCTACCGAGATCTGCCCCTTGATGAAGAACTTAAGAAGTAAAGACTTATTGTTACTCACGAAGGGATCGAGCTCCAACAAGCACATGAGCTTACAGTAGTTTTTGATGAGACAAAAGCAAGGGAAAGCTTGGCCAAGGATGAGAGCTCCCTTAAGGGTCCCATTCAAATGGATTCTATACTAGTCCCTTCCTTTAAGGAACTATAGAGGTTCAGGTTCGAGCTCAAGAAGAAGAGGAGCCTAGCATGGGTTAAGAGGAGGCCAAGCAAGAAAATGAGATCCTTTTGGATCTTAAAGAGAAAGAAGTTAAATCAAGCCCTTACTTGGAAGTTGTACTATCTATTGTCCCTCAATCTCACTCTTATGCTCTCTATTGTTCCAATTTGGGAATTGAGGTGAGCATCACTAAGCGAGCCCTAATTTCATTTTCAATGAGGCAATTGAATCGTGAGGATATCTATAATGTGTCCCCCATGGATGCTAGGCATCTTTCTTTTTTGGGAGACCATTCAAATTTGTCCCTACGATTGTATTTCATTAGAGACGTAACTTCCAAGTCCAAACTCTCACTCTCAATCTCAAACACCTAAATTCCCCTCGACCTTAAACCCCACAAAAATTGAAGCTCCATAAATAACTCATTTGCACTTCTCAACCAAATGTGAAACTTTTACCCTGTAGGCACAAAGATGTTTCAACCCCTTTGCCCTTAAAAGTGAGTTTTCACATGTTAAGCTTGGAAAGGATAAGGAAATCTCTTTAGAATTAGGTTGTGATGTTCATATTAAGACTTCTAATAGTCTCAGGACTGGTGGAAGGATTGTTTAACAAATTGGACTATCCCCTAAAGGCTTCAACAACTTCTATCTGTTTAAGAAGGCTGGTATTCTTAGCATAATGCATTTTCTCAACGGGTGCAAGAAGTTGTCAAGATTGGTATGCTTGGGTCTCAATCACAACGATTTGAGGGCAAATCCTTTCGAAGAAAAGGCGTTAGATGTGTAAAGCACAAAAGGCAGGTTTGGTTTGTAACCTTGTAATAAACGAGTTTAGGACGAAATAGGCCCAAGTGATGCATACTACGCCCCAAGCCAACTCATTGGCTACACCCTCATCCACACGACGGCCCAACCAACTTTCCTTGGTCAAGTTGGTCACTGTTGTAGCATATCACTCAGTTCCAACTTCGCATATCACATCCCTATTGAAGTCTAGTTGGTGGGATCTATGCTTCTTTCAGAAGCTTATGGAATTAACTTTATGAGCATGGAATGAAATCAAGAGTTAGGTTTCATTTTGAGCACCTAAAGTGCTAAAAACCCCAACACATACAGTGCACCTTTTTCTCGGTAAATTGGCTCAATTTAGGTCAAGTTAAAATCCTTCCTAAAGAAGCTTAAACAATGTGATCCCATGTTTTTCTGATTCCCTATGATTACTATTTTGGTTTGTATGCTAAATTTGGTACTTGTTTTCAATATTGGGAGAAATGACCCAAATATATGTATTGTGCACAAAATTTAAATTTTGGAGCAATTTACAACTTGGCCTGAACTACGGAGAGTGCAGCTATTATCTTTGAGATTAATTAGTATAGGATGATTATACACATACCAAGGAAGATTTTCCAACTTACGAGACCCCCATTAGAGTTCTAGAGCCATCTATAAGCCTCTTTCTAGGATGGGGAAGAATCCTGGAAAAATACAACTCAATTTGATTGTAATTATCTCACTAATTTGATTTATTTTTCTAAGATAATTTATAATCTTCCTATTGGTACATTTGCCCCCACTATTGTAATAGCTAATCTCCCCCACCCCCGCCCCTTTTTTTGGTATTTATAGACCCTTATAACTCTATGTAAACTCAGCTTGAGTTGAATTATGAATGAAAAGACAAATGAACAAATGACTATTTTCCCTCACTAAAATGTCTACGTCTTTATGTTCTTAATAAAGAGTGGTGAGTACAGTCTTTCCTTTGGAGTTCTTCTTCGGTATCTATGAGCCTTTAAAAGAGGAACTTGGTGGGAAGTATTTTATCTATCTTTGGGTCTTACCTTAGATCAAAACTCGAATTCTTATTGATTATGTAAGATTCAATCCAAAAGAAGCATCCTTTTGTGTAATTAATTTTCATGTCATCTATCATCTTGGGAGATCGAGGATTCCATTGCTCATCAAGTTGGAATCAAGGAACATTATTCCACATTAAATTGAGGTCAGTGCTAGAGCTTCTTTTGGGTCGTTGTTGGATCAGAACCTTCATCTATTCAAGCACCTCACTATCCTCTTTTTAACTTCAACCCAAAAAATTCACACTTTGTCCCTTCAATATCTTACTTCATTTACCTACCATCATCAACCTTCATGAGTCCATAAAGAACCCTAATTATAGCCTAAACACAATCCATAACCAAAACACATCCCTAAAACTTTAGAAAAGGCCTTCACAAACAAAGGTCGTCAAAAAATACCCAGGCAAAGACTCAGCACGATCTACCTATGTTGCTTGGAATGATTGTGTCACCTCTCCTGCACTCATATTTTTGTTCCAGGGATTTGGCACGCCCACCCCATGCCCTTGAGCACGACTGTACCACCATCTTTTCAACTATTTTCTTAATTGTGCCCCCCAGCATGTCCGCGCTTCCCCTATTTTCGTTACTTTTTCATTTTTTCAACTTATGAACTACTACTAGTTATAGTTAATGAGGGCAATGCTTCTCAGCATGCCTATGCGATTAATAGGGCCATTGTTGACCTTCAGTCTCAAGTAAAAAGCTTAGCAAGCAACTAGTTCATATGAAAAGGGCTATAAAAGAGACTTCTTACTTTGATGGTAGTAGTTTGGATCCTACCACTTGTTTCAGATAGGTTCAAATTCTTGAAGATTATTTTGAGGTAAAAAGGATGCTCAGAGGAAGAGAGCTTCAAGATAGTTATTCAAAAACTCCAAGGTTATGCACAACATTGGTTCAAATGCCTTACAAGGAAGATAACACTTCAAGGAAAGACTAGGATCAAGACTTTGAGTTAGCTCAAATCGTATATCGGTGTGAGATTCTGCCAAGATATATTCCTTCATAAAGAACTCAAGAAGCAAAGACTTATTGTTGCTCACAAAGAGATCAAGATCCAACAAGGAGAAGAGCTTAAATTAATTTTTGACAAGAAAAGAGAAAGGGAAAGCTTGGACAAGGATCATAGCTCTCTTAAAGCTCCCATTCAAATCGATTCTACACTAGTTCTTTCCTTTGAAGAAACCATAGAGGTTCAAGTTCAAGTTCAAAAACTAGAGGAGCTTAGTTAAGAAGAGGCCAAGGAAGAAAAGGAGATCCTTTTGGGTCTTGAAGAGAAAGAAGTTGAATCAAAGCACAACTTGGACGTTGTACCAACTATTGTCCCTCACTCTCACTCTTATGCTCTCCATTGTCCCAATTAGGGAAATCAGGTGAATATCATGAAGCATGCTCTACTTTCACAGTAAATGAGCGAATTAAGGAATGAGGCTATTTATGATGTGTTTTCTAGGGATGCTTTGTATCTATTTTTTGGGAGAAAATTAAAAATTGGCCCCAAGATTATCTTTCATGAGAGACCCAACTTCCGAGTCCGAACTCTCACTCTCAACCCCAATCACCTGAATGCCCCTCAACCTCAAACCCCACAAAAATTAAAGCTCCACAAAGAAATCATTTGCACCTCAAAGCTAAATGTGAAACTCTCACCCATGTTGGCACAAAGATCATTCGACTCTTTTGCCCTTAAAAGTGAGTCTCCACAAGTCAAGCTTGTGAACGATAAGAAAATCTCTCTAGCCTTAAGATTTGATCTTTATATTGAGATTTTCAATAGTCTCATGAAGGTTGGAAGGATTGCTCATCCCATTAGAGTATCCTAACCACGATCACAATCGTACGGGTAGTCGTAGTATAGATAAAAAAATCGTTCTCAGGGACCAAAGTAATCTATAGAGCTTTCTCTATCCGAATATGCTAAGCAAATATTAAATCAAGGGGTTTTTGTTCAACAACTTCAAATTTAGTAATTCTAAATCAATTAAGGAAAAACGCCTAGGAATTCATGTAGTTAAGAAAGCTTATTGGATCAAAATGATAAACTTGTGCTTTTCTCTAAACGATTAATTTCGAGGAATTGCAATCTATCCAACAATTTAGTCTATTCTTTTGAAATCAACCAAATTTGCCTAAACTAATGAAAAGTCATTCTTTCAAACTAATTTCCCTTAATCCAAGTGGAATATTTTTTATTACACTCTAGTCCTCCCAGCAAGCAATTCTCTCTTTCGAATCAGCACTATGTTAGGTTTTGTCAAGCAGCCCAACAATCAAATGTCACCTTTCAGTTTTTCACTCAATTATTTCAAGTGAGCAAGCAAACTTTGGCCAAAAATCTACTCACATCATGGTAAACACTTGATAGAACGAAATCAAACCGATCATGAAATAAGCACAATTCTATTGATTAAAACATGATCCAACTACGCTTCCATAAAATAACGAATTCCTATACAAAATAAACTTCTCACACATGATTAAAGATTAAACAACTAACCAACAATTCGGCGAAATCTGAGAGAAAGGGCTTGATAGAGATAGCCTTCGACCAACGACTTCAAATCGCTTCAAAACGAAACACACTTAGTATTTCTCATTAAAACTATAGCCAAACTAAAAATACTAACTAAGAAGAGCAAAATTTTGAGAGGGAAAGTGAACTATGCTATGCTTCGTCTCTTCTCTGTTGCTGAACGATGAGACTTTTATAGAGAACTTTGGATGTTTTCAGCCACACAGCCGAAAGAAAATGAAGAGGCAACTGTTTCACAGGTCACCACGGTATATGGCAGGCACCATGGTCCGATCATGGACTTGGATGGAACTCGATTTTTGCTCTTGTCATGCTCCATGTGCGTAGCATCACATGGGTGTCCGTGAGGGAGGTCAAAATACATCCAATGAGGGTTAACTACTGGGTAAAAAGGCCTAAAACCCTACAAAACACATCATATAACGATACCAAAGCATAAATCAAGAGTATGAGTATAAATAGTAACTTAAAGCACATAATTCTCCTAAAAATGTGGGAAAATGACCCTAAAATGATGTATACATTAAGCACTTATCAAACTCCCCCATGCTTAAATTGTTGCTTGTCCTCAAGCAATGCTAAAACAAAAAATATATAACACCTCCTCAAGGTGGATATCGGTAACATTCTAATGACAAAGTTGATCCAAAGTAAGCCCAAAAAGACGCAAAAATCATTAGCAAATAGATTGGGGAATGAAATTTTCGAAAACCACTTGATAGACCACAATGCCAAATTTGAATCAATCTCCACAAATCATCAAATACATCCCTTCAACATATGAAACAAACAAAGCTACCAAGGCCGGTAGAACCTAATGTATATATGGGTTGATCTCCAGCATCAGATTCGAGGGTGAATTTGAATAATAAATTAAACGTGCATCCAATGCATTTTAGGAGCTTTTATTCCATCTTTTGGGAGGCCCAAGGTGTCCTTTAAAGGTCCCTTGAGTTATTTTGGGGATAAATACATAAGGAGAACTAAGTATGGGCAGAATATGCAAGTTCAACAACTCGGCAGTTTGGAATAATCAGCTAGTCCAACTTTCATCTAAACTCCACATGATTTAGCCAAGGTTTCTCTGGCCTAAATTTGATTTTAGGAAGAGAGATTTCTAAAATACCAACCACGCTTAAATTGGAGTTCATTTGGCTGGTCAAGTTCACCCCACAAAATTGGATATTAAAATACAGGCCAGTTTTGGGCAGTCTCCACTCTTTGGCCCATAACTTTTGAACAGATGATCCAAATGCAATGAAACCATGTCCCCTGGAAACTATACATCCTAATATTTCCAATGATTCAAGAATCATCGAATTTGGATCACAAACCAGAGAGATATGCCTATTTGAAGTTGGGGTTGTTGCGGGTGTGAATGCATTTAATGCAAAACGCGTGAGGGTGTGGGAGTGCTTGTGATTACGGCTCTTGCTGCTTATGCCTCTTCCAAAAATGTGTCCTACCTCCTCTAGCAAGGCCAAGATGTGTGAGAATGATGCGTGCATGAATCCCTTTTGCTTTTACACGTTTTTCACACCAAAAGACATCAAAGAGACACACCTCATCCCCCTTGGTGCATCTGAATATAGCTACAGAACATTTGCTTGCTTTCTTCACACCTTTTCATTTGTTTTTATTCTACCTTTTCGTGTGTAAGGCCTCTACTATATAAGGGCCATAGTTTAGAATCATTTTAATCAATCAACTTTCGAGATATATGAATTTTGTGAGTTAGGAAAACTCTCTTCATTCAAACTCCTAGTGTTGTATCTTGAGTTTGGCAAGTCAAGTGGGTCTCTAGGTCTCTTTGTCTCAACTAGAAGGTGCTTAAATTCTATAACTAGTTGATCTAAAGAGATTGCCCAAGTGTTTCTCCAACGGTGGCTCTTAGGATTATCCCTTGAAAGTTCACTTGATTATCCAAACTCTTGTTTTCATCCTTGCATTTCGGTTTCATCATCTCCATTTCTTTTGATAATCAATTGTTTATGTTTTTGTGAGTTTCCCCTCTGAAAATATACATCAAATTGGTATCAGAGCTGAGGCTACATTCTTGGCCAAGCTTCCTTTCTCATCCCAAACACAAAACTCACAAAAAAAGCCTCACAAAAGTTCAGTCGTACCAACGTAGAAAAGTAGCACGGCCATACCGTGCCACCACGCACGACCGTGCCACCTTCTCCTGTCTCACATCAACCATTTCTCATCCATAAATTCTCACCATGTTTCTTCCCTTAGCCTAAATACATCTGTAGCCTCAAACACTCCCTCCACAAGAGAACCCTTAAGCCTTCATCCATCATGAGCTCTCTTGAAGACTTGAGGAACGAGATTGCTTTGATTTCAAAGGAGTTGGCTAGCCTTGAGACTCCAAAGTTTCATGGCCAAAAGGAAGAGTTCCCTTATTGGATTTCCAAGGTGGAACAAGCCCTTACTCACCACAACCTTGAAGAGTACGACAAGTTCAAGGTGGTTATCAAGAAGCTACGAGGCTATGCACTTGAATGGTGGGAAAAGTACAAGTATAAAAGGAAGAAGAGAGGGAAAAGTAAGATCCGAACATGGGCTAAGTTAAGAGGTAAGCTAGAGTATGCTTTTGCTCCAACTTCTTACTTACACAAGCATCTTCTTCTTCCCTTTGAGGAAAATTGCTTTAACTCCTCTTCCAAAGACATACCTTTCAACAAGGGGAGCCTCATGAGTACTTGTATCCCTAATTCCACTTCCCTCTTTTGTTTGAAAAAACCCAACCCCAACAAGGATGAAAAGATCCTTGGGGAGGAAGCCTCAAACCTAATTGACTTACCTCCCGTTTTTTATGACTATGGTGATGATGTTGAACTTGAGGGACAAGAAGACCATTCCTGTCCTTCACCACTTGTACTAGATCACAATTCTTATGAGGGAATAGCATGTGTTACTCACCTTGATCCTTATCATGACAATCTCATTATTTCATCATCCCCACAATTAGAACTGGAAATAGCCAAACTCATCACCATGGGGATACAAATGGGAAACACAAGTGAGGAACAACCAAGAGGGTAAGGAAAGGAGAGAGAGGGAAACATGATGAATGTGCCAAGATCGTTTTCATGGGTGTTTCGTTTGAGAACAATCACCATGGGGGCCAAGGAAGCACTTAGTTGGGTGTTTAGCCTAAGAAGGGAACACAAGTACCGTTCCACGTTTGGGAGCACCATCCCAAGTTTCTTATGCTTCAACCATCAGATTTGAGGAAGAATCTCCTTCAACAAGGGGAGGATAATGTATATATGGGTTGATCTCAAGCATCAGATTCGAGGGTGATTTTGAACAACAAATTAAAGGTGTTTCCAATGCATTTTAGGAGCTTTTATTCCATCTTTTGGGAGGCCCAAGGTGTCCTCTAAAGGTCCCTTGAGTAATTTTGGGGATAAATACATAAGGAGAACTAAGTATGGGCAGAATATGCAAGTTCAACAACTCGGTAGTTTGGAAGAATCAGCTAGTCCAACTTTGAGGCAACTTTCATCTAAACTCCACATGATTTAGCCAAGGTTTCTCTGGCATAAATTTAATTTTAGGAAGATATATTTCTAACAAGACCAACCACGCTTAAATTGGAGTTCATTTGGCTGGTCAAGTTCAGCCCACAAAATCGGATATTAAAATGCAGGCTAGTTTTGGGCAATCTCCACTCTTTGGCCTATAACTTTTGAACGGACGATCTAAATGCAATGAAACCATGTCCCTTGAAACTAGACATCCTAAGCTTTCCAATGAATTCAGAATCATAAAATGTTGATCACAAACCAGAGAGATATGCCTGTTTGAAGTTGGGGTTGCTGCGGGTGTGAATGCATTTAATGCAAAATGCGTGAAGGTATGTGAATGCTTGTGATTACGGCTCTTGCTGCTTATATCTCTTCCAAAAACGTGTCCTACCTCCTCTAGCAAGGCTAAGACGTGTGAGAATGATGGGTGCATGAATCCCTTTTGCTGCTACACGTTTTTCACACCAAAAGACATCAAAGAGACACACCTCTTCCCCCTTGGTGCATCTGAATATAGCTACAGCACATTTGCTTGCTTTCTTCACACCTTTTCATTTGTTTTTCTTCTGCCTTTTTGTGTGTAAGGCCTCTACTATATAAGGGCCATAGTTTAGAATCATTTTAATCAATCAACTTTTGAGATATATGAATTTTGTGTGTTAGAAAAACTCTCTGCATTAAAACTCCTAGTGTTGTATCTTGAGTTTGGCAACTCAAGTGGGTCTCTAGGTCTCTTTATCTGAACTAGAGGGTGATTAAATTCTATAACTAATTGATCTAAAGAGATTGTCCAAGTGTTTCTCCAAGGGTGGCTCTTAGGATTATCCCTTGAAAGTTCACTTGATTATCCAAACTCTTGTTTTCATCCTCGCATTTCGGTTTCATCATCTCCATTTCTTTTGATAATCAATTGCTTATGTTTTCGTGAGTTTCCCCTCCGAAAATATACATCAGAACCTCACAATAGTTATGTGGCACTCATCACTGATGTGTTTGAAAAACTACGAAGGTTCCCTAAAATCTCATCCCATAGACTCAAATCTACCATAAGCTTCAGAAGACTCTCAAATTCACCATCACTAATACGCAAACACACCAGACAATCATGAGGACTTTCAGAGGGTCGTAATAGGGCCATGAGAAAAGATAAGAGTGGAACAAATGTTTTGGAAATGAGGAGCTAGAAGCCGTAACATAAGAGCCAAACAATTCAAATGCATCATACAACAGCCTTCTAAGACGAATACATTTTATTAATAAAATACATCCCCTATTGAAGAGACAAAGAGTTGAAAAATCATAAAAAAAATTATAATTCTAACGAGGCTAACACTCTCTTTCTTATTCACTTTTCTTTTTTTGTTTTTCTTTTCTTTCTTTTTTTGTGTTCTTTTTCTCTTGTTTTTGTGATTTTTTTTGTTTTTTTTAATAGAGTTAGCCAAGGGAAATCCATAGTGAACTTCAAATTCTAACTCTTCTCTAAACTTTGTAAAATAAGACAAGGGATTTCCTTTTGTCAATCAAGATTACACATCCCTTTACCAATCAACCAAAATCCACTAAAAGATCTCAAATCTCCTTCCTAGCTCCCAAATCAAACTTGATGCAAAAGAATGAAACGCTCCTCCAGTCTTGGCTCAGGGGTGAGATAATCATTTGGCCATAGGCTATAATAGGAGGTTCAAATTAGAAAAAAAAACATATAAAAGCTCAAAGGGCCTAGCAAAGGATATAATATACAACAAAGGTGGCTATTTGGCCGTTGGGTTTAACGAATCAAAAAAAATGCCTCAATCGTATTGCCTTAATGCATATGTGAAATGTAATCTTGAATAAGAATCAAAGCAAGTTCTACAGAATTGATGTCAAGGATGAGTCACACATGAAAGAAATATGAGACTAAATTGATAAATAGCCTTTAAAAGCTCAAAGCCTCTCAGGACATCTACCAAAGTCACAACTAGCTCATTAGTAAACACATGCCAAAATTCTTGTAATTAAAGACTCGTGGGGTAATCAACTCGCATTCAACATTTGCTCAAAACATGGAGCTCATTTCGAAAACTCAATCTCAAACATTTTATGCATAATTGGGCGAATCAAAGGATCAAACTAAACCAAAGAAGCCTACCTAGTCTACAAAGATCATCATTGGAGGATTTCTTCCCTTTTTTTGTTTTTCAAAATTTTTCCTTCTTTTATGTACACTCCTAATAACAATGCAAAATAAAATCCTAAAACTGCAAAAACAATGAAAGAAACTAAAACAAAACTAAAAATGCAATCTAAAGCGAAAAGAAAAGAAGAGAATAAACTAAATATACTTGTAAAATGCTTCTAAAAAAACTACAATAAAGCATCCAAAAATGACTATTACAAACAATATATACAATACACAAGCACACCAAACTAGGCCTCAGAGGCTAAATATAATGACTAACTCCCCCATGCCTGAATCACACATTGCCCTTAATATGGCACATAAAAGAAAAATGGAAGGGGAGTAGCATGAAGATATCGAAAAGGGGGTGGTTGAGGACGATGCGGTGATTGGCCACAAGATATATGTCAATCCCGCCAGGTCTCTAAACATGCCCTATAGTCCTAGAAATATTGAGTCTAGGTAGCAAGCATCCCACGAAGCTCATCATGGCACTCCTAGACAAAGTCCTGAAGAGAGGCGTTCTCATAAGCAACAAAAGCTTAGACGGACACTTGCTCCTCTTGGATGGACCTAAGGGTGGCTTGGAGGTCGGCATAGTTTGTAAGGGGTGATTGAGATGAAGAACTTGGTCCAATTTAACTTGTAGAATGACGGGCTAGATGATGGGGTGCGTGTTGAATAACCTCGGCATCACCAAGTACCCAATAAAGGTTAGCGCAGTGAAGTAGGGTGGTTCGATTGACACTGGGAAGCGATAAAAGTCGGTCCCCATGGTAAATCCAACATAGACATCCGGCCTCAACTTTACAAAAAAAATCATAATTTCAAAGGTAGATTGATCAAGCCGCTCGGACCCGGAAACTCTATCCTTAGGATTGGGCTCAATACCCAAAAATCTAGCAATAGTAGTCACAATACCACCTATGACTATTCTACCCTTAGTGCTAACAGTAGCACTATACAATTGTCTAGCCAAAAACGAACCCGGGTCAAGCTGGACACTGTTAAGCTTACAGGACAAGAAGTACAACTCAGATAATCTCGGGACATTCAAACTATCGTCCCGAGCAAAGAAACAGCAACTCAAGTTACACTGCGCTACTCTAATGCAAGAGTTCCTAATATGTGTGCACTTTGATGAACTAGTGTTGTACCTAACACTCCCTGAAAGCTTACCCTAAAATGTATTCGGGTTGAATTCGTGGGGGACTTATCGGTTCAGTAAATTCATACTAGGTTGAAAACCGAATATAGCGTTAAATGTACCTAAGTTCAATTCGTATAATTATCCTTGCAAATAAAACGATATGCACCTGGCTTGACATTGAGGCCCTTTAGTGACCTCGACATGGAGTGTACTCAGGAACTCTAGGGTCAGGTCCTGGTAGGTATCGTTTTTTATTTCTATAAAGTGTCTCATACCACCTCGTGCAAACAACCACCCAATATCATCTAACATTCCTAATCGAGCTAACAAACCCTCATCATAATATCAAGTTACCACAACCATGCGTTCATTCAAAAATTTATAGCTAACAACATGATCAGGATTCATTAAACCAAGGGGGTGAGGAATGTTACCTTGAGCACGCACATTGGTGGAGGTTTGGTATGTACTTTGAGGTCGGGTTGGTGCTTGACCTGAGGATCCCACCCCCTTGATGCTCCTCTGTCTTTTTGTTGGTGCCATTGTTTCAAAATGAACCAAAAACTAAAAGTTAAACCTAAAGAAGAAATTTTGAGGAAGAAAAAATAAGATTTTAAGTAAAAAGAAGAAGAATCAGAGCGAGAAAAGGATGGCTATGGTGCATGAGTGAAAGTGAGACAGGTTTGAAGAAAAAGAAGAAGAAAGAGATTAAATTTGTTGAAGAAAGAGAAAGTTTAAGTGAAAAGAATGAATTTTGAGTGAAAATGGGTTAAAAATGAGAAGAAATGAGGTAGGATTCAAGGTGTTAGCTATGGAGGTTTAGAGGGAGAAAAGGAGTTTTGAAGAAGAAGAAGAAGAAAGGGTCACTGTAGTTAAAACCCTTAACCACGGGCTGTTGCAGGTCACCAAGGATCGTAGGGTTCACCACTTTCTAACCGTGGTGTCTGCTGGCACCATTTTTTTTTTCGATTTTCCTATTTTGGCACCCCATAGTCGCGGTGCTAAGGTTCTTGGTCTTGGTGCCAAACATTTTACATATATTTTTTCTTTTTTTATCTCACTTTTTTTCTTTTTTTTTGGCTTTTCTTTATTTTTCTGTTTTTGTTTTTTTGCTACAAGAATAAAAATCAAAGGTAAGAACAGGAAACGAAAAGAAGTTGGCTTGCCTCCCAAGAAGTATTCTTTCAAGGTCAAGAGCTTGACCCTTCTTCTACTCTCGGTCCGGATCAGTGAGCGTATAGACGTTGACCTTATCACGGACCACAAAATCAAGTGTATTCAATCAAAGGTACCATCTCAAAAGCTCTGGTTGAAGGTCCTTCGTCTTCATCAATTTGTGTCATAATCCACTATCAGCGTACAAGACATACTGCATACGTAGCCCATCAGATGGGCTATTATCAATTTGTTCAACCCCCATATCAAAATGTGCATCAAATCCGCCCATAAGGGGCAAAGACAGAACAGCTCGAGCAAACCTGCAGTAATCGCTCATAGAAGATTCGGTAGAAGCATGGACTTTAGGCATGTTAGGCGGCATAGGACCAGTAAACTCGACCTTAACATACCTTTGATTGGGGTTCTCAGTAGAAATCCAATCAAAGTTAGGAGGACCTTCATAGTTCAAGACATCCTCCATGTCAATCTCAAGGGATGGGGGAAATTCATCCAATAAAGAAGAATTAGGAGAAACTAGTTTCTCCTTCATATGGCAAGACACAGTGTAATACCTTTGCATTTCAAATGTAATATGTCCCATTCTTACATCTATATGGCAACCAGCTACAGCCAAAATGGGCCAACCAAGGATAATTTGAGCATCATCGGTCTCGGGCATATTAACTATGATACAGTTTTTCAATACACAAATATCCCCTATATTGACTGGCACATCTTCTAATTATCTTGTAATCTACCTATAGGTTGCGTTTCAAAACCGTGTGCTAACTGTAGTAAAAAGGGTGCGGCTTGTAGTGGCCCTAGGTGAAGCGTATGAAGCAAAGAATAAGGCATTAAACTGATGCTTGCACATAGATCGCGTAAAGCTCTCTCAATTTCCACCTTTCCCACAATACAGGGGATAGAGAAGCTGCATGGGTCAGAAAGCTTAGGTGGAAAAATGGTGGGCATCTCTACAGTGTCATTCTCTATGAATGTGGTAGTTTTGCCAATATCATTTGTCTCCTTACTTCCAGCCATGGTTATTTGTCTACCCTCTTCCATTGGTATATCCTCCGAGTCAATAAAATCATCTACTTCTTCCTTCAACTTGACACAATTACAACGCTCACAAGGGTTAGGTTCAAGCTCGCTAGTAAGTCTTTCTGGGACCGTAGATGAAAGGCTGGCTTTCTGGGTAATCTGGGCTTCTAACATCTTATTATGAGTTGTAAGCACGTCAACCTTTGACAGTAATTGCTTAATACACTCATCCTGATTTTGTTGCGCCATAAGCATACTTTCCATCATCACTTCTAAATTGGACTTTAGGGGTACATGAGAAGAGAAAAGAGGTATTTGAAAACCAGGAAGTGGTCTAGTATTCATTGGGGGCATATTCGAAGGGTTTGGATTAGACCTGTGTGAGAAATTCAGATGCTTCTTCCAACCCATATTGTAGGTACTAGAGTAAGGGTCATTGGTCGGTCTTGGGTTGAATTTTTAAACATAGTTAACTTCTCTAGGGTCTTTAGAAAAAGGACTCCCAACTTGACAATTCAAAGTCACATGCTCAATAGGACCACAAATTTCACAAGGGCAAGGGGCACTAGAATTCAAGCATTAACATTTATTCGATCCAATCTTTGAGTCATAGCATCTACTTTAGCAGAAAGCAAAGTAAGCACATCAACTTCAAGCTTACCTCCAACTCATTTGTGTTGGCCCCGTTCAGTGACCATTGGAAATTGTTATGTGTCATCTCCTCAATTAGGTTATAGGCCTCATCTTTAGTTTTGTTCATCAAGGTTCCTCCCGTCGCCACATTAATGGTGGACCGAACAGGTTGGGTCACACCATTATAAAAGGTTGGATAATCATCCAACATTGAAGACCACGATGGGGGCATAAACGCAGCAAATCTTTAAACAGCTCCCAAGCTTCGTAGACCGTGTCTTCCTCTTTTTGTGTGAAGTTGGTGATTTGATTCCTCAAACTTGTCGTTTTGCTTGGAGGAAAAAACTTGGCAAGGAAAACTCTTGTTAACTCATCCCAACTGGTAATACATTCCGATGGCAATGAATGTAACCAAGCTCTTGCTGTATCCCTCAATGAGAAGGAAAATAATCGCAGTCGAATGGCATTGGTGGATACTCCATTGAGCTTCAATGTATCGCACACCTTCAAAAAGGCAGAGAGGTGTGGATTCGGGTCTTCCAAAAGAGTTCCCCCAAATTAGGATTGTTGCACCATGGAAATGAGTGCCTGTTTGAGCTTGAAATTGTTGGCATCAACATGAGGGGAGCAATGCTTGAGCCGATCCCTTGGACTCCAAGGGTAACGAAGTCTCGAAGCATCCTTCTTTTGTCACCTCTTCCTCCTGCCATATTTGTTGGATTCGTTCCTGCCTCAGGTCTTCGTTCTTCAATCTTTTGCTTTTTCCTCCTCAAGTGGATAGTCCTCTCAATCTTGGGATCGAGTTCATATAGGAATGGAGTTCGTATATACAGGGAAGATTCCTGCAAGCACTATCACCAACACTACCAGCGCAATCAAATAAGAAAAATAAAAGTAAAAGACAATAAAATACTTAGTTACTTCTATAAGAATAACTCAATAGTTAACGAATCGTTCCCCGACAACGGCGCCAAAAATTTGACAACTGGTGCAAGCCCAGGGTTAGTCGTAGTATAGATAAAAAGATCGTCCTCAGGGACCAAAGCAATCTACCGAGCTTTGTCTATCAAAATATGCTAAGCAAATACTAAATTAAGGGGTTTTGATTCAACGACTTCAAATTTACTAATTCTAAATCAATTAACGAAAAACGCCCAGGAATTCATGTAGTTAAGAAAGGTGATTGGATCAAAATGATAAACATGTGCTTTCCTCTAATCGTTTAATTTTGAGGTATTGCAATCCATCCAAAAATTTAGTATATTCTTTTGAAATCAACCAAATTGGCCTAAACGAAGCAAAAGTTGTTCTTTCAAACTAATTTGCCTTAATCCAGGTTGAATATTTTCGATTACACTCGAGTTCTCCTAACATGCAAATCTATTTTTTCGAGCCAATGCTATGTTAGGTTTTATCAAGCAGCCAACAATCAAACGTAACCTTTCAGTTTTCACTCAATTGTTTCAAGTGAGCAAGCAAGCTTTGGCCAAAAATCCACTCACAACATGATAATAAATTGATAGAATGAAATCAAACCGATCATGAAACAAGCACAATTCGATTGATTAAAATATGATGTAACTACACTTTCATAAACTAACAAATTCCTAGACAAAATAAACTACTCACATGATTAAAGATTGAAAAACTAACCAACAATTCGACGAAATCTGCGAGAAAGGGCTTGACAGAGACAACCATTGACTAAGGGCTTCAAACCACCTCAAAACCAAACACACTCAAGATTTCTCACTAAAACTCTAACCAAACTAAAAATCCTAACTAGGAGTAGCAAAATTTTGAGAAAGAAAGTGAACTATGCTATGCTTTCTCTTTTCTCTCCTGCTGAACGACGAGACTTTTATAGAGAACTTTGGATGTTTTTAGCCACACAGTTGAAGGAAAATGAAGAAGCAACAATTGTAGAGCTTACCACGATTTGACCGTGGTCTTGGATGGGACTGGTTTTCTACTCTTCTCTTGCTCCATGGGCGTAGCATCACATGGGTGTCTATGAGGGAGGTGAAAATACATCCAATGAGGGTGAAGTGTTGTGTAAAAAGGCCTACAATCCTGCAAAACACATCGAACAACCATACCCAAGCATAAATCGAGAATAAGAGTATAAATAATAACTTAAAGCACATAATTCTCCTAAAAATGTAGCTAAATAGCTCTAAAATGATGTGTACATTAAGCACTTATCATATCCTTTAAAGGCTTTAACAACTCCTATGTGTTTAAGAAGGGAGGTATTCTTAGCACAATGAGCTTTCTCAAGGGGTGCAACAAGTTGTTAGGATTGGTATCCTTCGATTACAATCTCAAGGATTTGAGTGCAAATCCTTTCCAATGAAGGGAGTTTGTTGCATAAAGTATCAAGGGCATGTTTGGTTTGCAATTTTGCAATAGATGAGTTTAGCAGGAAATAAGTTGTTTCACAAGGACCAAGTGGTTCATACCGAGCCCTAAGCCAACTCTTGGCTACTCCCTCGTCTACATCAAGGCCAAAGTCAACATTCCTTAGTCAAGTTGGTTACCGTTCTAGTATATCACTCGGTTTCAAGTTGGTTTCTCCCCACCCTATCGATGTACATTTGAGGCGATCTATGCTTCTTTGGGAAGCCTAGGGAGTTAACTTTAGGACCATGGAACAAAGTCACGAGTTGAGTTGCATTTTAATTCCCTATAGTGATAAAAATCGCAATGCACACAGCGTAGGTTTTTGTCGGAAATTTGGTGAATTTGGGTCAAGTTAAGATCCTACCTAAAGAAGGTGAAATGAAATGTGCCTAAGTTTTACTGATTCCCTAAGATGTATATTTTAGCATCTTTGCTCAAATGTGGTGTTGGTTTCAATACTGAAAGAATTGACCCAAATATATAGAGTGTACACAACAAAATTCCTGTTTTAGACCAATATGGAATTTGGTCTCAATAGAGGAGGGTACAGCTGTTATCTTTGCGATTAATTAGCATAGGTGACTCCATACATACCAAGGAAGATTTGCCAAATGGCTAGACCCTATTGGAGATATAGAACCTTCTAAAAGCCTTTTAAAAGTCCCATAGAAGGAGGCGAAAGAACCCTCGAAAATTAAAATACAACTCACCTTAGCTGTAATTATCTTAGTAATTTGATTTATTTTTCTAAGTCAGTTTATAATCGCCCTATTGGTACACTTAACCCACGATTGTACTAGCTAATTCTCCACTATCTTGGGTATTTATAGACTCTAATACCTCCATGTAAACTCAGGTTTAGTTGAAGTTTGAATGGAAAGGCATATGGCCATTTTCTTTCACTAAAATCTCTATATCTTTATGTCTTTAATTAAGAGTGGTGAGTAGAGTTTATCCTTTAGAGTTCTTCTTGGGTGGCTATGAGCCTTTTGGAGAGGAACTTGGCAGGAAGTATTTTATATATCCTTTGGGTCTTACCGCATGTCAAAACTCAGAATCTTATTGATTGTTTAAGATTGAATCCAAAGGAAGCATCCTTTAGTGTGATTAATTTCCTTATTGTGTATGATCTTGGGAGATTGAGGGTTCCATTTCTCATCATTTTGACTCAGTAAGATAGACTAAATTCCTGATAATATCTTTTGTATAGAACTAGGAACACTATGACGTTAATAGATCTATTCCTAATAGAGGTCGATATGAAGCTAGATCTAATTATGGTTTCCACCATTCATAAGGTTGTACCTTTGCTCTGAATTCAACCTCATGATTCGCAACCATTAAGTCATTGTTGTAATACCCACCCAAGGTAATAGGGATTATAATCTCATGGAAAGGTCCCTTTTATTTCTTGAAATCTAACCCATTGTCCCACTATTGTTCCTCTTTGTTTACATAGATTTGGTTGAGAAGAAAAAAGGATATTCTCCCTATAATTATGCGTTTGCACATGTCCAATGAACTGTGATGGCGACTCATAACTAACCTCAAGTTCACAGTACCATATTTTCACATAGAATCATTATTTCAAAATCATCCAATGCATTTTCAAAAGAAAACGGTTATTGAAAAATTGATTAAGCATTAGGAGTCTAAGCTAACCTATGATCGTCCATTGATAGCAGTGATTTAGGGACTTGATTTGCTAGTTATACGTGATCATTAGTCCCACAACTGATATGTAAGCAATTGCCTATATACAATCAAGTGTGACTTGATCTTAACAAATCTTCCTTGAACTGAAACCATATATATGAATCTAAAATACTTTCACATATCACATTGACGAGACACATCACACAGTTGAATGCATCTGATAAAAACAAAATACAACTAGCACAATTAAATGAAAAAGTAAATCCAATAGCCGAATAAACAACTAGACAAGTATTGAGGTCTAATTCGGGAGAACTATGGATTTTTGTAGTTATGATGGTTTTGTTTCACATTTCAAGAAAACATAAGCTAAATGAAAGTCCACTAACAAATTAAACCAGTGCCATAATAGTAACTTAAAAAGAAGTCGTATATCTTATTATCAAATATCAAAAATAAATGTTTCAATTTCATCTTTTTATTCATCAATATGAACGTTTAGGGAAAATATTCAATTGAATTAACTCCTACAATTTGGACGGCTAAGTAACCAGACATTACTGGAAAGCATTAAAACTAACTAGAGACATAGAGAAGAGAATACTTAAATGTTTCATTCTGAAATTGAGAATTTGACATCCAAAATTAGAGCTGAGGGTTAGTAGAGATATTTGAATGATCTCCACTTAAAAAACAGTCATGATAGTAAAGAAGGAGCCATACGGACGGTGCTAATGCCGTAAGAGAAAAGAGAAGAGATGCAAAGAAAATACTAGGGTGTCGGAACGAAGGCTTGGATACCATCTGAACTTGTTGTGGTGTGATGGTTCAATCCCACTTGGAGCCTTGCCTGGTATATAGACAATGCACAACTTGTAAAAATTACAATTATTTCCCTAATATTCTGCTAGATCTAAATCATCAGGTTCAAAATATTAATCACCCACAAAGCAAGGAATTTTAAAGCATTATCCAAGGACCGATAAGGAATAAGCCCGTAAGCACAAGTTTCAAGACTAGAATAAATTAGACAAGAAATCAAGTAACCAATTGAATTTTGTATTAATATTGCATATGTGGGTACAAATCTATATCAAATACAATTAAAAGAAATCCTCTTATTTGATCTCCTTGGATGAATTTGAATAAATTTTATCTTGAGAAAGGGCCTAACAGGCTTAATCTCAATCAAGTAAAGTCTTTGGTCTTCAAGAGAAGATGACAAGTGCTTTGGGCGCTTGCTATCTCCTTCAAAGAGAAATTACTCGAGCCTTAGGGAATTCTAAGAATGTCTACGCTTGAGTGAAGGGGTTAAGGGTCTATTTATAGGAAAATTCTCCCTTTCCCTTCAAGATGGAAATTGACTTAGTTTGGGCCTGCAATTAGGCTTCAGCTTGAATCGATTTGACCTCAGCGTTTGCATTGACTTGGTGCCTGAGTAACCGACTTATTGACTTAGTATTCTATTGGGGGGTTGAGTCAACCGATGAGCTACACCAAGGGGTTGACCCTTAATTAGAATTTGACTCAAGGATAATCAGACCCTTGATTGGGCTTTGACTTGGTGGTCACCTCGGGCTTTGATCGGATCCTGTGAGTCAATTTTGGCTTAATTAGATGACTAAAATGATTGATCCAAACAATTAATTTAACTTTATCTCTTGGTACAACACATATTTATTTTAAGTGCTTACAAATTGCCCCCTAAAGACTAGGTCAGGAACAAAACTTGTGTTATTTAAACGCGATTGGCCTTTCTCAATTTTTTGCTTTTCATTTATTAATTTTATAAAATTTGTCTTTTTGGAGCCTATGGACTTGAGATATCGTGTTGTTTGACGCTATCTTCTTCTCTCTTTTTTTTTGGTGGGTCAAGCCACCATTTTAAACTATATCAACCAGAGTTGCTTAATTATGAAGTTAAGTGTGAAAGGTTCTTAAACTGGCACCATTGTCGAGTGTCGTTGTGCCCAACATTTTTTTTAGGTGTTAGGACCTCAAATTTCTCAAAACTCTATATTCACTAAAAGTTATGCATAGGGGCTTAAAACAAATACGCCCAATTTCTCCTTTTTCTAGCTCTTTTTTTTCTAGCACCAGGCACCGCCCTTTGTCTTTTTTTACTTTTTTATTTTTTATTTTCCTAGATTCTTTATTTATAACCACAAGGAGGCACATTATTTTAAGGTGTCACATTCAAATCCTCCTTGCCTTTTTGTGTCACCTTAGACCCCTTAAAAGTGGCATTTGCTTTCTTTTTTTTTCTATTCCAATCATATGAAAGCATAAACCTTTATGCATTCAAGGAATTTGTCTTCACAACCTTTACTCCCTTCACTCATTCTTCCATCATTTTTTAAGCAAATGTATGTACTAACCAACAAATCATGGAAAGGTGAAAAGTGCTAAAAGTGTATATCATTTTAGGGTCATTTTGTTGCACTTTTAGGAAAATTATGTGCTTAATGTTAAAATTTATATTCCTATTCTCGTTTTGTGCTTGGGTTTGATTCTTTGATGACATTTGCAGGATTTTGGACTATTTTGACCCAACATCTGAACCCTATTTGAGTGTATGTTGACCCCCCACGATTGCCCCTAAGATGCAATGCCCGCGGAGTATGAGAAGAGCGAAAGATTCAGTTTCAGCCAAGACCATGGTCGGACTGTGACAAGCTGGTAATTGCTACCCTCCCTCTTCGTCTTCCTCTGTTGGGTGGATGAGTTTTGTCTAGTTGCTGCTTAAAAGGACGTGTTTTCAGAGCTGAAATGAGGGGGATCTTGTTCAGCAACCATAATCCTACTTTCATATCTTTTTAGTTTAGTCTAGATTTAGTGTAGTTTTCAGTTGACATCAGAAGGAGGAAGCTCGCTCTTGGAAGCTTGAAGATTGTTGCACAATTCAAGGGCTATCATCGTTGTAAAGTTTTGCTTCCTTCTGTTAAACGCGCTTTTAAAGTCTTGTTTTAGTTGAATTTAGAAATATGAGTGAGTAGTTTTATCTAATCTACGGATTTGTTATCCCTAGGATCATTTATCCTTGAATTCTTGCACTTATTTCATGTTTGGAATGATTCATGTTCATCTTGAAACTGGAATGTTGTGAGTGGAATTCGGCCAATTTTGCTTGCTTATATTAGGTATTAGGGTGAGGTACCGAGTACTGAAACTCTCTACCCGATCATCCAGATAGAACTTAATTTAGTAAAACTCGAGAGAGAATTGCTTGTTAAGAGGAGATTTAGCAATTCACAGATCTTTAACCTAGACTAAAATCAAATGCACTTGAGAGAGTGTTAGTTGAATTTGTTTAGGCAATATAATCTGTTTCAAAGGAAAGGATTAAATTCAATTTGATTGCAATTCCTTGAATCGTTCTTCTCATGAAAAGTGCATGCCTAAATCCATGATCCAACTCTTTGCTTGGTGAATCAAGATCCCTGATGTTTTTTCTGTTATTGAACTTCCAAATAGTTAAATAGTTTATTCAAATTGACCATTTAAAAGGATTTATCGCTTAGCAAATTCTAGTAGGATTTTGACTCGATAGATTACTTTGGTCTCTGAGTATGATCTTTTAATCTATACTACGGCACCCATGTGCTTGCAGATGTGTCATGTCTTTGGCGCCGTTGTCGGGGACCAATTTGTTAACTATTGAGTTAGTATTACGGAATTGACTAAGTGCTTTATTTTTTGTTTTTTTCCTACTTCTTGTTTGATTACGTTGGTAGTGCTGGTGATTGTGCTTGTAGGAATCTTCCCTGTTTATGCGAAGTCCATTTCTATATGAACCCGATCCCGAGATCAAGAGGACTTTTCGTTTATCGAGGAAGAAGGCTAGAAGAACTTCACCAAATATGGCGGGAGGAGGAGGAGACCAAAGAAGGATGCTTAGGGATTTTGGTACCCATGGAGTCCAAGGCATCGCCTCAAGCATCGCTCGCCCTAACATTGACGCAAATAATTTTGAGCTCAAGCCGGCTCTCATTTCCATGGTGCAACCATCCCAGTTTGGAGGAACCCCTTCAGAAGACCCGAATGTACACCTCTCAGTCTTTTTAGAGGTGTGTGGCACATTGAAGCTTAACGGAGTCTCCATCGATGCCATCCTACTGTGACTATTTCCCTTTTCACTTAGGGATAAGGCGAGAGCATGGCTGCATTCTTTGCCTCAGAGATGTATCACGACGTGGGATGAGCTTACTAGAGCTTTCCTCGCCAAATTCCTCCCACTGAGCGAAACGACAAGTTTGAGGAATCAAATCACCAACTTTACTCAAAGGAATGATGAGATGCTTTATGAGGCTTGGGAGTGGTTGAAGGATTTGCTGCGGTTATGCCCTTTCCATGGTCTTCAACGATGGATGATTGTTCAAGCTTTCTATGATGGTGTAACACAGCCGGTAAGGTCCACTATCGATACGGCGGCAGGAGGAACTTTGATGAATAAAACTGAATAAGAGGCTTATAAATTAATTGAGGAGATGGCACTCAACAATTTTCAATAGTCCATCAAATGAGGCCAACCCAAATGGGTTGGAGGTGAGCTTGAAGTTGATGCACTTACTTTGCCTTCTGCTAAACTTGGTGTTGTGACTCAAAGGTTGGACCGTATGAATGTGAATGTTGTGAATTCTACTGCCCCTCCCCCATGTGAAATTTGTGGTTCTATTGAACATGTGACTTTGAATTCTCAAGTTGGGAGTCCTTTTTCCCCAAGACTCTAGTGAAGTTAATTATGCCCAAAACTTCAACCTGAGACCGGCCAACGACCCTTACTCTAGTACCTATAATCCGAGTTGGACGAATCATCTGGATTTCTAGTATAGGTCTAATCCAAACCCTCCTACTATGCCCCCAATGAATTCTAGGCCACCCCTCGATTTTCAAAGACCGCCTTTCCCTCCACAAGCTCCCCAAAAGTCCAATTTAGAGGTTATGGTGGAAAGTATGCTTATGGCTTGACAAAAACAAGATGAGTACATAAAGCAATTAGCATCTAAGGTTAATTTGATTACAACTCACAATAAGATGTTGGAAGCCCAAATTGCCCAACAAGCTAGCTTTTCATCTATGCCCCCGAATAGACTTCCTGTTATGCCCGAGCCTAACCCTAGGGAGGAATGTAATGCTATGATTTTGGTGGCGAGAATAACTAGAAGGACCTAAGGGGGTTACCAATGATGAGTCGTTGCATAATAAGAATGAGCATGTTGAGAAAGAGGTATCTACAGCCTCTAGGGGGTGATCGATGATGTTGTGCATAAGTCTTATGAGGTTCCTAAAGACCCTAAGATCACTTCCCCCAAAACGCTATACCCTAAGAAATTTTGTCTAACAAAAGAATGCTAGAAGAACAAGAGACTTTAGCTTTGACTGAAGAATGTAGTACCACGATCCAAAACATGCTTCTTGCTAAGCTTAAGGATCCCGGTAGTTTTTCAATTCCCTGCTTGATAGGGAATGTGTCTATAAACCGTGCTTTGTCTAATTTAGGGTCAAGTGTGAGCTTGATGCCCCCTTCACTGTGCAAAAAATTAGAACTAGGAGAGATGAAACCGACTACCATCTCTTTGCAATTGGCAGACTGTTCTGTGAAATACCCTATGGGTATTTTAGAGGATGTTCCAATAAAAGTAGGAGATTTGTACGTGCAGGTAGACTTTGTGATTTTAGAAATTAAAGAGGATAGGCGCACCTCCATCATTCTTAGGAGGCCATTCTTGGCCACCACTAGGTCCCGTATTGATGTGAAAAACAGTGAGCTATCTTTTAACGTGGGTGATGATCATGTAGAGTTTAACCTGTTTAAAGCTTCTAAATTCCCATCCATTTCTAATTAGTGCAATAAGACTGATGTGGTTGATGGTTTGATTTAGGAAACTATGTCTAACCTTGATTCTAATGATCCTCTTGAGGGCTTGATGCTGAATGATAGGACTACTAAGGATGAAAGTTCCGTAGTAGCCATCTGTGCCCAACTTTTGGAACCCTCTCCACCAATTCCACATTCCTTTGTTAAGCTTCAACCATTGAAGGTTAAAAATAAGCTCTCATCTGATGAGATTCAACCTCTCAAGGTAAACTAAAACCTCTCCCTCCCTCCTTGAGGTACGAATTTCTAGGACCCAACCCTACATATCCTGTGATTGTGAGTGCAAGTTTGAATGCATCTCAAGTTGACTCTTTACTTAGAGTAGTTAGAGAGCATTGTAAAGCCATAGGATATACTCTTGATGACTTAAAAGAAATTCAACCTTCTGTGTGTATTCATCGAATCTTAATGGAAAATGACCACAAGCCCTCAATTGAACACCAAAGAAGGTTGAACCCTAACTGGTAAGAGGTGGTCAAGAAGGAAATTTTGAAATTATTTAAGGCCGGTATTATATACCATATCTCTGATAGTACGTGGGCAAGCCTGGTCCTTGTTGTACCTAAGAAAGGGGGGATGACTGTTGTCAAAAATGAGAATTATGACGTAATTCCCACTATGACTGCCACTGGATGGCGTATGTGCTTTGATTATAGGAAATTGAATAAAGCCACCTATAAAGACCACTTCCCCCTTTCCTTCATTGACCAAATGCCTTAACAATTGGCTAAGATCTCATATTTTTGCTACTTAGATGGATATTTGGGTTTCTTTCAAATTCCTATCCATCCTAATGACTAAGAAAAGACTACTTTCACTTGTCCTTATGGTACATATGCTTATAGGAGGATGTCATTTGGGTTATGCAGTGCCCCTACTACGTTTCAATGTAGTATGATGGCTATTTTTCTGATTTTATTAAGGACATAATGGATGTCTTTAGCATGATTTTTTTTGTGTATGGTGCAACCTATGACCAATTCTTAAATAATTTGTCTCAGGTCTTACAAAGATATGAAGACATGAATTTGGTTTTGAATTAAGAGAAGTGTCATTTTATGGTATAAGAGGGAGTTGTCGTAGGTCAACCCATCTCTAACAAAGACATTGAAGTTGACAAAGCAAAGGTGGAGGTGATTGAAAAATTGCCACCACCAACCTATGTAAAGGGTGTGAGGATTTTTCTTGGACATGTCGGTTTTTACCGGCAGTTCATGAACGATTTTTCAAAAATTGCAAAAACTCTCACCTAATTGCTTGTCAAGGATGTGCCTTTTGAGTTTAATGAAAATGTTTGAGTGCTTTTCTTAGGCTAAGAGAGGCATCAATCACGGCTCCAGTCATACAAGGCCCGAAATGGGAGCTGCCATTTGATGTGATCTCTGATACGAATGACTATGCAGTGGGCGCCATTCTTAGCCGACAGAAAGACAATAAGCCATATGCCATATATTATGTGAGCCGCACTCTTGATGAGGCTCAAGTAAATTATTCCACGACAGAGAAAGAATTCTTAGCGGTTGTCTTCGCCTTGGAAAAATTTTGACCTTACTTGGTTATTTCCAGGGTCATTGTCTTCACCGATCATGCCACTTTGAAGTACTTAATGAAGAAATGTGACTCCAAGCCCTAACCCATTCGATGTGTCCTCTTTCTTTAAGAGTTTGATTTGGAGCTCAAAGGCAAGGCTGGGTCAGCAAATGTGGTTGCCGATCATCTATGACGCCAAAGCCCAGAGGTTACTCCTAGTGAAGAGCTCCCCATTTATGACTCCTTCCCCGATGAGCAACTTTTTTACATTTCCCACCAAGTCACCCCATGGTATGCTGATTTGGCCAATTTGAAGGTGTGTGGGGTGCTACCTCCAGAATTGTCCTCCCAATAATGGAAGAAATTCCTTTTCGATGCCAAATACTATGTGTGGGAGGAGCCCTTTCTTTATAACTTGTGTGGAGATGGGGTATATAGAAGATGCTTGCCGGAAGATGAAGTCCATAAGGTCTTACACCATTGCCTTACTTCCAGCTATGGTGGACACTTTGGACTGGATAAGACGATTTCAAAAGTACTCCAAGCAGACTTCTATTGGCCAACGCTTTTCAAGGATACAAGAAAATTTATCATGACCGGTGACAGATGTCAGAGAATGGGGAACATTACCAACAGCCATGAGATGCCTCAAAGTGGCGTACTTGAGGTTGAGTTGTTCGATGTATTGGGGATTGACTTCATTTGTCATTTTCCTCCTTCACGTAATAACCTCTATATCCTTGCAGCAGTTGACTGTGTTTCCAAATGGGTGGAAGCTATTGCCGCCCCAACCAATGATTCCAAAGTTGTCATCAAGTTCCTCAAGAAGAATATTTTCGCACGATTTAGCACACCGAGAGCTCTCCTAAGTGGCAATGGAACACACTTTTGCAACAAGCCTCTTGAGTCACTATCAAAGAAATATAGGGTGTTTCATAAGGTTGCTATGCCTTCCCGAACGAGTGGGTAAGTAAAGCTCTCGAATCGGGAGTTAAAGAGTATATTGGAGAAAATGGTGGATCGGTCCCGTAAAAATTGGTTCCTCAAGCTTGATGATGTTCTTTGGGCTTATCGTACTGCCTATAAGACTCTTCTAGGCACTACTCTATACCTGTGGGTGTTTAGGAAGTCTCATCACTTATCGGTAGAGATGGAACGTAAGGCATATTGACCATTGCCGCAAGCGCAGGGGTAGTCCTCATATAGATAAAAAGATCGCTCCTCATGGACCAATGTAATCTATCGAGTTTTTGTCTATCCAGAATGTAACGCCCCCAAAATGCTAATGACTTGATTTACGGAAAACTGCTATTGAAGACTAAGTGATAGAAGGCGCAACCGCCATCCTGATAAAGACAAGGCTCACCGAAACCATTTAATCTTGCAACTCATGTTCACAATCACCATGTCTATTAAACTGAAACACTCCAAGACTAAAGTCCATAATAGCTCAACATTAATACAATCGACTTAATCATACCATGTGCTAACTTGAACTCCACACTACACAAGTATATTAAATATAGACCCAACTTGACCCTGAGGTTGATCCCAACATTCATGCTATGCTAAGTCCTCTGTGGGCATCTAATGACATCCAAAATGGCTTGTTAAATGGAGAAACATGTGATATTTTCTAAAGATACAGGCAATGAATGTACCTCGAGTCTTTTTAAAAAATGCCATCTGACTTGATAAATGTCATTTGTTTCATAAATGTCATCTAACTTGATAAATATGTTCTGCCTTGATAGCACTTATGCATAATGGGGAACGATAACTAGGCATCGAATCTGTTTCATAAATGTCATTGTAGATATGTGTAGTTAGTGAATGATCCTTAGTCACACAATTGAGTAAGTAAAAGTATGTGTAATAGAAATTGAGTAATTAAATTGTATACATAACTTGGGTATTTCAATATAACTTCAAAACGGAATTAATCAAAGTAATTAAATTCGATATAAACTAAATGAAAGTAAAATAGACCACAATAAGATAAATGAGATCACAAAGAAAAAGGCCTTGATGGTGACAAATGGGAGAGTGAATTTAGCCTTTTCTGGGATAGGTTGCCGATACGGGTTTAAGGGTCGCTGATGTATAGCTTGGTTCAAGCTAATAGCGAATACCCTACATTGGCTTGATAAATGCATTTGATATATTCTGAATTGAGTCAGTAATAGAGGTATGAGGCCAAGAGAGATATATCTTGGTTCAAAATAGCATAAACCGCAATAACTTGGTCTGATAAGTATGGTTTCTGAGTCAAAAATTCTCCCCACTTCCCATATTTCATTTGCAAGTCCATTAAATATAGAATTCCACCCTAATGAGTCATTGAACTCAATAGAAGCTATTAAGCTCACTAAACTTGGTATTTTCTTTGTAAAAATCCATAATTGATTCAAAACTCATAAACAAGATTTCAAATTGTATACTTGCCTTCGTCTTTCTCATTAATCAAGCTAAAAACTCCATGAAAGTCCATGAATAATCATTTCCCCCTTAAATGACCTTACTTGGCCCAAAATACGTAAAATTAGCGCATGATCAATATCACTCAATCTTTATTATTGCTCCTTACACAATTACTAAAAATACTTCCACAAATCACCAAACTCGAAATACTAAACCAAAATTCATGAAATCTTATAGGACTTTCAAAAATGATATGGGAAATCTACAGTAAATTTTTCTGAATTTTCCTCCAAGTATAAGCTGTACAAAAATTGTAATAACATCCCAATTTGCACCAAAGCAGGTCAGTTCAATTCAAAAATACATAACTTTCACCCTTGACCTCAAATGGAGTCCTAAACCCCAAAATGGAAAGATTAAAAAGTCCTTAAAAACTTTAATTTGCAACACAAAACATGATTCCCACAATAGGGTCCCAAAATGGGCCTAGAATGCAAGTGTGTTAGTTTTGGTCTAACCTATGCAGCTCTCGTAAAACGACCATAACTTTGTCCGCAAAACTCAGATTAAGGCGATTCAAAAGGAATTTGAAAGCTAGAATATTGGCCTATATAACCACCAAAAAGGACAGTTTTTCAAAGGGCCAATCTTTACTAGTTTAACCTCAAACTCACCCCTGTTTTTTTCCATTTCTAGCCCTCACTGTTTTTGCATTGTCCACTTTTTTTCATATAAATCCTCACTTGAAGTCATTCCAAATCACCAAAAACATCATCATAATCATCAATAAGACTAAAGATTACAAAATCATATGTAAAACAATACAAATCCATCACTTGACTTAAGCTAACTTAATCAGGACAAAACCCTAACCTTAACATGCTTCAAGCTCAACCCCACCATGATCAATATCCGCAAAACAAACAAAATTTGCATGACAACATCTAATTTGATATCAAGAGCATGAATCATAACTAAAACCATCATAAAACCAAAAATACATCAAGATCAAGTTAGGATTTACTCACTTTGATGCTTGAAAAACAGGTATAAGTGGTGTTGCATGTTTGTGGGAGTATGGGGGGTGGCTAGGGTGGCAGTGGGTGGCTCCCTGGTGAGCAAGGGATGGTGGCAAGTGGCTGGAACGTGGCAGAACTGGCTGAAACAGCCCGGGGACAGCAGCAAACAGCCATGTGGGAGGGAGGAAAAATAGGTGGGGGAAAGTAGAAGACTACCCTTTGCTTGGCGAGAAGAAAATGATTTGGATGCTTATCTAGGTGAAATTTGGCTGATATTTATCCACCAAAAGTGCCCTTTTGCTAATTAAAATTAGAGACAAATGATGGTAATTAACTTAATTTAATTGCACCAAAATGAAACTTGAGTGAACAATTAGTGAAACTTGAATTGCAAAATGGAACTCAAATGAAATATCCAACAACTGGGATGATTAAACACGATAAATGAAAGCGGAAACTTTAAATCACATAAGGTAATTCGGTAAATATATAAATTGAGTGTAATGGAATTAATAAACATAGTTTGGTTAAACAAATAACCATGAGTGATTAAATATATAAACATGATTAATTAGATGAAAAAACATGATTAATTAAATAAATTAATATAATTTAAGTAAATTAATATGGATTAGGGTTGGGTTATTACATCCTTCCCCCCTTAAAGAGTTTCGTCCTCGAAACTTATGATTTTGATCATGTATGCAATGCCACCTCAAGTATGGATAGTTGGTTTTCACTACTTCCTTCCAAAAAGCTATGATTAGCCTAAGGTGCATAGCTCCTTATTCCTGCCGTTCAGTATCTAGATCCTCAGTGACATCACTAGCTAGATTACTTTGGTTGAAAATTCATATTCACTTCAAAAGAAAAACTTGTTAATGCAAAGGAGGTACTCTACTCTACTGGTTCACTGTCTTGGCCACCAATAAGTACGGAAATCATTGCATTTCCTAATAAATACTCTGATACTAACTCATAAAGCCCAATGTAACGAGGATTCAGTTATCTCTGATATCCAGTCGCTTAACACCCTTGACTAGATAAGCCCTTTGGAATACATCATATCTCATCTGAACTTTGATTGTCTACTGCTTTGGTCAAAATAACCATATGACTCTTGTGTTGTCCTTGTGTGACCTTAGCATGTACTTGAACTGTCTCATTATTCTCGATGCTTCTTCCAGCTTACTCTAATACCGCTAGACATTGTTTAAGAGTATGCCCTTCTCAAAAAGTCCTCATCTGATGTTCTTAATGCACCACATGATCTTCCCTCATTAGACTAGTCTAAGATCTGCCCTAAGTCCGAATTAGACGCTAGATTAAACATGGTCAGAGATGAAAATGATGGAATTGGTAGTCGAGTAAGTCATTAGGAGCAAAAGAAATAAACAATGAGACTAGAAAAAATTTATATAGGAGGGATTAACATGGGATGGTTACAATAAAGATAACCATAAGTATATCATCAATTCTAAAATATAAATCCACAAGAATTATGGTTTATAAATATGGACCATAAAGGGTCCAATAAATAATTAGCCAAGGGCAAACATGCCCTAGCTATACTCGTGTTTAACTGATGAATTGGAGACAAGATGACAAGCAACGGAGCTTCAACTGGGTGACTTTATAGCCACATGCAACAAGATAAGTGCAATAGATAGATGGAACAAGCAATGTGTAATAAATAAATAGATGGATTGGATAAGCAAGGTGCAATAGATAGACAAATACATTGGACAAACATGGTGTAATTGATAGATAAATGGATTGCACGAGCAAAGTGCCAATAGATAGATAAATAGATTGAGTATGCTATGATAGGAACATGCTTTTGCTCATATGAAGCCAATTTAAGTACAATAATAAGTTTAAGTAGAGAATGCGGAAGTTTATTTATCAGAATGTAAGATATATGCGTGGGAGTTGAATTTCAAAAGAAAGAGAGTTGGGGAATTATGACAATTGAAACCACCCACACCAATTAGAGTTGAATTACGTTAGGAATTCAGAACAAGTTATACGAGCTTATCATTATGAATAAATGAGATGTAAGGTAGATGTGTGAATCAGCTCTGACCAAAATGAACTACAACTCATGATCATGAAATAAACATGGTGAAGGTCGAGAGCACTGGAATGTTGACAACCATTTGAAGTCGAACAAAAACATATTGCACATTGAACAATGGGTTTGCAAAGACATGGAAGATCACGTGAATATGAAATATCGGGTTAAAATGCAAGGGAGATTAAACAATATTGGATAGTACCAAGTTTTGAAGATAAAACAAGCGAACAATTAAAAGAATTACTATAAATGGGTATTCTTGCAAAAGATAAACTATGGTTGCATGGTTTAGGTGTGATATTCGGACCTCAAATCATCCCTGGAAAAGATATATGTTGTGGCAGTTAATCCCATAAATCATCTATTCAAGATATAGGAAACTTTTTTTTAATAGTGATCTTGCTAAACTCTCTGTACGCAGTACAACATTATAAGGTTCTGCCTTCCTTCTTTACACATATAAAACTAGGTTTCTCACAGTGACACACTTGGTCAAATAACTCCCTTCTAGAACAACTCATCTCACTAAATGTTTAGTTCTTTAAACTCTGTTGGAGATCATATGATAGAGGTTCTGAAAATGGATTGAGCAACTAGAACTAGGTTGATCAGAAAATCAATGTTTCTTGGGGAAAAACAGTCCTGAAAATCCTCAGATGAAACATCTCTAAAGTCACAAACTGTAATTATGGATATGCATGTACCGAGTGTGGTTGGCATATGACCAATATTCAACGTATTACTGACATGAAAACTCACTTGCTTGCACCGTGTAATTAGCGCGGAAGTAGTATTTTTCTTCTCTTGGTCCATAGAAACACACCTCTAGTCTTTCCTCATTTCTCAAGCTAAGCTTAAGATCTTTACAAGTCATCTTCTATAAGTACACAGTCAGTTTATCCCCAGAATGACAACAAGGTCTGCCAATCAAACTAAATTGAATGCCCAATAAATTTGGTTCCAACAATACCAATAAAGGCATATTTATAAAAGATAACACATTGAACCGCCTACTGTTCTCAGTAAATTTAAATGACAAGGAACAATCTAAAGTGTAAAGCGATGTAACCATACCATGAACGCTTGCAAAGATATTTCTTTATTGGTTATAAAGGACCGATATGTAAGCTGAATAAATCAAAGGACAAAGAATCGTAATGAAAGAGGTAAGGCATATAGATGACCTAAGTATACAAGACACGCAATTTATTCATGATGGTCATGATAGTAAAGCAAATGAACGATGTTATGAAGTTGAGAGGAAGCATTAAGTACTGGAGGTGACGAAATCTAACAGATGACCAAAGAGGCATTTGAAAAGTTATATGGTACCTGTATGTGAGTAAAATGATGAAGATGAGCGTCAACACCACCAGAAGGGAAATTTTATTCATCTGGTGTTTGAAAGGCCAATATGTCAAGATAAAAAAGTCAGTTTTATGACTGAACATGATGGCATTCATCAATAATAAATTCTACAGTAAATGGAAGTCTTGGGTAGGCACATAAACTCTAAAACTGCTGGCAGATGAAAATAGCACAAATTGTTGTTTATCATTAATAAAATAGGTTGTACTAGTAAAGAAAGGACTGCCAAAATAACTTCGGTAATGACATGCAGTCATGGGCATAGAGTAGCATACCAGCATGACGTTACGGTGCTATAAAAACAGGAACAATATGGATACATTTAATTGCTGAAAAGGCGCTCAATGACTGGGTCTGAAGCAACCAAAGGATTTCCAAGCAGTAAATGAATAGTGCCCAGATAGAAGCAAGGAGTTAAAGTAGGTCACAGTAAAAATATGAACACAATGGTGACTGAACTGTAAGTGAAATGGATCAAATATGCTTAGGAAGAACTGTAGATCACACAGTAACGCACATTGGCAGTCATTATAGGCTCCATTATGCAAACAGAGAATTAAACGATTATGATTGTCACGGTTTGAATTGCCTATAAGAATGGTTGCTCAGAGGTGTTTAATCAACTGCCCACAAACCACACATGAGATTTTCCATAAACACTCCATTACAAATCAAGAGAGTGTTAGTAGCAAAGAAATGATGCCTCTGAACAATTCAAGGCAACTAGGGCAGAAATAAGTCAATGGCAGGAAGTAATGGGAGCATTGATGAGGTAAGGTCATAATGTCGAGAACAGTAGCTCAATCCTATTCGTACCACCCACAAAATTCCAAGTAGAACACCATAAGCTACTAAATGTTATCATCAGACATAAGCACTCATTATAAAGTTCATCTCATACTGGTTCACCTCAAAGATATTGCCCCACAAAGCATTTCGTCATCTAGAGGTTTACATCTAACTTGATGTTGTATTAATCCCTTTAGAAGTTGCAAAAGGCATCCCCACATTGGGTTTCAACCATCATTGCAACCAAGATCAGGTATATTAACGCACCTCAATGAAACTCTCAAATCCTGGGGTAAAACGGATAAAGTTCCGCCTAAAAACTGACTAAAACTCGGCTTAAAGCCTTACAGTAGATACTTGAAATGGAGAGAAACACTTCAATAGCTCAACGGCCACACGCCGAAGTTCATAACTCAATGGGTCACACAACTGGAGTGCACGACTGCAAAAATTTAATCAAATGAGAAAATTGAAACAAACAATATAACTCCAAGATAAATGAGAGCAGGCCTCACTAACAGGTCACCCAAATGGTTCCATGCTCCACCTTACTAATGCTCGAATCTCAGGATATTACCAAATGATTGGGTCACCCAAATGGAAATGGTTCCTCCTTATATGCCATACGTATGAAGTTATAGTCAATAGCTCATTTAACCGGTCAAACATAAATCATACACACCTTGACAGCCAATTCATAAACACCTGATAGCTTACAGTGGCCTTTAAAACCTAAGCTCTAATACCAAATATGTAACCCCCAAAATGCTGATGACGTAATTTACGAAAAACTGCAGTAGAAGACTTAATGATAGAGGGCGCTACCGCCATCCTGATAAGGACAAGGCACACTAAAACCATTGAATCTTGCAACTCATGCTCACAATCACAATATCTATTTAACTGAAACACGCCAAGACCAAAGTCCATAATAGTTCAACTTCAATACAATCAACTTAATCATACTATGTGCTCACTCGAACTCCAGACTACTTAAGTATATTGAATATAGACCCAACTTAACCCTGAGGTTGATCCCAACATTCATGCTATGCTAAATCCATTGTGGGCATCTGATGACTTCCAAAAGGGCTTGTTAAATGGAGAAACATCTGATATCTTCTAAAGATACAAGCAATGAACATACCTTGAGTCTTTTAAAAAAATGCCATCTGACTTGATAAATGTCATCTGTTTCATAAATGTCATCTGACTTGATAAATATGTTCTGACTTGATAACACTTATGCATAATGGGAAATGATAACTAGGCATCGACTCTGTTTCATAAATGTCATTGTAGGTATGTGTATTCAGTGAATGATCCTTACCCACATAATTGAGTAAATAAAAGTACGTGTAATAGAAATTGAGTAATTAAATTGTACACAAAACTTGGGTATTTCAATATAACTTCAAAATCAAATTAATGAAAGTAATTAAATTCGATATAAACTAAATAAAAGTAAAATAGACCAAAATAAGATAAATGAGATCACAAAGAAAAAGGCCTTGATGGTGACAAATGGGAGAGTGGTTTTGGCCTTTTCTCGGATAGGTTGCTGATACGGGCTTAGGACTCGCTGATGTATGGCTTGGTTCAAGATAATAGCAAGTACACTAGATTGGCTTGATAAATACATTTGGTACATTCTGAATTGAGTCAATAATAGAAGTTTGAGGCCAAGAGAGACATATATTGGTTCAAAATAGCATAAGCTCCAATAACATGGTGTGATGAATATGGTTTCTGAGTCAAAAATTCTCCCCACTTCCCACATTTCATTCATAAGTCCATTAAATATAGAATTCCACCCCAATGAGTCATTGAACTCAATAGAAGCTATTAAGCTCACCAAACTTGGTATTTTCTTTATAAAAATCCATAATTGATTCAAAGCTCATAAACAAGATTCCAAATTATATACTTGTCGTCTTCTTTCTCATTAATCGAGCTAAAAATTTCATGAAAGTCCATGAATATTTATTTCTGCCTTAAATGACCTTACTTGGTCCAAAATACATAAAATGAGTGCATGATCAATGTCATTCAATCTTTATTATTGCTCTTTACACAATTACTAAAAATGCTTCCAAATATCACCAAAGTCAAAATACTCAACCGAAATTCATGAAATCTTATAGAAAATTTGGAAATAATATGGGAAATCCATAGTAAATGTTTCAGAATTATCCTCTAAGTATACACTACACAAAAATTGCAATAGCAGCCCAATTTGCATCAAAATAGGTCAATTCAATTAAAAATTTCATAAATTTCACCCTTGACCTCAAATGGAGACCTAAAAGACCAAAATAGAAAGCTTAAGAAGTCATTAAAAACTTTCATTTGCAACAAAAAACATGATTCACATAATAGCGTTCCTAAAATTGGGCTACAACACAAGTGTCTCAGTTTTGGTCTAACCTGTGCAGTTCTCGTAAAACGACCATAACGTTGTCCACAGAACTCAGATTAAAGCGATTAAAAATCCATTTGAAAGCTAACATACTGACCTATGTACCCACCAAAAATGATAATTTTTCATCAAGCTGATCATTACTAATTTAATCTCAAATTCATCCCTATTTTCTGCCATTTTCAGCCCTTACTGTTTTTGCATTCTCCTCTTTTTTTCACATAAATCCTCACTTGAAATCATTCCAAATCACCAAAACATCATCACAATCATCAATAAGACTAAAGATTACAAAATCATATGCAAAACAATACAAATCCATCACTTGACTTAAGCTAACTTGATCTTGACAAAAACCCTAACCTTAACATGCTTCAAGCTCAACCCCACCATGATCAATATCCCCAAAATCAATAAAATTTGCATGATAACATCTACTTTGATCTTAAGAGCATGAATCATAACTAAAACAATCATAAAACCAAAAATACATCAAGATCAAGTTTTTGCATAGCTAAAACTTAAAATTTTCTGACGTTATGGAAAATAATTTGACGCTCAATCTTAATTATCGAGGCCTACTATCGATTTACCTGAAATTTAATGAATCAACAAAACTTGATTTAACAATCAATGAAACTTGAATTGTAAAGTTGTACGAAAATGAAATATCCCCCAACCAGGATGATTAAATGCGAAAAATGAAAGTGAAAAATTTAAATGACATAAGGTAAGTCAATAAATATATAAATTGAGTGTAATTGAACTAAAAAACATGATTTCGTTGAAAAAATAATCATGAGTGATTAAATGAATAAACATGATTAATTAATATGATTTAAATAAATTAATACTGGTTAGTGTTGGATTATTACAGTCTTCCCCAATTAAAGAGTTTCGTCCTCGAAACTTATGATTTTGATCACGTATGCAATGACACCTCAAGTATGGATAGTTGGTTTTCATTACGTCCTTCCAAAAAAGTATGACTAGCCCAAGGTGCATAGCTCCTTAATCCTGTGGTCAAGTATCCAGATCCTTAGTGACTTCACTAGCTCAATTACTTTGATTCAAAATTGAAATTCTCTTCAAGAGAAAAACTTGTTACTGCAAAGGGGGTACTCTACTCTCTTGGTTCTCTGTCTTGACCACTAATAAGTATGGAAACCATTGCAGTTCCTAATAAACACTCTGATACTGACTGATAAAGCCCAATGTGACGAGGATTCAATTATCTCTGATATCTAGTCTCTTGACACCCTTGACTAGAGAAGCCCTTTGGAATACTTTATTTCTCATCTGAACTTTGATTGTCCTCTACTTTGGTCAAAATGACCATATGACTCTTGTGTAGTCCTTGTGTCAACTTAGCATGTACTTTAACTGTCTCATTATTCTCAATGCTTCTTCTAGCTTACTCTAATACAACTAGACATTATTTGGGATTATGCCCTTATCAAAAAGTCCTAATCTGATGTTCTTAATGCACCACATGATCTTCCCTCATTAGGCTTGTCCAAGATCTACTCTAGGTCCGAATTAGACGCTAGAACAAACATTGTCAGAGATGAAAATGATGGAATTGTTAGTCAAGTGAGTCATTAGGAACAACATAAATAAACAATGAGACCAAAAAAGTTTATAAAGGAGGGATTAACATGGGGTGTTTAGAATAAAGATAACCATAAGTGTATTATGAATTCCGAAATACAATGCCAAAAGAATTGTGGTTTATAAATATGGATCATAAAGAGTCTAATAAATAATCAGCCAAGGAGAAAGATGGCCCAGTTATACTCGGGTTTAACTCATGAATTGGAGACAAGATGACAAGCAACGGAGCTTCAACTAGGTGACTTTATAGCCACATGCAAGAAGGTAAGTGCGATAGATAGATGGGACAAGCAATGTGCAACAAATAGATAGATGGATTGGATAAGCAAAGTGCAACAGATAGACAAATAGATTGGACAAGCAAGGTGTAATGGACAGATAAATGGATCTGACGAGCAAAGTTCCAATGGATAGATAAATAGATTGAGCAAGCTACAATGGGAACATGCCTTTGCTCATATAAAGCCAATTCGAGTACAACAATAAGACTAAATGGAGAATACAGAAGTTTATTTATTAGAATGTAAGATATATGTGCGGCAGTTGAATTTCAAAATAAAGAGCGTAAGGGAATTATGACAATTGCAATCACCCATACCAACGAGAGTTGAATTGCATTATGAATTCAGAACAAGTTATACAAGCTTAACATTATGAATAAATGACATGCAAGGTAGATGTGTTAATCGACCCTTAGCGAAATGAACTACAACTCATGATCATGAAATAAAGATGGTGAAGGTCGAGAGCACTGGAATGTTGACAACAATATAAAGTCGAACAAAAATATATTGCACATTTAACAATGGGTTTGCAAAGACATGGAAGATCACATCAATAGGAAATATCGAGTTGAAATGCAAGGGAGAATAAACAATATTGGCTAGTATCAAGTTTTGAAGATGGGACAAGTAAACAATTACAAGAATTACAATAAATTTGTCTTCTTACAAAAGATAAACAATGGTTGCATGGTTTAGGTGTGATATCCAGACCTCAAATCATTCCTGGAAAAGACATCTGTTGTTGGCAATTAATCCCATAAATCATCTATTCAAGGTATATGGCACTTGTTTTTGATATTGATCTTGTTCAATTCTTTGTACGCAGTACACAACCATAAGGTTCTGCCTTCCTTCTTCACACATATAAAGCTAGGTTTCCCACGGTGATACACTTGGCCAAATAACTCCTTTCTGTAACAACTCATCCTGCTAAATCTTTAGTTCTTTAAACTCTGCCGGGGGTCATATGATAGGTCCTCTGAAAATGAATTGAGCACTTAGAATTAGGTTGATATGAAAATCAATGTTTCTTGGGAAAAACAGTCCTGAAAATCCTCAAATGAAACATCTCTAAATTCACAAACTGTAATTATGGATATGTATATACCGAGTGTGGTTGGCATATCACTAATATTCAATGCATTACTGACATGATAACTCACTTGCTTGTACAGTGTAATTAGCATGGAAGTAGTGCTTTTCTTCACACGGTCCATAAAAACACACATCTAGTCTTTCCTAATTTCTCAAGCTAACATTAGGATCCTTACAAGTCTTCTTCTATAAGTACATAGTCAGTTCATCCCCATAATGATAACAAGGTCTGCCAATCAAACTTAATTGAATGCCCAGTAAATGTCGTTCCAGCAATACGAATAGAGGCATATTTATAAAAGATAACACATTCAACCGCCTACTGGTCTTAGTAAATTTAAATGACAAGGGAACAATCTAAAGTGTAAAGAGATGTAACCACGCCATGAACTCTTGCAAATATATTTCTTTATTGGTTATAAAGGACCGACATGTAAGCTGAATGAATGAAAGGACCAAGAATCGTAATGAGGGAGGTAAGGCATATAAATGACCTAAATATACAAGACACGCAGTTTATTCATGATGGTCATGATAGTAAAGTAAATGAATGATGTTATAAAGTTGAGAGGAAGTATTAAGTACTGGAGGTGAAGAAATCTAATAGATTACAAAAGAAACATTTGAAAAGTCATACGGTACCCGTGTGTGAGTAAAATGATGAACGTGAGGGTCAACACCACCTGAAGGAAAATTTTATTCATTTGGTGTTTGAAAGGCCAATACGTTAAGATTAAGGAGTCAGTTTTATGACTGAACATGATGGCATCCATCAATAACACATTCTATGGTAAATAGAAGTTTTGGGTAGGCATATAAGCTCTGAAACTACTGGCAGGTGGAAATACCACAAAAATTGTTGTTTATCATTAATAAGATTGCCTGTACTAGTGAAGAAGGGATTGCCAAAATAACTTGAGCAATGACATGCAGTTGCGACAATAGAGTAGCATGCCAACATGATGTTACGGTGCTATAGAAACACAAACAATATGGATACATTTAAGTACTAAAAAGGCGCTCAATGACTGGGTCTGAAGTAATGAAAGGCTTTACAAGCAATAAATGAATAGTGTCCAAATAGAACCAAGGAGTTAAAGTAGGTGACAGTAAAAACATGAACATAGTGGTGATTGAACTGTAAGTAGAATGGATCGAATATGCTTAGGAAGAACTGCAAACCACATAGTATCTCACATCGGTGGTTGTTATAGGCTCTATTATCGAAACAGAGGATTAAACGATTATCATTGTCAGGCTTTGAATCGCTTATAATAAAGGTTGCTCAAATGTGTTTAAAGAACTCCTCACATACCACACATGAGATTTTCCATAAACACTCCATTATAAATCAAGAGAGTGTTAGTGGCACAAAAATGATGCCTCTGAACAATTCAGGGTAACTAGGGCATAAATAAATTAATGACAGGGAGTAATGGGAGCACTGATGAGGTAAGGTCCTATTGTCAAGAATGGGAGCTTAATCTTGCTCGTACCACCCATCTAATGCCATGTAGCACACCATAAGCTACTAATTGTTATCATCAGACATAAGCACTCATTGTAACGTTCATCTCATACTGGCTTACCTCGACGATATTGCCCCACAACGCATTTCCTCATCTATAGGTTTTCCTATAGCTTGGCACAGTATTAATCCCTTAAGAAGTTGCAAATGGCATCCCCACATCGAGTTTCAACCATCACTACACCCAAGATCAGGTATATTAACACACCTCAATGAAACTCTCAAATCCTGGGGTAAAACGAATAGAGTTCCGCCTAAAAACTAGATAAAACCCGTCTTAAAGCCTTATAGTAGATACCTAAAATGGAGAGAAACACTTTAATAGTTGAACGACCACATGTCGGAGTTCATAACTCAATGGGTTGCACACGCCGAGTGCATGATTGCAAAAATTTAGACAAATGAGAAAAATGAAACATACAATATAACTCCAAGATAAATGAGGGCATGCCTCACTAACAGGTCACCCAAATGGTTTCACACTCCATATTGCTAATGCTCGGATCGCATGACATTACCAAATGATTGGGTCACCCAAATGAAAATGGTTCCTTCTTATATGCCCATACATCTGAACTTATAGTCAATAGCTCATTTAACTGGTCCAACATAACTCATACACACCTTGATAGCTAATTCATAAACACCTGATAGCTCACAGTGGCCCTTAAAACCTTAGCTCTGATACCAAATCTGTAACGCTCCCAAAATGCTAACGACATGATTTTTGAAAAACTACAACGGAAGACTTAATGATAGAAGGTGCTACCGCCATCCTGTTAAGGACAAGGCTCACTAAAACCATTTAATCTTGCAACTCATGTTCACAATCACAACATCTATTAAACTGAAACACTCCAAGAACAAAGGCCATAATAGCTCAACTTCAACACAATCGAGTTAATCACACCATGTGCTAACTCGAACTCCACACTACACAAGTATATTGAATATAGACCCGACTTCACCTTGAGGTTGATCCCCACATTCATGCTATGTTGAATTCACTGTAACCATCTGATGACTTCCAAAAGGGCTTGTTTAACGGAGAAACATGTGATACTTTCTAAAGATACAGGCAATGGACGTACCTTGAGTCTTTAAAAAAAACTTCATCTGACTTGATAAATGTCATTTGTTTCATAAATGTCATCTGGTTTGATAAATATGTTCTGAGTTGATAACAATTATGTATAACGGGGAACGATAACTATTTCTCGACTCTGTTTCATATATGTCATTGTAGGTATGTGTAGTCGTTAAATAATCCTTACTCATATAATTGAGTAAGTAAAAGTGTGTGTAACATAAATTAAGTAACTAAATGGTATACATAGCTTGGGTATTTCAATATAATTTCAAAACTAAATTAATGAAAGTAATTAAATCTTATATAATGTAAATGAGAGTAAAATAGACCATAATAAGATAAATGAGATTACAAAGGAAAACTCTCCCCACTTCCTACATTTCATTCACAAGTCCATTAAATATAGAATTCCACCCCAATGAGTCACTGAACTCAATAGAAGCTATTAAGCTCTCTAGACTTGGCATTTTCTTTGTAAAAATCCATAATTGATTCAAAGCACATAAATGAGCTCCCACATTGTATACTTGTCTTCTTCTTTCGCATTAATCAAGCTAAAAACTCCATGAAAGTCTATGAATATTCATTTCCCCCTTAAATGACCTTACTTTGCCCAAAATACACAAAATGAGTGCATGATCAATCCCACTCAATCTTTATTATTGCTCTTTACACAATTACTAGAAATGCTTCTAAAAATCACCAAACTCAAAATACTCTGCCAAAATTCGTGAAATCTTATAGGAAATTCAAAAATAATATGGGAAATCTACAGTACATGTTTCAGAATTTTCCTCGAAGTATGCACTGCACAGAAATTAAAATAACAGCCCAATTTGTAGCAAAGTAGGTTAGTTCCATTCAAAAATTCATAACTTTCACCCTTGACCTCAAATGGAGACCTAAAACCCCAAAATCGAAAGATTAAGAAGTTCTTAAAAACTGTTCTTTACAACACAAAACATGATTCCAACAATAGGGTTCCCAAAATGGGGCTAGAATACAAGTGTGTCAGTTTTGGTCTAACGTGCACAGTTCTCATAAAACGACCATAACTTTGTCTGCAAAATTGGATTAAGGCAATTCAAAAGGAATTTTAAAGCTAACACATTGACCTATTTACCCACCAAAAATGATAACTTTTTAGGGGGCCGATCATTACCAGTTTAATCTCAAAGTCACCCCCGTTTTCTGCCATTTCCAGTCCTCAGTGTTTTTGCATTCTCCTCTTTTTTTCATTTAAATCCTCACTTGAAATCATTCCAAATCACCAAAGACATCATCATAATCACCAATAAGACTAAAGATTACAACATGATATGCAAACCAATACAAATCCATCACTTGGCTTAAGCTAACTTGATCATGATAAAACCCTAACCTTAACATGCTTCAAGCTCAACCCCACCTTGAACAATATCCCCAAAATCAATAAAATTTGCATGATAACATCAAGTTTGATCTCAAGAGCATGAATCATAACTAAAACAACCATAAAACCAAAAACACATCAAGATCAAGTTAGGGTTTGCTCACTTTGATGCTTGAAAAATAGGTATAAGTGGAGTTGGATGTTTGTGGGAGTACGGGGGGTGGATAGGGTGGCCGTGGGTGGCTGCTTGGTGGCCAAGGGATGGCGCAAGTAGCTAGAAGGTGGCAGAACTGGCTGAAACAGCCCTGAGATAGCAGCAAACAGCCATGTGGGAGGGAGTAAAAATTGATGGAGGACAGTAGAAGACTAGTCTTTGCTTCGCGACAAGAAAATGACTTGGAGGCTTACCTAGGTCAAATTTGGCTGATATTCATCCCCCAAAAGTGGCTTTCTGCTAATTAAAATTAAGGACAAATGATAGTGATTAACTTAATTTAATTGCAGCAAAATTTTCAGGCCAAAATTTAAGCCCAATGGAATTGCGCCATAATTTGGGCCCAATGAATATGGCCAAAATAACTGAACTCAAGCCCATGTTTTTGCGTAGCTAAAACATAAAATTTTCTAACGTTATGGAAAATATTTTAACGCTCAATCATAATTATCAAGGCCTACTATCGATTCACCTGAAATTTAATTAATCAATGAAACTTGAATTGCAAAATGGCACGCAAATGAAATATCCCCCAACCGGGATGATTAAATATGATAGATGAAAGTGAAAATTTTAAATGACATAAGGTAATTCGGTAAATATATAAATTGAGTGTAATTTAATTAATAAACATGATTTGATTAAACAAATAACCATGAGTAATTAAATCAATAAATATGATTAATTAAATGAATAAAAAATATTAATTAAATAAATTAATCTGATTTAAATAAAATAATATCGGTTAGGGGTGAGTTATTATAGCCTTCCCCCTTTAAAGAGTTTCCTCCTAGAAACTTATGATTTTGATCATGTATGCAATCTCACCTCAAGTATGGATAGTTAGTTTTCACTACGCCCTCCCAAAAAGGTATGACTAGCTCAAGGTGCTCAGCTGCTTAATCATGCGGTCGAGCATCTAGATCCTCAATGACTTCACCAGCTCGATTACTTTGGTTTAAAATTGATATTCTCTTCAAAAGAAAAACTTGTTACTACAAAGGAGGTACTCTACTCTACTGGTTCTCTGTCTTGACTATGAATAAGTATGAAAACTGTTGCAATTCCTAATAAGTACTCTGATGGTGACCCATAAAGCCCAATGTAACGAGGAATCAATTATCTCTGATATCCAATCTCTTGAGACCCTTGACTATAGAAGCCCTTTAGAATACTTTATATCTCATCTAAACTTTGATTATCCCCTTCTTTGGTCTAAATGACCATATGACTCTTGTGTAGTCCTTGTGTCACTTTAGCATGTACTTGAACTATCTGATTATTTCGATGCTTCTTATACCTTACTCTAATACCGCTAGACATTGTTTGGGATTATGCCCTTATCAAAAAATCCTCGTCCGATGTTCTTAATGCATCTCATGATCTTCCCTCATCAGACTAGTCTAAGATCTGCTCTAAGTTTGACTGAGACGCTAGAATAAACATGGTTAGAGATGAAAATGATGGAATTGGTAGTGAAGTGAGTCATTAGGAACAAACGAAACAAACAATGAGACTAGAAAAGATTTGCGAATGAGGGATTAACATGTGGTGGTTAGAATAAAGATAACCATAAGTGTATCACGAATTCTGAAATATAATGCCATAGGAACTGTGGTTTACAAATATGGATCATAAAGGGACCAATAAATAATCAGCCAATGAGAAAGATGGCCCAGTTATACTCAGGTTTAACTCATGAATTGGAGACAAGATGACAAACAACGGAGCTTCAACTAGGTGACTTTATAGCCACATGCAAGAAGGTAAGTGCGATAGATAGATGGGACAAGCACTGTGCAATAAATAGATAGATGGATTGGATAAGCAAAGTGCAACAGATAAATAAATAGATTTGACAAGTAAGGTGTAATGGATAAATAAATGGATTGAACGAGCAAAGTGCTAATAAATAGATAAATAGATTGAGCAAGCTACAATAGGAACATGGCTTTGCTTATATGAAGCCAATTCGAGTACAACAATAAGAATAAATAGAGGATGCGGAAGTTTATTTATTTGAATGTAACATATATGTGTAGGAGTTGAATTTAAAAATAAAGAGAGCAAGGGAATTATGACAACTGCAATCACCCAGCCCAATGAGAGTTGAATTGCATTTTCAATTCAGAACAAGTAATACGAGCTTATCATTATGAATAAATGAGATGTAAGGTAGATTTGTGAATTGGCTCTCAACAAAATGAACTAAAACTCATGATCACGAAATAAAGATGGTGAAGGTCGAGAGCACTGGAATGTTGACAACCATATAAAGCCAAACAGAAATATGTTACACATTTAACAATGGGTTTGCAAAGACGTGGAAGATCACGTGAATAGGAAATATCAGGTTGAAATGCAAGGGAGATTAAACAATATTGGATAGTATCAAGTTTTAAAGATGAGACAAGCAAACAATTGCAAGAATTACTATAAATGGGTATTCTTGCAAAAGATAAACTATGGTTCAATGGTTTAGGTGTGATATCCGGAGTTCAAATCATTCCGTGAAAAGACACCTGGTTTTGGTAGTTAATCCCATAAATCATCTATTCAAGGTATGAGGCACTTCTTTTTTATAGTGATCTTCTTCAACTCTCTGTACACAGTTCACAACCATAAGGTTCTGCCTTCCGTCTTCACACATATAAAACTAGGTTTCCCACGGTGATACACTTGGTCAAATAACTCCCCTTTGTAACAACTCACCTTACTAAATCTTTAGTTCTTTAAACTCTGCTGGGGGTCATTTGATAAAGGTTCTGAAAATGGATTGAGCACCTAGAACTAGGTTGATCAGAAAATCAATCTTTCTTGGGGAAAAACAGTCCTGAAAATCCTAAGATGAAACATCTCTAAATTCACAAACTGTAATTATGCATATGTATATACCGAGTGCGGTTGGCATATCACTAATATTCAATGCATTACCAACATGATAACTCACTTGCTTACACAGTGTAATTAGCACAGAATTAGGGTTTTTTCTTCCCTCAGCCCATAGAAACAGACGTTTAGTCTTTCCTTATTTCTCAAGCTAACCTTAAGATCTTTACAAGTCATCTTCTATAAGTACACAGTCAGTTCATCCCCACAATGATAACAAGGTCTGCCAATCAAACTGAATTGAATGCCCAATGGATATGGTTCCAGCAATACCATTAGAGGCATATTTATAAAAGATAACATATTCATCCGCCTACTGGTCATAGTAAATTTAAATGACAAGGGGACAATCTAAAGTTTAAAGAGATGTAACCGCGCCATGAACTCTTACAAAGATATTTTTTTACTGGTTATAAAGGATCGACATGCAAGCTGAATGAAAGAAAGGATGAAGAATCATCATGAAAGAGGTAAGGCATATAAATGACCCAAATATACAAGACATGCAGTTTATTCGTGATGGTCATGATAGTAAAGTAAATGAACGATGTTATAAGTTTAAAGGAAGTATTAACTACTAGAGGTAAAGAAATCAAACCCACTATCAAAGAGGCATTCGAAAAGTCATATGGTAGCCGTATGTGAGTAAAATGATGAAGATGAGAGATAATACCACCAGAAGGGAAATTTTATTCATCTGGATTTTGAAAGGCTAATATGTTAAGATGAAAGAGTCAGTTTTATGACTGAACGTGATGGCATCCATCAATAACACATTCTACCGTAAATGGAAGTCTTGGGTAGGCATATAAGCTCTGAAACTGCCGGTAGATGGAAATAGCACAAATCGTTGATTATCATTAGTAAGATAGGCTCTCCTAGTAAAAAAAGGATTGCCAAAATAACCTGAGTAACAACATGCGATCACCCCCATAGAGTAGCATGCCAAAATGATGCTACGGTGCTATAGAAACACGAACAATACAGATTCATTTAATTACTAAAAAGGTGCTTAGTGACTGGGTCGGAAGCAACCAAAGGCTTTACAAGCAATAACTTAATAGTGCCCAAATAGAAGCAAGGAGTTAAAGGAGGTGATAGTAAAAAATATGAACACAGTGGTGACTGAATTGTAAGTAGAATGGATCAAATATGCTTAGAAAGAACTGCAAATCACACAGTAATGCATACTGGGGGCATTATAGGCTCCATTATAGAAATCGAGAATTAAACGATTATGATTGTCAGGGTTTGAATCGCCTATAAGAAAGGTTGCTCTGATGTGTTTAAAGAACTCCCGACATACTACACGTGAGATTTTCTATAAACACTCCATTACAAATCAAGAGGGTGTTAGTGGCAAAGAAATGATGCCTCTGAACAGTTCAAGGTAACTAGGGCACAAATAAGTCAATGACAGAAAGTAATTGGAGCATTTATGAGGTAAGGTCCTAATGTCAAGAATGACAGCTTAATCTTACTTGTACCACCCATATAATGCCAAGTAGTACACCACAAGCTACTAACTGTTATCATCAGACATAAGCACTCATTGCAACATTCATCTTATACTGGTTCACCTCCAAGACATTGTGTAAGGTCCGCGTACCTTATTTTATGTTAAGTTGTTCGTGACACGTTTTTGCGTTATAAAAACCTACTTTATTTAACGATATGAGTTACATTATTAGTAATGTGCTTCTGTGATCGATAATTTTATTAAAGTTATTATTTTTGAAAATCCTTCAATGATTTTTAATAAGCGTTATTAACGATTATGAACGAGTACTAAATCGATTAGGAACTTGAATACGGTTAGGTTGTCAACCTTAGAAGTAGTCGATGATTATTAAATAGAACTTCGATATTTTTGGGAACGAGTAATCGATGAAGGGCCATGTTATCGCTTTTGGGTTGAGAGTTTGGATTACGAATTAGACTAGCGGTATTGAATATGCATCAGCTTGGGACACAAAAATAACGTGAAGGAGGGGTATTTTGGTAATTTGTGCGAGACACCCCCCTTTCTTTCCCTGGCTACCCGCGTGACCCCCCTACCCCGACACTCTCTCTCTCCTCTCACACCCTGTTGTTCTTCTTCTTCCTCCTCCATTGACGCGACTCCCAAGCTCCAACTGGGAGCTGATTTTCGCGAAAACCTCACCCATTCGACCTCCCCTTCGAGTTAGCCACTGTTGGGCGCGAATTTGGGCAGGAGTTCGAGCAAACCTAGCACAGGTACGGAGGTTCTGGGCGACGAATCGGGCCTCAAATGCGTACCCAGGTATAACCACACAATTAACCTCTTAGTTGCTTCAATTTTCTATAAGTTAGGGTAGAAATCGTTGCTTGCACATACCCAATTCAATCTCAATCAGTAAGTGCATTTGGGTCGATTTTAGGGTTCAAATTTCTAGAATTTGGGGCGTGAGTTGGTCGTGTTCGAGCATGGGTAAGCAAGAGGCGAAGGATTGGAGTTGTTCAAGCCTCTAAAGTTAAGCAACAGCCATGAATCGAACCCCTAGCTTCGGTTCAAGGTGAGGGTTCCTTTCCTCCTAAATTATTGGTAATTGCATCTAATTTTACCGATTATGACTTAGTTTAGGTTGAAATTTGAGTTAATTATCAGTAATTGGCGCACTCGAACGAAAATTGTGTAAATATGTCGATTATGCCGATTTAGGATTCGTGCATGTTGGGTTGGCACGTGACAGTACTAATTGATGAGTTTGGAGATTTGTGAAACAAGCTGAGTTATGCTTAATGCCGATACCTCAATTAATTTATGTTTAGAATTCTGTTTTGGGCGTTATATGTGAATGTTATGGCCTTAGATTGCTAAATGGGTGGTTTGAGGCATTGTAGAGCGATTATAAATGAGTATCATGCTTATGGTTATTGGATTGCGAATTCATTGATATGCTAAGTCATTCGAACGATTACAACTGAATACCATACATATATATATTGATTTGTGAATGATTCGATTGCATTATTGTGTTGTTGAACCAAGTTCGGTAGTTGGATGATTTGAGGTGAAACTATTGAGTGAATTCGAGGTTCTTGTGGTCGTTTTTATGTGAGGAGGGAGCCTGGGTTTGAAATAACCGCAATCGTGTGGATTGCGAGGTGATTATGGAAATCGCTTTTACGAAGTGTTCATACGTGCTATGTGGAAACCCTTTTCGACAATGTGCTATGTGATTAATTCTTGAAAGTTTAGACATTTCAAAAAAAAAAGACAAGACATTTAGAAAGCTCGCTTTATATGCTTGAAAAGGCCTTTAAATGTATCAGTTGCCTATTCGTGTGTTAGAACGTCTAAAGTGTAAAAAGGGTCCTAAACCATCGAACTGTTCAGTTAGTGACTCGACTGAATATTCGATAAGTTTAGGAACTTCAAAAGCGAACAACAAGTGAGTTCGAAAAGGCTTTTAAGGCATTGGTTTGGGTAATGACCCCTCCTCATGTTCAAAAGAATTTATACAATCCCAAAAAGAGTACCCTAAGGTACTAATTATGACGCTTAGCTTATTGCATGCTTTTTGGTTACTTAAGCCTCTATTGAATTTCGATCTACGAGTTAGCAAACGTATTACGTTTAAAAGGAGCTTTTAAGCTAAAAAGCGAAGTCGTTTTCATGAGTTAGCAATCGTTTTACATTTATAAGAAGCTTTCAAGTTTCAAAAGAAGCCGATTTATGTGTTAATAAAAATATAACTTCTATAAGCAGTGTTTAAGCCCAAAACGAATGAATTATGAGCATTTCAAAAGGTTATGGTCATTTAGTTTAAAAAGCAAGTTTTCAGCCAATAAGCATTTGAAACAGAGAAATGAATTATGTCTTTAAAGTCTACGAATGTGCTGCAAAGTTGGCTAGAGGGCGAAAACTGGACGCAAAAAGGGCGTCAGTTGTTTCCCCCTGAGATAAGTAAGTTAGGAACTGGACTCAAGATACAAGTTATCTTGGTGTGAGTTGTTCCTGGAAACTGGACGCAAAGATGGCGTGAGCTATTTCCCTCTAAAGCAAAGTTAGGAACTGGACTCAAGATATAAATTATCTTGGTGTGAGCTGTTCCTGGGAACTGGACTCAAGATATGAAATATCTTGGTGTGAGTTGTTCCCCAGATAAGTTATGATGTGTGACGCGTAAGAGAACCTTAAGGGGGACTGGACTCTGGATATGATTATCCTGGTGTGAGCTGTTGCCCCACAGAGAACAATATCGAAGTTTGAGTTTATCTACTGAGACGCGTTTTGGCCAAAAGTTAAGTAGGTATACCCCGGGGATAACGTAGAATAAGAGTGACGATCCCACTTAAGGGCGGTGTTGACCTCCCTAGCCAGCACAACAAGATGTTTTATGTTATAAGTAAGTTCCTCATAAGAAGGAGATTTGGCAAATTGCCATTCTAAGCAGTTCAGAAAGGAAAGATAGTTTTTTTAAAAAAAAAAAGTAAGACGAGCCTCAAGAGGCCAAGTAAGGCGTTTTTAAGAAAAGAAGAAAGCTTTCAAATGCACATAACCCACATATTTTATGAATGTGTTCTGAATATAGTTTACATGAATTTCAAGTGTAGTTGGTTACAACCTAGCCATGCATTGAACGTTTAAGTTTTTTTTATGGTGTTTAAGAAAGAATGATTCTTGCGAAGTCTTTCTTACCAGTTTAGATATTTTGGGTACTTTCAGAAAGAATTATAAGCTTTTCAGAAGTTGGCATGAGTTATGAACCATTATTGGAATATGTGAAGAGTAATTGTGTTTTCAAAAGTATGTTTGAAAGCTTCAAACTCAATCCTTGTTGCTTGTTTGATTATGTGCCTAATGGTTTGATAGTAGGGAAGCTTGGTCATTTAGGGCCTAGAAATGAGTTGAGGGGTTAGAATGAAGTTTTAATGGTGGTGATCTTTCCTTAAGGATTTTGATTACCTATTATGCTAGTAAAGTATGAATGTGTGATATATGGCTATTATTAGTATTATTGTCTGCAACTGTTTTGGGTTTTAAGGAGTAGGGGAATTCTCACGGAGCGTGTGGTTGCTCACCCCAATACTCTTTCCCCTTTTTCCCCCAGCCTTTTGTTGTGGTAGGAGAACATCAAGCTACTTATGCGAGTTGGAGTCTACCCCTACATAAAAAGGAGTTATGTGCGCCTTAGAGAAGTAGATTCATGTGTTTAATGATTTAATATAATGTATTCCTAGTTTGTAAGTGTTGTAAACTAAGTTTTCTAGTTCATATAATACACATTGTTCGTGAGTTGATCTGTATGACCGTGTGAGCCAACCATCTGAATAGTTAGATGTCTTCTTGATTAAAGTTGGCTGTATTTTGGGATGTAAATCCCAGTGCTCCTGTTGTGTAGACCGTTGAGTTGTATCTTTTACTTTTCATGTGTTAAAGAACTATTCTGTTTGGTGTACTCCGAACGGGTGGCTCGTTGAGTTGTGAACTCCGGCGTGTGGCCGTTAAGCTTCTTTTAAATGTTATGCGCTTCCGTTGATTTGCAGGGAATTTTTTGTAAGGTTTTAGCCTGGAAACGGTCAGTTTTTAGGGAAAACTCTGTCCGTTTCACCACAGAAATTAAGTAAGAAATAAGAAAATGTAACGCTTCTGACCCTAAGGGCATTTATGTGTTAATAAACATATAACTTCTATAAGCAGTGATTAAGCCCAAAACGAATGAATTATGAGCATTTCAAAAGGTTATGGTCGTTTAGTTTAAAAAGCGAGTTGTCAGGCAATAAGCATTTGAAATAGAGAAATGAATTATGTCTTTAAAGTCTAAGAATGTGCTGGGAAGTTGGCCAGAGGGTGGAAACTGGACACAGAAAGGGCGTGAACTATTTCCCCCTTAGATAAGCAAGTTAGGAACTGGACTCAAGATATAAGTTATCTTGGTGTGAGCTGCTCCTGGAAACTGGAAGCAAGGATGGCGTGAGCTGTTTTCCTCTAAAGAAAAGTTAGGAACTGGACTCAAGATATAAATTATCTTGGTGTGAGCTGTTCCTGGGAACTGGACTCAAGATATGAAATATCTTGGTGTTTCTTTTTCCCCAGATAAGTTATGATGTGTGACGCGTAAGAAAACCTTGAGGGGACTGGACTCAGGATATGATTATCCTGGTGTGAGCTGTTGCCCCACAGAGGACAATATCCAAGTTTAATTTTACCTACTAAGATGCGTTTTGGCCAAAAGTTAAGTACGTATACCCCGGGGATAATGTAGAATAAGAGTGACGATCTCACTTAAGGGCGGTGTTGACCTCCCCTAGCCAGCACAATAAGATGTTCTTACGATAGAAGTATGTGCCTAATAAATAAGAGATTTAGCAAATTGCCATTCTAAGCAATTCAGAAAGGAAAAGAAGTTATTTGCATTAAAAGTAATACGAGCTTCAAGAGGCCAAGTAAGGCGTTTTTAAGAAAAGAAAAAAGCTTTCAAATACACATAACGTATATATATTTTATGAATGTGTTCTGAATATAGTTTAAATGAATTTCAAGTGTAGTAGGTTACAACCTAGCAATGTATTGAACGTTTAAGTTTTTAATGGTGCATATCTTAAGAAAGAAAGTTTCTTACGAAGCTTTTATTACTAATTTGGGTCATAAGTTTTTAGAAAAGTTGTAAGTTTTAAAGAAGTTTATGTGATTTATAATTCTTGTTATTTATCGGGAGTCACTATGTTTTCAAAAGTGAGTTTGAAAGCCTTTGTATTCAGTCCTGGTTGCATACTTGTTTATGTGTCTGAATGCCTGCAAGTAGGGAAGTTTGATCATTGAGGGCCTAGAATTGAGTTGAATGGTTGGAATGAAGTTTACGAAGGGTAATCTTTCCTTGGGATGTATGATTGTCTCCTTCTTTGATCAAAATGACCATATGACTCTTGTGTAGTCCTTGTGTCACCTTAGCATGTACTTGAACGGTCTCATTGTTTTCGACGCTTCCTCTAGTTTACTCTATTGCCGCTAGACATTGCTTGGGATTATGACCTTATCAAAAAGTCCTCATCTGATGTTCTTAATGCACCACATGATCTTCTCTCATCAGACTAGTCTAAGATCTGCTCTAAGTTCGAATTAGACTCCAGAATAAGCATGGTTAGAGATGAAAATGATGGAATTGGTAGTCAAGTGAGTCATTAGGAACAAAAGAAATAAACAATGACACTAGAAAAGATTTATAAAGGAGGGATTAACATGGGATGGTTAGAATAAAGATAACTAACAGTGTATTATGAATTCTGAAATATAATGCCACAAGAATTGTGGTTTATAAATATGGATCATAAACGGTCCAATAAATAATCAGTCAAGGAGAAAGATAGCCTAGTTATACTCGGGTTTAACTGATGAATTTGAGACCAGATGGCAAGCAACGGAGCTTCAACTAGGTGACTTTATAGTCACATGCAACAAGATTGGTGCAAAAGATAGATGGGAAAAGCAATGTGCAATAAATAGATAGATGGATTGGATAAGAAAAGTGCACTAGATAGAGAAATAGATTTGACAAGTAATGTGTAATGGATAGATAAATGGATTGGACAGGGAAAGTGCCAATACATAGATAAATAGATTGAGCAAGCTACAATAGGAACATGGCTTTGCTCATATGAAGCCAATTTGAGTTCAACAATGAGATTAAATAAAGAACGTGGAAGTGTATTTACCAGAATGTAACATATATGTGTAGGAGTTGAATTTCAAAATAAAGAGGGCAAGGGAATTATGACAATCGCAGTCACCCACACCAATGAGATTTGAATTACATTATTAACTCAAAACAAGTTATACGAGCTTATCATTATGAATAAATAAGATGTAAGGTAGATGTGTAAATTGAATCTTAGCAAAATGAACTACAACTCATGATCACGAAATAAAGATGGTGAAGGTCGAGAGCACTGGAATGTTGACAACCATATAAAGTCGAACAAAAATATGTTGCACATTTAACAATAGGTTTGCAAAGACGTGGAAGATCACATGCATAGGAAATATCGGGTTGAAATACTCGGGAGATTAACCAATATTGGATAGTACCAAGTTTTGAAGATAAAACAGGTGAGCAATTAAAAGAATTACTATAAGTGGGTATTCTTGCAAAAGATAAACTATGGTTGCATGGTTTAGGTGTGATATCCGGACCTCAAATCATTCCTGGAAATGATATCTTTTGTTGCCAGTTAATCCCATAAATCATCTATTCAAGGTATAGGGCACTTGTGTTTAATAGTGATCTTGCTCAACTCTCAGTATGCAGTACACAACTATAAGGTTCTGCCTTCCTTCTTCACACATATAAAACTAGGTTTCTCACAGTTACACACCTGGTCAAATAACTCCCTTCTGTAATAACTCATCTTGCTAAATCTTTAGTTCTTTAAACTCTACCGGGGGTCATATGATAAGGGCTCTGAAAATGGATTGAGCACTTAGAATTAGGTTGATCTGAAAATAAATGTTTCTTGGGGAAAAACAGTCCTAGAATCCTCAGATGAAACATCTCTAAATTCACAAACTGTAATTATGGATATGTATATACCGAGTGTGGTTGTCATATCACTAATATTCAATGCATTAGTGTAATTAGCGTGGAAATAGGGTTTTTCTTCCTTTCGGTTCATAGAAACAAACATCTAGTCTTTCGTCATTTCTCAAGCTAACCTTAAGGTCTTTACAGGTCATCTTCTATAAGTACACAGTCAGTTCATCCTCATAATGATAACAAGGTCTACCAGTCAATCTGAATTGAATGCCCAATGAATATTGTTCCAGCGATACCAATAGAGGCATATTTATAAAAGATAACACATTCAACCGCCTACTGGTCTCAGTAAATTTAAATGACATGGGAACAATCTAAAGTGTAAAAAGATGTAACGACATCGTGAACACTTGCAAAAATATTTCTTTATTGGTTATAAAGGACCGACATGTAAGCTGAATGAGTGTACGAATAATCGTAATGAAAGAGGTAAGGCATATAAATGACCTACGTATACAAGACATGCAATTTATTCATGATGGTCAAGATAGTAAAGTAAATGAATGATGTTATGAAGTTGAGAGGAAGTATTAAGCACTGGAGGTAAAGAAATCTAACAGATTACCAAAGAGGCATTTGACAAGTCATACGATGGTCGTATGTGAGTAAAATGATGAAGATGAGGGTCAACACCACCAGAAGGAAAATTTTATTCATTTGTTGTTTGAAAGGCCAATACATCAACATAAAGGAGTCAGTTGTATGACTGAACATGATAGCATCCGTCAATAACACATTCAACAGTAAATGAAAGTCTTGGGTAGGCATATAAGCTCTGAACCTGTTGGCAGCTGGAAATAGCACAAATCGTTGTTTATCATTAATAAGATAGGTTGTACTAGTAAAGAAAGAATTGCCAGAATAACTTTAGTAATGACATGCAGCCACTACCATAGAGTACCATGTCAACATGACGTTACGGTGCTATAGAAACACGAACAATATGGATACATTTAATTGCTGAAACGGCGCTCAATGACTGGGTCTGAAGCAACCAAAGGCTTTACAAGCAATAAATGAAAAGTGCCCAAATTGAAGCAAGGAGTTCAAGTTGGTGACAGTAAAAATATGAAAATAGTGGTGACTGAACTATAAGTAGAATGGATCAAATATGCTAAGGAAGAATTGCAAATCACACAGTAACGCACACCGGGGTCATTATAGGCTCCATTACAGAACAGAGAATTAAACGATTATGATTGTCAGGGTTTGAATCGACCATAAGAAAGGTTGCTCAGATGTGTTTAAAGAACTCCCCACAGACCACACCTGAGATTTTCCACAAATAATCCATTATAAATCAAGAGAGTGTTAGTGGAAAAGAAATGATGCCTCTAAACAATTCAAGGTAACTAAGGCAGAAATTAGTCAACGACAGGAAGTAATGAGAGCGTTGATGAGGTAAGGCCCTAATATCAAGAATGACAGCGTAATCTTACTCGTACCACTGATATAATGCCAAGTAGCACATCATAAGCTACTAACTATTATCATCATACATAAGCAGTCATTGTAACATTCATCTCACATTGCTTCACCTCAAAGATATTTCCCCACCATGCGTTTCCTCATCTAGAGGTTTACATCTAACTTGACACTGTATTAATCCCTTAAGAAGTTGCAAATGTTATCCCCACATTGGGTTCCAACCATCACTGCACCCAAGATCAGGTATACTAACACACTTAAATGAAACTCTCAAATTATGTTGTCAAATGGACAGAGTTCCGCCTAAAAACCGACTAAAACCTACCTTAAATGGAGAGAAACACTTTAATCGTTCAACGGCCATACACCAGAATTCATAACCCAACGGGGTCACACACCTGAAGTGCACGATTGCAAAAATTTAAACAAATGAGAGAAATGAGACATACAATGTAACTCTAACATAAATGAGAGCATGCCTCACTAATAGGTCACCCAAATGGTTCCACATTCTAGTTTGCTAATGCTCGGATCTCAGGATATTACCATATGATTGGGTCACCCAAATGGAAACTATTCCTCCTTATATGCCCATATATATGAACTTAAAGTCAATAGCTCATTTAACTGGTCCAACATAACTCATACACACCTTGATAGCTAATTCATAAACAATTGATAGCTCATAGTGGCTCTTAAAACCTTAGCTCTGAGACTAAATCTGTAATGCCCCCAAAATGCTAATGACATGATTTATGGAAAACTATAGTAGAAAACTTAATGATAGAAGGCCCTACTGCCATCCTGATAAGGACAAGGCTCACAGAAATCATTTAATCTTGCAACTCATGTTCACAATCACAATATCTATTAAACTGAAACACTCTAAGACTAAAGTCCATAATAGTTCAACTTCAATACAGTCAACTTAATCATACAATGCGCTAACTCCAACTTCACACTCCAAAAGTATATTGAAGATAGACCCAACTTGTCCCTGAGGATGATCCCAACATTCATGCTATGCTGAATCCACTGTGAACATCTGATGACTTCCAAAAGGGCTTGTTAAATGGAGAAACATGTGATACTTTCTAAAGGTACAGACAATGGACGTAGCTTGAGTCTTTAAAAAGAATGTCATCTGACTTGATAAATTTCATGTATTTCATAAATTTCATCTGACTTGATAAATATGTTCTGACTTGATAAAACTTCTGCATAATGAGGAACGAGAACTAGGCCTCGACTCTGTTTCATAAATGTCATTGTAGGTATGTGTAGTCAGTAAATGATCCTTACTCACAGAATTGAGTAAGTAAAAGTATGTGTAATAGAAATTGAGTAATTAAATGGCATGCATAACTTGTGTATTTCAATATAACTTCAAAACTGAATTAATCAAAGTAATTAAATCCGATATAAAGTAAATGAAAGTAAAATAAACCACAATAAGATAAATGAGATTTCAAAGGAAAAGGCCTTGATGGTGACAAATGGGAGAGCAGTTTTGGCCTTTTCAAAGATGCGTTGCTGATACGGGTTTAAAGCTCACTAATGTATAGCTTGGTTCAAGATAACAACGAGTACACAAGATTGGCATGATAAATACATTTGATACATTCTGAATTGAGTGAGTAATAGAGGTTTGATGCCAAGAGAGATATATCTTGGGTCAAAATAGCATAAATTGCAATAACTTGACCTGATAAATATGGGTTTTGAGTAAAAAATTCTCCTCACTTTCCATATTTCATTCACAAGTTCATTGAATATAGAATTCAAATCGCTATAACTTTGCCCACAGAACTCAGATTAGGATATTCAAAAGGCATTTGAAAGCTAACACACTAACATATCTACCAACCAAAAATGATAATTTTTCAGTGGGCCGATCATTACTAGTTCAATCTCAAAGTCACCCCTATTTTTTGTCATTTTCAACCCTCACTGTTTTTGCATTCTCCTCTTTTTTTCACATAAATCCTCACTTGAAATCATTCCAAATTGCCAAAAACATCATCATAATCGTCAATAATACTAAAGATTACGAAATCATATGCAAAACAATACAAATCCATCACTTCACTTAAGCTAACTTGATTATGACAAAACCCTAACCTTCACATGCTTCAAGCTCAACCCCACCATGATCAATATCCCCAAAATCAATAAAATTTGCATGATAACATCTACTTTGATCTCAAGAGCATGAATCATAACTAAAACAAGCATAAAACCAAAAATACATCAAGATCAAGTTAGGGTTTACTCAGTTTGATGCTTGAAAAAGACGTATAAGTGGTGTTGGATGTTTGTGGGAATATGGAGGTGGCTAGGGTGGCAGGGGGTGGCTCCTTGGTGGTCAAGGGATGGTAGGAAGTGGTTGGAAGGTGGCAGAACTGGCTGAAATAGCCTCGGGACAGCAGCAAATAGCCATGTGTGGGGGAGGAAAATAGGAGGAGAGTAGAAGACTAGTCCTTGCTTGGCGACAAGAAACTAATTTATATGCTTACCTAGGTCAAATTTGGCTGATATTTATCCACCCAAAAGTGGCTTTTTGCTAATTAAAATTAGGGACAAATGATGCTGATTAACTTTATTTAATTGCACTAAAATTTTCGGCCCAAAATTTGAGCCAAATGGAATTGAACCATAATTTTGGCCCCATCGAATTGGGCTAAAATAAATGAACTTGGGCCCAAGTTTTGACGTAGCTAAAACTAAAAATTTTATGACGTTATGGAAAATAATTTAACGCTCAATCATAATTATCCAGGCCTACCATTGATTCACCTAAAATTTAATCAATAAACGAAACTTGAATTAACAATCAATGAAACTTGAATTACAAAATGGGATCCAAATGAAGCATCCCCTAGCCGAGATGATTAAATACGATAAATGAAAGCAGGAAATTTACATGACTTAAGGTAATATGATAAATATATAAATTGAGTGTAATTGAATTAATAAACATGATTTGGTTAAACAGATAATCATGAGTGATTAAATCAATAAACATGATTAATTAAATGAATAAACATGATTAATTAAATTAATAAATATGATTTAAATAAATTAATATAGGTTAGGGTTGAGTTATTACAGCCTTCCCCCCTTAAAGAGTTTCATCGTCGAAACTTATGATTTTGATCATGTATGCTATGCCACCTCTAGTGTGGATAGTTGGTCTTCACTGCTTCCTTCAAAAAAGGTATGATTAGCCCAAGGTGCATAGCTGCCTAATCCTGCGGTCGAGTATCTAAATCCTCAGTAACTTCACTAACTCGATTACTTTGGTACAAAATTTATATTCTCTTTAAAAGAAAAAGTTTTTACTACAAAGGATGTACTCTACTCTACTGGTTCTCGGTCATGACCACTAATAAATATGAAAACCATTGCATTTCCTAACAATTAGTCTGATAGTAACTTATAAAGTCCAATGTAACGGGGATTCAATTATCTCTGATATCCAGTTTCTTGACACCCTTGACTAGAGAAGCCCTTTGGAATACTTTATATCTCATCTGAACTTTGATTGTCTCCTTCTTTGGTCAAAATGACCATATGACTCTGGTTTAGTCCTTGTGTCGCCTTCGCATGTACTTGAACTCTCTCATTATTCTCGATGCTTCTTCTAGCTTAATCTAATATCTCTATACATTGTTTGGGATTATGGCCTTATCAAAAAGCCTTCATCTGATGTTCTTAATGCACCACATGATCTTCCCTCATCAAACTAGTCTAAGATCTGTTCTAAGTCCGAATTAGACGCTAGAATAAACATGGTCAGAGATAAAAATGATGGAATTGGTAGGCAAGTGAGTCATTAGGAACAAAAGAAATAAACAATGAGACTAGAGCTGAATTAACAACAAAACTTCAATTGTAAAATGGGACCCAAATGAAATATCCCCTACCCGGGATGATTAAATACAATAAATAAAAGTGAAAAATTTAAATGACATAAGGTAATTCGATAAATATATAAATTGAGTGTAATTGAATTAATAAACATGATTTGATTAAACAAACAACCATGAGTGATTAAGTCAATAAAAATGATTAATTAAATGAATAAACATAATTAATTAAATAAATAAATATGATTTAAACAAATAAATATGGGTTAGGGTTGGGTTATTACACAAAATGTGCTAAGTAAAACTCTCATTCAAGAGGGTTTCATTAAATAACTTCTAATTCATTAATTTTTACAATCAATTAAGGAAACCTGCCTAGGAATTCATATAGTTATGAAAGTTGAATTGATCAAAATGATAATGATGTGCTTTTCTCTGATCGGTTAATTTTAGGGATTTCCAATCTATGCAAAGAAAAATTTAGTCTATTCGTTCGAACTCAACCAAATTTGCCTAAACTAAAGAAAAGTCGTTCTTTCAAACTATTTTGTCTTAGTCCAAGTTAAACATCTTCGATTACACTGTATGCCCTCCTAGCATGCAAATCTCTCTTTTGAGACGACATTATGTCAGGTTTTATCAAGTAGTCTAACAATCAAATGTCACCTTTTAGTTTTTCACTCAATTGTTTCCAGTGTGCAAGCAAACTTTGGCCAAAAATTCACTATCAACATGATAATCACTTGATAGAATGAAATTAAACCAATCATGAAATAAACACAATCCAATGGATTAAATCATGATCTAACAACACTTTCATAAACTACTGAATCCCTAGACAAAATAAAACTACTTACTCATGATAAATGATGGAACAACTAACCAATGTTTTGGTGAAATCAGATAGGAAGGGCTTGACTGAGATAGCCTTCAACCAAGGGCTTCAAACTGCGTCAAACTCAAACACACACTCTCAAGATTTCTCACCAAAACAACAATCAAACTAAGAAGCTAAACTAAAAAGAACAAAAATTTGAGAAAGAAGATAAACTAGGCTACTCTTGGTTGCTTCTCTCTACTGCACGATGCCTTTTATAGAAAAATGTAGACGTTTTCAGCCACACAGCCAAAGGAAAACGAAGAGGCAACAGCTTCACCTTTCACCATGGTCCATGGCATACACCACGGTCCGACCGTGGTCTTGGCTGGAACCGACTTTCTGCTTTTTTCTTGCTCCACGAGCGTAGCAGCACATGAGTGTCCGTGAGGGAAGTCAAAATACATCCAATAAGGGTCAAGTGCTGGGTAGAAAGGCCTAAAATCCTACAAATCACATCAAACAATCATGCCCAAGCATAAATCGAGAATAAGGGTATAAATTACAACTCAAAACACATAGTTTTCCTAAAAATATGGCAAAATAGCCTTAAAATGATGTATACATTAATCACTTATCAAACTCCCCCATGCTTAAACTACTACTTGTCCTCAAGCAATGCTAAAAATTAAAAATGTAGAGAACCTCCTTAGGATAGATATACGCAGCATTCCAATGGCAAAGTGGATCCAAAGGTAGCCCAAAAAGATGCAAAAATCATTAGTAATTAGATTAGGGAATGAAATTTTTGAAAATCACTTGATAAAGCACAATGTCAATCTTGAATCAATCCCCCAAATCATCAAATATAATCATTCAACCTATGAAACAAACGAGGCTAGCAGGGCTGGTAGAACCTTGCTATAGTTATATGACACTCATCACTCATGTGTTTGAAAATGTGTACATACATAAAGGTTCCCTCAATTCTCATTCCTTAGACTCAAATCTGCTATAAGCTTGACAAGGCTCTCAAATTCAGGATCACTGAAATGCAAACACACTAGACAATCATGAGGACTTTCATAAGGTTGTAATGGGGCTATGGGTAAAGGTAAGAAGGGAACAAATGTTTTGGAAATGAGGAGCTAGAAGCAATAGACTAAGAGCTAAATGATTCCAATGCCTCATACTACATCCCTCTTAGACAAAATACACCCCAATTGAAGAGAGAAAAAGTTGATAATCACAAGAATTTCCATCGAACAAGGCTGACACTTTCTTCCTTTGTGGCTTCTTTGTTTTCTCCTTTTTTTCATTCATTTTTCTTTTTTTCTTGCTTTTGTGTTGTTTTTTTTCTTTTTTTTTCGAAATAAGTTAGCCAAGGGAAATCCATAACGAACGTTAAATTCCAACTCTTCTCTAAACTTTGTATAATGAAACAAGGGATTTCTTTTTTATCAATCAAGATTACACATCCCTTTACCAAGCAACCAAAAACCACTAAAAGATCTCAACTCTCCTTTGCAGCTCCCAAATCAAACTTGATGCAAAAGAATGAAACGCTCCTCTAGTCTTGGCTTAAGGGTAAGATAATCATTTGGCCATAGGCTATAATAGGAGGTTCAAATCAACAAAAATAGATATAGGCTCAAAGGGTCCAGCAAGGGATATAATTTACAACAAAGGTGCCCATTTGGCCGTTGGGTTTAAGAAATTGTTAGGGAAAAAAACAAAGTTTTAATATTTATAAAGTCCAAGTGCAAGGTGTATCGTTGAGTACTTGAGGTGTCGTCCGCAGGGAGTTGTGTTTCCAACTACCTAAACTAACTAAAACGTCTCGAGCTAGGCAAAATCAAAGGGGATAGAAAATAGAACTAAACTATTAAAGCGAAAACAAATGGACTATGATTAGACCTAAGATAAACCAAGTAATCAAGTCAGGCCCAAACCTTCTGAAGTTACGCTACTACACAGAGATGGTCGGTTGCATCATTAAAATCACCCAAGCCCTCTCTCAAGGGTCATGAGCTAGTCTAATCGTTCTAACCTGCTATTTTCATAGGATTAGTTCAATTAAACTACAAGATTGACAACCCTTGACCTAGCTAGCGAGAAGACTATTTTCATGTCCCAATCCTAACCGTTCCTTCCACTCACACTAGACAATCGACCTCACCTCTCAGCATAAGTCAATTGCCCCAAAACACGGATGAAAGCTCTTTCAAGCATTTCATCGAACACTTGGCGGGCGTGAAAGAAAACTCTAAATTCTAGGCATAAACAAGGTAGGGTTGGGGCCTAAACAAGGTTAATCAGCCATCAAGGGCTAGCCACAATCCAGTCCAACACAAAATAACAACTCAACATCATAAACATGTGAAAACCAGAACTAGCAAACAAGAACATGAACTTGAACAAGAGAAGATAGAGAATGAAATAAATCAAATCTAAACAACTAAATAAACATGAATTAACACTGAAAACTAAATATTTAAACTGAACAATTCAAATACAAGAATTAAACGAGCAAAACATAAACATGAAAAACATATGAAAAAGAGAGAGAAAAGGGAAGAAAACTTAGTCTTGATTGATAGAAAGAACTTGAAATCCAAAGTTTGAATCAAAGATCACAATCTTCAATCCTAATCTAATCCTCCTATTGTGGTTTTTATTTTATAAACTAACCTAAAACCTAGCCTAAAAATTACCAGAGAAAACCTAGCAAAAGACCTCCTCAAGAAAGAGAGAAGAGCTACTTATAAAGGCCGAAAAACCGCTCCGTCGCATAGGCCCAAGGGACGCACGGCTGGCTGTGCGCCACGCATGGCAACCACGCACAGTCGTGCTGCCCATGCACAACTTTGATCTTCGTTGCACGGTCGTGCCTACCCTGTTGCATGGTCCTACGTTATTCCACACGCCTTCCGTTGGTCCCAGGTTTGCTAAACCTCTCTTCTTCCTTGAAATCACTCCTAAGGTCTTCCGTTCTATCAAAACCCGAGAATTTCTCCTAAAAGTAAGACAAAACATATTATTAGCACAATTGAATCAAAGAAAGTGAATTTGACCCTTTCTCATCTAGATTTGGCATGTAAACCATGAGAAAAAAGGATCAAATAAGGGATAAAATGAGGTCAAATATAGGTGCAGCAGAAATCAAAGAAAAATGCCTCAATCATATTGCCTAAATGCATATGCGAAATGTGATCTTGAATGAGAATCAAAGCAAGTTCTAGGGAAATGATGTCATGGAAGAGTCAAACATGAAAGAAAATATGACACTAAATTGATAAATTGTCTATAAAAGTTCAAAACCTCACGGAACATCTACCAAGGTCATGACTAGCTTGTTAGTGAACACATGCCAAAATTCATGTAAAGACTCATGGGATAATCAACTCACAGTCAACATATGGTCCAAACATGGAGATCATTTTGAAAACTCATTCTCAAACATTTTTATACACAATTTGGGTGAATCAAAGGACCAAACTAAACCAAATAAGTCTACCAAATCTGAAAAGATTATCATCGGTGGATTTTTATCTTTTTTTTATTTAAATTAAAATTTCTTGTTTGTTTTTTTGTTTTTTGTTTTATGTAATTTTTTACCACATGCTTGCTCCTAATAACAATGCAAACTCAAACACAAAAGAAACTAAAAAAAAAACTAAAATGCAACCTACAATGAAAGGAAAAGTAAATGCACTACTAAAATACTACTAAACGAACTAAAACCTAAACAAAAACTCCAAAAACTATCACAAACAACATATACAAAGTATAAGCACACCAAACCAAACCAGGCATCAGACACCAAATATAATGACTAACTCTCCCATGCTTGAATCACACATTGCCCTCAATATGGGCATAAAATAGAAAAAGGGAAGGGGACTAGCAAAAAGCAATCAGAAAAGAGGTGGTGGAGGAGGATGGGGTGGTTGGCCATAAGTGATATGCCAATCCCGCTAGGTCTCTAAATAAGCCTTATAATCCTTGAAATATTAAGTCTGGGTAGCAAGCATCCCACGAAGCACATTGTGGCGGTCTTGAATAAAGTCCCGAGGAGCGGCGTTCACAGAAGTAACAAATGCTCAAAGGGAACTTGCTCTTCTTGAATGGACCAAAGGGTGTCTTAGAGCTCAGTATACTCATGAGGGGGTGGTTGAGAGGAAGAACTAGGTCCTGTTTGACTAGAATGAGGGGCTAGATGATGGGTTACGGGTCGAACAACCTCTTCATCACCAAGGATCCAATAAAGGTTAGCCCGATGAAGTAAGGTGGTTTGATCGACATTGGGAAGTGGCAAAAGCATGTCCCCATGGTAAATTCAACATAAATGGCCAACCTTAACTTTACAAAATTTCATAATCTCAAAAGCAGCTTCATCAAGCCGCTTGGACCTGGAAACTCTATCCTCAGGGTTGGGCTCAATACCTAAAAATCTAGCAATAGTAGTCACAATCCCATCTATGACTATCCTACCTTTAGTGCTAACCACAACACTATGCAACTACCTGGCCAAAAACGAACTAGGGTCAAGCTGGACACCATTAAGCATATAGGACAAAAAGTACAACTCAGATAATCTCGGGACATTCAGACCATCGTCCTGAGGAAAGAAACAACAAGCCAAGACACGCTGAGCTACTTTAATGCTGGGGTTCCTAATATGTGTGCACTTCGATGAACTAGTGTTGTACCTAACACTCCCTGAAAGTTCACCCCAAAATGCATTCGGGATGAATTGATGGGGGACTTGGCAGTTCGGTAAATCCATAGTTGGTGGAAAACCGAATATACCATTAAAGGTACCTAAGTTCAACATGTGACAAACCAAGTAGGGATTAGCTCATTATTCTCATTTTTTACAACAGTCATCCCTCCTTTCTCAGGCACAACATGGACCGGGCTTATCCACCGCACTGTCAGAGATAGGGTAGATAATGCTGGCATTAAGCAACTTCAAAATCTCTTTTTTTAACACATCTTGCATGCTAGGGTTCAATATTCTTTGGTGTTCAATTGAAGGCTTCTGATCATCTTCCATTAAAATTCGATGCATGCACAAAGAAGGATGAACTCCTTTTAGGTCATCAAGGCTTTATCCTATGGCTTTACGATGCTTCCTATGTACTCTAAACAAAGAGTCGATCTGGTATGCATTCAAACTGGCATTCACAATCACTGGGTATGTAGATTTTGGTCCAAGAAATTCATACCTCCGGGATGAAGGAAGAGGTTTTAGTTCAACATCGAGAGCTTTTACCTCATGAGACAAGGGTTCATTTTTGTCTTGTAATGATTCCACCTTAGCAAGAGAAAACAAAATTGGTGGAGAGGCTTCCAGAAGTTGAGCACACTCGGCTACTTTCGAGATTTTTATCCTTAGTAGTGCTATTGTTTAACATCAAGTGCTAAAGTGGATCATTAGAACCAAGGTTAGACAGGGTTTCCTGCATTAAACCATCAACCACATCAATCTTATTACACTCGTCAAAAACGGAAGGAAACCTAGCAAGTTTTAATAAATTAAACTCCACATCAATACGGCACCTTGAGTTGGCCAGGAATAGCCTCCCAAGAATCATGGGGGTCCGTGTATCCTCCTCAATTTCTAGAATCACAAAGTCTACTGGTACATACAAATCCCCTACTTTTATGGAACATCCTCTAAAATTCCCACAGGGCATTTTACAGAACGGTCTGCCAACTGTAAGGAGATAGTAGTTGGTTTTATCTCTCCTAGTTCCAACTTTTCACACATAGAAAGAGGCATAAAGCTCACACTTGACCTAAATCACATAAAGCATGGTCTATGGGCACATTCCCTATGAGGCAGGGAATTGAAAAACTACCGGGATCCTTTAGCTTAGCTAGAATCTTATTTTGGATCGCCGCACTACATTCTTCAGTCAAAGCTATAGTTTCATGTTCTTCAAGCCTTATCTTGTTGGAAAAAATTTCTTTCAAAAATTTAGCATGTGAAGGCATTTGAGTTAGGGCTTCAATAAATGGAATCTTTATATAGAGATTCTTAAGGACTTGTAAAAACTTCCCAAATTGCAAATCGAGTTTTGCCTTAGGAATCCTTTGAGGTAATGGTAAAGGTGGGGTGTAAGGCTTTGGGGAAATGATCTTAGGGTCCTTAGCAACCTCATCATGCTTATGCACGACATCATCAATCGCTTAGAGGGTGGCGACCTCTCTTTCTCGTCATTCTCAACATGCTCATTCTTGTGATGCAAAGATTCATCGTTGGTAACCTCCTTAGGTCCCTCTAGTTGTTTTCCACCTCTCAAAATCATTGCATTACATTGCTCCCTAGGATTAAGCTCAGGCTTACTAGGAAGTGTATCTGGGGGCGTAGATGAAAAGCTAGCTTTTTAGACAATCTGAGCTTCCAACATCCTATTATGAGTTGTAAGCACATCAATCTTTGAGGCTAATTGCTTAATATACTCATTCTGTTTTTGTCGTGCTATAAGCATACTTTCCATCATCGCTTCTAAATTGGAATTTGTGGGTATTTGAGAAGGAAAAGGGGGTCTTTGAAAACCGGGAGGTGGTCTACCATTCATTGGGGGCATATTCGAAGCGTTTGGATTAGACCTATATGAGAAATTTGGGTGATTCTTCCAACCGGGATCGTAGGGACTAGAGTAATGGTCATTGGCCAATCTCGAGTTGAAGTTTTGAACATAGTTAACTTCACTAGAGTCTTGGGAAAAAGGCCTCCCAACTTGACAATTCATGGTCACATGCTTAATAGAACCGCAAATTTCACAAGGGGAAGGGGCACTAGAATTCACAGCATTAACATTCATTCGGTCCAATCTTTTAGTCATAGCATCTACTTTAGCAGAAAGTAAAGTAAGTGCATCAACTTCAAGCTTACCTCCAACCCGTTTGGGTCAACCTCATTCGATGGACCATTAGAAATTGTTAAGTGCCATCTCCTCACTTAAGTTATAGGCTTTATCCTCAATTTTGTTCACCAAGGTTCCTCCCACTGCCGCATCAAAAGTTGGCCTTACAAATTTGGTCACACCATTATAAACAGCTTGGATAATCATCCAACGTTGAAGAACATGATGGGGGCATAAGCAAAGCAAATCTTTAAACCGCTCCCAAGCTTCATAGAGCGTCTCTTCATCCTTTTGCGTAAAGTTGGTGATTTGATTCCAGAAGCTGGTCGTTTTGCTCGGAGAGAAAAACTTAGCGAGGAAGGCTCTTGTTAACTCATCCCAAGTGGTAATACATCCCGATGGAAAAGAGTGTAACCAAGCCCTTGCTTTATCTCTAAATGAAAAGGGAAATAAGTGCAATCGAATGACATCAGTAGAGACTTCATTAAGCTTCAACGTGTCGCAAACCTTTAAAAAGACCGAGAGGTGTAGATTCAGGTCTTCCAAAGGAGTTCCTCCAAACTGTGATTGTTTCACCATGGAGATGAGTGTTGGTTTTAGCTCGAAATTGTTGGCATCAATAGTGGGGCGAGCGATGCTTGAGGCGCTCCCTTGGACTCCAGGGGTAACGAAATCTCGAAGTGTCCATCTTTGGTCACCTTCTCCTAGAGCCATGTTTGTTGATTTCCTTCTTACCTCACATCTTTGTTCTTCAATCCTTTGCTTCTTTCTCCTTAAGCGGAAAGTATTTTCAATCTCGGGATCGGGTTCGTACAAGATTGGACTTCGCATAAACAGGGACAATTTATGCAAACACTGTCACCAACACTACCAACGCAATTAAACAAGAAATTATAAATAAAATAAAAGCAAAAGACAATAAAATACTTAGTCACTTTCGTAAGACTAACTTAATACTTAACATATTACTCCCTGGCAAAGATGTAAGAACTTGACCACTACCACAAGCGCATGGGTAGTCGTAGTATAGACAAAAAGATCGCTCCTTAGGGACCAATGTAATATATAGAGTTTTTGTCTATCAAAAATATAGTAAGTAAAATTCTAATTCAAGAGGGCTCGATTAGATAACTTCTAATTCACTAATTTTTAAATTCAATAAAAGAAACATGCCTAGGAATTCATGTAGTTATGAAAGTTGATTGGATCAAAATAATAACGATGTGCTTTTCTCTGATTGGTTAATTTCAAGGATTTGCAATCTATCCAAAAAAAATTTAGTCCATTCTTTCGAACTCAACCAAGTTTGCGTAAACTAAGCAAAAGTCATTCTTTCAAACTAATTTGTCTTAATCCAAGTGAAACATCTTTGGTTACACTCTATGTCCTCCTAACATGCAAATCTCTTTTTCAGAATGGCGTTATGTCAGTTTTTATCAAGCAGTCTAACAATCAAATATCACCTTTCGGTCTTTCACTCAATTGTTTCAAGTGTGCAATCAAACTTTGGCCAAAAATCCACTCACAACATGGAAATCACTTGATAGAATGAAATTAAACCAATCATGAAAAAAACACAATTCAATATATTAAATCATGATCCAACTACACTTTCATAAACTACTGAATCCCTAGAAAAAATAAAACTACTCACCCATGAGAAAAGATTAAACAATGAACCAATGTTTTGGCACAATCTAAGAAGGGCTTGACTGAGATAGCCTTCAACCAAGGGCTTCAAACCGCCTCAAACTCAAACACACACTCTCAAGATTTCTCACTCAAGTAGTAATCAAATTAAGAATCTAAACTACAAAGAACTCAAATTTGATAAAGAAGATAAACTAGGCTACTCTTACTTCCTTCTCTCTGCTGCACGACGCTCTTTTATAGAAAAATCTAGACATTTTCAACCACACAGCCGAAGGAAAACGAAGAGGCAACAACTTCACCTCTCACCACGGTTTAACCGTGGCCTTGGCTGGAACCGATTTTCTACTCTTTTCTTACTCCACGGGCGTAGCATCACGTGGGTGTCCATGGGGGAAGTCAAAATTCATTCAACAAGGGTCAAACACTGGGTAAAAAGGCCTAAAATCCTGCAAATCACATCAAACAACCATACCTAAGCATGAATCGAGAATGGGAGTATAAAATATGACTCAAAACACATAATTCCCCTTTAAAATGTGGCAAAATAGCCCTAAAATGATGTATATATTAAGCATTTATCACATATTGAGCTATAAAAACACTAAATTTACAACTTAAAGAAGCTGGAGAATGAAGATTCTTGTAATTGAATAAGCTAGATAAACTAACATTGGTGACCTATGAGAGTTCATGCATCTACAAAGAGCAAACTAAGAGGTGGCATGACAAACACATAAAGAAGATGACATTTGAAAAAGGTGACATGGTCCTCTTGTTCAACTCGAGATTGAGATTATTTCCGGGCAAGCTGAAATCCCGGTGGTCGGAACCATTTTAAGTCACCAAAGTTCAACCAAGTGGAGCAGTTGAAGTGTGGAGTGAGTCTGCTGGGGCATTCATCGTCAATGGACAGTGATTAAAGCCATATATTATGGGACAACCTATTGAGAAGGCCACTATCCATACACTCACTGATCCAGACCAAGAATAGAAATATGGTCAAGCTCTTAACCTGAAAAGAGCGCTTCTTCAGAGGCAATCCAAGACCCTTTTATAGCTTTATGCTTCATTATTTCTTGTTATTTTTCATCGTGCAAAGAAAAAAAAATGGAAAAAAGAGAAAAAAACAATAATAAAATACAAACAAAAGGAGAGAGGAAGAAGAGAGAAGACAAAGTAAAAAAGAGGAAAGAAGAAGGCATCTCAAGACCACGGCCAAGCAGCACCTCAACATGGCCGTGGTGAGCCCAACCGGGAAAACCAAGAAACCAGCTGTCCATTAAACACCACGGTTTGCCCATAGTGACCCCCACGGACTGTGGTGGTCTGCTACGAGCACAGTCAAGGCTTTTGACCACGGTGACCCTTCCTTTTCCCCCAAAATCATCTTCAACCTCAACACAGTCTCTCTACCTCCCTCTTTCTCTCTCTGAACCCACCATTACTAAACCTCTATTTCTCCCTCATTTTTTCTCATTTTTACACCGTTTTTGCTCAAAACCTCACCTTTTCACTTAGTCTTTCTCTTTCTGCAATAAATTTCACCTCTTTCCACCATTTCTTCTTCAACCTCATCTCACCTTCACCTATCTTTTATAACCACCTTCTTCCCTCTCTAGTGCTTCTTTGTTTTCACTTAAACTCTTCAGTTTTCTTTCTCAAATTTTACTTTTTAGGTTTTAGTTTCAATTCTTCTTCCATTTTTGCAACATTGTCACCCACCAAGAGGCAAAGGAGTATCAACGACGTAGGACTATCTAGTCAAGCACCTTCCCGGCCTCAACGGACCTCTCGAACTTGCACCAACGCAGGAGCTCAAGGTAACATTCCTCATTCTTTTGATTTAAACAACCCTGATCATGTTGCTAGATATGCTTGTTTGAATAAATGTATGATTGTGGCAACTCGTTATTATGATGAGGAATTATTAAGCTGTTTAGGAATGTTAGATGATATACGGTGGTTGTTTGCACGAGAGGGGGTATAGGACATTTCATTGAACTTAAGGAGCATACATATCGGGACCTTACCTTAGAATTCCTAGGTACATTACATGTTCAGGTTACTAGAGGGCCTCAATGTCGAGCAGGGTATATTTCATTTTATTTGCAAGGGTAATTTTATATGTTGAACTTAGGTACCTTCATCAGCAATTTTATAAGTTAAAATTAGGTACCAAACCAACAAGTCCCCTAAGAATTCAACCTAAATGCATTTTGGTGCGAGCCTTTGGGGAGTGTTAGGTACAGTACTAGTTCTTCTAAATGCACCCATATTCGGAACCCTTGTATTCGAGTAACTCATCATATCCTAGCTTGTTGTTTCTCGCTCGGCATGATAGTTTGAATGTCTCAAGATTGTCTGAGTTGTATTTCTCATCTAGTGTGCTTGATAGAGTTCAACTTGATCCCGGGGCATTTTTGGCCAGGTAATTATATAGTGGTGCTGTTAGCATTGAGGGTAGGATAGTCATTGGTGGTATTGTCACAACCATTGTTAGATTTATGGGTGTTGAGCCCAACCTTGAGGATAGAGTATCTGGGTCTGAGCGGCTTGATCAAGCCGCTTTTGAGATAATGAACTTTTGTAAAGTAGAGGCTAGATGCTTATGCTGAATTTATCACGGGGATCAACTTCTACCACTTACCAATGTTGATCGAACTACCTAACTTCATCGCGCTAACCTTTATTAGGTACCTACCAATACGGAGGTTGTTCAACCCACACCCCCCACCCCCTTATTCTAGCCACGCCGAACCTAGTTCTTCCTCCCAACCACCCCCACTGACTATGCTAACCTCCAAGCTACCCTTAGGCCCATTCAGGAGGAGCAAGTATCCCTTTCAGTATTTATTATTTCTGAGAACACTGCTCTTCTTGACTTTGTCCAAGAGCGCCATGACAAGTTCCATGGGATGCTTACAACCTGGAATCAGTACTTCCAGGACTGTAAGGCTTGTTTAGAGACCAAACAAAATTGGCATATCTGTTATGGCCAACCACCCCATCCTCCTCCCCACCTCCTTACTGAATTTTTTTTTTTTTGCTACTCCCCTTTTCTCATCTATGCACACATTGGGGACAATGTTTTGTTCAAGCATGGGTGAGTTAGTCCTTATTTGATGGCGTCTGATGCCTATTTTGGTTTTATGAGTGCTTGTATATGTATTGTACATATTATTCGTGATTGCATTTGGAGTTTCATTGTAGGTTTTAATCTCATTTGGTTTGAAGCATGTTAGAAAGTACATTTAGGTTTCTTTTCATTCTAGATTGCATTTTAGTTTCTTTTTTGCATTTTTTTTTTTTTTTGGTTTCTGGTATTGTTATTAGGAGCATGCATGCAAAAAAAACATTAAAAAACCACAAAAAAGGGAGAAAAAATGAAAGGTAAAAAATCCTCCGATGATGATCTTTGTAGATTAGGTAGACTTCTTCAGTTTAGATTGATCCTTTGATCTGCCGAATTGTGCGTAAAAATGCTTGAGATTGAGTTTTCGAAAAGGTGCTTCATTTTTTGACCATATGCTGAGTCCGAGTTGATTACCCCATGACTATTTACACGAATTTTGGCATATGTTTACTAATGAGCTAATTATAACCTTGGTAGATCTCCAGTGAAGCTTTGAGCTTTTAAAGACTAATTTATCAATTTAGTCTCTTATCAATTCATGTGTGACTCTTGCTTGACATCACTACTCTAGGACTTGTTTTGATTCTCATTCAAGGTCACATTTTGCACATGCATTTAGGCTATATGATTGAGGCATTCTTTAACTTGTTAACCCAAAAGGCCAAATAGCCACCTTTGCTATATCTTATGTCCCTTGCTAGTCCCTTTAAACTTATATCCATTTTTATTTATTCGAACCTCCTACCATAGCCTTTGGCAAAATGATTATCTCACCCTTAAGCCAAGACTAGAGGAGCGTTTCATCCTTGTGCATCAAGTTTAATTGGGAACTAGCAGGGTGCATTATGATCTTTTTGGTGGATTTGAATGTTTGGTGAAGAAATGTGTGTTCTTGTATTGATATAAGAAACCCCTTGTCTTAGCGTCCAAAGATTAGAGAAGAGTTAAAATTCTCCATTTATATAAGATTTTCCTTGCCTAACTCTTTGTGGACAATTAAAAAAAAGGAAAAGAACAAAAAAAAGAGAAGAAATAATAAAAAGAGTGTTAGCCGTGTTTGGATTGTAAAAAAAAAGGGGCTATTTATGAATTTCAACTCTTTATCGCTTCAATTGGGGAAGTAATTTGTTGATGATTTGTATTTGTTTAGGGAGAATGTTGTATGATGCTTTTGAAACGTTTAGCTCTTAGTCTATGGCTTCTAGATCCACATTTTAAAAACATTTGTTCCCCCCTTACCTTTACCCACGGCCCCATTAGTACCTTGTGAAAGTCCTCATGATTGTCTAATGTATATTGTATTTTAGTGATGACGAATTAGGGAGTCTTGACAAGCTTATGCTAGATTTGAGTCTATGAAATGAGAATTGAGGGAACGTACATATATTTTCAAACACATGAGCGGTGAGTGCCACATGTCTATAGTGAGGTTCTACCAGCACTGCTAGCTCCATTTGTTTCATATGTTAAATGATTCTATTCCATGATTTGGAGGATCGATTCAAATTTGACACTGTGGTATATCTTTCGAAAACTTCATTTCCTAGTTTATTCGTTAAATGCTTTTTGCATCGTTTTGGGCTAACTTTGGATTGGCTTTGCCATTGAGATGCGACCATTGTCTATCCTGAGGAGTTTTTGAATAATTTTTAGTCTTAGTGTTGCTTGGGGACAAGCAACGATTCAAGCATGGGGGAGTTGCGATAACTGCTAAAAGTGCATGTCATTTTAGGGACATTTTGCTGCATTTTTACGAGAATTATGCGCTTAATGTTAAAATTTATACTCCTATTCTCGATTCATGCTTAGGCATGGTTCTTTGATGACATTTGTAGGATTTTGGGCCATTTTAACCCGACATTTGACCCTTATTTGACTGTATGTTGACCCCCCACGGTTAGGGTTGGGCATGGGGTGGGTTCGGGTTAGGTTGAGCTATACCCGCACCCATACCCCTTTTCAAAAGTCATACCCATACCCATAATATCCAAGCCCATCGGGTTTTGGATGGTTGTACCCATAGCCACACCCATCAGATTTTATTCAGGTATATATAGAGTGCGCAAAGTGTCACCCATATTCAACTCATATTTGCATACACGGTATATTTGATTAGCAATTTCAAGCGACGTTGCTGAAATTTGTATGGAATGAACTCACGAAAGTTAAAAATGTAAAAAAAAATAATTTTTCATTTCTACATAAATAAACACTATACGCTTAGAGTTCCATGCCAAACATTTATTTTTGGATTTTACCATATTTTGGTCGCCTTTTACTAACAAATTGGATACACAATCAGGTACGGGTTTTAAGAATCCATGCCCATACTTATACCCATTTTCAAACACAATACCCATTTTCAAACACAATACCCATACCCCGCCAAATACCCATTTTTTCAAAAATATTTGTACTCATACCCGCTATAAATGGGGTGGGTTCAAGGTGGGTTTTTCGGGTTCGGGTGCAACTCCCATCCTTACCCACAGTTTCCCCTGAGATGTCATGCCCATGGAGTATGAGAAAATTAGAAAATTCGATTCAAGCCAAGACCGTGATCGGACCGTGGTAAGTTAGTAACCGCCGCCCTCTTTGTCTTCCTCTGTTATATGGCTAGTTTCATCTAGTTGCTGCTTAAAAGGACCTGTTTTCATAACGGAAAAGAGGGGGATCTTGTTCAGCAACTATTGTCCTACTTCCACATCTTTTCAATGTAGTTTAGTTTTAGTGTAGTTTTCGCTGGGATTGGAAGGGAGAAGCTTGCTCTTGGAGGCTTGAAGATTGTTGCATAATTCAAGTGTTGCCATTGTTGTAAAGTTTTCCTTCCTTCCTTTGAATTTGCTTTTAAACTCTTGTTTTAGTTGAATTTAGAAACATGAGTTAGTAGTTTTATCTAATCTAGGATTTGTTAGCCAAAGAATTGTTGTTGGATCTTTTATCCTTGAATTCTTACACTTATTTGATGTTTGGAATGATTCATGTCCATCTAGAAATTGGAATGTTGTGAGTGGAATTTGCCCAATTTTGCTTGCTTATATTAGGTAGTAGGGTGAGGTACCAAAAGGTAAAACTCCCTGCCAGATTGTCTTGATATAACTTAATTTAGCAAAACTCTAGAGAGAATTGCTTGTTAAGTGGACACTTAGCAATTCATAGATCTTTAACCTAGACTCAAATCAAATGCACTTAAAAGAGTGTTAGTTGAATTCGTTTAGGCAATTTAGTTTGTTCCGAAAGAAAGGATTAAATTCAATCTGATTGCAATTCCTTAAATCCTTCTTTCTATGAAAAATGCATGCCTAAATCCATGATCCGACTCTTTACTTGGTGAATCAAATTCCTAGATGTTTTTTTTTGTTATTGAATTTCCAAGTAGTTAAATAGGTTATTTAAATCAACAATTTGAAAGGATTTATCGCTTAGCAAATTCCAGTAGGTTTTTGACTCGATAGAATACTTTGATCCCTAAGGATGATTTTTTAATCTATACAAAGACACCCGTGTGCTTGTGGATGTGTCAAAAGAGCTAAACCTTTGCGTAATTATAGAAGAAAAAACGTGCCCACTTGCAAACGTGGTTTAATGCTAGACCATTTTCGATATAGAATAGAAACCCACACGCTATGAGTGATGTCGACCAGGAAGTAGCAACTTGGAGGAGAAAAACTAACGTCTTTAATTGACTAATTTTTATACCCACCCCCGTTTTTTGCATGCCATCCTACCTGCTAGCTTTCTCCTTTTAAAAGATACTAACTTTGGCCCTTGTGTTTTTGGATGATTGATAATGGTGCAACTTAAAGAATTTTAAGAAAATGGCTAGCTCTTCCTCTCCATTGTGTATAAGGAGGATGACAAATCCTAATCAGGAATTTCCTTCCTTGTTCATTGTTCCTTACACAGGCCAAAAGCTAGCCAAGTGCCTGCTATGGAGCCATCATCGCTTCGTCCAGAGTTATCAATTCAAGTAGAGAAAGAAGCGGGGGATAATTCAGTCACCTATTTACTTCAAAGTATACACCATGGTAAATCCAACTTCATTACCGAGATTTCTATTCTTGAGGGAAAATCATATCCGAAAAGTCTCGAAGGGGAGCAAACATGTTGTTTTATGGAGTGTTTGGTTACATCCACATGTACTGGGAATGGACAGAGTATGTACTCTCTTGCCTTGAGTAGCGCTTGAGGAGTTGTTCACTATATCAAGCAGTGTATGTTTCACCTTACTCCTACAGAGGCGATGTTCGTATTCCATGCGCTTTTTGTAAGAGTTGGTGTCCTTCCAACAATACCCTTCATATTGTGGTTGGACAAATGTCAATATCTTTATGGGATTTGCATAGACTTGGTGGCCTTGTAATTAATGGTAGGATATATGACGAGACCATCCCTAGCATTCCAATTTTCAACAATCAAGATAAGCACGGTAAAAGGTCATTTTATCTTCTTATTGATTCTTGTTTCTTGCTTTTATAAGCGTGGAAAAGGCACATAACGATGAAAAGGGAGTTAGTGCTAAAGTTTGGATAAATTTTTGGTGTAAGCAAAGGGTCATTCATAACCCACCAATATGCTTTCACTCCCATAATTCGACTCCTACAAAGACCCATTACCCCAGCGGCCAAATTCAAAATCAAGATATACATTAGAGTCAAGATGAATTAACCGTCTTCCAAAGCCTAAGGGTTCCCAAAAAGAAGATAGAGAGTACTCATTTGGCTACATTTCTCTTATGTTGGTTATGTATCTTTGCACTTCCCGGGAGTAGAGAGAGGCATGTTCGTCCAGCAACCTTTGAGATCGCCGGCTACTTGAGGAATTCAACCTCACGGTAAAATCATCCACGCCTAGAGCACATCAGGGAATAGGCAAGGATATTTCTATTTTGAGAAGGCTAAGATCACCTCACAGGGTTAGAGGTTCAGCTTCAATGGGAACAAAATATTTGCATGCCTTACTTACCAATGGCCAACATTCAGTTGATGGGTCAAATTCTCTTGATGTAGCTGCGAAGAGATTACCCGTTGTTGCTGCAGATATTACAATTCCCTAAGGTTCAAAGGGAAGGCTTGCATGTATTGTTGCTACCTACGCCACTTCTTTTTATCCAGAACCTACCTCTCAGAGCATTATCACTTCTGCTATATGAGTAATAGGATCCGAGTATTTGACTGATTTGAAACATACAAAATTTGATAAAGTCTAAGCCCAAATCCATGAAACCTTGATGATATATAACGGAATTGAGCAGATCTGCCACGACCTAAACCCCTTCGCGAAGAAGGTGGAGGACTATGGAAGCGTTATATCTACCTTCTTGTCATTAAAGAAAGTAGCTTCCATGTATGTCAACCCAATGATATGGGGAAGGAGAAGGTTATGTGCGTTGAGTAGGTCAAACTCGTGTGGTCCCATCTTGCCATGGTTCATATAGATCTTGATTCATCGATGGAGAAGCATAAAGGAGCAGCCCAGAAAATTGTTAACTTAGAGTAAGAACTTTGCAATGCCTAGGAAGAAGAATGCTAGCTAAAGGAGGATATCCAGGCTAAATGAACTCTGCTAGCTGTTGCTAAGAAGGAAGTTGATGGGAAATCTAAAGATTTTTGCGAACCTTGAAGATGCGCCCACTCCATCGCCTAATGATATGAAGGAAATAGAAAGACATGAGCATATCATGCTAGAGGTGCAGTCTTCACTCAACCCCTATGCTTAGATGGACATGAACTAATTTAGTACTTAGTGTGTTTTGTTCCTTTTTCATTTTCTACGTAATGAACTCTTATAACAACCTTTGTGTTCTCTATCATATGAAACACATTTTATTGCCCCCGACTTTTCTTTTTTTTTTTTAGTATTATGTTTGACTATACTTTGCCTTTGTTTATCAAACTATCTACATACTTATGGAAAGCTACAATTCCAAATAAGATCAAGTCATCATGTTGTTCAACAAAGTATACTTTAATTATTTATTTTAAAAAATAGTATCACAATTTGTTTGTTTTGTCATTCATCATTTATACTATTGCGAGCAATGGCGGAAATAAAAGGTTTTTTTTTTCCGTTCACAACTTCTACTCTTTTGAGCCAGTAGTATTACGAGGGGAATTTGTGTGACTAGTTAAGGCTCTTGTTTGGGATCTAGTTAAGTATTTTCCTCATGGGAAGTAGCACTTCAAGAATTTGCCATTTATTGGCCCAACTCGAACCCTTTGTCTATTCACTATCTTGTAAGCACTATTTGTGTATATCTCATGGACAACATAAGGTCCCTCCTATTTGGAAGCGAATTTGGTTCCTATTTAATGAGTTATGATGATTGTCGTCCTTAGCGCAGGCATGTGATCCCCAACTTGAAATGAACATAGTTGCAACTTTTATTAAATGCCCAAGTTAGGCGAGCTTGATAGCATTCTAATTTTTAGTGGGCCTGATGTCTTTTCTCATCGAGGGCCTCCAATCTACTAAACGAAGCTAATGGTTTTCATCTTTACTGAATCCTTCCTGTATAGCAATGCGTAATGATGGAATTTGAATTTCTAGTGGTAGGGCATCTTCTACTCCATATACTAAAGCATAAGAGGTTGATTGTATTGGGGTCCTATATGTGGTTCATTAGGCCCAAATAATCTCCCTTGATTTCTCATGCCAATCTCTCTTAAATTTCGACACGACCTCCTTCAACAAGTTGCACAACATTTTGTTAAAAGCTTCTGCTCGGGTATTTATGGGTGCATAGTACATTGACAACTTATGTTAGCTAAACATGAATTTCTCACAAATAGTAGTCATCAATTTGTTGATGAACAGTTTGCCATTGTCTATGATAATATCAATACACGCCATATCGATAAATGATGTGCGACCAAATGAAGTCGATGACATTCTCCTTTTTGACTTTTTTTAACGCAATCGCCTTTGCCCATTTAAAGAAATAGTCAGTGGCCACCGAGATCTACAAGTGATAGGCAGAAGTTTTAGGAGTAAGAGGTGCTACAACATCAAGTCCCCACGCCTCGAAAGGCCAAGATGCTATGGCTGAATGGAGTGGTTCCTGAGGTTCATGAAGGAAGCTGACATAAAACTAACATGCAACACACCTTTTGGCATAGTCGATACAATGCGCACCATGGTGAGCCAATAATGAACCATTGTCTTGACACGATCATGTAACTTGGGTCCCGACTAATGCCCACCACAAACGCTAGCATGTGCTTCTCTCATTACTTGTTTTCCTTCTTTCTCATCCAAACATCGTAGTCAAAGACCGAGAAAATATCACCAGTACAACGTTCCTTTATAATAGAGCATGAGGGTCTTCGTGGCTAGCATCAATCTTCTTTATCTATCTCACAAATAGAGACTACTTTAACTTCTTCCTTACATTCATATTGGGGCGATGTAATGACCCATTGCCTGCAAACTGGAACATTGGTGTTCTCTTTTACGCCCAATGCCAATGTAGCTGCAAAGTTTGCTATTGTGTTAGCCATCCTGTTCGAACTCCTAGGGACATGTTATAACTTAACAGTTTCTAGCATATCCAATAGTCGTATGACATGCTTATGATACGGGATAAAATAATTTTTTTTCACTCCAAAGTCTTCTAGAAGTTGGTTGATGGCCAATTATGAGTCGGTATAGATGTCAAGATCTTTGATCCTTATCTCAATTGCCATTTGAATGCCTAGTATGAGTACTTGATACTTGGCCATATTGTTAGAGCATAGTTGGGTTAGCGTAAATGAATATGGAAGAATGTGCTTCTTAGGAGAGACTAGTACAATTTCTGCTCCCCCCCCCCCATCAAGTCGTATAGTGCCACCAAAGAACATTTCACAAGGTGGAAGGACATTGACAATGAACAAATCTTCCCCAGGAAGGTCATCATTTAGTTCCTAACTATTAGAACTGGATGATCTACTAAGAACTTTGCCACTTGGCCTTTAATAGTCCTTTCAGGCATGTAAACAAGATCATACTATTCTAAGATAACAACCCACTTTCCAAGCCATCCATTCAAAACTGGCCTTGACAAGATGTGCTTAATTAGGTCAGCTTTGGAGATAACATGCACAGTGTAAGCCTACATGTAATGTCTCAACTTTTGAACGATGAACATGACAGCTAAGAACATCTTTTCAATTGTTGAGTTGTTAAGTTGAGCCCCAACGAATGTCTAACTTAGGTAATAGAGAGTGATCTCCTTGCCTTCGGCATTTTAATGGGCACATAATCCTCTATGGGAATGTTTTTGTGCTACGATTTAAAGTATGAGAGGCTTGCCAAAAACATGTGCACACAATGCCGGAGGACTTGACAAATACTTTTTGATGCTATCAAAAGCCTTTTGACATTAGTCATCCCATTCAAAAGGCGCTCCTTTTTTCATAAGGTTGCTAAAAGGGTGATAGTGACCAGTAAGGTTTGATATGAAACTTCTGATATATACCAAGCGTCCTTGCAAACCTGAAGTTTGTTGAGGTTCTTCAATGAGGGCATGTCTCAAATTTCTTTTATCTTTTCCTAGTCAATTTCAATGTCTCTATGTCAAAGGGCAAAGCCTAAGAATATACCAGATGTGACACCGAATGTGCACTTTAGGGGATTCATCTTTAGTTGCATTTTCGTAATCTTCCAAAGATTTGCCAAAGATATTGCAAATGATCTGATCTCTTTTTGGACTTAACCGCCACATCATCCACTTAGAATTCCACACTTTGGTGTAAGATGTCTTCTAAATAGTTTGTATTGCCCTTCGATAAGTTGCTTATACATTTTTCATGCCAAAAGGCATTACCTTATAGCAAAAGATACCCTTTAGGTGAGAAATGTTATAGCCCTCTAATATGCTAATGCCATTTAAAATTAATTGTAGCCCATGGTATAATCCATAAAGGATAAGGCTTCATCACCAGTGGTAGCATCATCATGACTTCAGTGACTGGAAATGGAAGCCTTCTTTTAGGCATGCGTCATTAAGGTCTCGAGAATCCATATAAATATGAAGTTGGCTATTCTATTTCATCTCTAGGACGATGTTCGCAATCTAAGTTGGGTATTTCACCTCACATGTGAACCTAACATCAGTGAGTTTGTTTACCTCTTAAATTTTCAGTATTAACGCCGCCCAAAAATGTCGTTGAAGTTACTTTTTAGGTAAAACACCCATTTTAATGGACAAGTGGTGAACCATAACTTTGTGCTCTAGTCTAGGCACTCGCTTATAATTCATACAAATACATCCTTGTATTCAAATGTGAGGTTTAAATACTCTTCTTCTTCCTTAGGACTAAGCATCGTGCTCACATAGATAGGGAGACGTTCCTTGATAGATCTAGGATTCAACACCTTTAGCTCATCAACCTCGGGTTCCCCCCCCATCTTCTAAAGTTTTTGGTGCCTTGGCGAGTTCTATTTCAAAACACAAATTGTCGACTCTTGAATTGTGATGTGGTTAGAAGAAGCTCCCTTGTTCTTTCTTTTATGCTAGCATTAGTCCCATGACTAGTGAGAACTATGGTATGCCTCTTTACATTTAGAGAGTCATCCTTCTTCTCATCCAAAGTAGAAACAAACTTTATATGCGAATGAATAGAACTTTGGACTTCATTTATTTTGCTAAGGCAACTGAACACTAAATCCCTCTCTTATGAGGATAGTCAACATGATGACATCTCACCTATCTTGATTACAACAGACACCAAGGGTTTAGGTTGCTTATCTCCTTTTAACCCGTAGAAGACAAAGGGTTTTGAGATTTTATCATTTCCTATCCTACTAAACATGGAAAGGCGTTATCGTGATGTAGAGGGCTACAACCTATTAAACACCAATGTCTTTGGATTGGTCTTACTATTTTCACCCTTATGATCATTAACCTCCTCAGTTGTAATATAATGTGCAAGTGATCGTTTGTCCTTATGGATTGGGGTGGCTTGTAAACAAGGCTAACTTTAAGCTTTGTAACTCTACCCCCCTTGATTCTGTCTTTAATGACATGCGCCAAAGATGTTGGCTTGTTGAAGTCATAGCTAGAACTCCTCATTAATTTGTTTACATTATGATCAAACCCATCGTTAGAGCACATCCTTGGTAAGTCACTATCTTCTTAGAGTGAGCCTTCGAAAGAAGTGACAAAACCCGGGACGAAAGGCCTTGGTCAATTTACTTTGATTTTCCTTATGAAGAAGAAGTACACCCTTTTCTATGAGAACGTGTCAACTAGCTTCCTCGAGCTTGATGTCACCCTTGATTGTGCTTTTAGGAATTGCACATTTGCTACATGGTGATACACCATGCTATCAACGTGATTTACGAATGTGCATAAAGACTGGCATTGTTGGGTTTACCGCGACAATTTCTTGTTTGAGAGGTCAAACCAAAACTATTTGGTTATTTTCTTCTTCCCATAATTGTTGTTACTTGATGTTTCCATCACCACCTTCTTCAAGAGGGGAACAAGTCTCCTTGGTATCCTTTTCATTGCCTCTTCTTGTGGAGGATATAGCAGCTAGCATAGTTTTCTTTGAAGCAACATCTACCTTGAAGAACTTTCCATCAGCGAAGCCTGATTCAGTCACAGAAAATGGTTTAACATCGCCATCTATCTGTCTTTTGCCCTCTCAATAGTACTTAGGATATTGGTGCAAGGTTGACAGTACCACTCCATGTTCATTTTGCCAGGGACGCCTAAGCATCAACTTGTATGAAGTCTTGAAATCCATCACATGAAAAATTGATGATGTTGTCAAGTCATCAATTGCCAACTCTAAGATAATCATACAAATTGCACATTATCCTTTTAGATTGAACCCTTGCATCATTATTCAGGATTTAGATAATTGTTCAATGGTGATACCCAAATTGTTCATAGTAGACTTTGGCTTGATGTTGACTACTAAACCACCATCCACTATAATTCGCTTAACCATTTGCTCAAGAATGTAATGGGAAATTATGTGGTTTAGAACATAACAAGTCATCACAGTGAATGTCATGATGGTGTTATAGGTGGCCATTGGAAAGACTGCTCGTGTGTGTTACATCCTTGACCTTGTTAGTGTATAGGTTTGCATTGCCAATGGCAATAACAATTTGTTCATACATCTCTTCTATTAGGTGAAAAATTTACCGCCAAGCCATGTGCACTGGTAAAGCTTTTAGGATGGAGAGGACTTTGTCGTCTCTTTGGAGAGGAAGTGTCATTCTGGCACTCTGTTCTTCATTTGTCTCATCATCTTCATCATCACATTCGAAACATAAAGTCATATTGACAACCACTTTGTCAAAGAATCCTTTTGCGAAGAAGTCACGTACTGAAATGGAGATAGATGTTACAGTGAAGTGGGTGGACGACCCAAACTTCTTGTGCCTTATTAGTTGCGGACATCATTCTTCCTTGACTTTTCTCATGACAAAGTGATGGTGGCTTGGCGTGCCTTTGCTTTCTTGACTTAGGCCTAGCAACCATGGTACATCCTCTATCATTTTTCTTCAAGGCGTTTGACGCAGGATTGGCTTTTGGCAATTGTGATGGGATTAGTAATGAGAGAACTAATAGTTCCAAACTGCTAAATTGTATTGTGATTAGCTCTTCTTTCAACAAAGTGGTTACAATGTATTTTTCTAAGGAAGCCAAATGGTCCGGCCTTTGTTAACATGAAGGGGCATGATGCTCACATAAGATAGACATGTGATTAGCTTATATTGTTTCATCCAAATTTAGGATGGTCTCTCCATCCCTAGCCAATTGCATGATGCGCTCCTTGAGTGTAATGCACTTTTCAAAAGGGTGACTAATGACCCAATGGTACCGACAGTACTTTAGATCGATAGTCCTCCCAGCTTCTTCTAAGCGCTTTGGCTTAAAAAATTCAACGATACCAAATAAATCTGAGTCAGGAAATGAGGACTTCTTTCGCTGAAGCTCTTCTAGTGTGGGATGCTTCTTTGTTGTATCCTTGAACAATGTGCTCTTTTTATCTTCTATTTTTGGCTTTCTTGTAATTAGAATTGGCCCACCAGTAGAGATGGACATTGCTTCTTTAGTCATGCTCTTAGAGAACTTAACATTTTTCTTGAATTTGACTTTATCCTACTTCGATTCCATAGAATAGAAGGATTTGTCATGTTGATTAGCTATCGTCACCTCCATGTCATGTGTCTTGGTTGCTAATTCTTAGAAAGTCCTAGGTTTGCTAATTTATAGCACGTACAATAAGTCCCACTCCATGCCTTGGGTATACATTTCAATGGCAAAAGCTTCAAATAGCCGATCTTTGCACTCAAGACGTAGCTGGCGCTAGTTGTTAATGTAGTCATGAAGTGGTTCATATTTTCATTGTTTTGTGGTTGCTTGCTCAGACATGCTGACAATGCATTGTGTGCTACAGAACCTGTTAAGGAACTGTTGCTCCATTTGTTCCCAACTATTAATGGACTCGGGTTCTAGGTTAGTATACTAGTCAATATATGGATAGATTGCTTTATTATAAGGTCGCCATCAGTCGCAGCATTATTGCATGTCTCAATGACATGTGCGACATGTTGCTTTAGGTTGTCTTTCCTATCAAACTTGCGGAACTTAAGAGGTTGATAACCGTGGGGCCTGCAGAGAGCATCAACCCTCTTAGTGTAAGGCTTGGTGTATAGGTGAGTGTTGTGCAAACCTCCTCCTAGTTGTAGTTTAACTGTATTTGCTATCAAGTCTTTGATTTGTTCAAATAGTCATTGATCCTGGAGACCCTTCGTTTTTAGGCTTACCACCTTTCTTTGGCCACTTCTCATTATTGGAAGCTTCACTATGGATGGACTTTTTCCTCTTCACTTTATGCGTCTTTAATGGAAGACTAATTGACTATTTTTCTAACTTGTTAGTCAACTTAGCAATCCTTTCCTCTTGAAGCTTGATGCATGCTTCCTTTTCTTCAATTTATTCCCAGTTGAGTTTTTGTAAGATGGACTTCATATTGGCCATCTCCTCTTCCCAAGTGCTTGCACCCATCATCATAACTAGCATAACAGCAGTTTTTGTGGACTCAGCTTCAATTTGCAACAAGAGAGCCCCTTCTGGTTAGGGCAAAGAAGAGTCACTGCTATAATAGCCTTCTACTTCACATACTCAAGATTGAATTTTGGTAAGGTTTTGAACTTTATCCATCCAACAAGACACTTTTTGATTCATCTTCAACTGTTGGGGTTTGGGTATGGGCATCACTGTTTACCCAACAACGACCACTGCAGTCGCTCTTGCCGCTTTTTGTCTCCATTCTATGAGTCCACCTGCTAGAAGTGGCAGTAGTTTCATAGGATCTATGAGAGAGAGACTTGGTGCTTTTCTTCTTTGAAGATTGAGAGGTAATGTTCTTTGTGCTCATGTCTTATCTGAAGAGGATGCTATTGAATCTTGAAAGTCTTTATTTTCATTTTGGTTTTTTTGGAGAAAGAGATGAAAGGTAAAGATTGTCCCATCAGGCGTGCCGAAAGTTTGTGAACACAAATTTCAAGCTAAAAATAAATTAGACAATAAATCAAGTAACAAATTGAATTTTGTATTAATATTGGATATATGGGTACAATCTCTATATTGAATACAATTAAAGTAATCCTATGATTCAATGTCCTTGGACAAATTTCAATGAACTTTATCTTTAGAGGGTGCCTAAGAGGGTTAATCTCAATCAAGAAAAGTATTTGATCTTCTATTGAAGACGGCACATGCTTCACCACTTCAGGTGCTTCCTTCAAAGAGAAAGCACTTGAGCCTTAGTGAATTCTTAGAATTTCGACACTTGAATGAACGGGGTAGAGGCCTATTTATAGGAAAATTCTCCCCTTCTCCTTAAACGTCAAGATGGACCTTGTCTTAGTTTAGGTCTACAATTGCGATTTAACTTGAATCGATTTGACCTTGGAGTCTACGTGGACTTGGTGCTTAACTAACCGATTTATTGACTTAGTATTCCATTGAGGTGTTGAGTCAACTGTCCAGTTGAACCAAGGGGTTTAACACTTATTATACCTAGGCTTAGGGATAATTAGGCCCTTGACTATGCTTTGATTGGGCTTTGACTTTGTAGTCACCTTGGCCTTTGACTAGATCTTGACTTGGGGGTCATTTTAGGCTTCAGCCATGACTTGTGAGTCAATTTAACTTTAATTAAATCAATTAAAAGCGTTGATCCAAATAATTAATTCAACTTTATCTCTTGGTACGACACACACATATATATGAAGTACCTACAAAGGTGAAGCGTGAAATGGCAAGAAGATGAAAGATAAGGGAGCGAAAGCTAAGTCATCAAACTAAATTGCTAAATAACTTGAATGTGAATACAAATTTAACTGATTCTATATGAATCTACTCTAAACAATCATAGAATTAACCCTAAAATCCTAATTCCAGACATGAACGAGAATACATATTATTGATTCTATATGAATCTACTCCAAACAATCACATAATTAACCCTAAAATCGTACTTGTGGACATGAATCAGTTGAGTGGGGAGTAAAATCCTACTTCTTGAATGGGTCAAATGGGGCGTAATTGTTGGCCTCGACTTAGCAACAAGAGGACAAGGTAACCGCATGCGATGTTACAAGTATTGGACTTGACAGCTAACCCAACTAGGGGTAGCTTAGCTTATTGATCTAGAAAATGCCTAAAATCAATTAAACTATCACCAGTCAGTCAAAATCAGCCAACTCGAGCAAAAATGTAGTTAGACTGGAACTCCATTTTCTTATTGAATTCTTGGCCATGAGAGGTTATGATTGCTTCCATGCTTGTACCGGATCAATGGATTCTTAATTTTCAATCTGTCTTCCATGGTCATTTCTATGTGACATTAGGAGGTTCTTTGATGCAAACATTGTGTGCACAACCTTTAAAATTTCATGAAAGCTTTTGTCTCATCTATTAGGGGGAAAAACCCAAGAAATCTGTAAGCAATAATCTACAATAAATAGCTCATAAGATATACCTCTTAAATTGTTAATGCAAGTCAAACCACACAAATCCCTATGAAGCAATGCAAGAGGTTGTGAGGTTGAAATAGTTTTAAGAGACTTAAATGAGACTCTAGCTTACTTATACCGCTAAAACATTAACCAATCCATGACTAGCCCACTTGTCAATAGTAAGCATGTCAGCGTGACATATTTTACAATGCCAAAGCCATTAGTCTTCTTGTGAAATCTTAGGATACGCAAGACGCTAGGGATCTTAATGGCACAAACACCACTTATACTTAGTTTGGAGACATTTATTATTTCGGCTTTAGAGATTTTAATTATGCCATGAGAAGAATAAATAAAATTGACATATGATGAGAAGGGTTAGATTTTAAGCCATATAAAAGAAACACATTGTGAATAAAATTTTAGGTATTCTTACTAGTTTTGTCAACTCCAAGCATCTTGCCCATTCTCTTGTCATGATCTTTCCTTACTTCTATTGTTGTGTCTCTAAGAACATAGGAGTATTTATAATCATATGTCTTCAAGTTACTATCTAATTGCCACATCTAAGTGGCTGACTTAATCAATCCGAGTATCCTCATCCCATTTCAACTTTTGCTATGAGACAAGGGTTGTCCACTTCTTCTTTCATCTTCACTATCACAAAAGTCATTGAAACTCCAAGCATATTTTTGTCCTTGGACTTTTTCTTTGGTCATCCTTTTTCTTTCCTTTTGGAGTTGAACCCTTTGATAGTCCTTTTGAATCAAAGGTCCTCTTCTTGAGAATCTATTCGAATTCTCTCACAATCAATCATTGCAAATGCTTCGTCAGAGGAGTCACTCTAACTTAAACCAATCATGACATTTAAGCACCATGTATTACACTATATTTTAATTTAGGATTATGATCATGGTATGCATGTTGTCACAAGGCACTTTTTAAGTGTCTTGCATCAAGTTGTTTGTCATTTTGCTATCACTAGCATATGACTCATTTTTAGAATTGATGAGAGAAAGAAAATAACAGATAAAAAGTTGTACCCTCAAATCTAGGAATGGCGTAAAATGGCTTCAAGAAGACAATCACTTAAGAGGATGAAGCTGGAGGACAACTACTAAAAGCCCAATCCTAATAAAAATATACACGGTAGAATGCTTCTGACAACAGTGTATGAATTCCCTTTGTTCTCGCATGTTCAACCCCCAACCCCCCCCCCCCCCCGAGCACAATGTAAAACCTCAATCTCATAATACGGACATGAAAACTATAGTGAGAAAAGGAATAGCAAATTGGGGATAACATGCATGGAAACTCTGTAGTGCCTTTAATGGGATATGTACCTATACAATTATAACTCTTCAATCTTCAATAAAAGAGGATCCAAATCCCATTAAATTGAATCACACCTTTGATTGGTCTAAACAATAGGCTCCCACATTGTAACAATTAGATCTGTTTTTTCTTCTTTCGGGGGGGTTTCGGGGGAAGGTACTCACCTCCTTCTTCTAGATCCGTCTAGCAAGACAACCCAATGATGCAGCTAAGCTACGTGCAAAGTGGCATTGGATACAAACTCTAAGGTCCAAGTCAAAAACTTGTAGTTGTTGGAAATGATGGCAAAAACTATCTTTCTTTTTCATATCTACCTCTTGTATCACATAGGAGGATTAAAAGTCTGTTCTGAGGTTTTTATTTGTCCATTTTCGTTAGAATTGTTGAATTCCTTTGTGTTTAGTTTTGTTAGTATTTTGGGGTGAGGATTGACCACCACACGCGCGCGCACACACTTCTGTCGGCCCAGTCCGGGCGCAACATGGCTGTAGGCCTTATTTACTAATTTTTTGGAGGAAAACTATTTTATTTTTATCCATTAGCCGTGTAACGGTCTATAATTTCTTGTAGATTTCTCTCCACTTTTTTCTCTAGTAACAAGTAGTGGGGAGTCAATTCCTGATTTCCAACTGTAGAATCCCTTCAGTTGTGAAATTTTTCTTACCCTCCAACAACATTTTTGCACACCAAATACCAAGCACTTCTGCTATTGCAAAGCCTTCATCTTTTCTCTTCTTCCTATGTTATTCTCTCTTCTACTGCTGTGGGCAATTACAGTCTTCTATATTGCAAGGTTTTGGTATGTTTAGAAGTTAGGTATGTAAACCTTAGGGAGCGATTGACTACTTCGATTTGCACCAAGGTCGAGCCGAAATCCCTTTTAAGGCGGTCGTTCTCCATGGTATAACTCTTTCTCGTATTTCTCTATCATTAATTTCAATACATTTTCCTTACAACAGCCACCCCAATTTTGCTCATGCTCAAAATTCAAACCCTTGAGAGTTTTTTTTTTAAGGCAGGGGGCGGGGGAGTTGAGAGGGCAAGAGCTATTTAAAGACCAACTAAACCAAAAGTTTAAATCGATAGTTGAAGGTCCAAGAATGGTTGTATACTCGAACACACCCCCTCACGAGAATGCCCTTTGGGGTTGAAGCATGGATGCTGCAAGGACCTCTTTATACGTTGCATAATAAATATGGGAGCTGCGGAGATTCGACTCGAGACCTCTCACTTATGAAGTCTCTGATATCATGTTAAATTTTTATATCAATTGGGTTGTAAACAAAGAATCATGCATATAACCTCAAATGAGATTTCAACCAAAAACCAATTGGCAATAGGTGGAGTAACACATAAGCTTATATGCGTGCTCTAATTTTATCACTATGAGGCAGCACCCGCTTTCATACTTCAACACGTCCCCTCATATGTGAGCTACTAACAAGCCACAGCACGTGCACCCAATTTTAAAATCAAACGAAGATGGTGAGAAATTAAGATCGAACAACCTACTCTAATACCATGCTCAAAGACCAACTCAACAAAAGTTCAAGTCGATGATTGAAGGCCCATAAATTAGTTTTATACTCTAACAAGTACATTGATTGAGTAACATTCTAAATACTACAAGGCATAGTTATAATTCCATGACTAAGTTGTAACATCTTCTTACAAGGTAAGCTTAATATATAAGTGATTCTCTAAAGATGTATGCACAGTATATATGCCACAGACCATTTTCGTACATTTATCATTTAGAAGGGTAAGATTATGGAAAAGCTCCCCAATAAGTTGCTGAGACTAGATTGTAATAATGGTGGACATTGGAGAGACAAGTTCCTCCTCCTGTTCCTGAGCTTCCTTTGTGTTCAAAGTTGGAAATCCCTTGTGCTTGAACTTGATTCACGTTATTAATACGGATGCTTTCCACAGTCTTCTCACTAGAGGGTTCTGTAGTATAGCAACTGCAAAGCTGCCTCCTTGTGCCTTGTGCTTGTGCTTGTTCCAAGAGCATAGACTTTAATCTCTGTACCTGCCCAATCATTTTTCATCATGACTTATGTTGACATTAGGGACTCTATAGGTAGAGTAGAGTAAATACAATTCTTTTATAAACATAATTTTCAACTTCAGTCAAAAGTAACGGTCGAGCAAATCTTTATTGTTTCTTTTGTTGAACAAAATTTTTATTGTTTGAATGCAGAGAATGATCTTGTAATTTCTTGTGGGGAACATATTGTTACTTCCTCTTCCAATAGAAACCTATACATATGGAGAGGAGGGATTTAAAACACAAAGGGGGTACTTTTATGTATGTTTCTTATAAAACCTAGCTAATTTTGGGTTTGAACTATGAGAATATTTTTCGTACAAACTTTTTTCCCACATATCTTCCCATAAAGTTGTATAAATGAAACACTCCTTT
>JACYFF010031952.1:70479915-70532132 GCA_017589665.1 Selenicereus undatus | reverse complement strand
ATATCTGTGTGTGTGTGTGTGTATCAGTATGTGCATGTGTATGTGTTTGTATATATATACACACACATGTGTGTGGGTGTGTATATATACACATATGTATATATACACATTGTTAGCTTCCTTAAGCTTGCAATGCATTTTATGAATATGTTTTCATGAAAGAGAAAACGGGGTCAATCCATTCATATGGTTACTATATTATATTTGGAACTACATTAGTGTTTCTATTTTATTATTTTAATGTGTTATAATTATAAGTAGATATTGACATGATTGATTTTATATTATGTGTCACAATATCTTTGAGATAGCTTAATATCCATATTTGAATGTATGGTCTTTATGATATTATATTTTATAATTCGAATTTGTTTATGATATTATGTGATAAGATATGCCATTTTTTAGCGATCTTTATTTGGCGAATATTTGACTTTCCTCAAACAAGGTTTCAATTTTTAAATGCTTAATATTTTCCTTGATCATGGAAGAAGCTGCAAATTATACCAGGAAGATTCTCAATCAGCCAAAAATAGCTCTAGAGCATTACCTGCTGAGATTATGTGATCTTTAAGGACCCTGAAGGACTGAACTGCTATTCAAGGCCTTGAACTGAAGCTGAATTTAAGGATAAGTCTAACGGCTAGTTTCCTATGATTCCTTCAAGACTTTGCTATAAATACAGAAGTTGGGTGAGAGCTGAACAACACAAGAAGAGCAAGCACTCATTGGCGTACATATTAATCAAGCACTTATTGGTGTTCACTGAACTTCAATTTGAATCTATTACATTTGATTTGTATTGTTCAAGTTGCAATTGGGAGGGATTATGGAGTTGAAGGGTCAACTCTACCAAGCCTAGGTTAAGGGTTCAACTTGTGACTTGGAACTTAGAGTAAGGTGTACTCTACAGTTGTATCTATCACTCCAAATAAAATTGGGTTAATCCTAGAGTTAGGGAACTCTAGGTGGGGACTAAGTCGGGTTGAGGCTGACCTCCTTAAAAATTTCTTGTATTTTGTCCACATTTATCTTTCCACTCTTTATTTCGATTATCTTGCGACTTTGATCATCATCCTATTCACCGTCTTATAGGGTGATTTAACTAGCCAAACTGGGCCAACACACATGCACATGTGTGTGTGTGTGTGTATATATGTATACATATATACATATATATATATATGTGTGTGTATATATATATATATATGTATATATATGTATATATACATATATGTATATGTATATATGTATATATACATATATATATATGTATATATGTGTATATATATATATATATATGTATATATATATATGTGTGTGTGTGTGTGTATATATATATATACACCTTCATAAAACCCACTCCACCAGGAGAACTTTTTTTAAAAAGAAAAAGGAACCCTCCTCTAAGAAAGGTGTAAAAAAAAGGGTAATAGAGAGTACTTCAACAAGTGGTAGTGCAATTGACAAAACTAACCTCCTCATGGAGCTTCTGCTTCTCCCTAGAAATAGCATCATACTCCTGCTTAAGAGCATCATACAAATGCTCAAGCTTCTTGGCCCTCCATCTACCTCTCCGATATTGGAACCAGATGGCGACTTATCGTGGTTGAAGCCCTGTTCTCTAGCGAGCTTCATCTTCCTATCTAGGTCTAGCTTTGTCTCCTCTTGGAAGCTACTCTCGAGTGAATCCAGTTGATCTACTATTAACCACCGTTTCTTCTTTTGAATCCCAGAGCAACTTATCATCATCATTCTCCTGTCCAGGAATGTTTTTGGTGAAGGAACCACCATCTCTAATGTGGCATCATGCCTAGCCTCCAAACCTTGGAAAAACATAAATGTTCATGCGCCAAATTAAACAAACAATAATGCTTGTTAATTAGAGTATCCTAAAGGGGACAATTTCTCATCCTCGATGCAAAACAAATCTTGGATAGGAAGTTGTATTCTATGGAAAAATATTTCATAATAAAAATGTTAATTTTTGTGTCCTAAGTGCAACACAAAGTAAACTGTTTTCATGCTGGAGGCTTATAGATAGTCCTCATTGCAACTGAACTAGTAACTCCATCTATCTCAAAAAAAGTTTTTATTCAATTGTGGTGTAGAAATTATTTTTTTGAAAAACCATTTTGATCCACGCAAGGAATGATGTTGATATAGAATATATACAGTGCTTCTTGTTAGAGTATAAACCCATTCATGGGCCTTCAACCAGTAGCTCAAGCTTTTGGTTGAATTAGTTCTTGAACATGGTATCAGAATCTTTCTAAGCAAGTGGTCTCAGGTTCGAATCTCAGCAACCCCCTATTAATTTATTGCATAAGTTAAGGCGGCGCTTTGTAGCATCCACACTTCAAGCCCAAATGGCATTCAGGTGAGAGGTGTGTTAGAGTATAACACCTCTTTCAAAGATTGAAATAAAATCCTAAAATGAAGAAAAAGAGACTTTTGGTTATAGTTTCATCACCTAGGAACGGATGATAGTTAGGATTGCAGAGGAAGCTGGTGAAGGACGACAGAGTCTGAGTTTGAGTCTCAGCTAGGTGATAATCCAAGGGAGTTACCGTTCTTAAGATGTTTGCATTCCAATCCATATTTGGTTTTTCTTTCTTTACCTCCTCCCCTAAGATTATCCCAAAACATGTGGGTATTATATGGACCCCTTGCTGGAACATTAATTATCTAATGCATTTCCCAGAAAGGAGAGAGAAATGATGAAAGGGACTTTACACTTCCATCACCTATTAGCTAAAAAAGTTCAAACAAAACAAGACGTGGCATCTGCTGTCATAAAAGATGCTTAGGGTATTAGAGTATCATGTATCCATAAGAAAATGTGAGGGGGTCAATACACATCTTCTTCACTGCTTCCAACCCCCCCCCCCCCCCCCCAAAAAAAAAAGAAAACCTCCTTTATGATGAAAAGGTCTACCATTGGATAATTAAAATCTTTATGTAATTGTTGGAAATATTTGCGAAAACACCTCAAGTTAAAATTAGTTAAAAAACATTACAACTAACTGGGAATTACCACAGCCACATCAACACAATTAGCATCAAGTAAATTATGTCAAATAAATACTATCAACTTTACATATACAACACAAAAAAGGTAAATATCGAAAGATGCAGCAACTTGAGATATAGCAGTAGAGAGAAAGATAGAGACGGAGTTTAGAAGTAATACAGAATATTGAAGCACGCATTTGGAGATGAAATGCCTCCATTACATTGGTAAAATACATTGATCAATGCATCCCTCTTCGAAAATTTCACACACATTTGTCCTCTTCGAATGCACCAGGGAGGACTCCAGGCAACCTCTCATCAAAAACTCAAATATAAAATACTTATATGTTACGTTGTTGAAAAATTTTAATAGAAAATACACTTTGTAATATCATTTAAGATATGAAGGATGTCTTCCTGCCACTGTGTTTAGAAACTAAATTATTTGGTTCCAAAATCTAAAAACTCGGCTCCAAACTTTTAGAAACCAAATTGAAACTGACTAGTGTCCATTTCTTGAGTACAGTCTCTAAATGAGTCTCAAACAAAACTTTTGTCAGTTTCAATTTTTGAAAGCGCCATGTGATTTAGTTTCAACATTTTGACACCAAATCCTGATTCCAAAAGTTACTCAGTTTCAGAATTTGAAATCAAAAATTGAAATTGGTTTTAAAATCTTAAGACTAAATTTTTTTGCTCAATTTCAAAATCTTGAATCCAAATTTTGCCATTCAATTTCAAAATTTTGGAAACCGAATTTTGACATTTAGTTTCAAAATCTTCAAACTGAATTCTATGTTGTGGATTGCAATCAAAACTACAATACACAACATTTTCATTTTGTCATAACATTAACCCATGTTTGCATTTCATACTACAATTGGAGCACCATATATGCTTAAACATTTACACTATAGTATATATGATGATAACATAGCTTTTACAACAAAGTTGATGTCCAAAAGATAGAGCTACTACATAGTGATGTTTACAACCCCCAAAAGCTTTAACCAACAACTTTGTTGTGCATGCCCAAAATCCAAAAGCATGTTTAATCTGCAACTGCGCATTCCCAATACGTACGCAAAACTGAAGAACTCATTGATGAGTACATCAAATTGATGGCCCTTGCAATCGCAACTTGGGCTTTATTTTGGCTTGCATGGCTAATAGCAATTGTTTGTGCTCCTCCATCATCTTCTATTACTTCTCTAGTCGGCGGCTTTGCTCCTCCATCCTTCATTGTTGCTACTCCCATCATTCATTACATTGTTGGTTCTTCACATATTTGTGTCACTCTTATGAACTCAGCGTTTATTGAATCTAGCTCACTTTGTGCTGTGAGCTAATAGAAGGGGTGTATGAAGGTTCGTCATAAGAGGATCCGTCAATTGGCCTCTTGTAGAAAAGTTTTGCAGCATTGCCTAATCCATGAATGGTGCCCTTCTCACTCCATCCCCAAGCTGCCTCTAGGAAATGGCCATCATCTTCCTTGGATGTGGGGACTTATTTTGCAACCTTAAGTGATTAATACTTGTCTTGGAATTACGTATGCAAAAATTTGATAGAGAGATTTACTTGCTAAAAATAGCAAATGCATGAAAATTTATTTTTCAGAGTAAACAAATGCATGGTATGTGCAGTTCCAAGCCTCTCTTTAAATCTTTATCTCTTTTTTTCCCATTTCATGAGCCCTGGAATTCCATATTCAACCTCTAACTCCCTGTTTAGGTGACCATGATGACTCCATTGATAATAATTAGGAAGAAACCCACATTTATCAACGTGTAATTTTATAGTGTCCTCATCTAAATAAGGCAAATTCCAACACTTGTCACAAGGAAATTTTAGCTTTCCATATTTCTTAAAATGCTACTTCTCACTTGTAGCCTTAATAAATTCATGTACTTTTCCACAAACTCCTCATTAAGATAATTATCATCCAGTCTTTTATACATCCAATCCCAATTAGTCTCAGTAATGCACACCAAAAACAGGGGCGAAGCTAGGATTTCACGTGAAGGGGGGCAACGTATTGAATTATAGATATAAAAGGTAAAAATTTCATTATTTCATTATTGCTAACTGTATGGGGAGATATGACAACATATCTAATATGGAAATCTATACACAAGTAAGTTTGCAAACTGCAACGTGATGGAGACCATCTTGCCCGCTCTCCTACTGCTCCTACTCAGCTCAAAGAAGTCAAGGAGTTCTCTATTTTGTGCAGAAAAGCCATGAACTTGCCTTGTGAGTTCACGCCTAATTCGTCCTCCTCACACCCAGTTTTCGTTACCCTTTTGCAGCAAAATGTAATGGGCCAAAATTCTAATGGTCCTTACATTAATCAATCCAAAGAAATGAGCTTTCTAACAACACCAACCACGCTTAAATTGGAGTTCATTTGGTTGGTCAAGTTCAACCCACAAGCACACGGTATCCTGGCATAGGATAGTTTGGACAGCCTTCACTATTTGGGCCATAACATTTGATCAACTGGTCCAATTGCTGTAAAATTGGATTCCCTAGAAACTACACTTCCTAATATTTCCAACAAGCCTAAGATCATCGAATTTGGTTCAGTATTTAGAGAGATATACCTCCTGGAAGTTGGGTTTGCTGCTGATGTGAACGCATTTATTACAAAACGCGTGAAGCATGTGTTTTCCTTCCCATTTCGACTTTGCTACTTGGTGCCTCTTCCAAAACCGTGTATCCCCTCCTCTAGCAAGGCCAAGAAGTGTGAGAATTATGGGTGCATGAATCCCCTTGGCTGCTATACTCTTTTCACATCAAAGGCTTCAAGAGACACACCCCTTCACGCCTAAATGTAGTTGCTGAATTTTGCCTTTCTTTCCTTCACTTCTTTTCATGTATTTTTCATGCCTTTTCATGATGTACGACCTCTAATATATAAAGGCCATAGCATAGGGTTGTTCCCCATCAACTTACATTCGAATTCAAGTAATACAACTCAGCTTTGAAGTGTTCTCTCAAAGTGTGTGTGCGAATCTAGTTCTATATCTTGAGTGTTGGCAAACTCAAGTGGTGTTCTAGTTTCCTTAACTCTTCTAGGTGGTGAATTATTTCTGTATCCTAGAAAGAGTAAAGGAATTTGCCCAATGATTGATTTTGAGTGGCTCCTTCTTGGATTATCTCAAACTCAACCTTGAACCTACCCTTCCTTTATTTCCTTTCTTCCTTAACTCACAAAAAAAAGAAACCACAAAAGATAACTTAAATTGGTCATTTGGGGGCTCACATACATCATTTGGTATCAGAGCCAAGGTTACCATTTGATCAAGTTCTTATCCCCAAAACACCTTCCCTAACCAAAACCGAGCAAACTCTCATTCCAACAGCCAGAAATCCGGCACGGCCACCCCGTGCTGTACCACACGACCGTGCCCCTCCCCAAAGTCCTAAACCTATCCTTTTTCTACCACAAACACCCTATCAAAATGTCATCTAGTCGATCCCATGATCGAGTTGACGAGTTGGAAGCCCAAGTACAGTACCTTTAAACTCAACTTGGCCAACTCATGGAGGAGAAAAGAAGATGGAATCGAAGCCCCTCTCACTCACGCACTCATGTAGACTCAGATGAATCCGAAAGGAAAGAAAAGAGCTACCTTTATAACCTTAGTGACGAAGATGTTCCAAGAAGACACCAAAGAAGGCAAGGAAGTAGCCTTGGCGATTTTAGGGTGGACATTCCAGAATTTGAAGGCCAACTAGACCCAGATCACTTTCTAGATTGGCTTCAAACCATTGAGCGTGTCTTTGAATACAAGGATCTGGCCGAAGATAAGAAGGTAAAGCTTGTTGCCCTCAAACTCCGAAAGTATGCATCTATTTGGTGGGCAAACCTTGTGGCCAAGCGAGTAAGAAATGGGAAAGGGAAGATCCGAACATGGGCTAAGATGAAAGAAAAACTCAAGTCCAAGTTCCTCCCTTCACATTATATTCAAGATAACTACTTCAAGCTCCATCACCTAAAGCAAGGCTCCAAGAGTATTGAGGAGTATACGAGGGAGTTTGAACAACTCCTGCTCAAATGTGACTTGAGAGAAGATGATGCCCAAACAATGGTAAGGTACCTAAGTGGCTTGGATGAGTCTATTGCTCATATAATTGAATTGCATCCATACATTTCCTTAGATGACTTAAGTTCTCTGGCTTACAAAGTAGAGCAACAAAAGAAATCTAAAGGAAAGAGTACCATTTCCAAACCCACCTCCCGACTTTTCCCCTCTCAAAAGCCTTCCTACTTTCCTCCTAAACCTCAAAACCCCTCACAGCCCAAAAACACCCCTCCTACCACCGTTATACCCTCCACAAAGGTGCCTTCGAAGCCCAAGGACAAAATCCGTTGCTTTCGATGTCAAGGTCTAGGACATATTGCATCCGAATGTCCTAACAAGCGGATAGTGACTCTTGTCGAGTACCAAGCTTCCTTTGAGGAGCCACATGAAGAAGAAGAAGGAGAAGATTGCATGGTGGAAAATGTGGAAGAAGTTGAAGAAGGCCCCGATGAAGGAGAATTGTTGGTCATTAGAAAAGCCTTGAGTGGTTTTGCCACCTAAGACAACTTGGAACAAAGAGAAACTATTTTCCATACAAGGTGCACCATTGAAGGGAATGTATGCTCACTTATTATAGATGGAGGTAGTTGTGCTAATGTTGCCTCCAAGACCATGGTGGACAAGCTCAAGCTCAAAGCCACACCCCATCCTAAGCCTTACACTATCCAATGGTTAAACCAAGGCAAAGGTATGCAAATTTCTACCCGATGCCTCATCTCTCTCTCCATTGGTAAACACTACAAAGATGAGCTATGGTGTGATATAGTTCCCATGGATGCTTGTCACATCCTTTTGGGAAGACCTTGGCTATTTGATAGAACTGTCATCCATGATGGCCGGACGAACACTTATACCTTCCACAAAGACCAAAAGAAAATCACCTTGACCCCTCTCAAGCCCACCCACTCTCCAAAACCCAAAGACAACCCTCATATGGATGTCTTTCTCACCACCCTTCTCAAGTCCCAACACCATGAGTTTGAAACCTTTAAGGACTTGATACTTATGCAAACCACGCCGGAACTCCCTACCCACTCACACCCCCTACTCACTCCCCTCCTACAAACCTTCCATCATGTGTTCCCACAAGAAATCCCCCACGGTCTCCCTCCACCAAGATCCATCCAGCACAAAATTGACCTTATCCCTGGATCTACCCTTCTAAATAAATCGGCATGCCGAATGACCCCACAAGAAACCCAAGAAATCCAAAGACAAGTAGATGACCTCTTGTCTAAAGGATTGCTTCAGGAAAGCCTAAGCCCATGTACCGTACCAGCCCTCCTTGTACCCAAGAAAGATGGAAGCATGTGTATCTGTGTGGATAGCCAGGCCATCAATAAAATCACCATCAAATACCGGTATCCTATCCCAAGGTTGGAAGATTTGCTAGATGAGCTTCATGGTGCCACTATTTTTTCTAAGATTGATCTTAGAAGTGGTTACTACCCAATCCATATATCTGAAGGAGATGAGTGGAAAACCACCTTTAAAACCAAAGGAGGTTTATATGAATGGCTTGTCATGCCATTCGGGTTAACCAATTCCCCAAGCACCTTCATGAGGCTTATGAATCAAGTTCTAAAGCCCCTAATTGGCATTTGTGTGGTCGTCTACTTTGACGACATCTTGGTCTATAGCAAAACTGAGGAGGAGCATGCCCATCATCTCTACCAAGTTTTGAGCATCTTATCTCATGAGAAGCTATATGGCAACTTAGAGGAGTGTCACTTCTTTACTTCTCAAGTTATATTTTTGGGCTACATTTTCTCCGCCCAAGGAATTCAAGTGGATGAAAGCAAGATCAAGGCCATTCAAGAGTGGCCTACTCCTACTTCTATCACTTAAGTAAGGAGCTTTCACGGCCTAGCATCCTTTTATAGAAGATTTGTTCGTGATTTTAGCACCATAGCAGCCTCCATGACCGAGGTGCTAAAAGGCAAAGAATTTGTGTGGAATGAACAAGCACAACACGCCTTTGAGGAGATCAAACGGAGACTCACAAGCGCCCCCATTCTAGCCTTGCCAAACTTCTCCAAAATCTTTGAAGTTGAATGTGACGCATTCGGAGTTGGGATTGGAGCCGTTCTATCCCAAGAGAAGAGGCCTATAGCTTTCTTTAGTGAAAAGCTAAATGAAGCCAAGAGAAAGTACTCCACCTATGACAAAGAGCTCTATGCCATCATTCGTGCCTTGGAGTATTGGCGTCACTACCTAATAGGAGGTGAATTCATCCTCCATTCCGACCATGAAGCACTGAAGTACATCCAAGGTCAACAAAACTCAACCCATGACATGCCAAGTGGGTAGAGTATCTTCAATCCTTCCATTTCATCATCCAACACAAGGTGGGAAAACTTAACAAGGGGGCCGATGCACTTTCCCGTAGGTACTTACTTCTTTCTACCTTAAGTACCAAAGTTCTTGGTTTTGAAATTGTAAAAGAATTGTATCCTATTGATAAGGACTTCAAAGACATCCTTGAGAAGTGTAGTAAACACCCTCATGGATCATTTCACTTAGAAGAAGGTTTTCTATTCAAGGGCTCCCATTTGTGCATTCCAAAGTGTGGATTCCGGGAACTCCTTATTTAAGAGCTTCATGGAGGAGCTCTAGTCGGACACTTTGGGATAGAGAAGACTTGTGCTATGTTGAAAGAGCACTACTATTGGCCACATATGTCTAAAGATGTGGAACACTTTCTGAAAAGATGGTCTATATGTCAAATGGCCAAAAGCCATGTTCTACCCCAAGGCTTGTACTCCCCTCTTCCCATTCCTCAAGCTCCTTGGGAAGATATAAGCCTAGACTTCATCACGGGGTTGCCAAGAACTCAAAGGAACAAAGACTCCATTATGGTGGTGGTAGATCGATTTTCCAAGATGGCACATTTCATCCCTTACCATACCACCAACGATGCCTCTCATGTTGCCAACTTATACTTTAAGGAGATTGTGAGACTTCATGGCATTCCCAAGAGCATAGTGTCCGATCGAGATAGTAAGTTCCTTAGCCACTTTTGGCTAACCCTATGGAGGAAGATGGGTACGCAACTAAAATTCAGCACTACATGCCATCCACAAACCGACAGTCAAACGGAAGTCACTAACAGGACTTTGGGCACCTTGCTTAGAGTCCTTATGAAGAAGAACATCAAGAGTTGGGATGACAAGCTACCTCACACTGAGTTTGCCTTTAATCGAACTCCTAGTAAGGCCACCCATATCTCACCATTCGAAGTAGTGTATGGGCATAACGCAAAGAGCCCCCTTGATCTCATTCCTATTCCAACTTCCACTAAGTTTAGTTGGGAAGCCGAGAAAGGGGCAAAAGAAATTCAAGACCTACATGCCCAAGTTCATGATAGCATTCCCAAAGCTAATGAAAGAGCCATGCACAATGCCAATAAGCACAAGAGAGAGGTTCATTTTCAACCTGGAGATTTGGTATGGATTCACTTGAGGAAGGAAAGATTTCCTTCCAAGCGTAAGTCCAAGTTGATGCCTAGATCTGATGGTCCCTTTGAAATCATTGAGAAGGTTGGCCCCAATGCATATAAAGTAGACCTTCCCGGTGATTACGGAGTATCTGCTACTTTTAATGTTGCCGACCTTAGTCCCTACTTTGAAAACGAGCCACTTCCAAGTTTAAGGACAAACTCTCACCTACCCGAAGAGAATGATGGAGACCATCTTGCCCGCTCTCCTACTGCTCCTACTCAGCTCAAACTAGTCAAGGATTTCTCTATTTTGTGCAGAAAATCCATGAACTTGCCTTGTGAGTTCACACCTAATTCGTCCTCCTCACACCCAGTTTTTGTTACCCTTTTGCAGCAAAATGTAATGGGCCAAAATTCTAATGATCCTTACATTAATCAAGCCTAAGAAATGAGCTTTCTAACAAGACTAACCACGCTTAAATTGGAGTTCATTTGGTTAGTCAAGTTCAGCCCACAAGCACACGGTATCCTGGCACAGGACAGTTTGGACAACCTTCACTATTTGGGCCATAACATTTGATCGGCTGGTCCAATTGCCATACAATTGGATTCCTAGAAACTAGACTTCCTAAGCTTTCCAACATGCCTATGATCATCGAATTTTGTTTAGTATTCAGAGAGCTATGCCTCCTGGAAGTTGCGTTTGCTGCTAATGTGAACGCATTTATTACAAAACACGTGAAGCATGTGTTTTCCTTCCCATTTCGACTTTGCTACTTGGTGCCTCTTCCAAAACTGTGTATCCCCTCCTCAAGCAAGGCCAAGAAGTGTGAGAATTATGGGTGCATGAATCCCCTTGGCTGCTATACTCTTTTAACATCAAAGGCTTCAAGAGACACACCCCTTCACGCCTAAATGCAGTTGCTGAATTTTTCCTTTCTTTCCTTCACTTCTTTTCGTGTACTTTTCATGCCTTTTCATGATGTACGACCTCTACTATATAAAGGCCATAGCATAGGGTTGTTCCCCATCAACTTACATTCGAATTCAAGTAATACAACTCAGCTTTGAAGTGTTCTCTCAAAGTGTGTGTGCGAATCTAGTTCTATATCCTGAGTGTTGGCAAACTCAAGTGGTGTTCTAGTTTCCTTAACTCTTCTAGGTGGTTAATTATTTCTGTATCCTAGAAAGAGTAAAAGAATTTGCCCAATGATTGATTTTGAGTGGCTCCTTCTTGGATTATCTCAAACTCAACCTTGAACCTACCCTTCCTTTGGTTCCTTTCTTCCTAAACTCACAAACAAAACAAACCACAAAAGATAACCTAACTTGGTCATTTGGGTGCTCATATACTTCACAACGTAATTGTTAAATGATGACATTTTTCAAATTACTACAATTTTATAAGCATTTGAACTATTGTTATAATTAAAACGGAATGGAAAAAATGATACTTCTATATGGAGTGTGAGTACAACTACAAACTTTTATAATTATAGTCCAATCTTCTTTGTTAAATTCTTTTTGGCAAAGACTTCATGAAATAATCTGAGCAATATAGGCTTCATAATCTTAGAAGCATTTGAATTACAATGCATGATAAAATATATGGCATAAAAATTATACGGATTTAGTATGCAATTAAAATTAATGTTCTGACATAAAAAGGTATGATAGAATTATATATATAGAATAGGAAGACAACTGGAAAAAATAAGCAATAAAATGATGAACCCAAAAATTTGTCTTTAAAAAGAGTTCAAGAGAACAGCAAAGTATGAAGCGAAACAAATAATAATGAATGAAAGACCCTGACTATAGCAACTAAAGAAAAAGCAAAAATTCCCATGGTAAGATTCGAATATAAGCACACCCTGTGGGGTTAAAGGCACAACTACCACTCTTGCTAATTGCATGCCATGCATCAATTTGATACCTAAATTTATGTAAAGATTTTTGGGTTCGGTGGGCCATGGCCTCCATTGGCCCAATAGTAGCTTTGTCCATGACCAAAAACAACAATGGTTTTCTAAGAATTGCATCTACACTTAAGTATTGTATATAATCAATGCAAACATAACACCAACTTCCAAATAAGCATCCTATGTGAGTTTTTGAAAAAACATAATAAGCTATTATAGGTATTTTGCACTTACCTCTATTCAGGTTTTTGACAATAATTTTTTCAACCTTAAACTTTTTGCATTAATTCTTAACTACCCTTAGATCTTATATTTTTTTATTTTTAAATACCTTTTTAACTTTTTGTTTTTGTACTTTTCACCCAAAAATTTTGAAAATTTGAGAATGACCCAAATTTGGGTTAGATATGCAAATAAGTTATTTTTAAGGGTTTTTTCAGGAAATATGCTTGTTTTAACTGATTGAACTTCTTATAATGACTTTACTAGTACTAGGTATCACAATCTAATACTTATATCACAAATATTATATTTCTTGTGGTTATTGATCCACCATGTTTAGCAAAATAATAAAAGCTTAATTATAGAGTTTTGACAATTATCTAAACTTAGTCAGCGTTGGACTCTAACATTCCTGTAGCTTCGAGTTTACAAACATTGCGAATCTCAACGATACCTTTCTTAGATCAGGCACAACACAGATCCATTTTGTTTCCTACCTCAGACCATGGTCACTAATCAAGTTTTTTATACTTTAAAGGATGGTGGAACTTTAATCAAGAAATTATGATATTTAAGACATAAGTTTCGATTTTCCCTACTGGGAAACTTCTTTTATTGAAAGCATGGAAAGGGAAATATTACAATGGAAAGATTAAAAAGGGACTTAACCTATAAACATCATTAGAGATGCTTGCTCATAGAGAAATGGAGAATTCCAACTTCTCTTTTGGTCAAATATGCTCAAATGACTGTGTCCACTTTCAGAACTCATCCTTTTCTTTTATAGAGGGGATGGGATACCTAGGATGCCCTAACGGCTACCGTACACACTGATATTTTCATATAACTATAACTATCTTCACATGGCTGCAGTAGAAATCATTATTTTACTGACTTGACTCTTAACAGAAAAGTACAATAATGGAGCACTACATTTTCAGAGCCTTCAATACTAGTCATCCACGTTGAGATTCTACAGGCCTTTTTCTCCAATAATGTCTTCCAGTCCAACATTATCTAGATAATTATCAAAATCTTCATCAAGTTAAAGATGTTATGGATCCCTTTTTTCAAATAATTCATGAAGATATTTCTTTACTTTTTCAGATAAAAATTTTTCAGCTCTAACATCGAAGAGATACTCAAAGATATCTTTTGAAGTAGCCCCTTCTACCTTCATATATTTGCTAAACTCATTATGATAGATGAAAGTAGTGTTCCTGCAACGCATTAGTGTTTTTCCTTATTCAATTAACTCTACATTTGGTAATAAATGTTGTAAAAATCGATGACTCTTACAAAAGTAAGATCACTAACTAATTCTTGTCGTTTTGGAAACCATTCATGTCGTTGATCATTGGGATCATCTAAATCAACTATTTGAACAAGATAATTGGCTGGTTTGGCTTTTCCATTTTCATATTCAATTATTACACAATGTACCTCCACATGTAGGCATCTATTGTATAGGATTTTTGTTGGACCATTAGGAGATGTAAAAATCCAATGGATCCTTCCAAATATGCATTGTTGAAACTTAATTAGTCGAGAGAAAAAATGGGCACTTCGATCTGGGATTTCCATAAGGCAAACTACCATTCTATATTCCCAAGTTTTCACGACAAAGTCAACTAGGGAAATTGAATTTGGTGAAAAACTAACACCACTAACTCCAGATATATTGGGGAAGTAGATTGAGTACTCAATGATTCCCAAATATCATAAGAATAATTATGATAGTTGTCGATGCAAAGTGCACACCAGTCATCGAACTATTTTTCTTGGACATAAGAACTTATTTTTTCTTGAATATTATAAGGACATCTTAGGTAATTAATTTATAACTTCAAAAGGCTAAATCTTTGGGCTATTAGGTAGGCAGAAGACAACACACCAAACATGATCTACTTTTTGTATGGAATTCCACAATACCCATAGGGATTTTACGAGAGGGAGAAACCCATTCCAATAGTAATGGCCTTTCATTTTGAATTTCCTCCTTTTTCAACAGGAATTCTACTCTGATGATCACCATTGACAAGCTCACAAGTTAAACTATCTATTAGAGAATTCTTTGATCCCTATATATGTTCAATAGAGAAAGAAAACTCGTTAAGCCATAATTGCCAACGCATGAGTTGCTCTTGTGCTTGCATATTCAATAAATTCTTTTACACAAAACCAAGTATTCCTTTGCAATTAGTTTGAATCATAAAAGGTTTTGGGGCTAAAAAGATTAAGAGCTTTTCGATTCCCCTTATGACTGCAAGGATTTCTTTTTCCATTAGAGGATAATTGCATTGTTTTTTATTAAAGGCTCCATTGTAGAATTTGCAAAGTTTTTCTCCTTCTTTGATTTTGAGTAATGTAGTCCACTGCTCATTGCTGACATCTGTCTAAAGAATTAAATCATCTCCTTCATTAGGCAAATTAAGAACAGGAAGATTTTTACACATCTTTTTGAAATTTTGAACAATCTTTGAAGCACTGGGGGTCCATGTCCAACTTGTATCTTTCTTAAGTTTTTGCTGCAATAGTTTTCTTAATTTGGCTAGATCTTTATGAAATCTGAAGGTAAGTAAGACATCCAAGAAATCTTTCTAATTGCTTCCTATCTGAATTTTTCCAGAATTTTTTTTTTATTTTTTACAAGATATGTTTTGGAGGATGATTTGTCCAATTTTTATCTCTACACCTAAAAACTGGATTTCTTGTTTAGCATAAATGTGTTTGTTCTTACCAAGAATAATACCATAGTCAATACATCTTTGGATGATGGCTTAGACATCATCCTTATGCTGCTCTATGGTCTTGGAAAAAACAAGGATATCATCAATCTAGACCAAACAACGATGATTAAGATCTTTAAAGATGTTATCCATTCTTCTTTGGAATATCTGAGGTGTGTTTTTAAGACCGAATGACATTGCTGTCCACTCAAAATGCCCTTGAAGGGCAGTAAAAGCAGTTAAACGAATGTTTTCTTTGTCCATTTTTATCTGCCAATATCTGCTTTTGCAAAAGGCTCCTTGAATTCTATTAAAAAAACTTATTTGTTAGGAATATAATATCCATCAAAGACAATACTGTTATTAAGCTATTTGTAATTGATTACCATTTTAGCTTTTCCTCTTTTTTCTTCATCATGATTTCTTATCATAAAAGTGGGACTAGTGTGAGGACTTTTACTATTTCTAATTAACCCTTTGTCTAATAGCTCTTTGATTTGCTTTTCAAATTCTTGGATATCCTGGTGTGTATAAACGATTTGTTTGACTTGGGTAATGATGTTGGGGTTTAACAAAGTGATTTTTGTAAATATCTTATCCTTATCCCAAAATTTTAGAGGATTATCATAGTACATTTCTTTGCATAATTTGTTCAGTAATCTTTTCTTTAATAGATAACTCCAGCAATGAGATTGTTAAGGCAATCTCACATTGTTCAGGTATTACCTTCTCACCACGTTGGTTATGTGTAAACTCAATCTTTTGATAAGTGTAAACCTTATTTAACTTATCAATGGGGCTCCGTGCATGGAGAATATAGCCTCTGAAAATTATTTTCCATAATCATATCATGGGAGGGTTGATCAGCACCCCATAGAACTGGTACAATGCATTGGACTCCTATTTTTATGGATAACCCTTTTATGGATTCGTTGTTGCTTATAATACTATTGTAACCTATACTAACTTATAAAAGATTCTTGGCCTTTTTCCACATAAAATTCTAGAAATAGTGATATTTTTCCAAAACAGACTGAACAACCGCTATCAATGTAGGCACACAATTTATATTTATTATATCCTTCTAAAGATATATTTATTGGGATATAGATGCTATTAAGATTGGTATTGGTGACTTCATAGCATATCTCTATAGTGATATTTTTGACTAGTTCACCTTCATAGATTGACTCATTAACAGTTCTTATTTTTGTATCCAATGACTTTTCTATCTAGACTCATACTTCAATCTACATTGTGTCATGCGGGTTCAAAACTCATTCTACTCATTTTACTACTCATGCTAATTGTAACATTTTCTTTAAGTTCTTCTTTAGCCAATGGAAACCCTTCTCCGCATTCTGATATGCCCTCATCCTTCTTAATAACTGAGGTTTAATGGTACTTTTACCATTCTCATATTTTTAGTACATTTTCCTTGTTAATGTTTGTAAGGTTGGTACAGCTAGATATCCATGACCTATCAATCTTTATCTCCTGAGGATTGGGTTTAATCCTTTGGATTTTTTGTATAGGGGTAGGACTTTCAAATTTTTCTGCCTCTATCATTGTTCATAATTACTTTCTTCATATTTATCTTCTAGTACAATCGCAACAATTCCCTTATTGTTTTTCAGGGCTAGATCTAATGCTTCATCCTCGGTAAGTTCAAAATAGTCTAGACTTCCCAAGGTTTTAATAATTTGTTATTCTTCCTATTCTTGCACTCGTTTGTATAATGACCTACTTCTCTGCATGCCTAACACTTATAATTGTTTTTCCGTGCAAGACAATAAGTGGATTTCATGAAAAATTTGCGCTTCTTAGAGCTTGGTTTATTATAATATTTTCTTCCATATTTCTCTTCCTTTGCTTATTAAAGCTCTTTTTCTTATAAAATTTTCTTTTTCTTCTCCTTTCATGTTCTTTTCCTTACTTGTGACGATTATTCCAACAAGCTAGAAATCGCTTCTTTATTTTCTTATACTTTTGGAGATCAAGGCATTGATCATTGAACCATTTTCTTATATAAAAGATTCTTGAAGCAAGGGTATTAATGACATCTACTTTTTCAACCCATACAATGTACTTTTCATTGATTATAGAATTGATTGGATATGGTAATTTGTCATAAAACATACCAAGATTGATTTCATTATGCTAAATTTTGCAATAATATTGACTAAATTCAATATTATAATTCTCTAGATATCTCATATCTGATAATTCTATGTTATTTATCTTTCTTTGTCATCCTATGGACAATTCTTGAGAACCAAGTTTAGCATCAATGAATTCAGTTTCGATTTTCTAACATAGATTTTTAAATATTGTCTCTGGTGTTTCCATCATTCTTAATGCACCATTTAATGGATCATATTAGTCAGCTACAGTGTCAGAAAAACTTTGTTTGATATAGTTTAGGAAATTTTCAGTAGTCCATGAAGTATTTAAGTTAAGGACACTATTCGTGCCTCTTTTCCACAACTCAAATATTGCTTCTCTATTATGAGCTCCATCAATGGTAAATATGTATCCTATTTGGCTAATTAGGGTAAGACCAATTTCTTTGAATGTCGTAGTTTTCCTTAGGATAAACTCAAAGGAAAAATTGATTGTACATCCTACTGGAACATATCTATGTCTCACAAAATGAGTATTTCTTCTAGAAGGTTCACTGAATTCTTCAAGCTTAGGAACAACATTGTTAACTAGATTGGTCTCGATTTCATCTGTGTTAAGTTGTTCTCCAATTTCTTTGATCTCATTCTTAAATACCATTTTACAATATTTTTTATCTAGTTTTCTTCTAATTTCTTCTAAAGGTACAACAATAAGATCTTCTAGTTTAAATAGGTTCATTTGTTGATATATTTATTCCTCTAACTGGACACTATTTGTCTCTTCAATTTCATCAAATAATACATCTTGTTTATCAAATATTACACCCATGAATTTTTAAAATTCTGCTAAGGTTTGTCCTTTTTCAAACATATTCTATAGTTCTTTGAGATTATACTGCTTATAGTCCATCCTCATTGTCTTTCTCTACCTTCTCAGATGATTTTTTAGCTGATTTTTTTCCTACTTCTTTTTGAATTTTTATATCATGCAAAGGAAATTAATTTTTATTTTTGGTTTTTTGAAAAAGATATTTATGCTGAAATGGAGTACTAATACTTAAAGTGGATTTTTCACTATATCTAATCTTGTTAATTAAAGAAAGATAGATACAGACAATTGCTTGTTAATTTTCTTAACTTCAATCATAATTTTAGCTAATTTGGCTTTTAATTCTAAAACTACATCAGTAATATAGTTTAATTGAAGTGCCATAGAAGTGATTCCTTCTGATGAGTGACCAACATGTGAGTACTTAGGAGTAGGGTAAGTAGGTAATGATTCAAGCATTAAACACTACTAATTAGCTTAATCATTCATTAATTATCTTAATTATTTTTGGTCACGTGGCTCTGATGCCAAACGAAAGGGGGTCTCGAATAATACTTATGATAGAAATTTTACATGCACACACTTAGAATTTTCAAAAGTATGTTTTTAAGGATTCAGATCAAAAATACAAATTTTAAAAGTTTAGGGCACAAGAAAAATATGGATGGTACCTAAAAATTAAGTGCATAAACTTCGACGTACTAGAATATTAACTCTAAAAACATAGTGTTCAAAACGTTAATGACTAAAATTTTAGGGTACCTGAATGCAAATTACCAAGCTATTATACATATAATTATTATGCAAGTACAATGGGTAAGACAAATTCCAAGAGACATGAATCTCATTTAGTAGCTAAATAGTGATAAAAATCTAGAAAACATATTACATGCACTATGCCATGACATGGTGTCACCTAATCCCCTTCTATAAAGGTTCGTGGTCCTAAACCTATTCAGGATTCCTATGATATTTAATTGTTTAGGCTAGATCATTCTATATTTAGGGCAAAATTTCGACAGCATTTCCCCATAGTTCTCCAAATTTTGAAGATAAGCCATACCAATGATTATCGTCTTCAAAACCACACCCGAAGACCATTAAGGAAATATTATCGAACATTTGTTGTAAATAACCAATGATTTTGTGGCTAAACAATCAAATATCATAAGTTCCCAAACTATCCAACTTGGACAATTCAAGAATTTACACGTATCATCTACGTATATATATATCACTTGCAACATCTTCCAATTAGCTTCATGATGTAAAGATGCTATGTGCACTATCATGAACTAAATTGTTAAGGTCAGTTCTTTACATGAAAATTATTAAATGGATATTCTAAGTTAATGAAAGAATTATTTGCATAGGAACAATATCCGATACAAGTAATTCATGCATATGATTCACACAACTGCAAATACAAGTCAAAAATCCACTCACTATACAAAATGACATTATGATGACAACATTATGAAGATAACATTATCATATGCTAAATTTTTATCTTGTTCTTACCAATCTCTAAGTTCAATATTAGAAGTAGAATGAGAAAACTCTAACAGCCTCATAATATGTAGCAAAATTGAAATGACCAAACCTCAAATCCATCAATAAAAACTATAAGGAGACAATTCTGAAATGATCAAATGTTATAATGCATATATATACCTAGCTATTGTAAAACACAATTCACAACCCAATAAAAGTGTAAAGTAAAGTAAGGCAAAGGCTACATTCATCAGTTATAGTCCTGCACCCATTGCAATCGAATAGTCGATCTAAACCCTTCAAAAGGATGCTTCATCTTCAAAGTTCAAACCACACATGGCACATAATTTTAGCAGAACTCAATTCATTAATTGCCTTAGAAATTTAAGTCTTCAGATACCAAGACATGGACCCTTTTCAACAAGCATTTTCAATTTTTAGCATCAATCCAACGCCATAAAGAAAATGAACCTTATTAAGATTAGGAACAAAAGGCTTTAGAGGAAGAAAAGTGAAGATAGCAAGTAACTAAGAGCACCAAACTCCTCAAATCAAGATATAACATTTACTAAATTATAAGAGAAAATTTCCAAGTTCTAACCTTGCTAAATTTTCTTTATTCTTGCAAAATTTCTGACACCCAGATAAGATAGCGTTGGGGAAAGAGAGATTGAGAAAGAGTGAAGGGATATGGAAGGAGATGTTGAAGAAAAGAACAAAGTCAAGATTAGAGCAAGAGAGTAGCCATTGGAGGAGTGGTCTTTACATCCTATATAGTTAATTCATGCATATGATCAAGGGTTTCATCACAACCCAAACTAACTTCCCATGTTTCCTATTTCAACACAAACTAATCTCCAACTCCAATGCATACATTCTCAAATGTCAATCTCATACAAGCTTCCCAAATGAAATATCTGTATGCCACAACCATGACATAGGCTATTGGTAGTAAACATGTGACTCATCTGACATGACTCCAAAGAGAAACTCTATCTTCATTTGGCTGGAAGATTGCCATCTTCGACTCTCTTTGGAATCGGGTAGCTTTAGCTACATTTTAGTTTAGTATTGTGAAAATTTTTCATCAAGGTTTTGGTATTCTGTTCAAAATTGTCAACAATACTTGCACATGGTAGATAGTTGCAGAGCGCCAAGGGGGTTGTAGAATCATATTAGACAGTACCTCGGTTTGGTTAGTCATACTTATTTTACATTTACTAGATTGATTATCCTTAAAAATGGTAGTCATTGCTACCTAATTCTTATTCTAATGGTGTGTTGAATAAAGCCTAAGCACCAAAATAGAAAGAAACAATTAAATCACATTCAACTGAAAAAATATCTTTACAGTCGTCTCTGTAGAAACACTAAGGATGAACATGATGCATAACCAGACAATTTGCTCACTTATATTTCATACAAGGGAAAGAGGAACAGAGAAAGTGGGTGAGATACCTACAGAATGTTTCAGATTTCTTCACCTATAGAAGGAGAAGCAGGTTTAACTCACCAAATTGGCTCAAGTAGATGCTCAAGAGTCGGCAGTGCTTGATGCGTAAGAAAGATCCAACAAAAAAACATAAAAATTGTAAAAGGAAACAAGATCTACAACAAAACAACATCAAACACTATTTTCAATTTTATTAATGAAGAAGTCAATTGAATATGAGAAAACCCGAAACAAAAGTTAAATAGAAAGCTAGTTACCTCAAATTTAGTCTCTCCACTAGTATTTAACGCTGAAAATCTATGAAATCCACAGTCAATCACAACCGCTCAAACAACTAATTTATTTCGAAACAAATATCTTCATCCTTAAGAATCAACCCAAAATTTCTCCATCTAGTTTTCAATTATGTTTCTGATTCGACATAAACATTCAGCCATTAGATTGCTCGCAAACAGTGATAAAAAACGAAATCCAGAACATTCAAAGAGGAGAGAAGATTGATTTACCCCAATTTGAAGAGGGAACCCTAAAGCAAACTTAGGTTTTCCATCCTATCACTAAAGCAATTACTCAAATTATAGTCAGCCAAATTTTAGACGAAGAAAAGGGGAAGAGAGAGGCTGAGAATCTACAGATCACACTACTAGAAAAGACGTTTCTGACAACAAAAATGTTGGTCGTTAAATGTATTATTTTTTTTCGTTAAAGGCTTTAACGGAAAATAAAAGGTTTGTCGCCATTAATAGTTTTAACGACGAAATGAAAATTTTCTTGTTGTTCTTATAGCAATAAAAAGAGAAATCGTCGTTATTAGTTAACTAATTAACGGCGGACAAAGTAATAGTAACGATCAAATTGTTCATCGTTTTCTTATTAAATCAAAAATTAAAAAATGTAAAATTACTATCATTAACGACAACTTTGCTTCCTCTTTATGGTCTGAATAATGGTTAACGACGAAATTTTTTATTGTTTAAAATTGCGATCACATGGCGACGACCAATTACTTTTTCTCGTTACTAATTATGTGGAGCTAATGTCATTGTGTAATCAATATAATAGTACAATGGATTACATAAATCAAGGAAATACTCATAATTCCAAATCTGCATATATATTTATATATATGTATGTCTATTGAATTGGAAATCACTAGTTTGCATATATGCTGCGTACAAAGCAATATAATACCAAAAGCATCATAACTCTAAAAAACAACTCTGTAAACCAGACGTTAAAGTTGTCCTTTAATTTGATGTTCAAATACATAAAATGTTGTCTAAAAATATATGAGAAAACTAAATGATCTCGCATTTTCAAAGAAAACCGTGGAAAAGCGCCAGAACTTGAAATGGGAATTAACATCTTCACCTACAAAATAGAGGAAAAAAAAGTGGTAAACATGTATTCGTAGAGAGAGATTACAAAAAACATATACACCAAAAGTTTTGTCTACGTTAACTTCATCTCTTAAGTATAATATTTCTAACCAAAACGTGTCCAATCTCCACATCATTTTGAAACAAAAATGGCTAGGTCTAGTTAATTATAAAAAAAAAAGCATGTTTTCAAGTCACAAAAATACATAAACATTAGACATCCATAAATGTACTAAATTTGTGTGACATACAGCCCCATTTGGAGCGGCGATAACCTGTAGACAACCACCAGTGGAAACACCCTACAACTTAGAGTTCCAAAACCTATACTACAAGAATCATTCATGCAACAACAAGGGCAGCGTCCTCCAACCCGCAGCCCACAGCAGCAGTATCTATTCTGCACCAGCGTCATTAGTATTGTAGCATTGGTTTTGTAAGAGGATTGTGCAACTGCTAGCTGAGCTCGAAGAAACGCATCAATGGCAGAGAGAGGAAGAAGAGAATGAAGAGAGAGAAAAAATGAATGAATTCTTGTATTCTGTTATTATTGATTAGCCCTCTGTATTATTCTGTCTATTTATATATATGTACAAGTTGGCTCTGTGCATAACAAAAGTCAGTTACGTTGTTATGCCATGTCATCATCATGTAGTCCCCGGTCTTCTTCCATTCTGTGCAGTATTACATGTCTCATCACCTCCGTCAAGCTGGAATGGTGAGGGTGAGGAACCATACCCAGCTTGGCCAAAAGAGTGTCCTGTTGAGGAGAGGGAAGGATTTTAGTTAGGACATCTGCTAGTTGTTGCTGTGTGGGCATATATGTGAGCTGAAGTAGACCCTCTAACACCTTTTTCTTGGTGAAATGACAATCAATTTTGATGTGTTTCATACGTTCATGAAACACTGGATTCTTGCCAATATGTATGGCAGATTGGTTATCACAATTCAGGGTAACAAGTCTCAAAGAATGAACTCCAATTTCTTCAAGGAGTCTCACTAGCCATGTGATATCTGCTATTGCTTGCGACATATCCCTATACTCAGCCTCTGAAGATGACCATGAAACTGTACTTTGCTTCTTACTTTTCTAGCTAATGGGGGAGTAGCCAAATAGAATGATGTAACCTGTGGTTGACCTCCTGGAAAATGGACAGGCACCCCAGTCAGAATCTGAATAAGCTTGTATGGACAAATGATCTGCTCCCTACAGAATGATGCCTTTTCCAATTGTATAATGTATATATCTGAGACTATGTTGTAGGGCTTGTAGATAAGATGTTCTTGGTTTCTGCATAAACTGGCTCAAAGTTTGAGCTGTAAAACTGAGGTCTGGTCGAGTGTTAGTTAGAAAGTTTAATTTCCCAATCATCATTCTGTAATAGGTAGGATCAGTGAGAAGTTCACCCTCATCTGGTTGGAGTTTGTAGTTGAGAGGTAATGGAGTTATAGCAGGTTTAAAAGTTGTCAAGCCACTGTCTTTGAGAAGTTCAATGGTGAATTTCTTTTGGGATAAGACCACACCTGCTGGGATATAGCTAACCTCCAGTCTAAGAAAGTAATGAAGCTGGCCAAGGTCTTTGATCGCAAAACACTGCTGTAGGTGATGTTTAGCATGACTGATTTCTGCTTGATCTGATCCTATAATTAGGATGTCATCCATATAGACAGCCACAAGTGTAATATGTGTGGACGATTTATTAAGGAACAATGAGTAGTCACTTTTGGATTGTTGGTATCCCAAAGAAAGTAAAGTACTGCTTAATTTGGTAAACCATTGTTTACTGGCTTGTTTTAGGCCGTAAAAGGATTTTTTCAATTTGCAAACCTTATTGGAAGGGTTAGGAATCCCTTTGGGTACCTCCATATAAACTTCCTCATCGAGGTCTCCATGAAGGAAAGCATTGTTGACATCCAGCTGTGATAGGGGCCATTTCCTGTATGCTGCTAAGGCTATAATACTTCTAATGGTTATCATTCTGACAACAGGGGAAAACACTTCTTGATAGTCCACACCATACTTTTTGTTAAAACCCCTGATAACAAGCCTTGCCTTTAGTCTTTCTAATGTACCATCAGCCTTAAGTTTGACTTTGTAGACCCATTTATTGCTAATTTCTCTTTTGTTAGGGGGCAGATCAACAAACTCCCAAGTTTGATTTGCTATTAAGGCATCTATTTCCTTCTCCATAGCGGCCACCCAGCCCGGATCCTTAGATGCTTCTTCATAAGGCCTTGGTGGAAAACTGGAATTTCTGTGTTGAGTAGCCAAGGCCTGCTCAAGCTGGAAATTATAATCCAGGATATAGCTCCAGTGGCACCTTCAGGCATGTATCTAGAGGAGGAGTTCAAGATAAGAGGCCATTGTTTTGTGATAATTGCCAGACAGCAGGCCACACTGTACAGAAATGCTACGAAATACATGGCTATCCCCTTGGGCACAAGTTCTACAAGGGCAGAAAAGTTGCAACACTAACTCAGTCAGCTAGTGGAGTTACCACATGCAATGCTACTAGGTTTAGTCCTCAAGCTCATAATGCTCCTGGAAATGTACCTGCTTCTCCAGGTCTTCAGACACTTACTCCAGAGCAATACAATCAGTTATTGCAGCTACTTAGCAAACATACAAGTGAGCGAGATTTGCCTCCAAATTACTCCATATCTGCTGCTGCTTCTTGGCCCTGTAAACTGGTATAGAATGATGTGGAACCATGGCTGAATTGAGGTATAGCAGAGAGGGATCTTTGCTTCTCTTCTTGCTGTATTAAAGCATAAACTTGATCGATGGTGGGCAGAGGTTTCATCATGAGGATACTGCCTCTAATTATTTTATAATCTTCATTCAGACCGACCAAAAATTGTATAAGTTGCTGATCTTGGATCAATTTGTGTGCGCCCTTCAAACTTGCACAATTAATGCCACAATTGCAAAGAGGAATAGAGATCAAACTATTGTAATCATCCCCTTTTTTCTTGATTTGAGTAAAGTAATCAGCCACAGACAAATTATTTTGTGAAATGGTGCATAAATCTCTTTGAATTTTAATGATCCTTGCTCCATCCGCTTCCCCAAACCTTGGCTCGAGTTGTACCCAGACTGCGTTGGCTGTGGGAGAGAACAACAGGCTCGGCCCTATATCTTTGATTACTGCATTGATGATCCACGAGATCACCATTTTATCGCACCTATCCCAGTGCCCTACCAATGGTGATCCGGCAGAAGGCTTGGCACAAGTCCCTAATGCAAAACCTAATTTGTTCTTGGCTATTAAAGCCACTTCCATGGCCCTCTTCCAATGGCCATAATTCTCTCCATTCATCAATTCGCTTATAAGAATGTTGTTCGGGTTGTCGGAGGGATGCAAGAACAATTCATGAGATGGATCATTGACATTCATGTTAATAGCCATTCTGAATCTAGGTCAGACAAATTCCAAACGGAATTTCTCAAATGCCAAAATCACTAACAGATTACCACAAAGCAGAAAACATATTAGAATCACGGTGACATCACCTGATCTAACGAATCAACGAATGGAATGACAGCTTGTCCAGTTGAACTGCTCTGATACCATGCCAGCTGAGCTCGAAGAAACGCATCAATGGCAGAGAGAGGAAGAAGAGAACGAAGAGAGAGAAAAAATGAATGAATTCTTGTATTCTGTTATTATTGATTAGCCCTCTGTATTATTCTGTCTATTTATATATATGTACAAGTTGGCTCTGTGTGTGACAAAAGTCAGTTACATTGTTATGCCATGTCATCATCATGTAGTCCCCGATCTTCTTCCATTCTGTACGGTATTACATATCTTATCAACAACCAATGGTGAGCATCCTAAAACCACCACTCAACAAGGGAAACATCCTCCAACCTGCAGTAGCAGCATGTATTCTACACTAGCAACATCACTGTAGCATCAGTTTTGCAAGAGTACTATGCAACCAATGGTGAGTAGCCTAAAACCACCACTAGCAGCATGTATTGCTGGTAAGCATAACACAATACTATACCAACCAACCATAACACAACCACAATACTAACCAACAATAGCATGGCCATAATAATAACCAACAATAACGAAACAAAAATACCAACAACAACAACATATCGTAGGCAAGAGTACTATGCAACCAATGGTGAGCAGCCTAAACCACCACTAGCAGCATGTATTGCTTACATACTGGCAAGCACAACCACAATAAGATACCAACCAACCATAACGCAACCATAATACTAACTAGCAATAACATGGCCACAATACTAACCAACAATAACAAAACCACAATACCACTCTCACAACATATCATAGATTAGAGCAAAGGCGATGAAATCGCCATTGACTGCAAAACAATGCCCTTCATCAACACATATAAAACTACAATTCCCATTCACAGCAACAAGATGTCATCAAACATCCTTTATTCACCACAACACCATCTCACAGCATCCAAATATCTTCCAATTAACTTTCAACTCAAGCCAGTTAATAATTAGAAAAACTCGGGTCATATCACCATTTACATCAAGTGGTCTATTAATCTCATGAAACTAAAGTTCTCTAAACACGAAATTAAAATTAAAATTAACTTCTAACCTGGAGTTTCATCTCCATCAAATGGAGCAGAAGGAGGATGAGTGTTGAAATGTTGGAAAAGAAGATTCTTGCCCTTCATCATTTCAGTTTCAACTGATTCCACGCAATTTTGAAGTTTTTCATTTTCTGCTTCGACTGTAGCCAAATGATTAGTGAGGACATCATTCTTTCTTCTAGCAGCATTAAATTCAACTTCAAGCTCAACTCTAATAGAATACGTCCCCCTTATATCTTTTGGTTTTACTCCTCCTCCTATACCAAATACCTAGCTTCGAGATTTTGATTTGGAAACCTTTTCAACAATCTGCCAATTAAGCACGCAGGACTTATTTATCATCGAAGTAAAACAAAGAATATAATTTTGAGATTCATTCTCAAAGCTGCACAACACATAAGCGCGAACCTGGGACACCACATAAACAAAGTCTTACACAATTGCAATTTGGCAAATCTGGTCAAGAAGAAAACCCACCTCCATTTGAGAAAGCAAAGGATCTTTTTCCATAACATCTCGAATGTCATGCTTCAAAAACGCAACCAATCATATTAATAATTAATATGTACCTTCCAAATAAAGTCACACAACTTCAATAGAATATGCGTACATATTTTTGAGCTATCTCAGAAGTTGCAAACTCAGTACCCTCTTCATGAGTTTCGCGAAACATTTGAAGAAAAAATGGCTCATTTGCAGTCTTTGCACCCTTTTGTAAAACCCAAATGGCAATCACATATAACAATAACATTTATAAAATTGTAAAAAATATAAGAAGTTTCATAACTATATTACCAACTCCCAAGCAACTTGTTGATAAGGCTTGCTTCCTGTTTTGTGCAACCTATCTTTCTATAGTATGCTCCATTTGTAGAGTTACGAGCAATTGCTTTCTAAGTTTTACAAATTTCAAGAAAGTAAGATTAAATTTGTTAGTAATTACAATGATTATTAGTTGGCAATCAAGAGAGCCAAACGGAATGAAAAAGAAACCATGTTACTATGAAACCTTGTGGGCGTACTTTCAATATATCTCTTTTGCAAGCCACTCCCACTCGTGCTTATCAAGTCTACTAGGAACATGATCCAAAGCTTGTTGTAAGCTCCTTCCAAGGTTTTTGATATTATAACTATTTAAGTTAGCCCTCCAATTACTCCACAACTCATGCATATGGTCCAAGACATGTTCACGATAGACTTCCATATCATTGTTGGAGAAAACATTCTAAAATAAAATAAAAATAAAGAGCATTAGCATAAAGATCTGTTAGATATATATAAAATTTTTGAAAAAGTTGCTCATATAGTTATCGCCTGCCACATGTGTTTTAATTGTCTATCCTCAATATCTGTCACACTCTCAAGGGGCATATATTAGTATCACGAACTATAATTCCCAAATGCCTCACAAAAATATCATAATTGTCTCCAAGAGCTCGATTACTATAAAATTCCATCAGAAGTTTCTATCCAGGTTTGAGCTTCGCAATCTCTTTACATTTGTTTCACCCTTGTGTTTTTTCACTTTTTTGTGCGGCTTTCTCTTTTTAGAAACACCTCCTGTGAAACAAGTTTAGAGAATAAGTAAAACATAATTAAAAAGTTAAATATAGTGTAAAAAGAAAAGCTAACCATCATCCATTTCTTCCTCATTTTGAAGTGTTTCTATCTCATTAGCACGATCTACTTGAGCTATCTCAATGGCAGGTTCTCTTAATGAACGGTTGAAATGATAAGCACATTGAGGAATATGTAAATCCCCATCTTTTCAGGATGATATAGCATCATCCTTCGAGAATGATGCATCATCATTATCATCATTGTCAGCATTATCCCCATCATTCCCAACATCATCCCCACGGACTCGTGAAGGATGGAAACCATGATTACTAGAACCAGGGAAATGTCTTATTAGATTGAAAGGATCTCCGTCATCAGAAGTAGCTTTGATTGAAGACTTCCTTATAAGTGAGTTATCAGTTGATATACTAATAACAGTAGATCTCTCAACATGACCTTTTGAATTAGTAGCCCTCCCTATAGAATACTGGTTTTGGAGGCATAGAGCTCATGCAATTTCTTTCCATGACCTCTAGCTAGCATACTGGGTGCTACAAAAACGTCTGTCTGCCTGGTCTTGGCATGGAGGAATTACTTCCTAATCTATTCTCTGATTCAGTAGAAGTCATCTTCCTGTATTATTGTAAAGCTTGTCGAGAGCTACAAATTTAACCACTACTTCGGTTATTAAATAATTTTTATAGCATAGGGAAGTAGGGATCGATCCACGAGGAAAGATTGTTGTAAATTGCTAGCTTAATCCTAAATGATTTTATTAACCCAATTTATTAAATCAAAACTTAATAATTCTAAAATAATTATGATCTAATGAATAAAAATCTAGAAAAATACCCAATGATATTCCTCAATATTCTGAATCACATTCTGGAAATAAAACAATAAAAAGATTTCCTAACTAATCTAGAAAAATAAAATCAAAATAGTAATTCAATCTTCAACTAAAAATCGAAACAGAAATTATTAAACAGAAAATTAATATTAAAAATCACAACCAGTAACCTGAACTAATAATCTTAAACTGGAAAAGCTCATAACTCCAAAATAATGTCTGATTAATTTCAGGAAAATTAAATCAGAAACTTACTTCAGAATAATCAAGCTGAAAATTAAATCTGAAATTAAAAATAAAATAATCTGCATAAATATAAATACAAAAATAATCAATAAAATTACCCTAATTCTAGGACACAATTTTCTGGACTTAACAACACCTAAAAATCATAAATTAAAATTTGAAAATCGAAATTTTCAGAATTAATTACCTAAAAACCTGGACTTATCAATTTCACAAAATAATTCTGAAAAATTATCAAATAACTTCCAAAGAATATGAAATTGAATATGAGCAGACTAGGACACTATATAAACCCTAGGAATTAATTAAAATCAAAAAATAACAAAAATAACTATTTTTAGTCTAAGTTCTAACAAACTGGTAACTAAACACTAAAACTGAATATAAATCAATCTAAAATTATAACCACTCTAAAAATCAAAATATAAGCTATCTAAAATTACCTAGACACTCCTAAAAGATTATACTTTTGGGTGGGGTCAATTGAAATTATATTGAAGCTAATAAAACTAGAACAAAAATCAACAAACTAATCAAATTAATTCTAAGTAATAAATAATAATCAAAAGTTATCAAATTTATGAAGAATACTTAGTATAATCTCAATCCACCATGCAAATTAATATTTATCATTAACACACAAGTTAGTTTCATTCATGAGTTAAACTGTAGAAGATATCCACCAGCGGTTCTTCCCCGTTTTTCCTTAGATTTTAGTTTACTTAGGTCCAGACCTTATATAAACTCTACTAATTTGATAATCTTTACACCAGCGCAAAAATTTAACCAAATTAGAGCATTACGTATTAGAAAAACATCATTTAACACTTTGTAACCAATTTACCAACAAATCGATTTAATAAAGATCTAAAGCGATTACCTAATTAAAAGAGATGGGTTTGAGCCATCCATGATTAATTAGGGTGATATCTAGGCGTAAAAGATGATAACTTTTACGTATCATAATCTTCTAAACTATCAATTGAAATTGTATTTAATCAACTAGCATGCATTCTAATCGATTTAACACAAATTTCATAAACGATGAACACTAATCGCTAAAGAATCATGAATAGAAATCAACTAGGCATTAAAGCATAAAACTTGTTTCAAAATAATTAATTTAGCATGACTTCAAGAAGATTATACTAAGCATAAAAAATTACTCAGTCATGTAAAAATTAAAATTACAATAATAGCTCAAATATTTCATGTTTAATATAAAACCTACCACAAAATAAATAAAACAAAGTAATAATAATAATAATAATAATAATAATAATAATAATAATAATAATAATACTAAAAATAATAATACTAAAACAAAATAAAAACACTACTTTGAGGGGATGATCACGACGTTGAAGATGATGCGTGTGACGAATGTGAGGACGAGATGACGGAGGTGATGCTATTGATCACGGTGATGATGGTGATGCACGATGAGGTTGAAGATGATGGTGGTGCGTGAGGGTTGGGCGTTGGCTAGGTGTGAAGGTGATGTTGATCACGGTGATGATGATTATGGGGAAGAAGATGAAGCTGATGATGATGGAGAGATGGTTAGGCGTGGAGGCTGATGAAGCTGAGGACGGTGATGAATGAGATGGCTGAAGAAGATGATGATGGTGTGTGAAGGCATGAAGGTGGTGAAGCTAGGCTAGGCGTGAGTAGTGATTAGGGGTTGGATGATGTATTAATAGGGTGGGTGTCTAGGGTTTTTATTTGGGTTTTCTTCTCATCTCTTCTTTAGATTTCTTCTTCCCCAAGATTCCTAGCTTCTCATCAACTCTTGAAACCCTAGCCCAATATAATAATTATGAAAATAATAATTTCCATAATTATTATTTTTGGACCGTCTTGTAGCCAAGTGTATAAAAACCGAGTTTCTACGTCCTCTCTTCTCCTCTTTATTAAATTAATACAAGCCCTGAAAATATATATAAAACAAAACAAATTAAACGAAATAATATATATAATATACTCTAAATAATTATAAAAATAATGCACGATTTTTGACTTAACAATTATGACAAAAGCAACTAAAAGGTAGTCATTTTCCATATCAAATATGTCAACATAAGTTAAAGAAACAATGGACACATCAAGGTTTGCCTCTTAAGTGTGAATGATTGTTCTGGCAACTGTGCTTTTGTGGAAGCCATAAGGTCTTTTATGGCCACTGTGGGTGTCTTGTGGGCCTTGTTGTGGTTGTTACGACTACCCTGTGACCTTTGTTGCACTTGTTGTAAGTGTCCAAAGGCTGCCCTCGTAGGTGATGTTTTGGCAACATCACCTGCTATAGAGTAAGGTTGAACCATTTCAAGAAAGCTGAAACAGCGAAGTACAAATCCTCATCATTGTTTCTTTTGTAGCAAGTTGAATAAAATTAGAAAATGTATTACCCTTGTAGCATATAAATCCACATCCTATGTATACATTAAGTGTTATACCAATTTCGTAATCAAGTATGATAAAGCCAAATCATCCACAACACATCATTATATGTTGTATCTAATTAAGTAATAACAAACATAATAGAGCTTTCCATGCAATCTTTTAGAGAACAACACATAAAAACCTTTGCGCTATTGGCTGCTACCTGTCATGCCTAACCACTGCATTAATTTGGACCTCAACAACTGATTAGATGACCATCAAAATATGTTATTTTCGTACTTATTCATTTTAAACATCATAGATAACAAATGTCATCAACAACTGACTTATTTGCACCAATGTTACAAGAGGTGCTATACCATCTTTGTTCCCTGTATAGCCCTTCATTTCCAAGGGTTCTGCGAGGGAATTCTTGTAGTTGCTATGTAAAGTCATAGCTATCCTGTACATGCATTGGAAAGTTATATTCAGTACTCACCAATAATTTTAGTCTCCAAAATAGTATGACTTTCTAAGTAGTGAGGCTTCAAACGAAAAGTTACTTCCTCACTGTAAATTGCCACAGCACTGAACCTAACACAGCGCATCTCATGGGCATGATCTTATTCCATGCCAATGTCATTTTACAACCATATCATAATTTCATAGCTAACTTTATTCAACATATCATATAATCAAACATCTTTTCAAATAGGGAATAAAGATATTTTTACTTTGCAAATGTCAATAGAACATCAATAATATAACTATCAAAGAAAGTACAACTATATATCACCCTTCTGCCTCTTTCTAGATCTCTGCTCATTGGCTTGATATGCATCGCTTTGGCAACTAATTAATACCACATGGATCATCTAATAATGACATTTCATAAGAGGAATGTGGTTGTCACTTTAGAACTACATGCCATCCTTTGTTCACATTATCAATTGCATAGAAAGTCTAATTTGCTTGCCTAGCCAAGATAAACGGCTCATTAGTTTTCAATTGTCGTTTGTAATTAATACTAATAAAGCCATATTTATCCATTTTAATCCCTCTAATCTTGTCATATACATCGAACCACTTACAACGAAATAGCACAACTCGCCTTCTCCCGAGATATTGTCGCTCAAGCATGTTAGTCAAGAGCCCATAATAATCTATGTTTACATCTCCTTGACTTGTATTTTCCATCATAACTACACCACTATTTTGAGTTGTCAAACTCTTTTCCCGCTCTTATGTATAAAATCTACATCCATTAACAAAATAAGCACTAAAAGAGGTAACATATTGTGTTGGTCCACAAGCTAGTGAAAGTAAATCTTCCATTTTGTCATTCTTCTCAATTTCATATAACTGCGTTACCTAAAAAGATTATTTACAATGTATTAAGTTATGCATGTGTTAACTTCCATATATGTGATAATTAATATAGCATTGTATACTTACTTCACACTTGAGCCATTTTCTAAAGTTGTTACACCATTCCTCCTTTGAAAGTGTAGCGTTGGATGGTTGACTTGTAAAGTATTGTCTGAATAAAATGAAAAAATTACTTAAGTTCACAAATTAACTCGAAATACAAAGAGTTAAAAAGACAAAAAATACTTTGAAGGCGAGGCTTACTCTAGAAAAGGCTAGACCTCATCACACTTCTTCAAAACATAGATATAAGTTTCATCTAACTCATGCTTGTCAACATTAGTACGAACTCTTTGCAACCTTGTCCACAACCAGGATGATTAAAGATAGATAAGCCTCCATCATTCTCAACTTGATTTTCATAATTTCGATGCGAACGGTTAAACATGGTCTCCATGCTATACAAATACCTTGAATGAAGGGTCATACATTCATCAACTAAATAGCCTTCTGCAATTGATTCCTTTGGTCTAGTCTTATTGCGGATGTATGATTTAAATGTATACATAACTTGTTCTATACGATACATCCATCTAAATTGGGCTAGGCCCCTAGTTTTAGTTTCATGAACCAATTGGATCGACAAATGCACCACAACATCAAAAAACACTGGAGGGGAAGCTTTTTCCAGCTTACATAGAGTACGGGGATTTGAGCTTCAATTTGCTCCAAGTCGTCCATCTTTAGTTCTTTAGCACCTAAGATATCAAAGAACATTGATAGCTCAATCAGTGCCTCTCGTGCAAGTGTTGCAAGAAGACCACACAATGCTAGTAGTAAGAGATGTTTGAGTATAACATGACAATCACAACTTTTGAGATTAGATATTTTTGTCTCCTTCATGTTCACACAATAAGATATGTTGCAAGAGAACCCATCTAGAACTTTTAACTCTGTCCAGAATTGGCAAAAACTATGCTTTTCAGGAAGAGATAAAGTGTATGGGGCAGGAGGCATCTTTAACTTGTCCCCGTCTTTCAACAAGTGCACATCGGACTTTAAACCCATTTTCTCTAAATCGAGACATGTCTTAATAGTCTCCTTGTTTTTTCCATAGATGTTCATTATTGTTCCAAGAATATTATCACATATGTTCTCCTCAATATGCATCATGTCCAGGTTGTGGCGTAGTAGAAGGTCCCTCCAATATGGAAGTTGAAATAATAAACTTTTCTTGTTCCAATTACCCCCTCTTCCCATGAGCTATTTTGGGCTTCATATGTGGAGCCTTAGTCAAAACAAGATTCTCAAGATCTTTCACTTGAAGAATTTCATCAATTGAACTAGGCTTTGGAGCTCCACCACGTTCTATGGTTCCATCAAACTGATCTTTCTGCTTTCGAAATTTATGGTTCATAGGTAAATAGCGTCGATGACCCATATAACATTGCTTACCACCATGAGACAACCTCATCGAATGAGTCTCTGAAGCAATCATCATGCACATACAAGTCCAAGAGGGTTCACAACTTCTCCTTAATGCTCACAAGCTACATCAAAGGGGACTTGGCCCTTATACCGATTTGGAGCTCCAATTCCATCCTCATCCTAAACCATTGGGATGTGTGACCCGCCTATTTTGGGAAGGTCAAGGGGCCTTCTAAAGGGTTTAGACCGTTAAATTGAAGTTAAACCCTCGGAGATAATAAAGAAGACCAAAAACAAGAAGTTGCATGTTAACGGCAAATTAGTCCGATTTTAACCCGGTTTTGTGGGCTTCTTTAATCAAGCTTAGAATGGGTTTAATTTGCTGAAAACCCACTTTTTTGGGAGCCTTCTTATGTCAGTTAAAAGGGCATAAAAAGATTTCTAGGCCAAAGCAATAGGTCATGGGTCAAGTGAAGGCTCTTCCCACATGTTGTAGTTTCTGCCCAGCCTGCACCACCTTGCACGTTTTGCCTCATATCTCCCAAATGGATAATCCAAATTGCCTGCAAGAGGAGGTTCCTTAAATCTGACTTCTAGAGCTTTCCAACAAGTAATTTTGCAGCTCATTTGGCCAACAAACCTAGGATATATAGCCTTTTAAAGTTGAACTATGTAAACTAAAAAGTGCTGACATAAAGTAAAAAGTACTTTTCAGCTTTTGTTTCTTGCTTTTTGGTTCCCTTCCTTGCTTTGTGGTCGACCAAGGCCTTGTTTTTGATGATTTGAAGCCTTGTGAAGCTCTCCTATATAAGGAGGATGCTTAGGATATAGAAGGGGTTGTTGAATATTTATGCAAAGAAGCTTATGCTTTCATTCTCTCTCAAAAATCTTGAGTTCTCTTTATCCTTTCTTCAAAGGTGGTGAGTCTTAAGTAGAATCCTTTATAGAGTTGTGGGTGGCATTGCCTTTAAACAATTCTTGGTGGATCCTTAGGCTTGAATGGTGGCCTAGCCTTTAATTCAAGTCATATCTTGCATCAAAGTGGAAATTTGCAACTAAACTCAAGCAATCTACTTCCGGCCCATTAGAACACGCTCCAGTCTCCTTCAAGCAAATGGGGCATGCTAGCTTCCCCTTGGTACTCCATCCAAATAACATGCCATATGCTGAAAAATCATTGATTGTCCATAACAAAGTTGCATGTAGCTGAAAATGAGAGCTAGAAGACGCATCATGTCTCAGCACCAACTTCACATAACTCCTTCAACTTCTCAATTAAGAGTTGCAAATATATATCAGGCCAAATGCTATATGAAGCTTTAGAATTTGCAAAAGGTTGAAATCTATCACTAGCAAGGCCAAGTCTAACATTATGAGGATCCGAAGCGAAGCCTATATGCAACTCATCATAAGATTTTCGTGCAATAGAATCAGTTGGATGCCTCATTATTCCATCGTTCTTTTTTTCATCATGATGTCATCTCATCAAGAAAGCTGTCCTACCATCCTGGACGACATATATAACCTTTGTAACCTTGGCTTCAACGAAAAATGGCGTAAAGTTTTTTACGATATTCTTTTGCCATTTCATCCATGGTTGTCCTGACCGTTATGCTCATTAGTCTTCCATCTAGATGCACCACACTTTACAAGCATGTAACTCCTCATCCTCCTTCCAATATAACAAACAATCATTCACACATGAATCAATTTTCTTATAAGAAAGCCCAAGATCTTTTATCATCTTTTTTGCCTCATAATAAGAGTCCGACAAATTTGATCCATTAGGCAATAACTCTTCTTTCATGCATTTTAGCAGCATGGTAAACGGTTCATTACTCCATCGTCCTAGAGTTTTAATGTGAAGGAGCGTTACTAAATTTGACATTTTTGAAGACTTACAACCATCATAAACAGGATCCTGTGAGTCTTTTAATAGCCTAAAAAATCTCTTAGCCTCATCATTTGGCTCGTCTTCTTACTTGTCATGGCCGAAGGATCCTATATCATTAAAATCATTATACAAATCCCTCAAAATACCATGCATTTCATCATCTTCATCTATATTATCATCATCATTCATCTCAACACTAGACTCGCTAAATGTCTACCCATGATGGTACCAAAATGTGCACCTTGTAACCATTCCATAAGCTAAGAGATTCCCATGAACTAACTCACGATTTCCAAACTCTATGTTGACACAATTCATGCATGGACAGCGAATTGGCTATGTTCCTAGTTTAGTGAAGGTATATTCCAAGAAACTTTCCACTCCTTTCAAATACTCTTCACTAAGGTAGTCTTCAATGTTCATCTAATCCTTGTTGGGTGTCATTACCTCAAAATTATAGCAAATTTACCGATTAAAAAAAGTACCTAACATTTGGAAAAAATTGAGGAAATCCGTTTTAACCTAACTCAAGTCTCACAAAATGTACGCTTTTAAAAATAAAACTAGATTTAGATACACTCATACACATAATTTTTGTAAGCATACGTTTTCATTCTCCTAATCATTAGTGTTGAGCATTACAACGTATCTTTCAATTCACACACTTTTTTCACGTCATATTCTCATATAATAATTAACATCTATTTTGAGTGGCAAGAATCCTATAGGATTGTTCAAATCCATAGTTGCTTTAATTATGTTAAATTTCAGCGTTTATAAGTGCTATTAGTTTCTACAAAAATATGAGCATTACAACCACTAAACATCCGTTCCATCAGGCCAATTTATGCAACTTAATAAATTGATCTCTTTCACAACTTGGATATGGCACATCAAATGATAAAAGGTTTAGAAAAAATTGACAAATGTAGTAGCGAAAAGACGTAGACAACATTATCTAATTAATTAATCAAACAAGCTGGACCTTAATCAAACAAGCTCTGCATATGCCCTAGGGCAAACAGGTCACTACAGCCTAGAACAAGTGCACTGACTGCTAAAGCCAACAAAAATCAGGGATGTGTCAAACGATATTATATCAATATGTCCACTTAAATAGTTGGATACAAGTCCACAAGATTATATTATGCTTACAAATATGAGCAAGAACAGTAAGGTTTGTGTTCTGCTAAACTTATTTTTTGAAGCTATCTTATCTGAATTAATTGGCCTAACACCCTGTTTGACGATCAGTTGTCAGTTAATTAGATTAATATCTTATAAATTGTCATATCAATCATCTAATTTAGAAAAAATAAATAAGTATATTTCTTATTACCTTAGGTGTGTCTATAGTTTGTTGTCAACCTAAGAAGTTAATAACTACTTTTTAATTGTGGGTTGCAAATATCAAAGTCCACAACATTTCGAAAAATTGTCCCACAGCCACAAAGAATAGAGAATAAATCAAAAGAAGCTCCAAGCATAGAGATATAAATATATAGTTACTAGTTTGTAAAGAATACAAAATTTCTTATTTATTAGTACATTAGCTCATAACTAATATAAAAGTATCTCTTTTTGGTAGTACATTAGATAACTCATCTAAAGGTTCTATCAATTATGATGTAAAGAACTAATTACGAGGGAGATTATATTAAGTGCAAACTGCTCAAATTATTACTTACTTGATGGGGAATCATGTAGCAATAAACCACTTCCTTTTAATTGAAATAAATCATATGATCGTGTAAACTAAAATTTACTGCACTATTGTATACTTTACAAAGGGACAATAACATAGTTCTAATTGAAAAGAGCAACTTTTTAAGAACAATTATTCAAATTCTCCTAAACCTGGACCTTTCTGACATTCATCTAAATCATTAGATACATATAATTCTATGTACAATAGCAAATGAATTCAACTCTGAAAATTACAAATGCTCATTCAATTTCATGATGATTGCTATTCATTTTTTCTCAACTTCTTCTACCATATTTTTGGTTCGGGACATTGTCTCTCAGTTCTCAAGTAACTCAAATAGTTTAGAAAAACTAAATGGCATATGATATATGCAATGTTTGAGTAAGCGAATAAGCGAAGAAAACAAACAAAGCTATTTTGGCAATGGTAAGCCAAAGAATCGCACTGAAAACTCTAGAAAGAGAAACAGAAGGTCTAGTGAGACTTGACCCTTCCTTTTCCTCCTCTCTAACCTATTTCTGCTATCTTCACCATGTTTGCTGCTGCTTTCCATCTTGCTTAATCCCAGACCAAAAACACTACCTCTCTCCATAGGACATGGAGCTCAAAGAGCCAAAACCCCCAGATCCTTTATGCTTGATCCGTAATCTGCCCTCCTTCTTCCCCAGCTACTGTAGTGCTAGGCAAATACTCATCGGCGCCGCCACAACCAGCCCATTGTCCTCCTCTGCAATTGTTGTTGCCATTACCGTTTCCGTTGCTATGCCTACCACTGCTGTGTCTCCCGCCCCCACCAGCGCACCGCCTCCGTCTTTCCTCCCCTCTGTCACCTTTGCGGTAGGCCCACCACCAATTGGGCAACCGCCCCCTGTCTGCTTTGGACCTCAGGTAACCAACTTTGATCCTTCCTTTCTTCTTATTCTGTTTACATTAAGATCCCTTTCTTTGATGTGGATCTTCCGATTTGTGCATCTGCAAAGTATTTATTGTGATTTGGGTATTAATTTGAAAACTGAAATTCTGGAAATTGAGCCCCATTCTCGCCTCTTCGGGTGTACTAGATCATCATGTGTGAAATCAATATGCCTGATTCTGCCTCCAGACCCCTCTTTAATTGCCAATTGTTGGCTGGAAACACAAAAATTGTGCTGGAATTCACTTTTGAGGATGGAAATTTGTGTCCTTTAGTTGATGTTACTTCATCGTGGCCACAGAGATCTCCTAGAGTCAATTTTCTATCCATTTCATATGATTGTTCATGGCCTATGTTGCAATTCATTGCTGAAGGTGACTCTTGCTATGCAAATTTTGAGACTCGTCCTTACAACTTAGCAATTTTATTAGCTCATCTGAAGCTCACACAAGCAGCGTACTTTGTCTTTGTTTGGAAACCATGGTTTGCCATTCATTTAGTTTTAAGTGTTCTAGTCATTGCTCCAAGGTTTGATGTGATGTCGTACTTTGCAAAAGGACAGTATGCTCAATCGCATAATTATTTATGTACAAGACTCTATCTTTATATGAAGACTATAATGTATTCTAGCTTTTTAGTTGTATCTCTCATGGTTACAGATTCACTACATACTTCATAGTAGTCACTGGTTTGATGAAATTGGGTACCATGACCCTGTCCAACTTTGCGTTTGAGATGAACTCCACTAGTAGTCTTTGTTTGATCATTTGGTTTTGTAAGCTGGAGTTATGTTCAGTATATGGTTTGAGTCTGTTTATGGTGAGAGGACATAAGGATTCTTCCTTATGGCCCAAGGCCAGTCCACTGAACAATCTGTTTGGCTCATTTGTGTCTTTGTTTTGTCGCTAATGATTGGTTTTTATATGGAATCCTTTTGATTATGTTCATAAGAATACTTTGGTGGTTATAATCCATTTTAGTTGTAATTTTTTGATTCAGAAATGCACCAATATTGGATGTAATGATTTATGTTATTGGCACTCTTTGCTTGAATTTACTAAGTATTTATCATGCGGGAATGTGGAAACGCCTTGTAAAAGTTTCCCACGGCCCAGCCTTTTAAGACTTCAGAGTGACCGATTATGGTCCCAGAACATTATCATTAAAACTGTACACAACAGCGTAAGTCGTTTGTATGATGGTCCAAGACTGGCATCAAGACAACTGAAGCTAGTCGATTTGGTGTGGAAAGAGCAGTTACCAAATAATCGATCCTTTGGATCAATAAGACAATATTGGAAACAAAGTGCCTATTTCTATTTAGTGGTATGAAGATAGTTTGCTAGAATGTCCAAGGAGCCAAAAAATCTCAATTACGACTTGAAGTAGGATTTATTAACCGCACTATTGTTTGAGCAAAAAATGTGCTATTTTTAAGGTACTTTTACACCTATTTTATGCTCGTTTTAATAATATTTTTAGGGTTTTAATAGGAGATTATTTTATTTTGCAAATTTTGAATAAATACGAAAAAAGGGCTTGAAATGGCGGAAAATGAGAGAAAAAATAGAAGAAATGTCGGAGGTTGAAGAACCTGGCCAAATTTCGGAAAAAACCGGGCAAAAAAAAAGAAGAGGAAAAAAAAAACAGACCGGTCCAGTGAACCGGACCGGCCGGTTTGCCCAGACCGGTTCACTTGAATCGGTCCCTTAAAAACCCCCTCCCCTTCAGTTTCTCTCTCCTCTCGACCCTCGTTTTCTCTCTCTCCTTCGCCCTCTCTCTCTTCGAAATCCAAAATCCCTTCGGTTCTGCTTCCCCATCCTCGCTGTCCTCTGTCGACCAAGACCCTCATCCTCTCTCCCTTATCTCTTCTCCCCAGCCCATCGTTTCCATGAAACCCAGAAACCACTCTTTGCCCACCGAATCCTCCAAACCCAAAACCACCCTACCCTCACCCACAGTTTTCGTCCTCACCTTCAACCCATTTCACCACCACTGACAAACGCCAGCACACCAACCCAGCTGGCCTTCATCGCCACCGTCCAAGCAAGCAGCAGATCGACAGTCGAGAAGTGAAGAGGCTTCGGGTATAAGAAGGAACGCGATGCCATTGAAGAGAGGTTAGCATAGGTTAGCTAGGTTAGAGTTAGTTTTAGGTAATTTTAGGGTAGTTTAGGATTTTAATTTCAGTTGTAGGGTTTAGATTTTAGTTTTATTTCGATTTTATTTCGAATTTCAGAATTAGGGTTTATGCATTTCGGTTTGCCTAGCTTCAAATTTCTGTAATTGCTCTACAAATCCAGTTTTCCCAATAGCAATTCTTAATTCTGGTTCGATTTTGCAAGAGTGGTTGCGTTTCGACTCATTGGGTTGCATTCTAGGTTCAATCGAAGATTCTCAGTGTGTGAGTTCTCAACTCGTCCCCCTTTCCTATTCTGCTTGGTGTTCATGTTGATTTGCTCTTCTTTTCGAAGTTCTGCTTCGGTTCTGTTTCAATCCCCTTCCCCTGTCTTAAGCTTTGTGTTGTGCCCTGTTATTGCTCGTAAAGTTTTCCCTGCTGATTCGTGTTCTTCGCTTTCCCTGTGTGCTATTCTGTTTTACTTTCGTTCCCCTGCTACTGTTTCTTCCTGTTCTCTTCGTTCCTCATTTCAGTTTTTCATTCGTTCCCCCCCTCCCCTTAGTTTAATCGAGTGTCATAGAATTTGCCCTTAGTTAAGATTCTAGAATAACAAATAATTAGGTTGTTAGTTTTTAACCATGGTTAATTTCAAGTTTAGTTGTTTAATTTGGTTTAATTGGTTAACCAATATAAAGGTTGGGTTAGGTTTAGTCATTAGGTTGTTTTGATGCTTTGTTGAATTAGGATTAGAAGAGTTAATTAGGATTAAATGAGTTTAGTTGAATTAGGTTGTTAAATTGATTTAAATAATTCCACTTAGTTTAGATAAGTAAATTTTATCGTTTAGTTTCAAATGACCATAATGTCACGTCTTCCTTGTGGACCGACCCTTAAGTACTACGACTGACAATCGAGTATTTGAGGTTTCTTTTTTCCCTTTTCCCTTTTTATTCACTTTAGTTTAGTTTTTAGTTATTCACCCCCCCCCCCCTCAAATCCCCTTAACAACTATTAAGCCGGATATTCTCATACTTCTTGAAACTATGGTTAATGACCAACATGCGGGTTTGATAATAAGAAACTTAGGGTTCTCTCACTATGACATGATTCCCACATAAAATCATTGCGGTGGGATTTGGTGTCTATGGAACCCAATTAATGTTGAGGTGTCTATCCTCGCAAAAGAAAGTCGAGTTGTTCACTGCCGCATAAAGGATAGTGTTAATAATAAGCAATGTCTATTAACGGCAGTTTATTAGGGGTGTTCATTATTCGGTCCAAACCCGGACCGGACCGAAGACCGGCCTAGACCGGACCGGACCGGACCGAACCGAATGAATTCGGTCCGGTCCACGGTCCACAAATTTTTTTTATTCGGTCTTCGGTCCGGTCCGGTCCGGTCCACCGGTCCGGACCGAGGACCGAATAAAAAAATTTAAGAACCGATTTTTTACTTACTAAATTTTAATTTTCTTTTGCAACTTATAATTTTTCAAACATTCAAGAATATTGATTTGTTTTTAATAGTGAAAATATGTAGAAATTGTTCATATTGAAATAAATATAAGATGTTCATATTGAAAAAATTTGCTAACTTTACAATTCGGTCCGGTCCAGTCCGGTCCTACTTTTTTCGATCTGGTCCCGGTCCGGTCCTTGACTTATTCGGTCCGGTCCACGGTCCGTAACTTTCCTCTTATTCGGTCTTCGGTCCAACCCGGTCCGGTCCGGTCCGGTCCGGGTTTGGACCGATGAACACCCCTACAGTTTATGCACCGGCCCAGGAGCGTGATAAAGACGTTTTTTGGTAGCACCTCAAACTGTTAAATGAGTCTGTCAACTTACCATGGTGTATAATGGGTGACTTTAATGAAATGCTTCACCCATCAGAAAAATTGCGAGGAACCCCTCTAACGGTAAAGAAAACAAATCGTTTTAATGATTTCCTGACAAGTACTAGAAGTATTGATGCGAATGTTCAAGGAAGAATTTTCACTTGGAAAAAATTCTTAAGGGGACAACTTATTTATGAAAAATTGGATAGAGTAATATTTCGGGAAGATTGTGCGCAATTATTTCCAGATTACTTAGTTACTAATGGACCATTCACGTGTTCTGATCATGCCTTTGTCTATTTAGATACTGCTCCAGCACACCAGCCTCGGAGAGGTACTAATTTTAGGTACCAACATTCCTGGGCTCAATATCAAGATACACATACTTTAGTCAAGAAGAATTGGAGAATGGGAGTTCGAGGAACTCCAATGTATAGATTAACACAGCGATTAAAGAAGGTCAAACTAGACCTCAAGTCCTGGAGCAAGGCTACTTTTGGAAACTTTAAGAACAAATTAGAAAGAAATGCAGATAAGCTCCTCTATATTGAGGAAAAACTAATACAAAGTCCGAATAGTGCTAGGTTGAACAATTAGCAATACAGACTAATTAAACAAAGAGAAAAGATGCATCTTTTCAACCAAAAATATTGGGGGAAAATGGCAAGAAAAGAATGGCTTGTCAACGGGGATAAAAATTCTCATTTTTTCCATCAGACCATGAAAACAAGGAAAACAAGAAGTAGAATTGTGAAACTGAAGGACAACTCAGGAGTGTGGGTTGAGGAGGCTGTCCAAATTGAACAAATGTTCATTAATGATTTACCGCTAGATTTAAATCAGCTCAAGTAAGCTCAACCAATATTGATATGGAAATGCTTAATTTAGTGTCCGCAGAGAATAATGACACACTACTGCAGTCCATCCAAGACTCCGAAATCAAAGAAGTTATATTCCAAATTGATAAATTCAAAGCTCTAAGGCCTGATGGCTTTGGTGCAGCTTTCTTTCAAGATTATTGGCATATCGTTAACATAAATGTCTGCACTGCGGTGAGATCCTTTTTTGAGGAAGGAAAACTCCTCAAGAAAATAAATCATACCCTAATAGCCTTGACCCCAAAAGTGAGTAATCCAGCAACGACTAACCATTTTCAACCAATTAGCATGTGCAACAGTATTTAAAAGATTATTTCCAAAATTATGGCTAATTGAATGCACCTGATTCTTGAAAAAATCATTGACCCTATCCAAAGTGCATTCGTACCGAAACGATCCATCCGTGACAATATATTACTCATGAATGAAATCATAAACAAATTCAATAACATGAAAGGGAAAAAAGCCTGGGTAGCACTCAAACTTGATATGGCAAAGGCATATGATAGAGTTGAATGGGACTTTTTATTTAGAACACTGCATTTATTTGGCTTCCATCCAAATGGATAGGCTTAATAAAAGCTTGTATATCATCCGCTTCTTACTCCATTATTGTCAATGATGAAGTATGCAGTTTCTTCACCCACACGAGGCATTAGACAAGGGGACCCCTTGTCCCCATATTTATTTATTATTTGTATGGAGGTTTTAACAAGGGCTCTCCGAAAGGCAATGGGCAACAAGAAATTTGGAATTGGAGTTAAGCTCTCTCCGAGAGCCTTCAAGATTCCATGTTTACTTTTTGCTGATGATAGTCTTCTATTTTGTAGAACTAATCTGGAATCATTTCAACAACTTAACTCGATCCCGAATAAATTCTGTCAAAGTTTGTGACAACTCATTAACTTCCATAAGTCATCACTAACTTTCCCTAGGAATGCTACGACACATGATAAACGATCCGTCTCATCGATTTTTAATATCACACAGCAAGAGAATCTTGGTAATTACCTTGGTTGCCCAGTATTCAGAGGCCGACCAAAAACAGAAACCTTTTCAAAATTAGTAAACAGAACAGCTGGAAAACTTCAAAATTGGAAAACCAAATACGTGTCCAAAGCAGGAAGAGTAGCGCTAATCCAAGCAAATATTGAATCTATGCCAGCACATACGATGCAGTGTTTTCAACTACCCAAAGAAACTAATCACCTAATTGATAAGATCAGCAGGGATTTTTTTTGGAAAAGAACCAATGACAACAAAGACTACCTATGGTGTCCTGCGACAAGGTCTGTCGACCAAAGAAGGCGGGAGGGCTTGGATTGAGGAAAATAGAAGCAGTTAATAGTGCTTTTATTACCAAATTACCTGGAAATTGTTTCATGGGCAAAGTCTCTGGGTGGAACAAATGCAAGGAAAGTATTCTATTGACGAGAATTTTATCTCCACACAATCAAAGAAATCGGATTCATGGGTTTGGAAATGTATACTCAAGAATCGACAGCAATTTCAAAAAGGAATTCGTTGGAAAGTCGGTAATGGACTAAGTATTAATTTCTGGCTTGATAACTGGTGCGCTAATAATAGCTTAGCAAATATGCTTAATATTACAAACCACTCACTTATTGACACCTCCCTTAAGGTATCAGACTTCATCTAAGATAATAAAGAATGGAATATAGACACACTCCAGCCATTATTGGACCAAGTTTGTCTACAGCTAATTCTTGCAGTCCCTATCCCATTCAATCCAATTCCGTACTCAGTATGTTGGGGACTATCCGGTAATGGTGAATTCTCTATGAAGTTAGCGAGTTGGGCCGCACATGGTGTAAACCCCGGTAATCCTCTAGTGTGGAAATATAATTGGATTTGGAAACTTGACATCATGCCAAAATTAAAAATCTTTTTGTGGCAACTTTGTCATGCATCGCTACCTACCAAGGACACCTTGTGTAAACCAGACATTAATCTTGACCCTCGGTGTCCTTTTTGCTAAACTGAGAGGGACGATGCAGATCATCTCTTTTTTCATTGTCAACCTGCACAGGAGTGTTGGAAATTGGTAGTCTCTCATAACTGGATTGATTATAGCTTTTTATCTAGTACACAGAATAACATTTTACAAAGGTTATCAAGTGCTAGGACCACAACCCCTGTAATTAACATTGATAGAGTAGTTTTGCTACTTTGGAGTATATGAAAAGCAAGAAACAACATGGTGCTTCGAAATGAAGCACCTATTCCAGAAGGTACATTAATAAGAGCCAAAAAAGCTAGGGTCGAATGGCGTATTAGACACAAACTCACACATCCACTCCATACACCAAACCCAAACCGGTCAGGTGGCAATCGCAAGAAGACTCTTTGGGTTGCATGGAGAAAACCACAAGAAGGATCCTTTAAAATCAATTTTGATGGATCTAAAACGCTACAAGGAGCAGCAGGAGGTTTCATACTTCGTAATTAGGAAGGGAGATTTATTCAAGCGGCATCATTCTAACTGCGAGCGGCATCAATTTTGGTAGCAGAAGCAACAACAATTAGAAATTGTGTTAGAGCAGCACTAGAAGCAGGTTTCACTTATATTCATATTGAAGGAGACAACAAAATCCTTATCCAAGCGGTTCAGAGCCACATACAAGTGCCATGGAAAATCTAAGTATTGATTCAAGATATTCACACTTACATCCAACGTTGCAACAAAATTATTATCACGCGCATTTTTAGGCAAGAAAATTGTGCAGCCGACTGGCTAGCAAAGTATGGTTTGTCACTCCATTCCACAATAGTGTGGAACGAGATTCCGCATAGCGACCTTCTTCGTATCCTCTATGAGGATAATCTAGGGAGAACACTTGAGAGAAGGGCTAACTAGATTGTATTCTTACCTTTCTTACAAAAGAAAAGAAAAGAAAAGAAAAGCATGTCTTATGTCAATAGACTTCATAAGACCTATTGTCCCTTATGGTATAAGGAACCTTCCCTGTGTCCCAACACTTTTTGTAAATTTTTGTTAGTGGCATTAACACTTGTCAAGCCTAACTAAAGCTTAATTGAATTTAAATTTACTGAATTTGTTTTTAGTGTTTAGAATTAAAGTGATCAAACTTATTTGATTGATGACTATGTCAATTGTCAAAAATATAAATTACAATACTCTAAAGAGAAAAATTACATTTATCTACATTAACTAAACCAAGTCTACTTTTACTAAACCAAGTCTACTTTTGTTTAATTAAACTATTCATCTTAATTTATACAATAAGATTTAAAAAACTAATTAAAACATATTGAGAAGAACATGGTCTTATCTATATTAGTGTAGGTATCCACTCACAAGTTGATCTACTTCCTTGCAATCCTTGTTTACATGTGAGTATTTTGCTATTATTACAATTTTTGAACATTTTCCATAAAAATTAGGTGACTATCAAATGGGTAATTGGTTGCAGCTTGGGCACTTTGTGGGTTTTGGATCTTCAATTGATGATATATGGAATTTGTTCTTAACTCCTAGCTTTGACAATTACAACAATGACACTTCTCTAAATACAACACAACGGTCATTCTAGGAATATAGGAATACAGATGTAATCCATTCGTTAAAGCAAAAACATGCATATAAACATAAAAACACACCTTCTAATCTACATATAGAAAGCAGAATTTCTCATAGGACAATCAAAAAATAAATATACTTGAAGTCTACAAGTACACCACAAGAAAGATTAGCCAGGAACTCAAAGAAAAAGACTACAAGTGATATACTTCAGTCACATAAACCAATTCCTTTACATAAACCAAGCTCTCATGCTCACATATAACCACCATGTCAGATTTGGACTTTGAAGCAATAATTAATGACAAACGCAATAACTCTAACTACAGCATATCACATCATGCAATAATCCATATCAAGTGTCTAGAGCACTCATCTTAGAAGTAAAACCTAATGCGGCATGGTAATGGCTAGAGAGCCAACTAGCATGCATCAGAAGCTTGTACAGGGTGCATATGTGAGTCATTCCTAAGTATATCTCTTGTTCACCACAACAGAATTAGCACTCCCAAATAATAGCATAAAATTACAACTCAATCAGACATGACAATGGCCAAAGATAGTCGATTAAAAAGGCATAGTCGATTACAAAGGCAGTGTGCAAATTAAACAAAGAAAAGCAAATGCAGATTGAAAGGATAACGGCATAATTAAAACAAATAAATAAAAAAAGCATATAATAGCATAGAATTTGTAAGTAAACATCAACATTACTAAACATAATGACCAAACACAATGATTTTATAAGTACTTCAATCCCAAAGGAAATCTATTAAACTGAATCTGAAAATTGAAAGTATGTAAGTAATGTAACACATAAAGAGGAAAAAGCCTCCCCATATACAGTTCCAAGAAGAATGAATTAAAAATCATCATAAATTAACTCAACTAAAAAATAGAGTATGGAGCATTAATTTAGAAATAAATCTAGCTATTAATAAATTCTATTAAGAAGGCATCCGAGTTTTTTGTTGAATGAAATCAATTATTTCCGTGTGTCTGAAAGGTGTGTTCGATTCATTTATTGGGAATATTACATAAAAAAAAATGGAGAATGAAATTGATGAACTTAATCCCTTGGTGGTGCTATTTAATGTGTTTGCTTCCATGTGACTTGTTGTAGAGTTATGTTAATATGTACTTCATCAGCTTGGAATCAATCTGTTTAGGTGCATTTGACCTAGTAGTGATGTATAAGCCATAACCAGTATCTCAAAGCTACGGCTATAGTAATATGTGTCCCTGGTTTGATCACAAACGAAGAGGGGGGTGGGCGGTGGGGAGGGGCTATCATTGTGTGAAAACGGATACCAAAAATGCAGAATGTGCAACAAGTAAATGATGGAAGCAACTAAACAATGGGTGTTTTGTAGTGTGTCCTTTTTCACTTTTCTTTTGGGGTGCAACAACAATAACAACACCTCCCAGTGTAGGTCCCGCTTTCGCAGGGTCTGGAGAGACATAACTGTAGGCAACTTTACCTCTACCGGTATTCCTACCCATAGAGAAGTTGATTCCAAGAGACCTACGAAAAAGGTTTTGTAAAAAAAATTTGTACAGGAAAGCTCTTGCGAAGCATTTAAAGAGGAAAATCAGTGCCAAAGAAGCTGAAAGAAAGTTGAAAGAACATGCCTCAACAATCCACGTTAAGCAATTGCCGTCACTCCTAGAAAAAAAACACAACCTGCATACGAGAACGACAAACCCCTACCAGCACTAAGCCACAACAGCTACTAACAACTACAGAGTCGCTTCTCTACCATCTAAGATTCTAATCCTATTCCGCCACAGCCTCCTATCCTGAGTCAGGTCCTCCGTCAAACCCACTACTTTCAAGTCCTCTCTAATCATCTCGTCCAAACTCTTCTTCAGTCTGCCCCTTCCTATCTTACCACCGGGAAGGTCGATCAACTCACACATCTTCACTGGGGCGGCCATACTTCTCCTTTTCACGTGGCCGAACCATCGGAGTCTTGATTCCCTTATCTTCTCTTCTATGGGGGCCACTTTAGCTAAGTTCCTGATTACACCATTCCTAACTCTGTCCATTCTAAAACCACACATCCACCTGACCATCCTCATCTCAGCTACCAGCAACCTCTGGACCTCCGTCTTTTTTAGAGGCCAACACTTCGATCCATATAAGACAGCCAGTCTGACTACCATCCGATAGACTTTGCCTTTCAATCCTAAGGGCACCCTCTTGTCACACAGCACCCCTGAGGCAGACTTCCATTTTACCAGCCCACTCTTATGCGCTGGTTAATATCCTCGTCAATGTCCCCATTTTGCTGGATGATCGAGCCAAGGTACTTAAACTCATCTACCTTAGGTATTTGTCTCACATCTAGGGTGACTTCTTCCCCCTCTACTATCCTTCCACTGAAACAACAATGCAGGTATTCCGTTTTCAATCTACTTAATCTAAAACCGCTAGCTTCCAGCATAAGCTGCCAACTCTCTAGCTTGTCATTCACCCCTTGCGTGGTCTCATCGGTGAGAACAATGTCATCTGCAAAAAGCATACACCATGGAACCTCAACCTGAATCCCTCTAGTAAGTTAATCTAAAACTAAGGTGAAAAGGAGCGAGCTTAGAGCTGAGCCCTGATGCAGACCCATACTAATAGCGAAGTCATTTGAGACCCCTCTCGGCGTCCTAACACTCGTCTGCCCTCCCTCGTACATATCCTTAATCACACGAATATACAAGGGCGACACCCCTTTCTTTTCCAAACAGTTCCATAACACTTCCCGCGGGACTCTATCATATGCTTTTTCCAGGTCAATGAACACCATATGGAGATCCACCCTTTTATTCCTGTACAAACCCATAAGCCTTCTGAGAAGGTAAATCGCCTCTATGGTCGACCTTCCTAGCATAAAACCAAATTGATTCTCTGAAATTGCAACATCTCTTCACAACCTTCTCTCAATCACCCTCTCCCATAGCTTCATAGTGTGGCTGAGCAACTTGATACCCCTAAAATTATTACAGTCTTGAATATCCCCTTTGTTTTTGTACAGGGGGATAACTGTACTAGCCCTCCATTCTCTGGGCATCTTAGTGATCCTAAAAATGACATTGAAAAGCTCCGATAGCCACTCTAAACCTGCTTTACTCAAACACTTCCAAACATCCACCGAAATCTAGTCCGGACCCTCTACCATCCCATTCGCCATCTTCTTCAAGGCCTCCTTAATCTCATCCTTTATTATATGGCCACACACTCATAGATCAATACGCCTATCACTACCTTATCCGCCCCTACTACAGGCTTCTCCCATCCCTTCCCCATTAAGGATTTTGGCAAATAAAATTTTCCATCTCTCCTTGATTTCAGCATCCTCATACAACACCTTACCATCTTCGTCCTTGATGCACCTCACCACACCTAAATCCCCCATCTTTCTTTCCCTAGCCCTTGCCAATTTAAAAACTTCCTTCTCCCCCTCCTTGGTCCCCAATCTATGATACAGTCTATCAAAAGCCAGGCTCTTTGCTACCGCCACAGCTTTCTTGGCTACCTTCTTATCCGCCTTATATTTAATACTCTTAGTCTCCCTTTCTTCATCTGAACCACTGTTCATGACTTTCACTTTTCTTTTAGGGTGCAATGCAACAAAAACAGTAAAGAGAACAGTGAAGAGAGGAGTATCCTAATTCCCTCCCCCCCCCCTTCTTTTGGGTGTTTGTTTGTAGAGGACTGCTTGGGGCGGTATCAAGTGTCGCCATCAGGTCCCCAGGATTTGCTATTCATTCAACAGACAACATATGCCTTCTTCTTCTCACGCCCCCACAATTCTCTCTCATTCAAGAAGCAAACAAAACCGTGATGGAGGAGGCAAGAAATAGAGAAATTAAAACAAGGGAAAAGCGGGGGGAGAGGGGGAGGCATGTTATGAGTAGATAGCCTGCCATCGTGCCTGCGGATTCTCTGGTTTTCTGTCTCTTCATTGGTAATAATTAAAGATATACAAGTAGAGAAAGAGATAGAACTTAATTACGTATAAGAAATGGAGAAGAACAGGGATGACTACTACTCTCTAGCTTTCATCAATCCCCATTAATTTGCTACTTCTGCACGCTTCTCCCTTTTTAATCACTCGCAATGTCAGTAGTGATTAGACAAAGCTGTCTCTCCCTCTCTCTCTCTCTCTCTCTCTCTCTCTCTCTCTCTCTCTCTCTCTC
>JACYFF010031952.1:70464493-70479905 GCA_017589665.1 Selenicereus undatus | reverse complement strand
TCTCTCTCTCTCTCTCTCTCTCTCTCTCTCTCTCTCTCTCTCTCTCTGTGTCTGTGTGTGTGTATGTTGGGATTGGGTTGGATGTTAGCGTGCGATCAATGAGGGTGTCAGGGAAGCTGCTTATCTAGAAGGGTTAACTGAGGCCATTATTTGTCACATTCACTTGTCTGGGGGTGAGGCAAATTAGCCTAAAAAAAACTAATAATCTAAATAATTTGCGAAGATTGCAGTATTGAACCAAGGACGAGTCCATGCACAAAAAAACATGTTAGGGGAAAATTCTCTGCATAATAAGGGAAAGGAGTAACCCAACGGTAGAGAATTTACGTTGAATTCCTTTATGTGGGGAAGACTTTGCCGCACTACCAAATTGGTATCCCACACTGTGCAATAATATTACATTATTTTTATTGCTAGAGCCGTCAAAATTTTTGTGCGATCTTGTGTGGCATTATGCGAGTAGTAATATATGTCTTGCTTTAAGACACTCTTAATTGTCGGACCTTATCATAAATTAATTTATTTTACGATTTAAACCCACAAATTTTTTAATGATTATACTTAATTATGAATTGTTAACCTTAAATATTCGTCGACTACGCCGACAAAGTACTAAATGATACCCTAATTACATTAACTCCTTCCACGAGTACATATGATACGCATATTTTAAAAATATAATAAACTATAGATAAAAAGATGATTTTATACAATTTATAAGTTGTAATATACTTTCATGATTTGATCCTACAATTTTTTTCAATTTAAAAACTTAATAGTATGATTTTTTAGTCAAAACAAGAAACTTGTGAGATGTCTTGCAGCAAGACACTTATCATTTTGCTTTACTGGATTTTAATGCGATGATTTTAAAATGCAATTCATAGCAAAACAATAAATGTCTTACTATAAGACACTTCTTAAGAGTCTTGTTTTGGTTTGATGTCAAATTATTACATGTTAAATTTTTAAAAAAAATTATACAATTGAATAACAAAATGATGTTATAACTTATAAATGGTAAAAAACATCTTTTTCTATTTGTTTTTCACAAATAGAAAATTACACATGTACATGATGCCTTCGCGAATGTAGTCAATCCGATTAGTCCATCATTCTGTACCCGTCGGTGTAGTCGATAATTTTACGGCTTTACCATTCAGTTTTAAGGCTTTACCCTTCATAGTTGGTTCTAATAGTTGAAACTTGGGATATTTTAAATCATGTGACAAGTTGCTTTTGGTAGGCACTTAATAAGTGTCTTACTACCAGATATCATCACCCCAATTAATAATATCTGAAAATAAAATGATAACTTCCTTTCGATTTTATCAGAATTTCATCTTCAATTTGAGAAATTGAACAAAAAGTTGAACAAAAATTGTATAATTGAATGGTGGAAATGTTTTATCACTTATCAATTGTGTAACATCATTTTTCAAATATAAGTTTTCACAATTATAAAATCATATAAATAATACATTTTCTTGTATAGATTGATCTGATTATCATATTATTTGTACTCTTTGGCAAAGCCAACATATATTAAAGATTCATAATTATCAACTAATCAGAACCATTGAAATTATGGACATTATAAATCATATAGTATGCTAACCTCGGCGGAGCAAACCATGAGGCCTAACCTCCTAACCAACATCAAGGCTTGGATTCAACTTAGGCCCTTACTTACTTGCAAGGGTGGAACCCAAGTAATTGGCTCTCCAAAGCCCTTGTTGGTTTGGGAGCCTTGAGAGGCCCCAAAGTAAGCTTAGGCAATGTGGCATGGCAATTAGTAGCCTAAATAAGGAGCTACTATTTTTATCTCCAAGTCACCTATTTTATTTTACTTCCTTGTTCTGGGAAAAACATATAACTTGACTTCTAGCTCGTTTTTGGCTAGGTAAATGGGCTCCATATTGGGTGAATTTTACATGGATGGATATCCCCGGATGTCTATTTTCTAAAAAGGCCACGATCATGATCAGATTCCAAAAATCGAGCAAGTTATAGGATTTTTACCAAGCCATGGTCAGTGCAGGTCTGGAGGTGCACATTTTTTACTTGAGGATTTATTTGGGCAGACAAATGGGAGAATTAAGGATCCAAATTTGGTAGATAGCAGATAGACTCTTCTGAAAGCTTCCATAAAAATTCACACCTTAATATCCTCCATTTGGATAGGTGAATGACATCACCAATAGGAAGAATGTGCAGCCAAATTTCGTCACACTATTATCACCTAGTGGTCCCCTTTTAATTGTACAATTAGCTTGTATTTCATTAGACAAAATTCTTGTAATGCTATTGGCTAGTACTAAGCTTGGGGGAGGGGGTATCTTGTTATTTGATTCTCCATTTCTTGTATTACGTTCAGCTTTGATGATTATGAATGAATGAAAAGGCTAGAAGCCATTTTCTCTCTCAAAAATCTTTTAATCTTTATCTCTTTTAGAGTGGTGATTTAAAGTCATCCCTTTATATTAATCCTTGGTGCTTAGGCTTTAGGGGATCAATTGGTGGGTTGTTTATCTTGGTGTTCTTGCAAGAATCAAAGGGTTTCCTCTTGGATTTGGGTGTTCCTCCATTGAAGTGTTCTTGAGGAGTTCTTCTTATTGGATCTTCATTGGGTTTAATGTGCCTTTATTTGGTCAAATGGATTTCTTCTTCTTCTAGATCCGCTTCAGTTGGTATTAGAGCACAAGGATCCTTCAAGGGTAAGCATCAAAACCTCACACTTTGTGATTGGAGTTTGTTGTTTGAGTTCTAGTTTTGTTATTTTAAGATTTGGGTACTGTCTACTCCACTTCCTTCTCTTAATTTCCTCAAAGAACCCATACACTCTTCCATGCTTCTTTTTCAATCTAAAACCCTAAAAACCCACACTTGATTTCTCCACAAAACTCCCCTTTTAGTCCACAAAGAACCCCCAAAATAGCCTAAACACAACCCCCAACCAAAAACACAAAGCAAAAACTCCACAAAAAAGCCAAAACCCTCGCCCGCGCCAAACTAGAGATTTGGCATGGCCAAACCATTCCCCCCTTGGCCCAGAAATTTTTTATAGTTTTCCAACAAGGTTACCCCGTGCTACTAGTCATCAACTAACACCGCAAGCGCATGGGTAGCCATAATATAGATAAAGATATCATTTCTCATGGACCAATGTAACTTACTGAGTCTTATCTATCAGAATGTGCTAAGCAAAATTCTAATTCAATTGGTTTTGATTTAACTATTTCTAATTCACTATTCGGAATCAATCAAAGAGAAAATATGTTTAAGAATTCGTAGTTATCAAAGAGTATTGGATCAAAACAAAATCATGTGCTTTTCTTTAATCGGTTAATCTCGAGGAATTGCAATCTATTCAGAAAATCGATATATTCTTTCGAAATCAATCAAATTTGCCTAAACTAAGCAAAAGTCGTTCTTTCAAACTAATTTGCCTTAATTCAAGTTTAATATATTCGATTACTGTCTAGTCCTCATAACTTGCAAATATCTCTTTCAAGACGACTCTACGTTAGGTTTAATCAAGCAGTCCGACAACCAAATGTCACCTTTCAGTTTTTCTTTCGTTTGTTTCAAGTGAGTAGGCAAACTTTGGCCAAAAATCTACTCACAACATAAATAACACTTGATAAACGAAATCAAACCAATCATGAAATAAGGACAATTCTTTAAATTAAAACATGATCCAACAACACTTATATAAACTACTAAATTCCTAGACAAAAGAAAACTACTCAGACATGACTGAGAAATAAACAAAACTAACCAAATATCCGGCGAAATCTGAGAAAAAGGCTTAACTGAGATGGCCTTCAACCAAGGGTTTCAAACCGCCTCAAAAACCAAACACATAAACTCAAGATTTCTCACCAAAACTAAAAAAGCAAACTAGAAACTTACAAAATTTGAGAAAGAAAGAAATTACGCTAAAGGCACTAATCTAATACTTTTGTATTGCTCAAGGGATTGCTTTTCACTACTGCACGAAGAAGCTATTTATAAAGGATCTCACTTGATCTCAGCCACACAGCCGAAGGAAGACAAAGTGGCGGCAGTTACAGGATCACCACAGTCTGTGGCAGGTACAACGGTCCGACCGTGGTCTGGGCTGGAACCAGCCTTTTACTCTTTTCTTACTCTATGGGCGTAGCAACACATGGGTGTCCGTGGGGGAGGTCAAAATACATCTATTTACAGTCAATACTTGGTAAGAAGACTAAAAATCCTACAAAACACACAAAACAATTATACCCAAACATAAATCAACAATAGGAGTATAAATAATAACATTAAGTACATAATTCTCCTAAAAATTCGCACAAAATAGCCTTAAAATGATGTATACATTAAGCACTTATTAAACCCCCCATGCTTAAATTGTTGCTTGTCCTCAAGCAAATGCAAAAACCAAAAATTTACATAACCTCTTCAGGATAGACATAGGTACATTCAAATGGCAAAGCCGATCCAAAGGTAGGCCAAAAATATGTAAAAATCATTAATAAACAGAATAGGGAATGAAATTTATGAAAACCTTTTGATGGATGACAATGTCAAACTTAAATCAATGTCCTCCAAATCGTCAAATACAATCATTCAAGCGCATGAAACAAACAAGGCCGGTAGAACCTTAGTATAAGTATGTGGCTCTCATCACTCATGTGTTTATAATGATAGAGGTTCTCTCAATTCTCGCTCCTCAAACTCAAATCTACCATAGGCTTGACAAGATTCTCAAATTCACTATCACTAAAATGCAAACACACTAGACACTCACGCAGACTTTTATAGGGTTGTAACAAGGCTACGGGTAAAGGTAAGAGGGGAACAAATGTTTGGGAAATGAGGAGCTAGAAGCCATAGACTAAGAGCTAAACAATTCCAATGCATCATACTACATCCTTCTTAAACCATATCAATCCATCAACAAAATAAATCCCAAATTGAGGAGAGAAAGAGTCGAAAATCACAAATATCTTACAATCCCACTAAGGCTAACACTTTCTTTTGATTTTTTTTTTCATGATCCTTTCTTTCTTTCTTTTTTCATTTTTTTGTTTTGTCTTTTCTTTCTTTCTTTTTTTCTTTCAAAATAAGATAGCTAAGAGGAGATCCATAACGAACTTTAAATTTCAACTCTTCTCCAAACTTTGCACAATAAAATAAGGGATTTATCAAGATTTCATACCCCTGCACCAAACAACCAAAATTCACTAAAAGATAACAATCCACCCTACTGACACCCTATTATACTTGATGCAAAAGAATGAAATACTCCTCTAGTCTTGGCTTAAGGGTAAGACAAGTATTTGATCATGGGCTATAACAGGAGGTTTAAATCAAGAAAAACGAATATAGGCTCAAAAGGGCTAGCAAGGGATACAACACACAACAAAGGTGGCTATTTGGGAGTGGGGTTGAACAAATCACAAAAAAAATTAAAAAATGCCTCAATCGTATTGCCTAAATGCCTATGCGAAATGTGATCTTGAATGAAAATCAAAGCAAGTTCTAGAGAAATGACGTTAAGGAAGAGTCACGTATGAAAGAAAATATGAGACTAAAAATTATGAATATTCTCTAAAAGCTCGAAATCTCATGGGACATCTACGAAGGTCAAAACTAGCTCAGTAGTAAACACATGCCAAAAATCATATAAAGACTCATGGGGAAAATCAACTCGCATCTAACATGCAGTCAAAACATGGAGATCATTTCGAAAATTCATTCGCAAACATTTTATGCACAATTGGGGCTAATCAAAAGATCAAACCAAACTATAGAAGCCTACCAAATCTAAAAAGATCATCATCGGAGGATTTTTTTCTTTCTTTATTCTTTTTCTTTTTTTAATTTTTATTTTGTGTTTTTTTTCATGTTCCTAATAACAATGCAAACTAACATGCAAAGAAACTAATAAAAGAAAGGAACTAAAATGCAACCTAAAATAAAAAGAAAGCTAAATGTACTAAACAAAACTAAAACCAAAAAACTACAAAAACTATCACTAAGTACATATACAAAGCACAATCACACCAAATTGAAAACAGGCATCAGATGCCAAATGTAACAACTAACTAACTCCCCCATGCTTGAATCACACATTGCCCTCAATGTGGGCGTAGAATAGAAAAAGGGAAGGGGAATAGCATATAGCAATCAGAAAGGAGGTGGTGGTGGATGATGGGGTGGTTGGCCACAGGAGATATGCCAATCTCGCCAGGTCTCTAGACATGCCCTATAATCTTGGAAATATTGTGTATGGGAAGTAAGCAACACACGATGCTCATCTTGGCGCTCTTGGACAAAGTCCCGAAGAGCGGCGGTCTCAGAAGCAACAAATACTCAGAGGGAAACTTGCTCCTCTTGAATGGATCTAAGGGTGTCTTGGATGTCAGAATAGTCAGAAAGGGGTGGTTAAGAGGAAGAACTAGGTCTGACTTAACTAGATTGAGGGGCTCGATGATGGGGTGTGGGTCGAACAACCTTGTCATCACCAGGTACCCAATAAAGGTTAGCCCGGTCAAGAAGTGTGGTGTGATCGACATTGGGAAGCGACAAAAGCCGGTCCCCGGGGTAAATACAACACAAACGGTCAGCCTCAACCTTACAAGAGTTCATAATCTCAAAAGCAGCTTGATCAAGGCGCTCAGACCCGGAAACTCTATCCTCATGATTGGGCTCAACACCCAAGAATCTAGCAATAGTAGTTACAATCCCACCTATGACTATCCTACCTTTAGTGCTAACAGCAGCACTATGTAATTGTCTAGCTCAAAATGAACCTAGGTCAAGCTGGACTCCATCAAGCATACAAGACAAAAAGTGTACTAAGGAATTCTAGGGTCAGGTCCCGGTATGTACGCTCTTTGAGTTCTAAAAAGTGTCACATACCACCTCTTGCTAACAACTATCTAATATCATCCAACATTCCCAATCAGGCTAACAAATTCTTATCATAATATCTAGTTGCTACAACCATGCATTCATTTAAACAATTATACCTAGCAACATGATCGGGATGCGTTAAACCAAAAGGGTGAGGAATGTTACCTTTAGCACAAGCGGTTTGGGATGCCCTTTGAGGTTGAGGTGGTGCTTGACTTGAAGACCCAACTCCTTGGTGCTCCTTTGTCTCTTGGTTGGTGCCATGGTTGCAAACTCTAACCATAAACAAAACTAAAACCAAAAATAAGATCTAAGACCTAGAAAATTGAAGAAATTAAGTAAAAATATAAAGAATAAGAGAGAGAAAAGGATGGGTATGGCGGATGAGTGAAGGTGAGATGAATTTGAAGAAGAAGAAGAAGAAGAAGAAGAAGAAGAAGAAGAAGAAGAAAAGAGATGAAATTTTTGGAGAAAAAGGGAAGATTGAGCAGAAGGAAATGATTTGGTGGGAAAATGATTGAAAATGGTGAACAAATGAGGGAAGATTAGAGGTACGAGGTATGGAGAGTTTAGAGAGAGAAAATAGAGGTAGAGAGAGAGTATGTCGAGAGGTTAAAGAAGAAGTGAGGGAGAGGAAAGGGCACAGCGGTCAAAAACCTAGACCGCGGGCCGTAACGGTCCACCACGGACCGTGGGCTTCACCATGGGCCAACTGTGGTGTTCGCTGACACAACTGTTTTTTCCTTTTTTCTTTTTTTTTCTAGGTTGGCAACCCACGGTCGTATTTCCAGGGGTACTGGTCGTAGGGCCAACATTTTATTTATATTTTTTATGTTTTTGTTTTCTCTCTTTTTTTTCTCATCACAAATTACAATAGTAAAAATAAAAGCTAAGGAAAGAAAAAGGGAAAGGAAAAAGAACTTGGGTTGCCTCCCAAGAAGCACTCTTTTAAGGTTAAGAGTTTGGCCTTTGTTCTATGCTTGCTCCAGATCAGATACTGTATGGACATTGACTTTGTCCTGAACCATAAAATCAAATGTCTTCAAGCGAAGGTACCATCTTAAAAGTTCTGGTTGCAGGTCTTTCATCATAACTTGGTGCCATAATGCATTATCTTCATACAAAACAAATCGCTCTTGTGGCCCATTGGACGGGCTACCATCAACTTGCTCAACCTCTACATCAAAATTTGCATCAAAACTTTCAATAGGGGGGCATGCAGAGAACAATTTGTGCAAACCTACAATAATCACTTATGGAGGACTCATTAGGAACAGGGGCCTCAACCTCGGTCTTGTTAGGTGGCATAGGAGTAGAAAATCGCACCTTAACATACCCTTGGTCGGGGTCCTGATAAGAAATCCAATCAAAATCAGGAGAATCTTCACAATTCAAGACATACTCCATATCAATCTCAGGGGAAAGGGGTAATGCATCCAATATAGAAGAATGAGGAGAAACCATGTCCTCCATTCTATGACTAAACATAGCCAAGCACCATTCTACCTCAAAAGATATACTGCCCTCTCTTACATCAAGGTGGCAACCAATTGTCGTCAAAATGGGCTGACCTAGGATAATTTGAGCATCGTCGGTTTCAGGCATATCAATTATAATGAAGTCCTCCAACCCAAATGTCTCCTATATTAACTGGCACATTATCCAATTTGCATAAAGGTTGTGTCACAGAACCATCAGCCAGCTGTAGTGAAAAATGTGCGACTAGTAATGGTCCCCGGTGCAGCTTATGAAACAAAGAATAGAGCATTATGCTGACACTAGCACCTAGATCGCATAGAACTCTCTCAATTTCCACCTTTCCCACAATGCATGGGATAGAAAAACTATCTGGGTCAGGGAGCTTAGGGGGGGAAATGGTGGGGATCTCAACAGTGTCATTCTCTTTGAATGTGGCAATCTTGCGATCATTATTTCTCTCCTTATTGCCAGCCGTGATTATTTCCCTACCTCTTCCATTGGTGTATCCTCATGGTCAGTTAAGTCCTGTTCTTCTTCCTTCATGGTAACATAGTTACAGTGCTCACGAGGATTGCGTTTGGCCTTTCTAGGAAGTCTATCCGGGGGTGTAGATGAGAAAGTAGCTTTTTGGGCAATTTGAGCTTCCAACATCTTATTGTGAGTAGTAAGAACATCAACCTTTGAGGCTAATTGCTTAATATACTCATCCTGTTTTTGTTACGCCATAAGCATACTTTCCATCATTAACTCTAAAGTAAACTTTTGGGGCATTTGAGAAAGGAATGGGGGTCTTTGAAAACCAGGGGGTGGTCTATCATTCATAGGGGGCAGATTTGATGGGTTTGGATTAGACCTATAAGAAAATTTTGGATGATTCTTCCAAGCTGGGCTATAGGTATTAGAGTAAGGGTCATTGGTCGGTCTTGGGTTGAAATTTTGAACATAATTAACCTCATTACAATCTTGGGAAAAAGGACTCCCAACTTGACAATTCAAAGACACATGCTTAACAGAACCACAAATTTCACAAGGGAAGGGGCACTAGAATTCACAGCATTAACATTCATTTGGTCCAGTCTATGAGTCATAGCATCTACTTTAGCAGAAAGTAAAGTAAGTGCATCAATTTCAAGCTTACCTCCAACCCGTTTGGGTTGGCCTCGTTCAATGGACCATTGAAAGTTGTTTAGTGTCATCTCCTCTATCGAATTATAGGCTTCATCCTCAGTCTTGCTCATCAAGGTTCTTCCTCCCGCCACATCAATAGTCGACCTTACAGATTGGGTCACACCATTATAAAATGCTTGGATAATCATCCAATGCTAAAGACCATGATGGGGGCACAAACGCAGCAGATCTTTAAAATGCTCCCAGGCTTTATAGAGCATCTCATCATCTTTTTGCATGAAGTTGGTGATCTGATTCCTTAGGCTTGCTGTTTTGCTTAGAGGGAAAAACTTGGTGAGGAATGCTCTTGTTAACTCATCCCAGGTGGTAATGCATCCGAATAGCAAAGAGTGTAACCAAGCCCTTGCCTTATCCCTCAATGAGAAAGGAATAAGTGCAGGCAAATCATATCGCTCGAGACTCCATTGAGCTTCAATGTGTCGCATACCTCTAAAAAGACCAAGGGGTGAAGATTCGGATCTTCCAAAGGAGCTCTGCCGAACTAGAATTACTGCACTATGGAAATGAGTGTTGGTTTGAGGCGATCCCTTAGACTCCAAGGTAACAAAATCTCGAAGAGTCCTTCTTTGGTCACCTCCTCCTCCTGCCATGTTTGAATTCCTTCTTGCCTCACGCCTTTATTCTTCAATCCTTTGTTTTTTCCTCCTTAAGCAGAAAGTCCTCTTAATCTCAGGATCAGGTTTGTGCGAGATTGGACTTCGCATAAACTAGGAAAAATTCCTGCAAGAACTTTCACCAACACTACCAGCGTAGTTAAACAAGAAAAGAAAATAACCAAAAAAAAGGAACAATAAAATACTTAGTTACTTTCATAAAACTAACTCAATAGTTAACAGTTTAGTCCCAGGCGACGGTGCCAAAAACTTTATCAACTAACACCATAAGCGCACGGATAGCCATAGTATAGATAAAGTTATTGTTCCTCAGGGACCAATGTAACTTACTGAGTCTTACCTGTCAGAGTGTGCTAAGCAAAATTCTAATTCAATTAGTTTTGATTAAATATTCCTAATTCACTATTCGGAATCAATCAAAGGGAAAATATGTCTAGGAATTCGTAATTATGAAAGAGTATTGGATCAAAACAACAATCATGTGCTTTTCTCTAATCGGTTAATTTCGAGGAATTACAATTTATTCAGAAATTTGATCTATTCTTTCAAAATTAATCAAATTTGCTTAAACTAAGCAAAAGTCGCTCTTTCAAACTAATTTGCCTTAATTCAAGTTTAATATATTCGATTACTCTCTAGTCCTCCTAACTTGCAAATCTCTATTTCGAGACGACTCTACCTTAGGTTTAATTAAGTAGCCCAACAACCAAATGTCACCTTTCAATTTTTCATTCGTTTTTTTCATGTGAGCAAGCACACTTTGGCCAAAAGTCTACTCACAACATGAATAACACTTGATAAACGAAATCAAACCAATCATGAAATAAGCACAATTCTTTAAATTAAAACATGATCCAACAACAGTTATATAAACTACTAAATCTGTAGACAAAAGAAAACTACTCAGACATGATTAACAAGTAAACAAAACTAACCAACTATCCGGCGAAATCTGAGAGAAATGCTTGATTGAGATAGCCTTCAACCAAGGGCTTCAAACTACCTCAAAAACCAAACACATACACTCAAGATTTCTCACCAAAACTGAAAAAGCAAACTAGATACTTACAAAATTTGAGAAAGAAAGAAACTAGGCTAAAGCACTAATCTAATACTTTTGTATTGCTCAAGGGATTACTTTTCACTACTGCAAGACGAAGCTATTTATAGAGGATCTCGCTTGATCTCAGCCACACAGCTGAAAGAAGACGAAGAGGCAGCAGTTACAGGCTCACCACGGTCTGTGGCATGTGCCACAGTCCGATCGTGGTCTGGGCTGGAACTGGCTTTCTGCTCTTTTCTTGCTCCACGGGTGTTGCAACACATGGGTGTTTGTGGGAGAGGTCAAAACTCATGTATTTATGGTCAAACGCTGGATAAAAAGACTAAAAGTTCTGCAAAACACATAAAACAACTATACCCAAGCATAATTCGAGAATAGGAGTATAAATAATAACATTAACCATATAATTCTCCTTAAAATTAACACAAATTAGCCTTAAAAAATGATGTATACATTAAGCACTTATCAGCTAGGCCCGACTGTGCCCCCTCATTTTGGCCCCTGCTTCCTCTGGCATGGTCGCGCCACCTTTTCTCAAACACTTAATCTTCTTCCTTATCTTATCTACCTTCAACCATGTCCAAAGATGTGGAACCTTCTCAACCTAAGGGCGTCTCTCTAGAGCTAGCCCGTGAAATGAGGAGAGATAAGGCCATAACTGACCTTTAAGAACAAGTAAGAAAGCTAACCATGGAGCTAGAGCGAATTAAGGGATCCGAACAACGAGGTCCCCGACCTAGGGAGATTGATGTGAACCCAATTGATATAGCCTACTCATCTTCTCATCAGGACCATGAGGATAGAGGTAATTGGGGTATAGGTCATCCTAGAGATGATCTTAGTGACCTCAAGGTTGAGGCCCCGGAGTTTGATGGCAACCTCAAACTAGAAAACTGCATTCATTAGGTGCAAGCTCTTGAGAAGATCATTGAAGTCAAGGAGTACAATGATGAAAAGGCCTTCAAGTTGGTCATTCTCAAGTTAAAGGGGTATGCCTTCTTGTGGTATTAGACCTTGAAGAAGAATAGAGCTAGGGAAACTAAGTCTAAGATCAAGACTTGGTCCAAGCTCAAGAAACACATGGAGAAGAGGTTCTTACCTCCTTCATACAAGCAAGAGCTCTATCTCAAGATTAACGCCCTTAGCCAAGAGAAACTCCGGGTGGAGAAATACATTTGAGAATTCGAGCAACTTGAAATGAGAGTTGGCTTGAATGAAGACAATGAGCTTACTATTGCTAGGTTCATCAAAGGACTTTCTCCTAGCATAGCTCACAAGGTAGAACTACAACCGTATTTATCTTTTAATGATGCTTGCCACCTCACAATCAAGAACGAGAAACAACTTAAGGGTAGAGAGCCCTTTGCAACGCCTTCCCCTCATCAGCCTCAAAGCACACCAAGGAGTTTCCCTACCTACAACAAGGGTGAAACTACCCCTACACCCATCAAGACCATTGATAAGGGTAAAGGGACTGCTAGTGAACCTCCAAGGAGGTTGGAGAGAAAGAAGTGCTTGAAATGCCATAGTTATGGACATTTCCAAGCTAATTGTCCAAATCGAAGAACCCTCTCTATTAGAGAGGTGGAAGAGATTCAAGCTTTAGAGAAAGAAACTAGTGAAGAAGATTTTGAAGAGGAAGATCACACTGTAGTCACTCCGGATGTTGGAGAGCTATTGGTGATCTAGAGAGCCCTCCATGCCAAATAGGTTCCCCTTGAACCTACTCAAAGGGAGCAAATCTTCCACACTCGATGTACAATTGGAGGCAAAGTGTGTGAACTCATCATCGATGGAGGTAGTTGCACCAATGTGGCTTCCATGACTCTTATTGACAAGTTACAAGTCCCCACCACTGTGCATCCTACCCCTTATACTCTTCAATGGCTCAAGCAAGGAAGTCAGGTAACCGTTTCTAAACAAGCTCTCATCTCTTTTTTCGTCGGTCCTCATTGTAGTGAGGTCCTTTGTGATGTTCTTCCTATGGATGCTTGTCATATATTGCTTGGTCGACCTTCGTTGTATGACAACCATGTGATGCATGATGGGCATGCCAACACATATGCCCTTAAGTTCAAGGGACATAGCCTCACTTTGACCCCCCTTCCACCATCCAAACCTATCAAAATTCAACCGAGGAAGGGAACTGAGAAAAGCCTCTTTATGAGTGAGACACAAGTGACGAGAGCTATTAGTAAGGGCAAGCCTTTATTTGCCTTACTTATGGTTGAATCAAACACTAGTGAGGAAGTCAAACCCTTACACCCACTTACTAAATCACTCTTGAAAGAGTTTGAGGATGTTTTTCCCAACGATCTACCACCGAGACTACCTCCTATAAGAGGAATTAAGCACTAAATTGATCTCTTACTGGGTGCTCAGTTGCCCAACAAGCCGGCTTATAGGTGTAATCCTAATGAGTCGAGAGAGCTCCAAAGACAAGTCCAAGAGTAGGTTGATCGTGGGTACATTTGGGAAAGTTTGAGTCCTTGCCCGGTTCCCGCTCTTTCGGTACCTAAGAAGGATGGTACATGGCCAACGTGTGTGGATTCTAGGGCCATCAAGAATATCACCATCAAGTACCGTTTCCTATCCCACGGTTGGATGACATGCTTGATGAGTTGCATGGTGTAACACCCCTAGCCCCTAGGGTCAGAAGTGTTACGTTTTCTTACTTCTTACTTAATTTCTAGGGTGAAACGGACAGAGTTTCCCCTAAAAACTAACCGTTTTCAGGCTAAAAGCCTTACAAAAATTCCTTGCAAATCAACGGAAGCGCATAACATTTAAAAGAAGCTCAACGGCCACATGCCGGAGTTCATAACTCAACGAGCCACCCGCTCGGAGTACACCAAACAGAATAGTTCTTTAGCACATGAAAAGCAAAAGATACAATTCAACGGTCTACACAACCGGAGTGTTGGGGTTTACATCCCAAAATACAGCCAACTTTAACCAAGAAGACATCTAACTATTCAAATGGTAGGCTCACACGGCCATACAGAGCGACTCACAAACAATATGAATTATATAAGCTAGAAAACTTAGTTTACAGCATTTACAAACTAGGAATACGTTATATAACATTGTAAGTAGCGTTTTTACAAACTCCAGCCCAGCGTAAGTAGCTTGACTCCCACCTGTCATAACAAAAGCCTGGGGAAAAAGGGGAAAGAGTAATGGGATGACCAACCACACGCTCAGTGAGAATTCCCCTACTCCTTAAAACCCAAAACAGCTGCAGGCAATAATGCTAATAATAGTCACATATCACACATTCATACTTTACTATCATATTAGGCAATCATAGATCCCAATGAAAGATTACCCTCATTAAACTTCACTCCAACCATTCAACTCAATTCTAGGCCCTCAATGACCAAACTTCCCTACTAGCAGGCATTCAGGCACACAAACAAGTATGCAACCAGGACTAAATACAAAGGCTTTTAAACTCACTTTTGAAAACATAGTGACTCTCGATAAATACCAAGAATTATAAATCATGTAAACCTCTTTAAAACTTACAACTTTTCTAAAAACTTATGAGACGCCCAAATTGGTAATAAAAGCTTTGCATGAAACAGTCTTTCTTAAGATATGCACCATTAAAAACTTAAATGTTCAATGCATTGCTATGCTGTAACCAACTACACTTGAAATTCATTTAAACTATATTCATAACTCATTCATATATTACGTGCATTTGGAAACTTTCTTCTTTTCTTAAAAACGCCTTACTTGGCCTCTTGAGGCTCGTATTACTTTTAAAATAACTTCTTTTCCTTTCTAAACTGCTTCGAATGGCAATTTGCCAAATCTCTTATTTATTAGGAACATACTTATAACATAAAAACATCTCATTGTGCTGGCTAGGGGAGGTCAACACCGCCCTTAAGTAAGATCGTCACTCTTATTGTACGTTACCCCCGGGGTATACCTACTTAACTTTTTGCCAAAACGCGTCTCAGTAGATAAACTTAAACTTCGATATTGTCCTCTGTGGGGCAACAGCTCACACCAGGATAATCATATCCTGAGTCCAGTCCCCCTCAAGGTTTTCTTACACATCACACATTATAACTTATCTGGGGAACAACTCACACACACATATATATATATGTATGTATGTATGTATGTATGCATGTATGTATATATATATATA
>JACYFF010031952.1:70438912-70454493 GCA_017589665.1 Selenicereus undatus | reverse complement strand
TATATATATATATATATATATATATGTATATATATATATATTTGTATGTATATATGGGGTTAGTTGTAAACCTTGTAAGAAAGTAACATCCCTAACCCTATTTCAAATGTGCCTTGTAATTGTCCAATGGATTATGTGTTTTTAAGTGAAGTTTTAATCAACTCAATTGTGTTCATGCGATTACAAAATGAATGGACCGACGTAACGCAAATCATTTGTCAATGATATCATTGTGAGCCGCATTGATAAAATATACTTTGTAAAATGAAAGAAAAAGAAAGAAAATAATGAAATTTTTATTTAGACCCCGGTGTTGGTTTATAACTTCAAGTTTTTCATATTTAGAGTTGGTAAATAGAAACAGGTTGATTTAAGTCGACAGTTGTAGTAATAGAATCAATGTTCTTTGATAGCTCGTTAAGTGATCATGCATCAATATTCAAAGATTTGTCTTTGTGAGATTAATAACTTGATATGTATTTGCTCAATGAGGCAAAACTAAAAAGAAACGACAATATATGAGTATATGCCAATTACCATTACATTTATGTGATTGTGAATGCCCGTTATCGAAGCTCGAGACTTGAAATTTAGCTGTCCAAAATTCAAATGAGTCACATTATTATGACATCCTATGCAACACTACATTCCTGAATATGATTTTGTAGAATTAAAAATGTTATGACGATTATTTTGAATCATAAATCAATAGTGGGAATTTTTGACAATAATCACATAATGATGTTATAAATTTATAATCATAGTGTGCATTGCATTAAGTCATTAAGTGAATCAAATAGTAAAGTATAACTACTAGATCCTAATAAGTTTAATAAATTATTAATTATACTTATCTTTTCTTAATTCCTATTGTGACAAAATATTTTTTCTCTTATATTTTTACTACATATCTATCAAATTAAAAACTTAAAACTATCAGCTATTTTATTTTTTCCTCTTAAGTTTTTAATTGATTTCATTTGTAAGAATTCCCTCTTAAGTTGTTTTTCTTTTTCCACCTTAACTCAACTAATTGAGTTTCAAAATTTTAAAATTCCCCCCAAAAGAGCAATGACTAAAACACCAAAAAAAGTTACCACTTATTTGGGTAAAATTGAGTAGGGTAAGAATCGGATCGGTTTAAAATGGGGTACGGTTCGGTTCGAATTCGTGTTGTCCATTTTCGGTTCACTACGGATCAGGTTTGAATTGGGTCAGTTCATTTCGGGTGTGGGTCAATTCGGGTCATGCTATAATTCGGGTTTCGTTCGGCTCTGGATCGGTTTACTTTGGGTGTTCGTGTCCAAATGGGTTTATCCCATTTCGGGTATCGGTTCGTGTATGGATCCGGGTCATTCGGTTCGGGTTTTGGGTTTCGGGTCAATTTTGTCAGGCTTAAAGGGGAGGCTTTGTTTGGCCCCTATGTTGGCCCTACATAATTTTGAGCTCCTTTTTGAAGTTAAATGTGATGCTAGTGGAGTTGGGATTGGTGCGGTTCTCACTCAAGCCAAGCGTCCTCTTGCCTATTTTAGCGAGAAGTTGAATGGTTCAAGACTTAACTACTCCACTTATGATAAGGAGTTCTATGCCATTATTAGGGCTTTGGAGTGTTGGAGTCATTAGTTCATTACCTCAAGCCCAAGCCTTTTGTACTCCATTCGGATCACAAGGCTTTGTCTTTCATCAATGGCCAACAGAAGTTAAATACAAGGCATGCTAAGTGGGTTGAATTCCTTCAATCCTTAACTTTTTCTTGCAAGCATAAGAGTGGGAAAGAGAATGTAGTTGCCGATGCCTTGTCACAAAGGTATGCTCTTCTATTGGTCCTAGAGGCCAAGGTTCTTGGCTTCCATTCCATCAAGACCTTGTACATAGAAGATGAAGACTTCAAGATGGTGGTTGAAGATCCCTCCAACTATATATGGCACTTATACCTTGTAAGAAGGTTTCCTCTTCAAGGGAAACAAGTTATGCATACCCAAGAGTCCTCTAAGGGACTTTATTGTCAAGGAGGCTCACGGAGGAGCTTTAGCCGGGCATTTTGGTGTCAACAAGACCCTTGAGATCTTCAAGGAGCACTTCTATTGGCCCAAGATGGGTGGGGATGTCCACAAGCTAATATCAAGGTGTGCCAATTGTCATATTGCGAGGGCGGAGGGTTATTTTTTGATGGAAATTTTGATGGGAAAAAGTAGATTTTTTTATGGAAAATAGACTTTTCGACGGAAGTTTTGACTGGTCAAAATTTCCATTTCGACCGACCCGTCAAAAATTTTGATGGAACATTTTGACAGACTTATATTGTGTCGAAATCTATACTGACGGATCATTTTGACAGATTGACATCCCGTTAAAATCGTTGCGACAGAAATTTTGACGGACTACCATCCCGTCAAAATCTGTACTGATGGATTGTTCTGACGGCCTGACATCTTGTCAAAATCATTGCGACGGAAATTTTGACGGACTGCCGTCCTGTCAAAACACATTTTAATGGAAAAATTTGACTAATTAGGTTGTCCGTCAAAACTGTGAAGGCAATGCCTTTCCTGCTGTGGCGAAATTTTTTATGGAATTTTTGGCTGAACTCATCAAAAATTTTGACGGAAGCTGCAATCTCTGTCAAAATTTCAGATGCCCCGGTCAAAAAATTCATCGAACTTGACGTCGTATATTTTTTGGCACCCACTAGCATTTCGAATGTAAGCAATGTCAAAGCACGTCAAAAAACAAAATAAGTAAAATTATTTACGTAATAGAATCCTAAAATTAATATACAGTCACATTGGAGAAGAACAAATAGTTTCAACACACACAACCAAAAAACAAAATAGAAATTGTTCAATATATTTCTTAAACACATCGTACCACACACATAATGGACAAAAGCAAATATGATATGAATGTACCTAGTCATGGGAGGACTCACCCAAGTCGGTTGTGTCGGGCTCATCGTCATCATCATCTTCTGAAGAAGTCGTATATGGCAGTGTCGTTGAGGACCCAGCTTGCTGACTCTTCAAGAACCTCCAGAGCTTGCTCGTTTTGCTCTTAACCTTCTTCTTGTCTCGGTGCCTCGCAGCTTTTTCTTGAGCCCAGTCATTTTGAATTTTAGGTTCCTTCTCAGCCCATTGATTGTCCAATTCCGCAACGACCTACGACCTCCCTTCCTCCTTAACCTATTTGTGAAACTCTTGAAGCTCTTTTTGGCGAGACTCCTTCGCTGCTTTGTTGACACTCTCATTTAACTTCATTGCCATTTCGCGTGCATCGTAGTTATTGACAGAGGAGGAACGAGTCGAAACTGATAGGCGAGATTGCCTCTTCACCACAACTCCCTTAGCACCAAAACCATACACATGGCCCTTGCTAGTGAGATTTCCTTGAACCTAAATGTCGCGCTCAGAAAGTGGAGGGCCTTGGGAACTGTCATCAATGGAGGGCTGGGAGGACCTATATGTAACAACAACGTACAATTAACATTGAATTGCAACTTTCAGCATTTGATATTTAGTGAAAGAGAGTGAAGCATGTACGTGTCGCCTTCTGGCTCTATAAGAATCTTCTCTCTAGCAACTTTAGTTTGTCATTTGATATAATAGCAACTTCGCACAATCAAGAAAGTTGTACATCGATAACATCTACCTCATGACATTTACAACAACATTTGCGGGATTTAGTTGTCATGTCATTGAATTTTCGTTTTTTCCTCATCCTAAGATCTGAAGTGAACCCGTACAAATTATTAGTACAGAAAAAGACATGTTAAAACACTACATTGCATCATACATAAAATTATTCATGAAACTGCATTTTATCATCTTGAGAGAGTGTTTTTAGATTACTGTACCACCTAGGTTTAATTTTGCTCAAAACTACCACACACTTCATTTTTTATTCAAATTTGCCACTTGGCTTTTATGTTGTTTTCACAACAACCACTCTAAACCCCCTAACAATTGGCTACAGCAGGTTTCCACCCATTTTTCTTTTTTCTTTTTTTAAATGAGAATGCATATTGCTTTATCGGGTAAGAATGAAAATTTTGGAAAGATATTTCTTATTTCAACTTCATGTCAAGCTATGCAGCATTTTATCAAACATGTAGCAGTAAAACCTAGAAGAAATGTTTCACAACAGACGTTTCAACTTCAAAAAATTAACAAATACCCAACATAAATAATCAATCCATAAACAAAATTGAAACCAACCCAACTCAAAAAATAAAGCAAAAAAAATCAATTACAGTATTTTTTTAAAGATCACTTTCACATCCCCTTTTTTCTCTTCTCCTTCTTCTTCTTCGTTATCATCATCATCAACAACAACAACCTCACCATAATTTCATAACACAGTTGGGAAATCAGCTTCAGAACCCAGCTGCCCCTTTTGATTGATCACCTAATCATGTGTGTTTTAATCGAAAGATGAAGACTTTATGATCTCATCACAAAAGAAAACTTCTCCACATCCTCAACAACTCTAACTCTCTGAGTCTCTCTCATCCTAGCAAAAGTGCAGCATCATCAGCAGAAGAAGATGAACAATTACTTGAGATAGCGCAAGCTTATTGTGATCTAAGCAATACCCAACATAAATTGTTCACTGACTTCATCTTAGACTCACATTGTCAACAACCCACTGATTAAATAAACATATTAAACATCACTTAAACTTTAACCCATCAAACCCTTGATTTTTGATTTTTGATTTTTGATTTCTACACCTTACAGAAAATAAAAAAACAAATAGAACCCAACAACCACAGTGAACATGTAAGTAGCCCAAACTCCTAAAACAGAGGAAGAGAAACAGGGGATTGAAGCATACGCTTGGTTTCGGACTTGGAGAGCTTGCTGTTGACGATGAGGGCGTCAGAGCCATGAGTACCGGTGGACATACCCCGAGAAGAGAAGAAAGCGAGAAGGGATTCCCAAGTAACAGAAGAAGCAATCAAATCAACCTCTATACTGATGAAGTGCCCATTGAGCTTCGAGGTTGCGAGTTCGATTCTGAACATGCGAGAGATCATACCCAGGTCCAATGTTTGGTCTTCCCACGCCATTATTGGGCTATCTTTGATGCATATGGGCAGTACAACTTTATCCTCCTTCCCTTGCTCTCTGTCTTCTCCTCCATCTCTCTTTCTCTCTGGTAATTTCTGTGTTCTCTGGGTTTTAATCTTCAGGGGTTTTCCTAGGAAATTTTGGGGGCTTCTGTGTGTTTCTTGGAGAAGGAAGGAGATGTAGAGGGGATACGAGAAGGGGTTTTCTCATACAAATTCGTGCCCAGATCTGAAGGTTCATGAGGAGGGAGACAGCAATGACCTCAAGGAAGAAGACAACAATGGTAGTCGAAGCAAGTGAGGAGCTCTAGGAAGGAGAGAGAAATGGAGATGCATGCACCGGCCGTGAGAATTGAAGGAGAGGAGTGAGGAACCTAATTGAATGAAGAGAGCTATGGTGTAATGAGCGAGGAAGACGAGCAGGCTTTGGCCAATTTATTACGGCCTTTGACGGGAAATTTTAACGGGTCCTGTCAAAATCCTTGCAGCTTTTGTAGAGATTTTGACGGGCCCGTTAAAAATACTTGCACCTGTTAAAATAATCGACTATTTTTTTAGGGGAACCATTTTTTAAATTCGAAAACCATTTTTGACTGCCCAATTCTGTCAAAACGTCAAAAATGCCGTCAAAAATAATTTTGAGATTTATGCTACCCATATGTCGTCAAAATTAGATTTCTTCCGTCAAAATGTCCGTCACATATTGTGACACACCACACACCTATCAAAATTTTCTGTTAAACTCTTATCCTGTAGTTGTTGATCGGTTCTCCAAGATGACGCATTTCGTTGCCCGCCACAAGTGTGATGATGCTACAAATATTGCGGATCTCTTGTTTCAAGAAACTGTGAAGCTTCATGGGATCCCAAGGACTATTGTATCGGATAGAGATACCAAGTTCTTATCACACTTTTGGAGAAGTCTATGGAGGCTAGTGGGGACTAAACTACTTTTTAGCACCACTTGCCACCCCCAAACCGATGGGCAAACGGAAGTCACCAACCGTACACTCTTTACCTTGTTGAGGGATATGGTGAGTAAGAGCTTAAGAGATTGGGACACCAAGCTTCCCCTTACAGAATTTTCCTACTACCGAACTCCTTCCTTTGGTACATCTTACTCACCCTTTAAGGTATGCTATGGCCTCAACCCTCTTGATCTCATTCCCATCCCTCAAGAGTCCAAAGTGATCTTTAAAGCCGAGGAAAGGGCTAAAGCTATGAAGAAACTACATGAGCAAGTGAGAGCTTAAATTGAGAAGTTGAATGTGCAATACAAGACCAAGGCCAACAAGAATCGAACTCATCTTGAGTTTAAACCGGGAGATCTTGTATGGATGCACTTGAGAAAGGAGAGGTTCCCTTCAAGGAGGAAAAGCAAGCTCATGGCAAGGGGAGATGACCCCTACAAGATCGTGTAAAGAGTGGGAGACAATGCCTACAAGGTAGAGCTTCTGGGTGACATGAACATCTCCACCACTTTTAATGTTGGAGACTTCACTCCCTACATCGAAGATGAAGATAAGGACATTGGAGATTTGAGGGCAAATCCTTTTCAAGGAGGGGAGGTTGATGCGGAGCAAACCATGAGGCCTAACCTCCTAACCAACATCAAGGCTTGGATTCAACTTGGGCCCTTACTCACCTATAAGGGTGGAACCCAAGTAATTGCCTCTCCAAGGTCCTTGTTCATTTGGGAGCCTTGAGGGGGGCCTAAAGTAAGCTCAAGGCTCCCAAAAAAGCTTAGACAAGGTTGCATGGCACTTAGTACCCTAAATAAGGAGCTAGCTAGTTTTATCTCCAAGTCACCTATTTTATTTTACTTCCTTATTCTGGGCAGAACATATTGCCTAACCTCTAGCTCATTTTTGGCTGGGTAAATGGGCTCTGTTTTGGGTGAATTTTGCATGGATGGATGTCCCCGGATGTTTATTTTCCAACAAGGCCAAGATCATCATCAGATTCCAAGAATCGAGCAAGTTATGGGGTTTTTACCTAGCCATGGTTAGTGCAGGTTTGGAGGGGCACGTTTTTTACTTGAGGATTTATTTGGGCAGTCAAATGGGAGAATTAAGGGTCCACATTTGGTTGGTAGCCGATAGATTCCTCCAGAAGGCTCCCATAAAAATTCCCACTGTAATATCCTCCATTTGGATAGGTGAATGACATCACCAATGGGAAGGAATGTGCAACCAAATTCCAGCACACCTTTATCCCCTAGTGGTCCGCTTTAATTGTACAATTATCTTGTATTTCCTTGGACAAATTCCAGCACAACTTAAGTGATTTTAAATCTTTCAAAACTAGGCACTTAAGATGTGTCTTGCTGTAGACATATATCATCAACCCAATTAATAATACCTGAAAATAAAATGATAACTTCTTTATGATTTTATCAGAATTTTGTCTTCAATTTGAGAAATTGAACAAAAACGTTGAACACAAATTGTATAATTGAATAGTGGACATATTTTATCACTTATCAATTGAGTGAAATCATTTTTTAGATATAAGTTTTCACAGTTATAAAATCATATAAATCATACATTTTCGCAACTAGGTTGATCCTATTATGGTATTCTTTATACTCTATGGTATAGCCAATGAATATTGGAGATTCATAATTGTTAAATAATCAGAACCATGGAAAACATGGATATTTTAAATCATAACGTATGCTACGGTAGGTTAAAGCACAATGCTTAAGAAATGTCTTGTAGCAATTATTGGTACAGCACACAAATGCTCAACAGTCCAACCCAGTAAACCTCATTGGAATTCATCACACATGCAATAATGTTTCAACATTTCTATTGCGATGCCCGTTATAAGTTTTTTGCAATTTTATGTGGCATTTTATTGGACTTAATCCAGTGATTTTGAAATGCAATTAATAGCAAAATCGCACTTCTTAAGTTCCGTGTTTGGGTCTGACATCATATAATGACGTATTAAATTTCAAAAAAAAATTATATGATTGAATAGCAAAAGGATGTTATAACTAATAAACTGTAAAAAATATCTTTTTATCTATGTTTTTCACAAATAAAATATTACACATATGGTATGTCTTTATGAACGTAGTCAATTCGATTAGTGCATCATTTTGTATTCGTTAGTGTGACCAACAATTTTAGGGCTTTACCATTTATAACTGGTTCTAGTAGTAGAAACTTCGGTGATTTGAAATAGTGTAACATGTTGCTTTTGGTCACAGCTAATCACTTAAGAAGTGTCTTGCTACCAGACATACATCATCGGTCCATTTTAAAATAAAGTGATGACTTCTTGCTATGGGGCACTTCTCAAATGTCTTATTTTGGCTTTAAAAACTGAACGAAAATTTTATAATTGAATAGTCGAAGTGTTTTGTCAATTATAAATTGGTAAAATTATTTTTTAAATGTGAGTTTTCATAATTATAAAATCATACAAATCATACATTTTTGCAACTAGGTTGATCTTATTATAGTATTATTTGTACTCTATGATATAGCCGATGAATATTGAAGATTTATAATTGTTAACAAATTAGAACCATGGAAAATATGGATATTTTAAATAATATAGTATGCTACATTAGGCTAAAGCACGATGCTAAAGAGATGTTTTGTAGTAGTTATTGGTATGTCGCGCAAGTTCTCAATAGTCCAAACCTGTACACGATATCAGAATTCATCACAAATGCAATAATGTTACTACATTTCTATTGCTATATCCGTTAAATTTTTTTTGCTATCTTATGTGGCATTTTATTGGATTTAACGCAGTGAGTTTGAAATGTAGTTAATAGCAAAATGATAAATATCTTGTTATAAGACACTTCTGAATTGTCTTGTTTGGGATTTGACGTCATGTTATTACGCATTAAAGTTTTCAAAAAAATTATGTGATTGGATTGCAAAAGGATGTTATAACTAATAAACAGCAAACAAATATCTTTTTTTCTATGTTTTCCGCAAATAGAAAATTACATATATGCTATGCCTTCGTGAATGTAGCCAATTCGATTAGTGCATCATTTTACATCCGTCGGTGTAGCCGTCAATTTTAGGGCTTTAGCCTTCATAGTTGCTTCTAGTAATTGAAACCTCACCGATTTTAAACTGTATAACATGCTACTTTTGCTCAAAGCTATGCACTTAAGATGTCTCTTGCTACCATACGTATATCATCACCCTAATTAATAATATTTTGGAATAAAATGATAACTTCTTGCTACAACGTACTTCTCAAATGTCTTATTTTGGCTTTAAAAACTGAACAAAAATTTTATAATTGAATAGTGGGAGTGTTTTATCGCTTATAAATTATGTAAAATTATTCCTTAGATATATGTTTTCACAATTATAAAATCATATAAATCATACATTTGCACAACTAAGTTGATCCGATTATGGTATTATTTGTACTCTATGGCATAATCGACGAATATTGAAGGTTCACAATTGTTAACTAATCAGAACCATGGAAAATATGGATATTTTAAATCATATAGTATGCTAAGTTAGGCTAAAGCACGATGCTTAAGAGGTATTGTGTAGCAATTATTGGCATATCATGCAAATTCTCAATAGTCCAAACCAGCACACCCTATCGGAACTCATTACGAATGCAATCATGTTATGATATTTCTATTGCGATACCCGTTAAAAGTTTTTTGCAATCTTATGCGGCGTTTGATTGTATTTAACGCAATGATTTTGAAATACAATTAATAGCTAAATAATAAACGTCTTACTACAAGGCACTTATTACGTGTCGTTTTTAGATTCGATGCCATATTATTACCTATTAATTTTTTTAAAAAAATTATATGATTAAATAACAAAAGAATGTTATAACTTAAAAGCTATTACAAAAAACTTTTATCTATGTTTTCAGAAATAGAAAATTACACATATGGCATGCCTTCGGCAATGTAGTACTACTAAAAACTCGACTTATTCTAACAGAAAATAGGTCTATTGGAATCTCCAACGAAATGCTGACAGATTCGATGGAATTCCGACGAATTTTTCGATGAACTTTTTTCCGACGGTTTCTGACAGAGTTCTGACAGAATTTTTGTTGAAAAATATTTAAAAATTTTGAACTTTTTTTGTGACCCCGATTTGAATAGAGGGGAAATTCAAAATTTTTCAAGCATTCTGACGGAAAAACCCATCAGAATTTTTCTTATAAATTTCTCTCCATGCTTCAATTTTTGGTGCTCATTTTACAAAATAGGGAGATAGACATAGAGATGGACCAATGCAGTTTTGCTGCTTGCCATCGCCCCACCGTTGCTTGCCACCACCAACTGCCGTCACCTCCTTCCATTGTCATTTGTCATCAACGTTTTGAGAAGGTGTTCTCGTCTATAATTTGCACAAATTTGTAGTGAATTAAGTGAATAAGTTGAATTTAATAATTTGTATAGTTAGTTTGTTAGTTTGTTAAGTTGATAATTTGTTCTCAATATTGTACTTTAATATGTTGTTAAAGAATATAATTTTTTTTTAATTATGCATAGTTTAATGTTAATATCAAATTAAGGTGAATAATGAGAATGTATTGTATATTAGATACATTGAAAAATGTTTTATAGTTGGGTATTATATTTTTTATATTTTTTAAATAAATTTTAAAAACGCCAACGGATTTTTGATGATATCTGATGGATTTCTGTCGGAAATTCCGATGGATTTTCTTCATATTTTAAAGTTTTGAAATTTCGAAGGCCAGCGTGATTCCGTCGGCGGTCGACGGAATTTTTCTTCGGAATTCCAGTGGAAAATCGTCCGATGGATTGTGTTACTACGTAGGAACGACTTCCAACGAGCCATATTTCGACGAACTCGGTCGGTCGGAATTTTCACCGGAAAATTCACGTTCTGATGGAAAAATTTGCTCTTTCAGTCGGAAATTCCATTGGAATAATAACGCTTTTTAGGAGTGGGCCCCAATTCGATTAGTGCATCATTTTGTATCCATCGATGTGCCCAAGAATTTTAGGGCTTCACCCTTCATAGTTGGTTCTAGTAGTTGAAACTTTGGTGACTTTAAATCATATAACGTGTCACTTTTGGTCAATATTAGGCACTTAAGAAGTGTCTTGCTACCAGACATATATCATCGCCCCAGTTAATAATATTTTAAAATAAAATGATAACTTCTTGCTAGAAGGCACCTCTCAAATGTCTTATTTTGGCTTTAAAAACTGAACAAAAATTTTATAATTGAATAGCGGAAATGTTTTATAACTTACAAATTGTGTAAAATTTTTTTGTAGATACAAGTTTTTAGGATTATAAAATCATATAAATCATGCATCTTTGAAACCAGGTTGATCCGATTATGATATTATTTGCACTCTATGACCCGGTATAGCCGACGAATATTAAAGATTCATAATTGTTAACTAGTCAAAACCAGGGAAAGTATGGATATTTCATACCATATGGTATACTAAGTTAGGGTAAAGCACGAGGCTAAGGAAATGTCTTGCAACGATTGGCACCACACAAATTCTCAACAGTCCAAACTGGTATACCATATTGGAACTCATCAAAAAGGCAATAATGTTATGACATTTCTATAGCGATACCAGTTAAGTTTTTTTGGTGATCTTACGTGATATTTTATTGGATTTAATGCAGTGATTTTGAAAAGCAGTTAATGGCAAAATGATGAATGTGTTATTATAAGACTCTATTAAGTGTCCTTGTTTGCGTTTGACATCATATTATTACGTATTAAATCTTTATATAATAAATGCAAAAATGAGTGATGGGCTGAGAATTTAATAAATAACAATTCAAGCATTTTAGTTGAATCCCGCCAATTCAGCCAATAAAAAAATCCCACCCATATTCAAAAACTAAATATATTATCACTTCAGTTATTCCCAATAACCGACCGACACATTTCACTCTCCGTGAAACACTTCCCTCAATCGCTATCTTTGAATCAACAATTTTTTTTTTATAAAAAAAACAGCCGAGTAACTAGCTGTATACCCCCTTGCTTCACACGTCCTTCTCCATCTCTATCCTTATCCAATTGCACATTCACACCTCTCTATCTCTCTCCTCATATACTTACACGTTCACAACTCAGTTTCCCTCTTTCCTCAGGCTGCTCTCAGTCAATTATTCATTCTCCCTCAAAACTACCACTGTCTACCCCCCATGTCTCGTCACTTTTGTTATCCAATTTGGCAGGTTTTTGATAGCTATTTTCCAATTCTACTAGAATTCTACATATTCTTCCTCAGTTCTCTTTGCTATTCAATTCTCAAGTCTATTCTGCATTTTGAATTTCGATTTTATGCTTCTTCATTCCAAATTTTGTTACCTAATTTTTGTATTTGTATTGACACGTTGCTGTACGATTCTTAGATTTCTTCTTCAATTATCTTGGAGTCCAAGTTTTTCTTCTTTAATTCTCTCAGAATGTGAGGTTTTCTTCTTTAGTTATCTTTCTTCTTCAATTTAATATGACCCTTTTGCTATTGTCCTGAACCCTTTGCAGAATATTGTTATTTTGCGCATGATTCTAATAATTTGTAGAACTACATGGTTAGTTCTTCGATATCTATTATTTGTTATATTGTGGTTATCAAATCATGTAGGATCAGCATCTGTGGAAGTAGTTGGACAACATCAACAAGAACTTCAGAACTTCCAAAGTGGTAACACATCAAGAAGTGGCTCTTCATCAAAGCAGCATGGGCCGAACAAAACAATCAATGTTTCGTTCAATTCCCTTCCAACCATGCATATAAATGATCAGGGAGCCAAACTTGATTATGGCATGAAAGTTTATTCAGAGTCATGTCCAACCCCCAACATGTATGGAGAGTCGAGTGGATTGTGTGAAGATGGGGATTTTATCCCACGTTATCTTGAGGGGTGTAATAAGCTGAAGCGTTTTGATCCTCACTGGTCATCAGATCCTGTTAAGGAGGCATTGGAGGTCAATTAAGAGCTTATGAAAAAAAAGTGAGGTTGGGCCACATGCAATGTGTTGTTTCTGGAGCGGCGCTCCTATGTCCTAATTATGCTATCTCTTTTGCAGAGAGGTGAGGTCTTCCAAGCAACACTTCGTGTGAATGCGCATAATAGACTTGAGGTTAGAACGATATTCAATATAATATTCTGTAAATTCGGATTTGGATGTTAGTGATGGTAACTGAATCTCTTGGCTTCTCTGTGGTTAGGCTTACTGCACAATTGAAGGTGTTCCAACTGATGAGCTTATTAGTGTGGAATCCCTTTGCCAAACAGAGCTGTAAGTTCTCCATTACTTGGATCTTTGACTATTATCGGGATTCATAGTAATATTTATAGTTGAGCAGATGAGCATTGATAATTCTTATCCCATTAACTAATTATTGTCAGGCTTTCTGATAAATATTGAATTGACTTGAGCTCTAATTTGGAAAGCTTAGGTCGTCATAGCTTTGTGGTAACAAGTAATTATTTGGTGTGTATGTACGCATTTTGATTGTTACATATAAGCATTTTAATTGATATAAGTGTCAACAATTAAGTTATTTTATTCTATTGGACCCCCCAAACAAAAAAGAAGTGAAATGGTGGACAAGCATTTATTTGGTATATTAATGGGTATTTTTTAATACTTAAATAAACATTTTTTAGTATGTAGATTAGCATTATAGTTGATTTTAGATAGCGGCCTTTTTTTTGGAGGGAGGGGGGCTCTGTATGTGTGTGTGTTAGCAATTTGGTTGTTAGTAGTATAGTTTGTTCGTATTGATAACATATGACTAATTGTAGGGAGTGTATATGAACATTTTGATTGTTATGTATAAGCATTGTCATCGCATGAAAGATGAATATCTACTATCAAAAAAATATGCTTATTATAGCACCAATATGATTGCTGACTTGAGCTCCAATTTTGGAATGCTTAGGTCCTTTGCCTTGGATATTGTTGCCTTTTATTTTATTCTATTTTATTTTTGTAGATGCTTGGTTCAAAACATCTTAGAACCTGTTGTTGGATATTGTTGCCTTCTATTTTCTCTGGATGTTTGGTTCAAAACATTGAACGTGATCTTTGTGGAGTCTTTTTGACTGATACTTTTGTAGTATTTGATTTTCGTATGCACATCATCAATATGCATACACATCTTATTGGATATTTGTATGGTGAAGTGGACTAGCTGTCTTGTCTTGTGGTACTTTGTCATCTTGTTTCTAATATTTGCTATTTTGATGGATGTGATTTTTAGGTTGAGGGAGATGTAGCCACATTTAAGGTTGATCCTCCTTTTTTATGGAGTAGGACAGAAGGATCAGCAGGTTCTGCCAACAATTCATCTTCTACAGATGACCAGGATCCTTCTGATGGCATTCAAATCGGTAGTGACAGCTCCAAGGGGAAGGATAAGATGGTTGGAGAATCCAGCCACTTGCCTATAACAAATAGTTCAACTGTGTGTGAAAATGGTTTTTATGATATGGGCAGCACTCTTTCCAATGGAAGTCTTTGTCAAGAAGTAACTGGAAAAATGAACTCCATTCATGTTAATGGCCATCATCACTCTGGCATAGATCCTTTGCATGGAAATTTCACAGAGGGAATAGTCATGGGTTCAGTTGAGAAACTATGTTAGGCTGTTAGTTCCTTCCCATTGAAGAGACCAACTGGTAGGGTTGTGGCAATTATTGAAGCCTCTGCCCGTAGAAACTCTATTGTAGGCTTTCTTAATATGAAGTGGTGGCTTTCTAGTGAGGAGAGTTTCAAAAAGGAGAATAGAAACATGAATGTGCAGGTGCTTTCCAGCTCTGATTACATCCATTTAGTGCCAACCGACCCAAAATTATCACTAAATCTTGATTTTTGTTTCAGTTACAAGAGAAGGAGGCGAATTCTTCTTCATTGGCGTCATAAATTAACTTATCATCATCCCATTTAGCGTGCTTTGTACAAAGTTCACATTCTAATGTCTCTATCATACTTATATAGAATTCTTTCACAACTATATAGTTTTCAATTGTTAATCATATTGTTTATGCACAAAGTTGCTGTATATTTAACTTTTTCGTTGAGTTTTTCCCTTCTCTTCACTAAATTATAGTCTTAATTATGTCTACGCTAACTACCCATTTATTATTTCGATAATATATCTATAAATTGTCGATTTAAACATGCACCATGCTTTTGCATGGATCCATACTAGTTTTTAAAAAAAATTATGTGATTGAATAGCAAAAGGGTGTTATAACTTATAAACTGTAAAAAAAAATATCTTTTTTTCTGTGATTTCCACAAATTGAAAATTACACATAAGCTATGCCTTCGTGAACGAAGTCAATTCGATTAGTGCATTGTTTTGTATTCGTTGATGTAGCCGACAATTTTAGAGCTTTGCCCTTCATAGTTGGTTCTTGTGGTTGAAACTTCGGTGAGTTTAAATCACATAACATTTTACTTTTGCTCAAAGCTAGGCACTTAAGAAGTGTCTTGCTACCCGACATATATCATCGCCCTAGTTAATAATATT
>JACYFF010031952.1:70377864-70436557 GCA_017589665.1 Selenicereus undatus | reverse complement strand
TCTTAGCCCTTATGCGGGCTAAGGGTCCCAGAGCACGGCCTTATGGCTGATCGATATACTCTTAGCCCCACTGTGAGCTAAGGGTCCTACAGCACGGCCTCATGGCCGGTCGCTACACTCTTAGCCCTTATGTGGGCTAAGGGTCCTACATCACGACCTCATAGCCGGTCGCTACACTCTTAGCCCTTATGCGGGCTAAGGGTCCCACAGCACGACCTTATGGCCGGTCGCTATACTCTTAGCCCTACTGCCGGCTAGGGGTCCTACAACACGGCCTCATGGCCGGTCGCTACACTCTTAGCCCTTATGCGGGCTAAGGGTCTCAGAGCACGGCCTTATGGCCGGTCGCTACACTCTTAGCCCCACTGTGGGCTAGGGGTCCTATAGCACGGCCTCATGGCCGATCGCTACACGCTTAGCCCTTATGCGGGCTAAGGGTCCCAGAGCACGGCCTTATGGTTGCTCGCTATACTCTTAACCCCACTGCGGGCTAGGGGTCCTACAGCACAGCCTCATGGACGTCCGCTCCAGGGCGCGGCCTCAGGGTTGTCCGCTATAGCGCGCGGCCTCAGGGTTGTCCCCTCTAGGGAACGGCCTCAAGGTCGCCCGCTACAGGGCGTGACCTCAAGAACGTTCGCTCTACTTCGCCCCAGTAGGGGCTAAGTCCTAGGGCGCGTCCAGGGCGCGACCTCGAGGTCGCCCGCTCTAGGGCGCGGCCTTAGGGTCATCCGCTCCAGACCCCTATAGGGCGCGGCCCCAAGGTCGTCCTCTCCAGGGCGCAACCTCAAGGTCGCTGGCTACAGGGCGTGACCTCAAGGATGTTCGCTCTACTTTGCCCCAGTAGGGGCTATGTTCTAGGGCGCGGCAGTAGGGTCGTCCGCTCCAGGGCGTGGCCCAAGGGTCGTCCCTTCCAGGGCGCGGCCTCATGGTCACCCGCTCCAGGGCGCAGCCGTAGGGTCGCCCGCTATAGCGCACGGCCCCAGGGTCGTCCCCTCCAGGGCGAGGCCTCAAGGTCGTCCGCTACAGGGCGTGACCTCAAGGACGTTCGCTCCACTTCACCCTAGTAGGGGCTAAGTTCCAGGGCGCGACCTCACGGGCGTCTGCAAGGTCCCCCACTACAGGGCGTGACCTCAAGGACGTCCGCTCCAGGGTGCGGCCTCAGGGTCGTCCGCTCCAGGACGCAGCCGCAGGGTCGCCCACTATAGCGTACTGCCCCAGGGCGCGGCCTCAAGGTCGCCCGTTACAGAGCGTGACCTCAAGGACGTTCGCTTTACTTCGTCCCAGTAGGGGCTAAGTTCCAGGGCGCGGCTGCAGGGTCGTCCGCTCCAGGGCGCGGCCCCAGGGTCGTCCCCTCCAGGGCGCGGCCTCAGGGTCGTTCGCTCCAAGGCGCGGCCGCAGGGTCGCCCACTATAGTGCGGGCCCCAGGGTCGTCCTTTCCAGGGCGCGGCCTCAAGGTCGCCCGCTGTAGGGCGTGGCCTCAAGGACGTTCACTCTACTTCACCCCGATAGGGGCTAAGTTCCAGGGCGCGGCCGCAGGGTCGTCCGCTCCGGGGCGCGACCTCTGGGTCGTCCGCTCCAGGGCGCGGCCGCAAGGTCGCCCGCTATAGCGCACTTCCCCGAGGCGCGGCCTCAAGGTCGACCGTTACAGGGCGTGACCTCAAGGACGTTTGCTCTACTTCGTCCTCGTAGGGGCTAAGTTCCAGGGCGCGGCCTCATGGTCGTCCGCTCCAGGGCGCGGCTCCAGGGTCGTCCGCTCTAGGGCGCGGCTCCAGGGTCGTCCCCTCCAGGCCGCAGCCTCAAGGTTGCCCGCTATAGGGCATGACCTCAAGGATGTCTTCTCCAGGGCGCGGCCTCAAGGTTGTCCGCTGAAGGGCGCGACCACAGGGTTGCCTTCTATAGCGTGTGGCCCCAGGGTCGTCCGCTCCAGGGCGCGGCCTCAAGGTCGCCCGATGCAGGGCGTGACCTCATGGACGTTCGCTCTACTTTGCCCCAGTAGGGGCTAAGTTCCTGGGTGCGGCCCCAGGGTCGTCCCCTCCAAGGCGCGACCTCAGGGTCGCCCCCTCAAGCGCGCGGCCCCAGGGTTGTCCCCTCCAGGGTGCGGCCTCAAGGTCGTCCGCTACAGGGCGTGACCTCAAAGATGTTTGCTCTACTTTGCCCCAGTAGGGGCTAAGTTCCAGGGCGCGGCCGCAGGGTCCCCTGCTATAGGGCGTGACCTCAAGGACGTCCGCATCAGGGCGAGGCCTCAGGGTCGTCCGCTCCAGGGCGCAGCCGCAGGGTCGCCCGCTATAGCACACTGCCCCAGGGCGCGGCCTCAAGGTCGCCCGTTACAGGGCGTGACCTCATGGACGTTCGCTCTACTTCGTCCCAGTAGGGGCTAAGTTCCAGGGCACGGCCTCACGGTTGTCCGCTTCAGGGTGCGGCAAAAGGGTTGTCCGCTCCAGGGTGCAGCCCCAAGGTCATCCCCTCCAGGGCGCGGCCTCAAGGTTGCCCGCTACAGGGCGTGACCTCAAGGACGTCCGCTCCAGGGCGCGGCCTCAGGGTCGTTCGCTCTAGGGCGCGGCCGCAAGGTCGCCTGCTATAGCGCGTGGCCCCAGGGTCGGTTGCTCCAGGGGGCGGCCTCAAGGTCGCCCGGTACAGGGTGTGACCTCAAGGACGTTCGCTCTACTTCATCCCAGTAGGGGTAAGTTCTAGGGCGCGGCCTCACGGCCGTCCGCTCCAGGGAGTGACCACAGGGTCGTCCGCTCCAGGGCGCGACCCTAGGGTCGTCCCTTCGAGGGCGCGGCCTCAAGGTATTCCCTTCCAAGAGTGCGATCACATCCCACGCTTGTAGGCAAGCCGGGGCTGTCGCCCATGGACGCGACCCTTGGCCAGTTGCCGTAGGCTCGGCTCGCGACCCTCGTCGTGTCACCTGTACGCACGTCCCACGGCATCCCTAGCGCATGAGGGGCTAAGGATTGCTAAGCGTGACCCTTCGGGCATGTCTCCCATAGGTGCGACCCTCGTCATGTCGCTTGTAGGCGCAGCCCTCGGCATGTCCTCTGGGCCGGTCGCTATACTCTTAGCCCTACTGGGGGCTAAGCACCGATGAGCACGGCCTAAAGGTCGGTCACTACACTCTTAGCCCTCTGGGGGCTAAGCGCCCATGAGCACTACGCTCTTAGCGCCTCTGGGGGCTAAGCGCCCTTGAGCACGGCCTAAAGGCCGGTCGCTATGCCCTTAGCCCCTTGATTAGACTAAGGGCCCATGAGCACAGTCTTAGGGCCGGTCGCTACGCTCTTAGCCCCTCTGGGGGCCAAGGGCCATTGAGCACGGCCTAACGGTCGGTCGCTCCTAAGATTATCCTTGAGCCGGTCGCTACACCTCTCGCCTAATGAGGCGAAGTATCAAGAAGCACGACCCAAGACTGATCACTGCTAAGCACGACCCAAGTCCGGTCACTACTAAGCTTGGCCCTAAGCCGATCGCTACTAAGCACGACCTTGAGCCGGTCGCTATACTTCTCCCCAATGGGGCGAAGGATCAAGAAGAACGACCCTGGGCCGGTCGCTGCACTATGTCTTTATCCCCATGATGGCTTAGGCTGCCCTTGAGCTAGGTGTCCTCTCGCCCATTGCTCCTTACGCTCCTTTAGCCCCAAGGGGCTTAGGTTGCCCTTGAACGGCACGTTCTCTCACCCATTGCTTCTTATGCACCTTTAGCCTAAAGGGGCTTAGGCCGTCCTTGAGTTGGGCACCCTCCAGTCCAGCGCTCTTTGAGCGGGGCGTCCTGTCGCTCAACGCTCCTTGAGCTGGGCGTCCTATCGCCTATTACTCCTTATGCGCCTTTATCCCCAAGGGGCTAAGGTCATCCTTCAGCTGGGTGTCCTCCCACCAGCGCTTTTTGAGTGGGGTGTCCTCCCGCTCGATGCTTCTTCCGCGTCTTTAAGGGAGTCCTTGAGCTGGGCGTCCTGCCGCCTAGCGTTTTTTTGAGCGGGACGCCCTGTCGCCCGTCGCTCCTTATGTAACTTTAGCCCTAAGGGGCTTAGGCTATCCCAGAACAAGGTGTCATCTAGCCCATCACTTCTCTCATGCCTTTGACCATGGAGAAAGGACGATCAACAATTTCCTAAGTTCACCCGATGGAATTTTCGCCACGAATGTACTCCACATTCTGCCTGACTAATCACCCAGTTCAATGTGCAGGCAAATTGTGAGGGGCTAAGTGATTGGGGAAAAAGTCGAGTATTGTCCAATGGGCTTTTTTCATGGGATTGCCTGACAAACCAGGCCCACACGCATGCCAATGGTCCACAGGAACATCGTCCTAGGGTCACCCACAAGCCCACGCCTACTCAGGGGCTCAGAACGCAACCCTTGGGGCTTTCCTCTAGGCCCAATGGCTCCGGGACCGGAGACTCAAGCGGGCAGTTAAGGTAAGATTACTATTCTACCCCTTTTCCAAACAGGCTATAAATAGTGACCTGTTTTCCTCGGGAAGGGGGCTGGCCACTAAAAACTTACTTTCTATAGCATTCACACCTTTTAGAACACCAAATTGACTTGACCGTCGGAGAGGCGTTCCCCGGACCACATCCCAGGGTTGGCCTTTTTTGCAGGTCGGAGGACAAAGAGACGAGGACAACGTCGTGTTGATCGCTAGCTGTCAGATAAACCCGTTCTTTTGCCCCACGTCATCAACACAACACGAAACAGATTCCCGGCGGAATCACATCTCATTTTCAACTCATCACAAATGCAATAATGTTGCGACATTTCTGTTCTGATAGCCGTTAAAATTTTTTATAATCTTATTATTGGATTTAATGCAATGATTTTGAAATGCAATCGATAGCAAAATGATAAATGTGACATACTGCTTTTGTTCAAGGAAAGACATTAGGAGGTGTCTTGCTACAAGACACATATCATCACCCCACTTAATAATACCTGAAAATAACATGATGCTTCTTGCTGCAAGATGCTTTTTAAATGTCTTATGATGGCTTTAAAATTGTACTGTATATGTTAAACTTAACAAAAATTGCATAATTTAATGATGAAAATGTTTTATTACTTATAAATTGTGTAAAATCATTTTTCAGATTTACATTTTCATCATTATAAAATCATATTAATTATACGTTTTTGCAAATAGGTTGATCCGATTATGGTATCATTTGTACTCTTTGGCATAGCCGACGAACATTAAAGATTCATAATTGTTAAATAATCAGAATCATTGAAAATATTGGTCTTTTATATCATATGGTATGCTAAATTAGTCTAAAGCAAGATACTTAAAAAATGTCTTTTAGCAAGACATATGTCATTACCCCTCATTATATTACCCTGCACCAAATCCTGACTTATTAATATTGTTTTTTGAAAAGTATTCATGAAGCAATTATTCTTGTCTGGATATTTATTTGTAAAGTGTTATTCAAAGCTAAATTATTACAAAGTGTGAAGTTATTACTTATAAAATATATTACTCAGTTTTCTCTCAATACATACCCATATATCCTATATTTTGGTTTATTAAACCCTTCATTCTTCCTAGCAACAATCATTCTTCCTAATCTATACACCTTAACGTACCATAAATCGATATAAACATCCCACTTTGGAGTATCATCTTCTTCATTCAAGTCGTTCCTCATCATAGTAAGAAAGCTCATGCATCCTTTTGTAAACAATGGATCTTTTAGTTAATTTTCTTGAAATACTTTTGCAAAGCTTTGTAAAGAATTTATCTTTTTTCTTTTTCCAAGGGAGTCTCCAGAATTAATTAAGTTTTACAAATGACTTTTACAAGACTGATATTATGCAGAGCTTCTCTTGTAATGAATCTTCTTAGGTAGGGCCATTTCATAGGCAAGAAATGAAGGTAAAATGGTAAGGATTAGAATCCTTAAGCTCCTAAGATCATAGAGAACAAGGAAATTGATCACTTCAAAGGATGCTTTTGTTGGATTCAATCTTCAAACAATTAATAAGATTGTGAGTTTGATCCAAGGTAAGACCCAAGAGATAGATGAAACACTTCCCACCAAGTTCCTCCCTTAAAGGGTCATAGCCACCCAAGAAGATTTCTAAAGGAAAGACTCTACTCACTACTCTTGATTAATGACATAAAGATGTAGAGATTTTAGTGAGAGAAAATGGCTATATGCCTTTTCATTTATAATTCAACTCAAGCCGAGTTTACATGGAGGTATTGGGGTCTACAAATACCCAAAATGGGGGAGGGGGGATTGGCTATTACAATAGTGGGGCAAGTGTACCAAAAGGGGGATTACAAATTATCTTAGGAAAATAAATCAAATTACTAAGACAATTATGATCAAGGTGAGTTCTATTTTTTCAGGATTCTTCCCAGTCCTTTTAGGAGGCTTCTAAAAGGCTCTACACCTTTGATGGAGGCCTCGCCACTTGGGAAATCTTAATTGGTATGCCTCATGCTAATTAATCTTAAAGATAATAGTTGTACCCTCCTTAGTTAAGGTCAAATTCTAGATTGCTCCAAAACTAGATTTTTGTGTACACTCCACATATTTGGGTCGTTTCTCTCAATATTTGAATCCAATGCCCACTTTAAGCTTATGAGTCTAAAATATACATCTTAGGGAATATGAAAAGCATGGTATCACTTCATTTAGGCTTTGTTAGGTAAGATTTTAACTTGATGAGTTAGAATTTTTGTCCCTTCAGAGAATCAAAACGCATCCTAACTCAGAATTTTATTAAATCATCCTAAAGTGGACTCTTAGGCTTCACAAAAAAGCATAGATTGCCCCAATTGAACTTTGTTTGAAGGGTAAGAAGCCAACCCGGGGCCAAGTGAATTGCTAGAGCGGTGACTATCTTGATCAAGAAAAGTTGGCTTTGACTTTGGTGAGGATGAAGGTGTAGCCAAGAGTTGGCCAGGGGCTTGGTATGCATCAGCCTCCCCCATCTTGAAAAGGATTTGCCTCAAATCCTCAAATTCGTCCTCCACATAAGGAGCCAAATCACCCACATTAAAAGTGGTGCTCACATGCATGTCTCTAGGTAACTCCAACTTGTAGGCATTGTCCCCAATCCTTTCAAGCACCATGAAAGAGCCTTCCCCTCGAGCCATGAGTTCATTTTGCCTACTAGAAGGGAATATCTCCTTCCTTAGGTGCAATCAAACTAAATCTTTCAGGTTGAAAACCATGGGCTTTTGATGCTTGTTTGCTCTAACCTTATTGACCTTCTCTATTTGAGCGCGAATTTGCTCATGGAGTTTCTTCATTTCCTTAGCTCTCTCTTGGGCCTCAGAGCTGACCCTATGCTCAATGGGAAGAAGAAGAAAGTCTATCGGAGTAAGAGGACTAACTCCATTATAAGCTTTAAAGGGCAAGTGGGATGTATCATAAGTAGTAGCCCGATTATAGGCAAACTCGGCATGAGGAAATTTCAAATCCCATTCTTTAAGGTTCTTGCTCACCAATCCCCTAAGTATGGTAGTTAGAGTTCGGTTGGTAACCTTGTTCTGCCCATTGAATTGAGAGCAACAAGTAGTGCTAAATAAGAGCTTGGTTACCAATAATCTCCATGACACCTCCAAAATGCAAAAGGAATTTGGTGTATCTATTAGAGACAACACTCCTTGGCACACCATATAGACTGATGACTTCCTTGAAGTATAGTGAGCAATGTGAGAAGCATCCTCACTCTTGCAACATGGAATGAAATGGGCCATCTTGAAAAATCGGTTAACCACAACCATGATTGAGTCATGCCCTCTTTGGGTTCGTGGCAAGCCCAAAATAAGATGTATACTAACGTCTTCCCAAGGGCTATTTGGAGTTGGAAGAGTAGTGTACAGTTGTTGATGGAAGGTGCTTTTAACATTATGGTAGATATTACATTTGAAATTTTTTTTATAGACATCACTTGCCATCCAAGGCTAATAAAAGTGCTCCTTCAGAATCTCCATTGTTTTGTTGATCCTGAAATGACCTCCTAATGCAGCATCATGGGTTTCTCTCATAAGTAATTCCCTTAGAGAGCCCCTAGGAACACATAGCTTGTTGTACTTGAAGAAGAACCCATCTTGCGAAGTATAGGGGTCATGATCCTTAAGCTTTGCAATAATTCCTTGGAAATCATCATTTTCCTTGTAAAGTTCTTGGATGGTGTAAAATCCTAATATTTTGGTCTCTAGAGTAGAGAGGAGAGTGCATCTTCTTGAGAGTGCATTAGCAATCACAGTTTCATTGCAATCTTTATGCGTGTAAGTGAAGGAAAATGATTGGAGAAATTTCACCCACTTGACATGCCTTGTATTGAGCTTGGCTTGCCTGTTGATGAAAGGCAAGGCCTTGTGACCTGGATGTATCACAAAGGGGTTTGGCTTAGGATAGTGACTTCAAAGAGTAATAGCCTAAATGATGGCTTAAAACGCTTTATTATAAGTGGAGTAGTTGAGTTTGGGGTCATTCAACTTCTCACAGAAGTAGGCCAAGGGCCGTTTGGCTTGGGTAAGGACCGCCTCAATGCCAACACCATAAGCATCACATTCAACTTCAAAAGGAAGATCAAAGTTGGGAAAAGTCAAGATAGGACTCAAACATAGCCTTTCCTTGATTGTATCAAAGGCCCTTTGGGCGACCTTTGTCCATTTAAAGCTTCCTTTCTTCATGCATTCCGTTAATAGAGCCATAATAGAGCTAAAGTCTTTGATGAACCAGTAGTAAAAAGAGGCCAACCCATGGAAGCTTCGAACATTCGTGATAGAGGTAGGAGTAGTCCAACTCTTGATAGTCTCAACCTTAGATTCATCAACTTGAATTCTCTCACCATACACAACATAGCCACAAAAGACAGCTTGAGGAGTGAAGTTCACACTTTGCAGGCTTGCCATATAACTTTTTTTATTCATACTTAGAAAACTTAAGAGAGGCGTTCCACATGAGATGCCTCATTATTACTATACACCAAGATATCATCAAAATACACCACAACAAACTCCCCAATGAATGGTCTTAAGACCTTATTCATGAGCCTCATGAAAGTACTCAGAGCATTAGATAAACCAAAAATCATTAAAAGCCATTCATAAAACCTATACTGTGTCTTAAGAGTTATCTTCTATTGTCTCCTTCTTTCACCCTAATTTGGTGATAGCCACTCCGAAGATGTATTTTAGAAAAGACCTTGGAACCATGCAACTCATCAAGCATATCATCCAATTGAGGAATATAAAATCTAAACTTGATGGTGACGTTGTTTATGGACCTAGAGTCAACACACATACACCAAGTTCCATCTTTCTTAGGTACTAATAGAGCTGGAACTGAGCAAGGGCTTAAGTTCTCTCTAATGTGCCTACAGTCTAGCAACTCTTGGACTTGTCTTTGTAGTTCTTTTGACTCACTAGGATTGCATCAATAGGCCGGCTTATTTGGCAAAGGAGCTCCCAGCTGGAGATTAATTTGGTTCTAAGTTCCTCTCAAAGTAGGAAGCCCCGGGGGCAAATTACTGGGAAATATATCCACAAACTCTCTTAAGAGTGATTGAGCTAGGAGATGCATGGGTTTCACTCCCTTAGATGTGTTTGATTCCACTATAAGTAAGGTGAATATAGACTTGTTTTGACTAATGACACTTTCCACCCATGTTTCACTCATAAATAGGTTTTTCTTACTTCCCTTCCCTGGTTTAGATTTGAGGGGTTTAGGTGGAGGTAGTAGGGTCAAAGTAAGATTTCGACCCTTGTACTTAAATGCATGTGTATTGGCATGTCCATCATGAATCACATGATTATCAAACAACCAAGGCCTACCAAGTATCAAGTGATATGAATCGATAAGAAAGACATCACATGGTACCTCACCACAATATGGACCAACTGAAAATACAATAAGAGCTTGCTTGGAAACGGTTACCTCACTTCATTTCTTGAGCTATTAGAGAGAATAAGGGTTGGGATGCACCTTGGTGGGTAATTGAAGCTTGTCAAATAGTGTCATGGAAGCTAAATTGCTACAACTCCCTGCACCAATAATGAGCTCACACACCTTGCCTCCTATAGTGCTTCGGGTATGAAAGATTTGCTCTCTTTAGCTTGGTTCATAAGGAGTTTCGTGGATATGGAGTGCTCTTCGAATTACAAGAGTTCACCCACATCTAGAGTGACCAAAGTTTGATCCTCATCCTTGACTTCCTCCTCACCAGTTGCTTCCTCAATAGCTGAGATTTCTTCCACTTCTCTAATTGTTCAGTTGGGATAATCCACTTACAAGTGTCCATAACCTTGACATTTAATGTACTTTTTACCCTCCAACCTCTTTGGTGGTTTTCACTAGAAATCCCTTTACCCTTGTCAAGGGCTTTGACGGGTGTAGGGGTAGTGTTAACTTTGTTATGGGAGGGGTAACCCTTGGGGGTACTTTGAGGGAGAATAGAAGAAGTGGTTTGAAAGGGTTTTTGACCCTTTAGTTGCTTCTTAACTTTGATGGCTAGGTGGCATACATCATCAAAGGATAAGTAAGGTTATAGATCCACCTTGTCAGCAATACTAGGAGATAACCTCTTGATGAACCTAGCAATCTTGAGTTCAGGTTCTTCATCCAATCCAACCCTCATTTGGAGTCGTTCAAACTCGCTAATATACTCTTCTACCTTTAGATTCTCTTGGTTAAGAGAGGTGATCTTGAGGTAGAGCTCTTGTTTGTAAGAAGGTGGTAGGAATCTCTTGTCTATACACTTTTTGAGTTTGGAACAAGTTTTGATTTTGGATTTGGCTTCTCTAGCCCTACTCGCACTACAAAAATATTGATTTTTAGTAGCAATTTATTTGTGGCATATGTAAATGTGCTACAATAATCCTAAAATTATAAAAATATAGCAGCAAAGGAGATATTGCCACAAAAAAGGGGTATATTGTAGCAATTAGTGAAATATGCCACAGAAATATATTGGCGGGCGCGGTACGTTTTGGGTGAATAGAAATTCCCTCTTTTTTAAAAAAATTTGGTAAGAGTTTGGCATAGCTTTATTTCCTAATTCCTAGAACTACCTGTGCTTCAACCCTCACGAATCCCACATCCTCAAGCTTCCCCAATTCTAGTATGGTTTCCCAAATCCTCAAGCTTTCTAATTCTAGTCAGGGTTCCCAAATCCTCTAGCTTCCCAATTGTAGTCTGGGTAGGCGTTGGTTGTTTATAAGTCGCGTATATAAAGAGTTTGCTTTGTCAATTCATTCATCATCCAAAATCGAATGATTCTACATAGATAACGAGCCCGAATTGAAGTTCTGTGAAATTTAAAAGAGCCGGATATGTGTATTGTTCCACTTTCCTGTCAAATTCGAATTGGAAATCCCTAATTTTGATGAGCATAGTCTTTTTCTGAATATGATTAGGGTTAACGATTCGAGTTGTTCCTGAATGCGATAAGTACAGGTGATACTATTCTTCTAATTTGTTTATGAATTCGAATGAGAATCCCAAGTTGTTCTTCGTTGAACTTTTTTTTTTCTCGAATGCTTGTGGGTTTGCAGGCATTTTCTTGAAATTCAGTCTACTGTTTCTCTAATTGGGTTAAAAATCAGTTCTTCTCCTCATTATCAAGTACTTGCTGTTGGAAGGTAATTCTTGCTTCTTTCTCTCATTTTAAGTTTAGTATTTGAAACTAGGTTTTCAATGCTTGTAATTTGTTCTTATAACTTTTTTTGGGATCCCTATTGTATCATTATTGTTGATGTTTGGTTAGAAATATAAAGCTATTGATGTTATTGCTTCATTTGAATGGTTATTTATGACTTTATGGGGCATATTTTAGTAATTGCTATGTAATATACTAATGTAGACAGTTGCTATAATTCCCTTTTAGACTTGTGGACTTTGGGTATTTTTAGACTTGCTTTGTAATATACTATTATATCAAATTCTCTGACTTGTGGACTTTGGGTATTTTTAGACTTGCTCTGTAATATACAGTTCCCTCTCCTGTTATGAATAGATATCGTGATTTCAAAATATTCTTGTTAATGCTTACATGTGTCATTATGAAGTTCTTATTTTACTTTGGTTGGTCCTATTGTACAACAATGATGTCGACAACCTTAAGTGGGAAGGATGGTTTCAAGGGCTGACTTGTCTAGTACATTAAAAAACATTGACGAAAACAAAAGCTGAAACTGTGGCAATGAGTCCAAGGGTGTTAAAATTCCTTTGTATTCTTTCGTGGGTGTCCAATGGGTAGTTGTTTGTTTGATGAATTTCTTGGGGTTGAGGTTGAGACTGAGGCAGAGGCAGAGGTTGAGTTTCAGTATGCATTTGCTTGTTGCTCGTATGCATCACAAGCCGATAGCCTATCTCCTCCTGTGTGTGAAAGAGAATTAGTCATATCATTATGCCGTTTCATGTTATCAATAAAACTCACAGTTTATTTGATTAATCTAAAAATAATTAGAATTGTGTCAAACCCTCTAAATGAAATTGACTCAAAGATTTGCCTAGCCAATATTGATTGTTACTAGACAAATCTATAATTATGAGTATGTATTCCTGAAAACATTCTAGGAAGACAGACTCACAAGTGCTTATCATTTGTTTAGAGAGTTCAAGTTGAAGCTTGATCAAATCCCACGCTGTAAACCTTATTTATTCCCGATGTTCAAGTCTCCCTTGTTAGCATCCAGCAGCACTTTCACTTTCACATTGCTAGAGTTCATTGCTGCTAGATGCAACGGTGTATTCCCATTCAAATCTTGTTCATTAATTAGCCTCCCCATTGCTGGTATCTTGAGCAATTCCATGCCATCCTCATAATCTCTCAAGTCCATAAAGTGTAGCACCGTCTTACCACTCTTGTCACAGATTGTTAGAGACTTAGGACAGTAAAGAAGGATTGCACGAACAACTTGTAACTGTCCGAGGCCAGCTGCTCTTCGTAAAGGGGTAAGGCCAGTATTATCGTATTATCGTATAGAAAAGCACAAGATTTGTCTATCTTTAGTATTGTTTCTGCATGGTCGTGTTTATTGGCTTTTGCTGCATAGTATAAAGTTGTTCTCTTGTGATTGTCTGCTTTCTTTGCTAGCTCTGGCTGTTTCTCTAGTAACAGTTTTGCAGAACTCTCTGCATTACAACATGTTTGATGTAATTAGTGCTAAGTCAAAATGTTCTTTCCTTTTTTTAAGCATACCGTATCAAATAACTCAAGTATAACTCAATTACTAGAAATGTCATGCAGTCGCATTTTGTGTTTTAATTCATGATGTTAGGATTGCAAATATCGGAGTATCTAATCATTTGTGACTTTATATAACTAAATTGTGGGTTGCAGATATCAGCTGATTATATATGTGAATTTAGTTTTTATAATTGTTTTTTTGGACAATGTTTACAACTTATCTATATACAGTCACCTTTTAATATTTTGTTTAATTTTCTAATATTGGCCCCCTTATAATATCAAATGTTCAATGTGGTAATTTATTTCTATGTAAGGAGTAATTAGTTTATATTTTAAGTGATAGATGAATAGAGATCGACGTTGGATGAACTAGAAGAGTTATAGATGTAGACAAAAGCCAGAGTATATAAATGGGATTAATAAATTTCTTCACTTTGCATTTGCCAATAAGGCTAAGGAGGGGAAAATTAGATGTCACTGTGTCAACTGTGACAATTTTTTCATCAAAGTTGAAAATTACTTTTGTTTCATTTATTACACGACGGAATATTGGGAAATCATAATCCATGGGAGTTTCATGGGGAAAAATCAGCTGTTGAAGAGCATATCAATGAAGATGATGAGGATAAAAGTGATGCAAAAGAGTGTGTAGATCCAAAAGAATCAAGAGAAGCCATAGATGAGACATTTTCTATGTTACATGATATGACAAATACTAGAGCTTTTTCTATAATGATTGAATTTGAAAGGTTAGGAGGTCCTGGTATAAGTGAGTCACCTGAATTACTTAAGAAATTTGGTATGCTAGTTAGAGACGCTGAGAAAGAGCTATTTCTAGGTTGTGAGAAATTCTCAAAGTTGGAGATTATGGTACATCTGCTTTGTATAAAGTGTCTTTGTGGTTGGAGCGACAAATCTCTCACGATGATACTTGAACTTTTAAAAAAGGCATTTCAGTTTGATGATACTTCTCCAAAGAAAGCATATGAAGCGAAAAAGTATACTCGTGAGCTTGGGTTGAGTTATGTGAAGATTGAAGCTTGCAAAAATGATTGCATACTTCATTGGAAGGAGCACGAACATATAGAAAAATGTCATAGATGTATCATCCTTAGTGTAAGGATAAGAGGGAAGAGGGTGATGATAGTGATGATGAAGGTGAAATAAGGGGAAAGGGAAGGAATGTTCCTTATAAGGTATTACGTTACTTTCCTCCTATACCAAGGTTACATAGATTATTGATGTCTGCTAAAATAACATCTCACGTGCGATGACAGAAGGATAACCATCCAGATGGTGGGATTTTATGGCATCCAGCTGATGCAAAGGCTTGGAAGTCATTTGATGCATCTTTTCCACATTTTACATGAAATGCTCGAAATGTGAGATTGGATTTATGTAGTGATGGGTTCATTCCATATGCAAACATAAACTCAACATATATAGCATTTGGCCTGTTTTTCTAGTTTCTTATAACTTGCCACCTTGGATGTGCATGAAAAGGTCATATACTATGTTAAATATGATCATTCCTGGTAAAACTGCTCCTGGAACCGATAGTGATGTGTATCTACAGCCGTTGATTGATGAACTTAAGATGTTATGGGAAGTTGGGGTAGATACTTATGATGCTTTCAAAGCGGTATATTTTACTTTGCATGCAACCTTGTTATGGACAATAAATGATTTTCCTCCCTATGGCAATCTCTCTGGGTGGAGTGTGAAAGGACGTTTAGCTTGTCCTATATGTAATGAAGATACATGGTCAAGATACTTGCCTCATTGGAATAAACAATGTTACATGGGGCATCGTAGGTTTTTGGAGCTTGATCATAGATGAAGATATGATGAGAAATCTTTCGATAACTCATTGGAAGTGGATCCTCCTCCTAAATATATGTCTGGGGCTGATGTTCTTGAGTAGATTGACAGCTTTGAAAATATCAAAGTTTGGGAAGGTTGGGGCTAAGAGGAAATGAACAAAACCTAAGTTGGTTTATAATTGGGAAAAGAAATGTATCTTCTTTGAATTAGCATATTGTAGTAAGAACTTGGTTCGTCATAATTTAGAAGTTATGCATATTGAGTATATATGTGAAAGCATATTGGGTACCATCATGAATATACCGGGAAAAACAAAGGATAATTTAAACTCTCATTTGGATTTGGTAGACTGTGGAATTAGAAAGAGCTTGCATCCTAAGAAGGTTGGGGACAAATACGAAATTCCCAAAGCAGCATTTGAATTAAGTTTGAATGAAAGAAAGGATGTATGCAGATTTTTAGCTGATTTGAAAGTGCCAGATGGATATTCATCGAACAAGGGTCGATGCATAAATGTTAGTGAGGGGAAAATAACAGGATCATTAAAAAGTCATGATTGTCACGTTTTTATGCAAGACTTACTAGCACCTGCCTTCTATGGGAAATTGGATAAGGATGTGTATGAGGCTCTTGTAGAGTTGTCTTTATCCTTTAAACACTTATGCTCAAAGGCATTGAAGGTGGAGGTGCTAGAGAGGTTAGAGAAGAGCATTGCTATTACTCCTTGCAAATTAGAACGTGCCTTTGTTCCTTCTTTTTTCGACATCATGCTGCATTTGACTATCCATTTAGCTTTAAATTTGCTAGACCTGTTCAGTATCGTTGAATGTACCCATTTGAAAGGTATTATGATTTTTAATTTTTTTCTATTTTGACAGCATATACTAATGTTTGGGATCATATAGTGTATAATTTACAAACTTTGGCTTGTGGTTAGGCTCATGCATACATTGAAAGGATATGTGCACAATAAAGCTCATCCTGAAGGGTCAATGGCAGAAGCATATATTGTCGATAAGTGTTTAACATTTTGTTCAAGGTATTTGCATAGAGCCGAGACTAGGTTTAATCGTCTGGATAGGAATGAGGATGGAGGAGGAAGCCAACATCAAGGACTATCGGTTTTCATGAAGTTAGGGAAGCCATTAGGTCAGGCAAATATCAAAGTCCTTTCATATGACGATCGGGATCGTGCTCACCTCTATGTGCTAAGAAATTGCGAGGAAGTAAGACCTTTCAGGGAGTAAGACATTTAGAATGTGAATGGATATTATAATTTTGTCTAATTTTCCATTATAATAAATGTTGATTGTGTTTGTGTTCATAGGGAGTATGAAAGTATTGATGCATCACAAAGATGTAATTTTAACAAGTGGTTCGAAGATCGAGTAAGTAAATACGATAACTATATATGTAATACACACAATTAATTTATAAAGATAGTTGTCAAACCCATTTTTTCCTTTTTCCCCCCTTTTTTAGATTACCCAATTACGGAATCAACATGATGAAAGAGCAAGTTATGAACTCACTCTTAATTTTGGCGCAGTGTCCTCTAAAGAGAGTTCTTTGTTATGATGGATATATCGTGAATGGGTATAGATTTCATACAAAAGCACAAGCTAGAAACCTTAGCACCCAAAATTGTGGTGTTTTGGTTAAAGGTGATGTGCAAAGCGGAGAAAAAGACTACCATGGTATATTATAAGAGGTTGTTGAATTGGAGTATGATAGCAAGTATAAAATTGTTCTATTTAAGTGTGACTGGTTCGATGTAGGTACTGAAAATCTAGGAATCAAACGAGAAGCATATGGCATAACTTCAATTAATGTAAAACATTTTCTAAAAAAAAATGAGCCATATATCTTAGCTTTTCAAGTTGAACAAGTATATTATGTGAGGGATCACATTCATTAAAATTGGCGAGTGGTTGTGAAAACAAATCCTCGTAATTCCTATGATATCCCTTCTGAAGATGAAGATGAGGAAGCTAAATCAAATGTGGATGGTGGTGAAGCAGTTGGAGAAGCATATTTCCCACTGGCTAATGATGGCACAACGTCGTTGGCCAGGGTTGATGTGAATCCAGATGTGGTGGATGTAGCAATTGTGACACAAGAGTTGCAGCGACATAAGAAGAAAGGCAAAATGCAAGCTCTTGATGATAGGAGTGAATCTGAGTTAAGTGATGAAGAAGACATGCTATTATTTGCTGATGAAACTGAGAATGAGCCACTTTCAAGTGACATCATTAATTAAACTTGTCACTTGCTAACGATAGTATTATTGTTGAAGTTTTTTTAGTAGTTGGATAATTCATGGAAAACACGTCTAATAAGTGTTTATGTGTGATTCAGTCATTATTTCGTCTTTTTTATATATATAGTAGTTATTTTCTTTGTTTTTTCGGAGCAAATTAAAGGTAAGAGCAACTGTGCGTAGTAAATTCTCGTAGTCTATCCAGGTATTCGGACACTGCAGCTGCTGCTACTGCCTGTGCAGTGCAGTCGTACATTGCAGCAGCTGCTGCTGCTTGTGCAGTGCAGTTAGAGATTGTGTTTTCTTTCTTCTATGCTGTTTGAGTTTGCTAGGTATCCTTGCTTTAGTTATTTGCAGTTTTCTCTTTTACATGCTCCTCTTTAACAAGATGCAAATGTATAACTTAAATCTCAATGTCATTGGTAAGTATTATTCTATTCATATCTTTTCATTAAGAAATTCATTAAAAATTTTGTCTGTGTAATTTTATCTAACACTTCTACTTACGTTATTATTGTAGATCAATCATGCATATCACTTTGGACACTTGATGAAGTATGGAAAAACCTGAAAGGATTTCAAATTCATCTGGTGCTAGAGACCCAAGAACAGCATCAATGAATATGAAAGGCAACATCAGTGGACTATTGAGAAAAATAAAAGGAAAGTTATGGAACTTGGAATACAAAGGACAATAACATCAATGAGAAGAACCAATGAAACTATCCAAAGGCCAAGTGAGGAAAATAGTGACGAAGGCAATGAGCACAACCCCATGGAATATGAAAGATTGCATAAAGAATTTGAGGATGTTCCTTCTTATACTCCAAGAAACAGTGTGCATAAGACTTCATTTGAAGGTCATGTGACTAAGGTCAGCTCAGGTAATGGTCATGACAATTAGATGTGTTTGGTACACAAATTGAAAAATCACATTGGATTTTTATGTCATTTTAATCATCTGTTTGTTATTTTTTTATTCTCTATATTAGGTAAAATGCACAAACCTACAGGATCAGGTTCTGGACATAAAAATGAACTATTGTGTTTTTAGGTGAAGCTGGATTTGATACTTTTGTTTAATTATGTAATAAACTATTGTGTTACTTATTTAATTACGTATGTAGGTGAAAGAGTTCATGTTAAGTTAAATGATAATGCACGTGCCAACGCAAGAAGCAGTTTGCGTATGCCTATATAAAACACAAGTGCCAAGGACAAGATCATCTCTTTCACGTAGAGAGAATGGTTCAAGTTACTTCCATGATAGGGGTAACCCAAGATAAGATCTCTCTTGATTGAATTTTAGCTTTAATTGGAGGATTTGTGACTGTTTTTCTTGGTTAGTATCCAACTTCTTATGTTCAGGAGTGATTTGCAACAATCATCCCCCTTGCCCACATGTATTTCTTTTTCCTTATCTCCCTTTAAAATGCAAACTTTTCATTCATGACCGCGAAGCACTAAAGACTCCACAACTCACTAGTTGGAACCAGATGTCATAGGGATTCTGCATATGATATTAGACTTTCGTTTCACCTTAGGCTTATGCCCTTTGTTTACTTATTTATCAAATTATGGTAGTTATGTTTTGATACTTTAGAGAATGGAAATGTGAAAGTAGAGCGCTATTGAGTGTGTGACCATTCCAATTCTTTCTAGGACTACAATATTGGCAATTGAATTGCCAAACAGTGTCGTACCATCTTAGGGCTGCATCCTTTCTGGTAATTTATGCTATATTGGTCATAATTCTTCATATGAGCAAATTATTTCGTAATAAGTGTGTAACTTGGTTTCTATTGTTGAGCATATGTGTAGCTACATGACAGCAGTTTACTTAAAAGTAATACAATAAGCCTCATGACTTCGTCAGTTGAAGTCATCCCAGCAAGATGCTAACACTGTTTATTTTGTTTTTATAATCATGGAGTGTAACTTTTATGTGCAGCATGTGTACATGTGCAGCTACATGATACCAAGATGCTAACTAGTTCTTATAATTATAATCATGGAGTGTAACTTTTAAATGTAGGTACAGATGTGGATAACATTACACACCAAAGCAATGAGGAACAAAACCAAGCTAATGCATCTGAGAAAAGAGGTTTTTATTGCTTTGCTTTTTTTTCAAACTAATAATATAGAAGGTTACATAATCACCGTACTTATATTATTCTATACTTCAGCTTCCTCACCTAAACATGGGAAAACAAAATGTCAAAATTGGAAAAGGAAAAGGGAGGCTGATTAACGACAAATGGAGATTGAACTCCCACTAGAACTCAAACGCGTTGTCGGAAGCAATAACACTCAATTTATTAGTGAGACTAGCTACTTGATGAAACAGTGCATGCCATTGGATATGGAGAAGCGGGACCATATACACGTAGATAAGAAAAGAAAATTCTTTATGAAGATGAAGGTTTTTTCCCCTTAGACTACCTTGATCTCATCCTCCCTCTCAATATTTTATCATTAACATTTTGTATTATATATGTAGGATATGTTTAAATTGCCTCAAGGTTGTGATGTTGAAAGGGCAATAGAGTGTAGCTACAAGGTTGGGTATAGGAAGTGGTGTTATGACTTGAGGCAAAAAGCGTATAATGACTATAGTACTGTAGCTGACCGTCAAGATAATCCTCCCAAAGAAGTGGATCTTGAACAATGGAAATGGTTGGTGAATTTTTGGGACAGTGATAAGTTTAGAGTAAGTTTGTGACTCTCTTCTTTTCTAGCACACAAATTAGGCTATCTTTTTATCATGTACTAAATATGATTGTTTACTCCTTTCTCTGTTTTTACCATTAGTTTAGCATCATAGTGAGATCAATACTAAAAGTCAGTAATCTCAAAAAATGCCAGCAAAAGTTGGAACGAAGTCAATTGCCAGTACTTTCTATGAGATGGTAATAACTTCTTCTGGCATTACATGTCACCTATTCTTTGAGTTCAATGCAAAGTTCCTGGTCTTCATTCGTCGCACTGGTCTATGTTGTCCTATTTCTTCTTATAACCCACTTTCATGCTATTGAACATCAAATTCTTATGAATTTAATTTGTCAAAAATCAACACCAATAGATATAATATGCATCCACAATAAAAAAAAATAAAAAATAAAAAAAGGGGGACTTCTAATGGATAGCACGAACAGGTGCACATACAAAAAAAAGGGGGTCAAAGGGCTCATATGATAACAAATCGGCCCACCCATAACAACAAACCAAACCCAAAAATCATGACACCTCTAGCATGGATTATAATGGGCCCTTTTTTAAAAAAAGTATATAAAAATAAAAAGGAAAGCAATGAGCCTTGTGTTGATTACGTGAACCCCTTGCCTTCAATTAAAATTGTTAACAATTAAAAAAAATGGGAAAGCAAACTCACAAGGGAAATAGAGGCACGTGCTATTCCAAATTCCTAGATTCTGTCACAGCAAAAAGCAATGGGCATTTAATTAAGGGAGGCTCAAACTTTTTTTTAATTATATTTGTTAACAGGCACAATAGGGAAAGCCATTAATAGTCATGGGTCCCCACATGTTCCCACTAGCTCCTTCCCTATACTGAAATGTACAGTAACTGCCTTGCTTCTTTGTCATTATAAAAGGGACGAAGAAAAATAAGGCCAGGGGGACTTTTTTTTTGGATTGCTTTCTAAAAATAAAGGGAGGGCAAACGTAAAAAAAAAAGAAGAAGCAGAAGCTCTGCAAAAAGAAAGCCAAGAGAAAGAAGAGAGCCAGGGTACAACATAAAGCCCAGAGCAAGCAAAAATCACTATGAGGAAGAAGGAGACGTGCAAGCAGAATTGAACAAAAAAATTTACACAGAGTTCGGATAGCATCGTCTTCAAGTTCTGGTCGGCAAAAACTGAAGGTAAAATTACAATGAAGTATGGATGTTTGTGTGATCATAAAAAAATCTCCGACCCCTGTTCTCACGTCTTCCATAGAGGTAACCAAAAGAGATGGCGTGTAAAAAAAAAGAAAAAAAGAAAAGAGTCTCAAGTTGGGTTCAAGATTTAGTCAAAATTTTGGATTATATCAGATCTCATGTTAAAAAAAATGAGATCATGTCGAATCTAGATTCCTACGGGAATCATAAAATTATGGATCTTGCCAGATCCTGGTTCCTGTCGGAACCATAAAGGGTATGCTTGATGAAAATTGAGTAGCAATTAGTTAGTTATTCTTTAGCCACATTGATCGAGTATCATGCATCATCTTACCTTCTGTTAAAACTCCCAAAGAAAATGAAGAGGTGATTTGTTGATGCAGAAGAATACGATGAGGTTATTAAGAAAAGAGACGGAGGAATGAGTTAAAGTAGTATTTATAAGATACGGTTTCATGAATCTATTAGTTGGTAGAGTCATGAACGTAGAAGGAAACTATCGTATCCAGAATTCTGTATTCTGTTCAAGATATTATAAGCCTAAACCAATTCACCAAAATAAAAATAAATAAATAAATAAGGGGTTAAGAGGCTTTTGCCTATAAATTAGGAACTGGGAATTAGTACTTTGTTGAAGGCCAAAAAAAAAAAAGCCTTTTGCCAAGTGAAGCAGAGCCTCTGTTCGTGAAAGTAGAGCAGACAAAAAAAAGGGAGAAGCCCCAAGGCCATCCTTTACAAACCGGTTCATCTTTTACAAAATCATTCTTCACTTACAAAATGGTACTTTTTACCATAAATTCTTCCCCTTCCCCCCCCCCAAAAGGGGGAGGCTAAGATCAAGTGTTTCTAGCACGGTTCTGATCTAAATAATTAATATGGATGGTACACGTAAACCATGGGAAAACGAGTATAAATTAATGTATTTACTTGAGCAAAATTCATAAAAAAAATAATAAAAATAATAAAAATAAAAAAAAGAAGTAAAATAAAATTATGCCTAAGTCAAATACCAAGAACTACGTCGATTTGATCCCACTAAGGGTACGTAGGAAACCCGTAAATAAATTTCGGGTGCAATCGCAAGTTAAACAAAATTAATGGACCGACCCCATTAAAGGTTAAGTTGGCAAATAAAAAAAAAATCATGAAGTAGCTAAAAATATAACTTAGCCTTTTTTTTATAAAAAAAGTCCAAGTACCAAAATTAAATCAAAAATTATCCTAACACACATAACTTAACCAAGATAAAAATAATAAATTAGATCAAATAATATTAAAGAACTACGACTGGTTTGATCCTCTATAAAAGAGGTACATAGGTAGCTCACGATAAATAAGTGGGTGCAACCCAAATTCCAAATTAAATTAAATCGCCCGTGTCCTAACCTGCACATGAAGAAGGTGTACGTGTAGTACCCTTCCTAGAAGGTGCCTATACGGACACTATCTGATGAAATTAAGCTTGGATAACGGCTGACTCGGCATACAATATACATGTCGACCCAAATTATATAAAGTCTTATTAATGCCAAAAAAAAAAACAAAGAAGGGAAATAATAATACAGACTGAGTCGGAATCGAAAGGTGGCCTCCCGAGAGGGGGATGTAATTAAGGAGATTTATCCTCTTGAATAGGGTTGTACTCAAAATAAACCGATGTATATTTTTTTTATATACGTCGGAAAGTTATGTTGTGCATATTATTTATTTTATTAAATTTTTGCCCAACATAATTTTTGGGATGCTCGGTGGGACCCTATTTTCCTTTTCATCTCCGATTTGTATATTATTGACTAATATTTATTTTCTTCTCTTTTGTTCTGTTTGTTTTTGTGTGAAGTTCAAAAACAATGGCACCTCAAGTCACCGTTAACTTCAATGAGCTTCCCGTCACTTTTGTGATCAAACGTGGAATGTTCTAGGCTAGGAAGAATGTGCACGTGGTCTTCACTGTTGGGCCACGATCCATCCTGGCCGAGTTTCCATTGTCAAACTCAATGGAACCTCTTAGGGGCCTTGAAAGGGCAAGCAGGCCCGCCCCGAAGGCCGACAAACCGCTTACAAAGAAAGCGGTGAAGAACCTAAAACGCAACAAGCGTAGAAGCGACAAGCGTCGTGCCAAGTCGGCTGCACCTAAGCTAGCTCCATCACGGGCCTTGGAGCTAGCCAAGACGACCTTGAGGAGGGCTTTTCAGCAAAGGTTATCCTCTACGGCGTGCCCCTCAATGGCTAGGTCGTTCAATCCGGTGCTGACTCCATGCCCCAGCCAAATGCCAAATCTGAGGGGAACCTACATAAGGAAGCACCAACAGCCCGAGCGACAATCCGACCAAGGCAAGCTCGGGTCCCTCATCTGGCGCCGAGGCATGCTCAGGTCCCTACTTTGGCCCCAAGGCAAGCTCGGGTCGCTAATTTACCCCTGAGGCAAAATCAAGTTCCTTCATCAAGCTCAATCTACACTTGGGCTCCTGCATCCACCAGGAAGGGGGCAAAGACAAGCAAAAAACCCCCAACCTCGAAGACCCCCAATAACCCATTTGGGGAAGGAACCTTAGGAGTCAAGAAGGCTCCTCAAGTTCGCCCTACAAGGCGGATTCTTATTGGGACTATCCCTGTTGATATTCCCGTAGCCGAAGTCATGATGACCTCGTATTCAGAGGAGGAAATAATACCTAAAACTGCAAAGGTTAAATTTGTTAAACCTTCAACCTCAAGCACCTCCACTATGGTGCCGAGACTTTTGCAGGTCACAACCACTACTCCTCCTCAAAGCCTTACAAAAGGTAGGAAGATTTTACTTCCTAGGCCACAAAAATCAAAGTGATTTAACCTTTGAAGGGATCGAGTCACAGGCATACAGCGGCCCTATCATAAGATCAAGGGCCAAAGCATTATCATATGCCGAGGTGGCCTTACAATCTTTAGCCACTACCTTTCAGCAGGACAAGGACCAACTGAAAAGACAAGATGAAGTTACAAGGCCTGCCTTTTCCCAAGAAGAAGCGGCATCCACCATCATCCTATAAGAGCAAATCAGCGAGGATGATCAGGCTGAAAACATACCGGTCTTGGTTACCAGCACGCTGAGCCTCGAGGAGCAAATGCAAGAGTTGTAAAGGAAACTTGCAGAAAAAGAGGCTGAAATAGCTAACCTTGCTATGCGCCTTGAAAATAGGGAGCATGAAAGGACTAATGAGGTTAGCAGTAACAACACAGTTATCACTCCACAAGATATCAAGGAGTTGGTAGCTCAAGGAATCAGAGAGCATCAAGCAGCCATGAATCCCCCAGTGTTGGGGTATAGGAGCCCATACCTAAGTCACTACGACTCGGTTCCTTTCCCCAAGGGTTACCAAAAGCCAAACTTTGAAAAGTTTGATGGAATAAATGGGTCACCGCATGAACATTTGGCCCATTTTTATTCAGCCTGCGGTGAAACTGCCTTAAATGACCCGTTGTTGATCAGGCAGTTTGTACAGTCCCTCAAAGGAGCCGCGTTTACATGGTATACCCAACTTCAGCCTAGGTCATTACACACTTGGGATGACCTCCAATGGGCATTCCTAGCCCAGTTCGTGAGTTCAAAGCGAAGAGTTTCTATAATAGACCTTGCGGATACTCACCAAAGACCAAACGAAAGTGTTAATGATTTCATCATGAGGTGGAGAAGCTTAAGCTTGCAATGCCCAGAAAAGCTAAGTGAGCAATCAACAGTTCAAATGTGTGCAAACAATTTAGACCCTAAAGTCGCTACATATGTTGGTGCTACTGAGCCTCAAAACTTTGATGCTCTCGTATCTAAGGCGAGCAATGTAGAAAGACAACTTGCTCGTCAGAAAGCCATACAACCCAAGAGGGAAGAAATCAAAAGGCCAAACAAGAAGGGAGAGTCAATGGCTACGTTTGTCAGAGCAAGCCTAAAGCCAAACAATGGCGAAAATTTCAACAACGGTAAAGACAAACAAGAAGAGGGAGCTCGACGACTCACCCTCCAGGAAAGAAAAGAAAAGAAGTATCCCTTCGACGATGATGATGTTCAAGGGATATTTGATGAGTTAATGGCTGCAAAAGCCCTTTCTCTTCTAGAGCCAAAACGACCTGCCGAGGTCAATATGACAAATGATCCTAAGTATCTAAGGCAAGCATACGATCATTAGTCACCCCTTAAAAGATTGTTATGTCTTCAAAGAAATAATCGAAGATATGATTAGAAGGGGAGAAATCGAGATAGAAGGGGCTCCAGCCAAAGGACCCACCGCATCGTCAAATGCAACCTCAACGGTGGAACAGAGGGATGAATCTCACCCATCATCGTCAGAAACTAATCAAGGGATCCCAACGGTGTCATTACCACCTCATGCGGTCCCCATCAAGTTCATTGTTGATGATGATGTAGCAATAGTATGGGCGTATCCAGATATGCCTGCACCCTCACCAGGAGCACCCACCTTATATGATTTTTACCTAGACCCAAGTCTGGAGGCATGGGCAACATCAGAAGATGAGCATGATGATAACTTTGGGTGGCAAACTTACTCTAGCAGGCGATCATTTTAGCAGGGCATAGTTTGTGCTTCTCAGTCCCCAGGAGTTAAAATAAGAGGACAAAAGCCACCTCAAAAGAAAAACAAGAAAAAGAAGTCAAGGGCCAAAAAGAAGCCAGACTTATCTTCTGAAGAGGAGTATGTGCAACCGGTTAAGACCCCGTTCACTTTAAGTGATTATATCCCTAAAGGTTTTTTTGGTAGTGACTCCTCGGATGATGACCCTGAAGAAGGGGAAATAGCCCAATGTTGCATGGTTTCGTGGGCTGATGAATGTGAAGAAGCGAATGCCATTCTCGCAAACACCGCTCAAGAAGTGGATCAAATAACTCTTCGATCTGGTCGTCAACTCCAACCACCGAAACCAGCAGGGAAAGAGGAGAAAAAAAAAACGACACTAGAGATACCACTAATATCGGATGACGACAAAGAAAAGGGTGGTGAGGAAGTAATTCCCTCGAGCTCAAATAGCCAGGGAACTGCTGAGAACAGATAAGCAACTAAAGATTCCAAGAAGGATCTTCCTGCCACAACCCCTTTTCAAGTTCGTCAAGGGTCTCATAAGGAAAAGGTTCGTTATGATGTCATTTCTCATCTCAAGCGAATCCCAGCGCGCCTAAGTGTCTATGACGCCTTACAAATGTCCAGAGAGCTAAGAAGGGAACTTATACAAGCATTAATGGACCCCGACGACTACAAAGATCAAGTTGATCCTATTGAAGTGGATGAGGTGTTATCATATCCTTTAAACCGATGTGTTGCATGCATGGATTGTGTAACATTCTCTGATGAGGATCTCCAGTTGGGGTCTGCAAATCATAAAAGGCCTCTGTATGTCACCGGTAGGATTGGAGATAAAAGAATAAATCGGATCCTACTTGACTGTGGTTTTGCAGTCAACCTTCTTCCATTGAGGGTATTAAGTACAATAGGGATAACTCCAAATCAGTTGTCCCCAACTTTGTTCACAATACAAGGGTTTAATCAGGTAGGGCAGAAAGCCTTAGGCACTATTGCTTTGAAAGTTGAGCTAGACAACCTCTACGCAGATGCTCTCTTTCATGTAATAGATGCTGATACTTCTTATAACGCCCTACTCGGTCGGTCGTGGCTCCATACTAGCAAGGTTATTGCCTCGACTCTTCACCAATGTTTGAAATACACTGACGAGCATGGCAATGAGAAAACAATCCGTGGGGACACGAATCCTTTTCATGGGGAAGATGTTAATTATGCTGATGCCAAGTTTTATAAATCAGTGGATTCTGGAACCTCCCAAGTTCTTTTTGCCCAAGAAAAGGACAACCAAAAAGAGAAACCCAAGGCCCTTACTTTGCCCCAAAAGGTCATTCGGGTTGTCAATAGTTACGCTAGTGAAGCTAAGAAAGGTCAGTTTCCACGATCAAAGGTGTTGTTCAAATACACACCTAAAGACAAAAGAAAGGACGGCCAAAAGGCCCTGACTCTAGTGAAGGATATTGTGAACTCTCTTATCACGAGTTATACTTTTCCCCTCCGAAGAATTAATCAGTCGGTACCCAAAGAAAATATGGTCATAAGAACATCACTCGGCAACAAGAGAGTGGTGTTAAGGGAAAACCTTTCAAAGCCTCCAATAGGAGCATCCTCTTCAAGCGGTTCATCTCCAGGAGGGCCATCATCATCAAAGTGGAGCAAGAAGAATAAGAGAGGACTTGCCAAGGAAAACCAAAAATTGAATATTTCATTTGAAAGTGGAGTCCTAAAGGGATCATTGCAAGAGAATACCTTCGGAAATTTTCAAATATCCAATGATGGGGGGATTCTCAAGACTCATACCACAAATGATATGGTCTTTACACCCCGAGAACAAGAGATGTTTTCCCAAAACGAGCAAGTCCAACCCCGAATCTCAGTGTTTCAAAGACTTGGTAAAATCAATGAACCCAAGCAAAAGAATGTTCGAGTCAGAAAGCAGAAAAAGTGGAAGCTGAAGAAGAAAAAGCAACAGCCTAGAAGCTTCGTCTGGGTTCGGGGCCAAAATGATGTTAGCCAAATTGAGCAGGTGGAGCAAGTTAATGTTGTGTCTGTGGCAGACGAGGAAGATACTCAAAACTTTGAATTTCCTTGTCAAAAGGTTCCCAAGCATCACAGGATCGATATGCTAAATTGTAAAGGGAGTGATGAAGTCCAAGTTCACACTTATTCATCTAAGAGATTAGATGGTGACTCAGTTGCTATAAAACAAGGATCCTCTGAGGATTTTATCGAAATTATCCAACCAGCACCACCAGAAATGGAAGAGGGTGGTCAAGCAACAATCGATGAGCTTCGAGAGATAAATTTGGGCACAACTGATGAACCCAAGCCAATTTTTGTGAGTGCCATGTTAAATAATGAAGAGGTGGTACAGTATGAACAACTCCTTCGGGAATACAAGAATGTATTTGCTTGGGGATATCAAGACATGCCAGGCTTGGATCCAAGTGTCGCTGTCCATAAGTTAGTTGTTTCTAAAGGAGTAAAGCCGATAAAGCAACCTCAACGACGCTTTCATCCTAAACTGACAATTCAAATAAATGCTGAGGTTGACAAGCTCATAAAGGCTAACTTCATTCGTGAAGTTCAATACCCCACTTGGTTGGCTAACATCGTACCAGTTCGGAAAAAGAATGGTCAACTTCGGATATGTGTGGATTTCAGGGATTTAAATGATGCATGTCCCAAGGATGATTTCCCATTACCAATCACTGAACTCCTCGTGGATGCCACTACAGGGTTCGGGGCTCTGTCTTTCATGGATGGCTTCTCGAGGTACAATCAAATCAAAATGCATCCCGAAGATGAAGACTTAACAGCCTTTCGAACACCACAAGGCATATACTGCTATACAGTAATGCCATTTGGGTTGAAAAATGTCGGGGCCACCTATCAGAGGGCCATGACAATCATTTTTTGTGATTTTCTCCACAACCTAGTTGAATGCTATGTTGAGGACTTGGTTGTAAAAACAAAAGATAGAGAAAATCACTCACATGACCTAAGAAAGGTCTTTGAAAAGCTTCGTCAACATCAACTCAAGATGAACCCCTTAAAATGTGCATTTGGAGTCACCTCAGGAAGATTTCTCGGCTTCGTGGTTCGGAAGGAAGGAATTGAGATTGACCCAGATAAAGAAAAAGCCATAATCCAAATGCCCCCTCCGAAGAACTTAAGAGAATTGCGGGGCTTACAAGGAAGGTTGGCCTACATACGACGATTCATTTCAAATTTGTCAGGAAGGTGTCAACCTTTCACAAGACTCCTAAAAAAGGACACGCCTTTCATTTGGGATCAAGCTTGTTCAAATGCTTTTCAAAGCATCAAGCAGTATCTCACGAGACCACCTGTCCTAATGGCTCCTCTACAAGGAAGACCCTTAATCTTATACACGACATCCCTCAAACGATCGTTAGGGGCTATGTTGGCTCAAAATAACGATGAAGGGAAGGAAAACGCCTTGTATTACATTAGCCGGACAATGGTGGGCGCAGAAATAAATTATTCCTCTATGGAAAAAATTTGCCTGGCTTTGGTCTTCGCCGTTCAAAAGTTGCGGCACTACCTCTTGTCTCATCAAATTATTTTGATCTCAAAGGTAGATCCATTAAAATATATATTGTCTAGGCATATGCTATTAGCAAGGTTGGCTAAATGGGCTATGCTTTTGGCCCCTTTTGACATCAAATTCATGCCTCAAAAGGCAGTAAAAGGACAAGCTATAGTTGATTTCCTTGCAGCTCATCCATGTCCAGATAATGAGGAATTGCCTGATGACTTGCCAGATGATGAAGTTATGCTTGCTGAAATTAAAACATGGTAGCTATATTTTGATGGGGCAGCAAGGAATCGTGGAGCCGGTGTAGGAATTGTGTTTGTCACACCATCTGGAGGACTCGTTCTCTCTCCTCGAAATCTGTTCAAATAATGTGGCTGAATATGAGTCACTCATCATTGGCCTCGAATTAGCCCATGAAATGCATATTGACCAGCTTGAAGTATTTGGGGATTCGCAATTAATTATCCGACAAATAAATGGTCAATACAAGGTAAGAGACGCCAAATTATTGCCTCTTTACAAGAGGGCAAGAAGCCTTATGAACCAATTCCTTCAAGTAGAAGTCAATCATGTACCGAGGTCTGAAAATGACAAAGCAGATGCCTTAGCAAAGTTGGCTGCTTCACTGACTCTCCCTGATGAAAGGGAAAGGGAAATTCAAATAACAATCGGGGAACGTCACTTATTGGCCTAAGCTTTAGATCGTCTTGATGAAATTGAAGAAACAAATGTGGTCTCCGTTCTTGAAATCGAAGAAGAGGCAGACTGGAGGCAACCTCTTATTGAGTACATCCAGTATGGCATTCTACCCACAGATCCTAAGAAAAGGGTAGATATAAAACGACGAGCACTAAGGTTTACATTTAAAAATGACACCTTATATCGGAAAGCTTTTGATGGGGTGTTACTTAGATGCTTGTCAAGAGAGGAAGCAACTTATGTCCTAAATGAAGTTCATGCTAGGGTATGTGGTGCTCATCAGGCAGGTCCAAAACTTGCTAATCAAGTCAAAAGGTTGGGTTATTATTGGCCATCTATGGTTCAAGATGCTATAAAATTTGCTAAAGCATGCAAAGCTTGTCAAATGCATGGAGATTTCATCCACCAGCCACCACAATTACTCCACCCAAGCATATTATCTTGGCCCTTCCATGCATGGGGACTCGACGTGATAGGACCTTTCAAGCCATCCTCCTCTCGTGGACATGTGTTTATTTTGGGGGCAACAGACTACTTTTCAAAATGGGCTGAAGCCATCCCGTTAAAAGAACTGGGAGCAAAGCAAGTTGCTGACTTCATCAGGACCCATCTCATTTATAGATATGGAGTCCCATACAAGATCATTTCAGACAACGCCCTATACTTTAAAAATCAAGTGATGATAAGGCTTGTAGAGAAGTACAAGTTCAGACATAGCTTTTCATCAAGCTATAATCCATCCTCGAACGGTCAAGCTGAAGCATTTAATAAAGTGCTTTGCAAGATTCTGAAGAAAATGATCTCAAAATCAAGAAGGGATTGGCATGAACGACTACCAGAAGCTTTATGGGACTATCGAACCACTGTTCGGACTGCAATTGGCTGTACACCCTATAACTTGGTGTTTGGTTCTGAAGTTGTGTTACCGCTCGAGATGCAATTACCTTCTTTAAGGGTGGCCATGCAATTCACCAATCCAGATGAAAACACTCAAGTCAGATTTGCCGAACTGGAAGCATTAGATGAACGTCGGCTAATGGCCCAACAAAGGCTTGAAATTTACCAAGCTCAAATGGCTGGTGCATTCAATAGGCGAGTCAAATTTCGCTCATTTGGCATGGGTGATCTGGTCTTAACAATAAGGAGACCTATTGTCATCAATCGAAAGACACAAGGGAAATTTGAGCCTAAGTGGGAAGGCCCATATGTAATCGCCAAAGTCTTTCCTAAAGGATCATATGAGCTCTCAAATCATGATGGCCGAATAGTATATGCCTGTGTCAATGGCAAATTTGTAAAGAAATTCTTTACTTAAAGTTGCTGGATAGTTGAATTGCATTGAACTATGGAAGGCTTGATCCCTTAGAAAAGGGGTACGTAGGCAATCTGGTTGTATGTCGGACCCAACCACAAAAATAAATAAATCCCTTTTTTTCCCCTATATATGAGAGATTTTAGATTCATGTGATGTATCAAGTAATCATGTGATGTTTATAACGAGAATCATTACTAATTACTCTTTGTTGTGTAATTATTCTGATTTCGTTATTTCTCAAAAAAAAAGAGAGGGGGGGGGGGAGAGGGAGATCCAAAAAAAAAAAAGAAAGAAAAGGAAGAAACATCTAAATCTTATTGCAATAGCATGAATTGTGCAGTACAAAATGGGCCGAAGGCTGGGAATATAAATGCAAAATAATTAAACAAAACAAAGCAAAATCTAAACATTATTAAAGGAGATTACATTGTCGATCAAATTCTTGAGACGTTCCTTCTCCTTCTCCAAATCCTGCAGCTTGGAAAGCCCAACCTCAATCAAGTCTGCCTTCACCTGTTCAGCTTCTTGTTTCCTCAAATCTAGAGAGGATTTCAACACTCTCTCTGCCCCATTTAAATTTTGTTGTTGGGCGGTCAAGTCCTCTCGCATTTTGCGGATCCGCTCCTCCTCCCGCAGAATCTCCTGCTCTTTAACTTTAAGCTTTGTGGCCTCATTAGACAGGCTATTAAGCTCGCCTTCAATACGAACAATTTTAGAAGAACAAGTGAGATCTTGGTCAGACAAAGCCTTAACTCAATAAACATCCACTAATTCTTCTATCTTCACAGCGGCCTCAACTACGCCAAATATTTCTTCTACCTTGGAGGATAGCCAACAAATCTCTATTGTGCTGAGCTTGTAAATGTCAATCATGGAGCGAAGTGCATTCAAAGATTGGAAAATTCGTGTTTTGCTAGCTAACAAGTCCTTGGCAGAGCTATGATTAGAAATAATATCAATGATCACCCCTACTCCTTTGTGAATGCTTTCTTGAACCCAATCTTCTTTCAAGTTACAAAAGAGACTCGCTAAAGAAGTAGGGATGCTTTGAATAGGCATGACTTCAACCAAGTCATCAGGAGTGGTAGGCATAGGAACTGTTGAGTTTTTATATTCAAGTTTTGATGATAACAAATCCAAGTGTAAAAATGTGTCCAAGTAGTGTTGCTCCAAACATGATTACAAACAGGCCTAACTGGTGTTTGTAATCTTTACTGTATTAATAGGTTTGCTACATGTGAGAACAAGCCTCTAAAACAGGTTCTTTGGGTGATTCTACATTTAGTCAAGAACGCCATCTCACAGTTGGATGTAAGGCATGTTCACAGCAGCTCTTCTAGCAATGCAAAGAACAACTCCAACAAACAAGGTAGCCTTGATGTTCCTAGCAGCTTCTCTAGCGATGCAAAGAACAACCCCAGCAAACAAGGTAGCCTTGATGTTCGCAGCAGCTCTACGGATCTTGGACAAGATTCAAAACAAGAAGTCTTGGTTATATAGGCTTTATTTATTTAGACTCTTGTTAATATGCCAATATTGAAAAAGCTTTTTAAACATCTCTTGAATCGGTATTTGCACTAAGTGCTTCAGAACACCAGATTGCGAACAACCCTGCAAATAGGGTGCCTAGGGTGTTTCTGACCTGAAGTGGCCATACCCGATTATCCTTGAAATTATTATTTCGGTTGGCCAAAATCTCCAGAATATTTTCAAATGTTATTCTTCTGGAAAATATATTTCTTGAATATATTATGGGAGATTTGGGAAAATAGATTTTGGGAGATTTGCCAAAATTGAAAGATTTTCTCTGCCCATATCTTCGGATGTGATAAAGTTTTTAAATTGCTAAAAATTTCTGATTGCCTTGCTTAAAGCTTACCCACGGCTATAAGGAGATAAAGGTTATCTCTTAAGATAACAAATCCCTTAGTTTTTGGAAAATGTTTTATCACTAGCCGTTGGGAGTTTTGTTTTTCTCTTGAAAAATCACCTTCCAAAATTAGATGATTTCCTTTCCTCTCCTTGGTTTTTGACCGTTGGAATTTGTGGTTAAAAACAACTCAGTTTTCACGAAAACATATACACTGAGACACATACTGAGCTATAGTGAGAAGAAAGCAAAAAGAAATCTTGAAACACAACATTCCCAAAAGGCAAATTTGAAAAGAGGTTTTTCTAGTGAAAAGAATTTCTGAGCTTCACTTGAGAAAAGAAAAACCAGTTCGAGTTGTGTTTAAAGCAAGCTTTCAATATATTGGCATAATAGGAACTTCATTGTACCTTACATCTGCTTAGTCAGAAGCACCCCCTGTAAGGTGTTTGTAACCCTGATCTTGAATCAGAAAAGTGAGTGAGTGGTCCTAAGTCGTGTGGACTTTGGACGTGTCCAATCTGGTGAGATTTGGATGTGGTGTAATCTGCCTTGAGAAGGAGATTACGTGGTTGCAAGTTGTAACAAGGTGTGTTACATTTGTAACGTGTTAAGCCCGGTTTAGAGAAGTGGTTAAATCCTACACGAGGTAGGTCGTGGTTTTTCACACCTCAGTTGGGCTAGAGGTGTTTTCCACGTAAAAATTGTGTGTGCTTTAATTCCGCATTTATCTTGGTGATTTTCGTATTTACAATATTTGAAAACACCCCCTGCAAACAAGTCAACAGGGTGTTTGTCATCGGAGAACAACTTCTGTCAGGGTGTTTGTTGCTTATAACGCGAAAATCAGACACCACAATTCACCCCCCCTCTTGTGGAAGTATACTCTAAGATCTAACAGGAACGATAGCAGTTTCGACTGTATCAGAGTGCTCTACTGTAGCAAGAGGCACTTGATGTAGGGGCACTTCTATTGTTCCTGTGAGGGCATCCCGTTGACTCAAATTTCTCTGTTCAGTAAAAGTATCTAAGTCCGTGATAGGCAAATCTTCAAAGCCTGCGCCATCCCCCACATCAGAATCATCATATTGATTGGGGCGGTCATAGCGAGCTCTCTTGAAATTTAGTTCAATAGGCGATTGATAATGAGAATTCATGGTAATATGCGATTGATCATAGGAGGGCCTTTTCTTCTTGTTTTTCTGAGGCCTTTTGTCGCTTCCCGAAGCCTTGGCTTTCCCTTTTTCAGAGGATGACACTGAAGGTTTCTCTTTGGTACAATTGCTGCCTATATCTCCCGAAACTTCAATAGCTCCGGGAATAGACTCACAGAGAGGGCATAGGTGACCAAAAATATAGACAGTTTCCCTCAAAAGCTCTTTCTTATTCGTTGTAGTCTGGTGAACCTTTTCAACGGATTGACTCAAATAAGGAGTACTGATTTTGGTCCACCAACTACAATAATCCCAAGAACAAACTCCTTCATAATAGGAAGGAGAGACATAAAACTTAGCCCCTGTATCCCGCCTCTGAAGATCAGCATAGGCTTGTGCAAGATCCATCATGCTCCTTTGCTGTCGAAGGGCTCTGATAAAGCTTAAGCGATTAGACGGAACCCCTTGATCAAACCCAAATTGGCAAGCAAATCGGTTGGGGTAATAAGGCTCCAAAAGTAAATCGGCACCAACACGTACATGAAGTACACCGGATAGAATGGATAAGAAAAATTTAAAATCCTCCTCCGGTAATCCCATGTCAATCACATCTCGACCATTACGGGAGTCCTCACGATAGGAGCTAGCTCTGAGGGAAAGATACCTCCCATCCCTGAAAATGTGTCTGGCTTGGGATAAGGAAAGCTTGCTACCAAGTAATCCAGCATAACTAACAAGAGTGGGAAAATCACTCGGACAGTCACTATCTGGACGATGATGATACAAACACGGAAATAGCTCCGCTAACCAACCTATCACATAGTGGCTTGGAAAAATGGCATTAGTTTTACCAGGATGGTCTGGATGACTTGCCGCCTCCCCTAAGCCGTGATAGATATAGCCAAGCACTGTGGGAGCCAAAGAAATTCGTCTCCCAGAAGCCATCAATGCAGCCATTACAAATGTTTCTGGCCTTATGACCTCTCTACCATGTGGTAAGACAAAGCAACTCAGCCAAAAGACTAAGAAAGCAGCAAGTTCACCCTCAGCTGTAACATTTAAGTCTGGCATTCGTTCTTGACGTGAGATACGAAGCGGGCTGCTCTTCTTGGTCTCAAATTTCTCTTTCTCAGAATTTGTTTGTTCCCCATATGCAAAGTAGACTAAGTATTCTCGGTAAAAATGGTCCAACCAGAGGTCATAATAAATATGATTAACCTTGTGAAACTTGTAAAGCTCAGCATGAATATGTAACAGCTCAATAACTGTAGCAGGATATTCATCGTGGTTAGCCAAATCCTTGTTTGGAGGTAAGAAGTCCTCGTATATATATCCAAGAATGGGTAAACCTCCAACCCGCTCTAAGTCATAAAGTGAAATACCAACTTCGCCCGCACCATGGTGAAGAGTATTGGTTAGTGGACCCTAAAGTTCACAGAAAGCCCGCCATACATTTGCGTCAAAATGATACGGAAATTGGGAAACACCAACGGCACCAAATATGCCAGCTTGTTTCAAAGGTTCTTCAAAACGAGTAAGCACTCGTTTAGTCCATTCCATCACCCCCAACATAAAAGTTGAGCGGCCTCAAAATTGGAAGGTCGGCCCCCAGTTCCTTCTCGCAGTAAGAAGCCTGTGTAAGGCTGGATAAAATTCCTCCTCAGTAGGATATATTTCAGGACCACGACGTTCAGTATTAACTTTTCCGAGAACAGTAGCATTGAAATAGTTCTCATAATCCTTGCTCACATCGACACATTTTTTTTCATCATTTCGACGATAACGAAGTGTCCCTTGCTTGACTCTAACCTTCCTAACCAAAATAGATGTCAAGGAGGAGGAAGGAATCGCATTGAGACTTCGCAAAGAGTTTGAACGTCGATAATGAGGCCCATAGTCACACTCTTGGCCATTTTTGAGAGGAGCTCTTTCGTTTCCAAAAGTCTCGTCCATAGTTGTTAATTATCCTCTACAAAAAAAGGGAGAAGGTTTAATTAAATACAAAGGATCTCAGAAAAAAAAAGGGGAACGTGCATTTGTCATGTTATAAGAATCTTAACATGAACAATGCACGGGGGGCAACTGTTGAACATCAAATTCTTATGAATTTAATTTGTCAAAAATCAACACCAATAGATATAATGTGAATCCACAATAAAATAAAAAAAAAATAAAAAAGGGGGACTTCTAATGGATAGCACGATCAGGTGCACAAACAAAAAAAAGGGGTCAAAGGGCTCATATGATAACAAATCGGCCCACCCATAACAACAAACCAAACCCAAAAATCATGACACCCCTAGCATGGATTATAATGGGCCCTTTTTTAAAACAAATATATAAAAATAAAAAGGAAAGCAATGAGCCTTGTGTTGATTACGTGAACCCCTTTCCTTCAATTAAAATTGTTAACAATTAAAAAAAATGGGAAAGCAAACTCACAAGGGAAACAGAGGCATGTACTGTTCCAAATTCCTAGATTCTATCAAAGCAAAAAGCAATGGGCATTTAATTAAGGGAGGCTCAAACTTTTTTTTTTAATTATATTTGTTAATAGGCACAATAGGGAAAGCAGTTAATAGTCATGGGTCCCTCCACGTTCCCACTAGCTCCTTCCCTATACTGAAATGTACAGCAACTGCCTTGCTGCTCTGTCATTATAAAAGGGACGAAGAAAAATAGGGCCGGGGGGATTTTTTTTTTTTGGATTGGTTTCTAGAAAAAAAGGGAGGGCAAGCGTAAAAAAAAAAAGAAGAAGCAAAAGCTCTGCAAAAAGAAAGCCAAGAGAAAGAAGAGAGCCAGGGTACAACATAAAGCCCAGAACAAGCAAAAATCACTGTGAGGAAGAAGGAGACGTGCAAGCAGAATTGAATAAAAAAATTTACACAGAGTTCGGATAGCATCGTCTTCAAGTTCTAGTCAACAAAAACTGAAGGTAAAATTACAATGAAGTATGGATGCTTGTGTGTGTTCATAAAAAAATCTCCGACCCCTGTTCTCACATTTGCCATAGAGGTAACCAAAAGAGATGGCGTGTAAAAAAAAAGAAAAAGAAAAGAGTCTCGAGTTAGGTTCAAGATTTAGTCAAAATTTTGGATTATATCAGATCTCATGTTTACAAAAATGAGATCATGTCGAGTCTAGATTCCTGCGGGAATCATAAAATTATGGATCTTGCCAGATCCTGGTTCCTGCCGGAACCATAAAGGGTATGCTTGATGAAAATTGAGTAGCAATTAGTTAGTTATTCTTCAGCCACATTGATCGAGTATCATGCATCATCTTACCTTCTGTTAAAACTCCCAAAGAAAATGAAGAGGTGATTTGTTGATGCAGAAGAATACGATGAGGTTATTAAGGAAATAGACGGAGGAATGAGTTAAAGCAGTATTTATAAGATACGGTTTCATGAATCTATTAGTTGGTAGAGTCATGAACGTAGAAGGAAACTATCGTATCCAGAATTTTGTATTCTGTTAAAGATATTATAAGCCTAAGCCAATTCACCAAAATAAAAAAAATAAAAAAAATGAATAAATAAGGGGTTCAGAGGCTTTTGCCTATAAATTAGGAACTGGGAATTAGTACTTCGTTGAAGGCCAAAAAAAAAAAAGCCTTTTGCCAAGTGAAGCACAGCCTCTGTTCGTGAAAGTAGAGAAGACAAAAAAAAGGGAGAAGCCCCAAGGCCATCCTTTACAAACCAGTTCATCTTTTACAAAATCATTCTTCACTTACAAAATGGTACTTTTTACCATAAATTCTTCCCCTCCCCCCCCCCCCCCAAAGGGGGAGGCTAAGATCAAGTGTTTCTAGCAAGGTTCTGATCTAAATAATTAATATGGATGGTACACGTAAACCATGGGAAAACAAGTATAAATTAATGTATTTACTTGAGCAAAATTGATAAAAAAAAATTAATAATAATAAAAAAAAGAAGTAAAATAAAATTATGCCTAAGTCAAATACCAAGAACTACGTCGATTTGATCCCACTAAGGGTACGTAGGAAACCCGTAAATAAATTTCGGGTTCAATCACAAGTTAAACAAAATTAATGGACCGACCCCATTAAAGGTTAAGTCGGCAAATAAAAAAAAAAATCGTGAAGTAGCTAAAAATACAACTTAGCCTTTTTTTTTTAAAAAAAAAAGTCCAAGTACCAAAATTAAATCAAAAATTATCCTAACACACATAACTTAACCAAGATGAAAAAAATAAATTAGATCAAATAATATTAAAGAACTACGACTCGTTTGATCCTCTATAAAAGAGGTACGTAGGCAGCTCACGATAAATAAGTGGGTGCAACCCAAATTCCAAATTAAATTAAATCGCACGTGTCCTAACCTGCTGATAATTCATATTTTTATATATAATTTTCTCCTTCATTCTGCCAACTTTTAAGTCTTTGAAATATATTTTATAAGTAAATAATGTATAATTTATGTGATTTTTAGGTAAAAAAATAAAGTAGAAGAATTTGGATGAAGATTATCAATTCTGCTCAGATTTGCCACAAGAGCAAAGCAAGCCCAAAAGAAAAGAAAAAAAAGAAAAGAAAGAAAGAAGAAACAAAGGTCCTAGTTCGGCCCGACTACAGAAGCCCAGCACCAGCTTTCTTCTCCTCATTCCCACACTTCTTCTCTCCCTCCGTTTGGGCCTATGCTGCAGCCCAGTCGTGCCTCCTAGCAACTCCAAGCTAACATCAACCCATCTACTCTTCATCTCTATTCTCCACATGATCAATTGTTTACCTAGTCAAAGCATTTAAGCAAATTAATATTATACTTATGACTAGCTATAACCATGCACGTAACATCCCAAATTAATTGGAATTAATTTCCATTAATTTTGGGGGTATCCTAAAGGGTGGATTTTCCACTATAAAAGGGGCCATAGGTACACACACACTCATATCCACTCTCATTCTTCCATCCACTCAGTCAAGCATCTTCTTGTCCTTTCATCTTTAATTTTTTTTAGAGAAAGTCTTTGTAAGACAAGATCATTGGGTTGAGGGGTTAAGAAGAAAATAAGCTTTGTTAGCTATTTTTCTCTTGTCTTCTCATCTCATTTGTGAGTCAAATTTGAGAGTTTATACTAAGTTTTATAATTTTGTGTAATTGAGTATAAGGTTCGGACATAGGTTGTGCAATATACCAATTTCAATGGTGTTTTCCCTAACTATGGCCGGCTAAACTACTCATTTCTAGGACTATGATGGATCCCTGGTAATAATATTCTTTTGCTAATTTCTTATGGGGTTATTTTTGTCTCTTTTGCATAATCTTGAGTTTATATTTGATCATCATCTACCTATGCATCTTAACACTAATGTTTAATCATGTTGATGACATTAGTTTAATTTGCTATCTCAAATGAATATTAGACCTTGTAGGCTAATATGATGATTATGAAATTTGAGCTTAAAATTATAATAGTTTAAATTGAATAATTTATGCTAGAAATTAGATGAGTTATGTCTAAAAAGAATAATTCATGCTAAACCACTAGATAAATTATGTCACTTTATAATTATAATCATCTTTTTAATTCATAGCCTAATGCTTGTAGCATAGGTTGAACAGTAGATAAATTAAATTCCCATTCGAATTAGTAAATCAATATTGGCATCAAAGGTGAAATCTAAAGTCCTAGAACTTTCTCCTATTTGATTTCTCTCTACTTTACTACTTATTTGCTCTTCATTTTGTTGGTCAATTTATATTCATAATCCAACTCTGAAATTAAATTATTCTTTATAATCGGAAAGGTAAATTTTAAAAATCATTATTGTTCCTCGTGGGGTCAACACCCTATACTCGCTAGTCTACAATTAACCTTGTGCACTTGCAAGTAAAAAGGGTTTTAAAACTACATATAAAATCCACATCAAGTTTTTGGCGCCGTTGCCGGGGAACGAATAGTGATTTTTGAATTTTCTTTTCCTTTTATTTTTTTTTAATTTTTGTTTTCCCCTTCCCTGCTAATCTAACAATTTTATTTATTTCTCCACCCCTTTTCCTTTTATCTTTATTGTCTCATTCCCCAATCCCTCCTAATCTAACCATTTTATTTTTTGTTCTTCCCTCTCCCATCTAATCTAACTATTTTCCCTCTCCCTTCTAATCTACTCTAATCTAATCTAACTTTTCTTTTAAATTTTATTTTTGTTATTTTATTTATTGTACCTAATCTAACAATCCCCTTCCTTTTTATTTCTTTTGTTCTTTTTATTTTATTTCATTTCGTTTATTTATTTTTATTTTTATTTTTTTTATCCCCCTTGGCTTTCATTTATTTTTGTTTATTTTTTATTTTTTATTTTTTTTATCTCTCTCTTCTCTTTTCTTTTTATTTTTGTTTGGTGACTGTTGTGGTGATTTCATTCTTTTCTCTTTGTTCCTTGTTGGTATATGCTTGGTAGACGTTCTTTGTGCTTCGATCCTGAACCATACAATCCTGAAATTGAACGTTCTCTTTGCAGGATAAGAGCTAAGAAAAAGAAATCTAAGAACAAGATGGCTGAAGAACAACCAGCCCCACCACCTAAGCAACTTAAAGAGTATTTTACCCCCGCCACCAATGACTCACCAACTAGAACCCGTATGCCCACTGTTACGGTGCCATTTGAGATTAAACATTCTCTTATCCAAATGCTCCCGTCGTTTTATGGGTTGGAGTCTGAAAATCCTTTCAAGCATGTTGACGCATTCTTAGAGATTTGGTCTACTGGGTTTTTACATAATAATATCTCTGATGATGCTCTTCGCTCGCGGCTTTTTCCTTTTTATTTAAAAGATAAAGCTAAAGCTTGGTTGGACACTAAGACAAATATCACCACTTGGGATCAATTGCAAAAGGAATTCTTGAAAAAGTTTTTCTCCATTGGTAAACTGACTGCCTTAAGACGTGCTATAACTACCTTCTCACAGAATAAAAATGAACAATTGCATGAAAGTTGGGAAAGGTTTAAAGAGTTGTTGCGATGTTGTCCTCATCATGAGGTACCTATGTGGCAACTTGTGCAGAGTTTTTACTCTGGTTTAGATGAGCACAATAGGCAGATGGTTGATGCGTCATGTGGTGGTAGTTTTTTGTACAAAACTCCTGAAGAAGCTTGGGAATTATTTGAACACTTGAGTGAAAATTCACACTTGCATGCTACTTCCTCACATTCTGATTTGCCTAGGCAATTACGAAGTAAAGGGGGGATTTATGAGGTTTCACATTCAATTGACCTTTCTAGTAAAGTTGATGCTTTAGCTAAGAAATTTGATTAATTTTTGTGCATGAATAAAGTGTCTAATGCCCCTAATATGCAAGATGTGTGTTCGATTTGTGCTAGCCCTATGCATGCTTCTGCTGAATGTCCTTGTATCGGTAAGTCTGACTGTATGACTGAACAAGTAAATGCTGCCCAAGGATTTCCTTCATCCAACAACCCTTATTCGAATTCCTATAATCATGGTTGGAGGAATCACCCTAATACTTCATGGAGGTCTCAAAATGTTGAGAATCCTCAAGCGCAGTCTTACAGACCTACCCCTCCTGGTTTCCAAAACCAGAGAACTGCTCATCCCTCTTCCCATCAAGCCCCTCAAGTTCCATCTAGGAGCTCTGAAATTGACAAGGTAATTTCTGCAATTGGAACCTTGACCTCTGTTGTGCAAAATGTTGATTCTAAGGTCCAGGGAATTGAGTCTAAGTTTCATATTGTTGACTCTCATTCACAATCTATAGCTAAGTTAGAAACCCAACTTGGGCAACTAGCCATAGCTGTAGGTAAAAGAGAAGAAGGAAAACTTCCTAGTCACCCTGTCCAGAACCCTAAAGGCCAACAATTTGAACAATTGAAAGCTGTAATGGTTCTTAGGAGTGGTAAAGAAGTAGACAACAAGGTGAGTGAGAAGAAACATGATAAAGATGAAAGGCTTGAGACCATGGAGAGTGATATTAAGATTGAAAAAGAGAATGACCCATCCCCTTCTCCTGCTATGTCTGACCCCATTGTGACATATGAGCCAAGGGTTCCTTACCCTCAAGCTTTAGATGCACCGTTCCTTTCCAAGAAAAACAAGCAAAGAGATGACATCCTTGAGACCTTCAAGCAAGTTAAGGTCAATCTTCCCCTCTTGGAAGCGATTAGAAAGATCCCTGCTTATGCTAAGTTCCTTAAAGACATGTGTACTTTTAAAAGAAAATCCAAAGATGAAAAGTCTAAAAAGGTCCTTCTAAGTGAACAAGTGAGTTCAATTCTGAAATGTGATACTCTTCCTAAGTTCAAAGATCCTGGTGTCCCTACCATTTCATGTTTTATTAGGAGTCATAAAATTGAAAGGGTGCTTTTGGATTTGGGTTCTAGTGTCAATTTGATATCATATTCTGTTTACTTAGAGTTGGGATTAGGTGAACTGCAACCTTCCAACTGTACCCTTCAACTTGCTGATAGGTCGGTTAGGACTCCTAGGGGACGAATTGATGATGTCTTAGTGCAAATTGATAAAGGATTCTTTCCTGCTGACTTTGTTGTGTTGGACATGGACCCTACTCATGCCTTTAAGCAAATCCCTCTTATTTTAGGACGTTCTTTCCTAGCCACAGCTAATGCTACCATTAACTGTAGGTCAGGAGTGATGGATGTCTCGGTCATGAACATGAGGGTTAGGCTTAACATTTTCAAAGCCTCTGCTCAACCTATGTTTGAAGATGAATCTGAATGCTTCTTTGTTGATATGATTGATGGTGTGATTGAAGAAGCCTTGCCTGCTATTCTGAATAGTGATCCCTTGGGAGCCTGTCTTTCCCATGGGGATTTGAGGTTATTTGAATTGGAAAGTACCATAGGTGAGATGAATTCTACTCTTGACTACACTCCTTATTTTGAGTCTTCCTCTTGGGTGTCCACATATGAACCTCTTCCCCCTTTGGCTAGTTCTCCTATGCCACCTTTTGTTATATCTCCACCTAAACTTGAGTTGAAACCTTTCCCTGATTCACTCAAGTATGTGTTTTTAGGCCCCAAAGAGACCCTACCTGTTATTATATCTTCTCTTCTATCTTGTGATCAAGAAGAAGAGTTGATTTGTGTTTTGTCTGATCATAAGGGTGCTATTGGATGGTCGGTTGCTGATTTGAAAGGGATTAGTCCTACAATTTGTATGCACAGAATTCATTTAGAGGACAATGTTAAACCTGTTAGGCAGATGCAACGCCGATTGAACCCTTACATGAAAGAAGTTGTCCAGAAAGAGGTAGTAAAGCTTTTAGATGCAGACATTATCTACCCTATTTCTGATAGTCAATGGGCCAGTCCAGTTCAGGTAGTCCCTAAGAAATCTGGCATAACTGTGGTGAAGAATACTGAAGGTGAACTAATTCCCACTAGACAGACCACGGGGTGGAGGGTGTGCATTAATTACAGAAAGCTGAATTCTGTCACTAGAAAGGACCATTTTCCCCTCCCATTCATTGATCAAATTTTGGAAAAATTAGCTGGACAAAGTTTTTATTGCTTTTTAGATGGGTATTCTGGCTACAACCAAATACCTGTTTATCCTAAGGACCAAGAGAAAACCACATTTACATGCCCGTCAGGTACCTTTGCTTATCGGAGGATGCCTTTTGGGTTGTGTAATGCACCTTCCACATTCCAGAGATGTATGATGGCCATGTTTTCTGATTATATTGATAATTTCATGGAAGTGTTTATGGATGATTTCTCTGTTTTCGGTTCTTCCTTTGATGTGTGCCTTGCTAATCTATCCATTGTGCTGAAAAGATGCGAAGAAGTGAATCTTGTTTTGAGTTGGGAAAAGAGTCATTTCATGGTCCGAGGAGGAATTGTTGTGGGACATAAAGTGTTGAAAACAGGAATTGAGGTTGATAAAGCCAAGGTTGATCTGATTTCTAATTTGCCTGTGCCTTCTTTTGTGAAGCAAGTCAGATCTTTCCTTGGTCATGTTGGTTTCTGTAGGAGATTTATTAAGGATTTTAGCAAAGTGGCTCGCCCACTTACTAATCTTCTTACCAAATATGCTCCTTTTGTGATTGATGAGTCTTGTGTGCAAGCTTTTGAAAAGCTTTGATCTTTGTTGGTGTCAGCTCCTATTGTGCAGCCCCCTGATTTTTCTTTGCCATTTGAGATCATGTGTGATGCATCTGATTTTGCTATTGGAGCTGTTTTGGGTCAAAGGGTAAATAGAATGCCTCATGTCATATACTATGCTAGTAGAACTTTAACTGAAGCTCAAAAGAATTATTCTACTACTGAGAAAGAGTTGCTAGCTGTGGTATTTGCACTTGATAAATTCCGTCCATACCTTTTGTGTTTTAAGGTGATTGTGTTTACTGATCATGCTGCATTAAAACACTTGTTGGCTAAGAATGACACTAAGCCAAGACTCATTAGATGGATTTTGTTGCTTCAAGAGTTTGATATTGAAATAAAAGATAGGAAAGGTTCTGAAAATTCTATTGCAGACCACTTGTCTAGAATCTTTACTGAGTATACTGATGACTCAGTTGGATTTTCTGACCACTTTCCTGATGAGCAACTATTTGCTGTGTCACATGCCCCTTTCCCTTGGTTTGCTCACATTGTGAACTACCTCGTCACTAGAAAGATTCCTCCTCACTGGTCCAAACAAGAGAAAGATAGGTTTTTCTCTCAGGTAAGACATTACTATTGGGAAGATCCTTATCTTTTCAAACATTGCCCTGACCAAGTGGTACGTAGATGTGTCCCCAAGAGTGAAATTCATAGTATTCTCACATTTTGTCACTCTTATGCTTGTGGTGGTCACTTTGGAGGTCGTAGGACAGCTGCTAAAGTCCTACAAAGTGGGTTCTTTTGGCCTACTCTGTTTAGAGATGCTCACCGATTTTGTCTTGCTTATGAGCGTTGTCAACGTACGGGTGCCCTGTCCCGTCGTGCTATGATGCCCCTTTCCCCCATTCTGATTGTTGAGATATTTGATGTGTGGGGCATTGATTTCATGGGTCCCTTTCCCCCATCTTTTGGCTTTGTATACATATTGGTTGCTGTTGATTATGTGTCAAAGTGGGTGGAAGCTCAGGCTACTAGGACCAATGACCACAAAGTTGTGGTTAATTTTGTAAAGGAGTGTATTTTCTGTCGATATGGTACCCCTAGAGCCCTTATTAGTGATGGAGGGAGTCACTTTTGTCATCGATCTTTTGAGGCTTTGCTTAAAAAGTATTATGTGACTCATAAAGTAGCTACTCCTTATCACCCTCAGACTAGTGGTCAAGTTGAAGTGTCTAATCGCGAGATTAAGTCTATACTTGACAAAACGGTTCGACCTGATAGGAAAGACTGGTCTTTGAGATTGCATGATGCTCTTTGGGCATACCGTACCGCGTATAAAACTCCCATTGGGATGTCTCCTTACCGGCTTCTTTTTTGGTAAGGCTTGCCATTTGCCAGTTGAGTTAGAACACCGTGCTTTTTGGGCTATTAAAGCTTTTAATTTTGATATGAAACAAGCAGGTTCTAACCGTAGGCTTCAATTAAATGAGTTAGAAGAGTTGCGTAATGAAGCCTATGAGAATGCTAAGATTTATAAAGCCAAAACCAAAGCTTTTCATGATAAAACGATTTCTCGTAAATCTTTTGAACCTAATAAGAAGGTTTGGCTTTTTAACTCTAAGCTTAAGCTGTTTCCTGGCAAATTGAGATCTAGATGGGATGGTCCTTTTGTTGTCCACCAAGTGTTTCCCTCTGGGGCAGTCCAAATTTTGGATCCCCAAGATGGTCGAGTTCTCATGTTTAATGGTCAGCGTTTAAAACCTGTTGTGATTCATGATCTTGACCCTGGTTTGATTGAATCCATCAACTTGGTTGACCCTGTCTGCTATGATTAGTGGGTAGGACATTATCTGGCTGAAGACATTAAACTTAGCGCTTGTTGGGAGGCAACCCAATCTTTTTAGGTGATTTTTGAGTCTTGTATAATTTTTTTTATTTTTTTATTTTTTCTCTATTTTTCTTTTTGATCAAGGTGTGCTTGTGTTTTTTTTTGGGTGTGATTCTTCACTTGGTTTTTGGCTTTTGAGGTTGGTGATGGTTGTGAAGGTACTTTGGGAGTTTGATTGTTGAGCTTACATGGAAACATCTTCCTCATGTTATCAGGTTGTGTTGCTCTTTTCTCCATTTTCTTATATCTTATTTTTTCCAACATTGAGGACAATGTAAGGTTTAGGTGTGGGGGGAAGGCTAAATGACAATGAGAATATTGAGAAGGATTAAACTTGAAACTTGTGGGTGAAGTTGATTTTGGGAAGATTGAGTGTCCTAATTGTGCATGTCTTACTCCTATTATGTGGATTTGATTCATGTGACTCATGCTTACTAGAGATTATTTCTAGTTTTGACTAGTCGAGGGCCATAATTTTTGCTGTGCTAATGTCACTATGTAGTCGATTTTGAGTATGAGATGTAACCCCATTTACAATGTCGTGATGAGTATTCGATAAGCATTGAGTTTCCCTTTGACTTTTCAAACCAAAAAAAAAGAAAAAAAATCAAATAAATGAAATTAATTGAGTTCTGATTTCGGTACCAATGTTTAGGTCCTATCTATATTCTTATCTTTAATTGCCTGAATATGTACTAAGTGCTTATCTGAGTGTTATCTTTATTCATATCTTTATCCACTCAAGAAAGCACATGAAATCAAGTAACTTCTGAAAATAAAAAGATGAAAGTCTCAAAAAGAGATGAAAAAAATTGATTTGACATTGGGGACTCGATTTTAAAAGATGCTCTTGTGATTTTTGTTATGTGGGGCAAAATTTTATGCTTACGATTTACTACATGGTTTTGTTGTGTACTTAATTTGCTTGAATCATGGCCTAGTGACTTAGTTGGAATTAGAAATTTTTGACAATGAGTTTTGAGGTGGTAGTGAATTGATATATGTGATTTGGAGTGGGCATTCATAGTTGGATCACTTGATTTTCTTACCTGATCTTATTCTTATCCTTCTTGATGGTTTGACTGAACATATGCATTGTAGTCATTCTTTGCTCGAGGACTAGCAAAGGTTTGGTGTGGGGGAGTTGATAATTCGTATTTTTATATATAATTTTCTCCTTCATTTTACCAACTTTTAAGTCTTTGAAATATATTTTATGAGTAAATAATGTATAATTTATGTGATTTTCAGGTAAAAAAATAAAGTAGAAGAATTTGGATGAAGATGATCAATTCTACTCAGATTTGCCACAAGAGCAAAGCAAGCCCAAAAGAAAAGAAAAAAAAAGAAAAGAAACAAAGAAGAAACAAAGGTCCTAGTTCGGCCCGACTACAGAAGCCCAGCACCAGCTTTCTTCTCCTCATTCCCACAATTCTTCTCTCCCTCCGTTTGGGCCTATGCTGCAGCCCAGTCGTGCCTCCTAGCAACTCCAAGCTAACATCAACCCATCTACTCTTCATCTCTATTCTCCACATGATCAATTGTTTACCTAGTCAAAGCAATTAAGCAAATTAATATTATACTTATGACTAGCTATAACCATGCATGTAACATCCCAAATTAATTGGAATTAATTTCCATTAATTTTGGGGGTATCCTAAAGGGTGGATTTTCCACTATAAAAGGGGCCATAGGTACACACACACTCATATCCACTCTCATTCTTCCATCCACTCACTCAAGCATCTTCTTGTCCTTTCATCTTTCATTTTTTGTAGAGAAAGTCTTTGTAAGACAAGATCATTTGGGTTGAGGGGTTAAGAAGAAAATAAGCTTGGTTAGCTATTTTTCTCTTGTCTTCTCATCTCATTTGTGAGTCAAATTCGAGAGTTTATACTAAGTTTTATAATTTTGTGTAATTGAGTATAAGGTTTGGACATAGGTTGTGAAATATACCAATTTCAATGGTGTTTTCCCTAACTATGGCTGGCTAAACTACTCATTTCTGGGACTATGATGGATCCCTGGTAATAATATTCTTTTGCTAATTTCTTATGGGGTTATTTTTGTCTCTTTTGCATAATCTTGAGTTTATATTTGATCATCATCTACGTATGCATCTTAGCACTAATGTTTAATCATGTTGATGACATTAGTTTAATTTGCTATCTCAAATGAATATTAGACCTTGTAGGCTAATATGATGATTATGCAATTTGGGCTTAAAATTATAATTGTTTAAATTGAATAATTTATGCTAGAAATTAGATGAGTTATGTCTAAAAAGAATAATTCATGCTAAACCACTAGATAAATTATGTCACTTTATAATTATAATCATCTTTTTAATTCACAGCCTAATGCTTGTAGCATAGGTTGAACAGTAGACAAATTGACTTCCCATTCGAATTAGTAAATCAATATTGGCATCAAAGGTGAAATCTAAAGTCCTAGAACTTTCTCCTATTTGATTTCTCTCTACTTTACTACTTATTTGCTCTTCATTTTGTTGGTCAATTTATATTCATAATCCAACTCTGAAATTAAATTATTCTTTATAATCGGAAAGGTAAATTTTAAAAATCGTTATTGTTCCTCGTGGGATCAACACTCTATACTCGCTAGACTACAATCAACCTTGTGCACTTGCAAGTAAAAAGGGTTTTAAAACTACACATAAAATCCACATCACGTGCACATGAAGAAGGTGTACGTGTAGTACCCTTCCTAGAAGGTGCCTATGCGGACACTATTAGGGTTGTACTCAAAATAAACGGATGTATATTTTTTTATATACGTCGGAAAGTTATATTGTGCATATTATTTATTTTATTAAATTTTTGCCCAACACATGCGAAATAATTAACATCAGAATTTTTTTAAATGATTTCAGTTGCAGAAACCAACGGCTAGGACTAATGAGTTAGATGTGGAGTCTCAATAGGAAAATGAAGGGGAAGAGGAACCATACTACTTACATTTATGGAAGATTCAAAGAATAAAGAAACATGGGAGTTGGTTTGATGAGCTTGCAAAGGAAGCAAACAAGGAGCTTCAAGAAATACATAAAAAGAACTTGATATATATGGAGTGGATAATCTCATTCCCCAGGAGGCCTTTACTCGCGTCCTAAAACATCGTGAAGGATCAAATCATCCAAGGGGCATGGGTCAAGGTGTGAAACCATTTACTAAGTATCAAAACAAAGTTATTAGTGAGGTTGACATCCAAGAGAGATTTGACGTTGAAGTCAATAGGCGAGTATCTCAAATCCATGAGTCATATGAAGCCGTCTTCGTGCTTTAGAGGAAAGACTAGGTCCTTCCAGTGCACAGGTTAGTGTTAACAGGACAATAAAAATTTCTATTTTCTAAGAAATTAGTCTTTATAGTGTAAATATAACTAAATGAGTTTATAACTCATGCATAGCTACTATCAAGTGGATCATCTTGATGTCTTTATCCTTCCGCGGAGCACGGTCCAAGTGGATAAAAGGTATGTTGGATTTTTATACATTACATGGGCATTGCTTTTGTTGTACAATTTTGGGTCAATTTATGATTATATGGGTGATCGATCTTAAGGAGCAATTTGGATTTTTTTGAGCAGTGTTGGCTATGATTACCCTTGGTTGTGTTATAATATATTTTATTTTATCATTACTTGTTAGTTGTGGATGTCTAAGACTGTGAATAGTTGTGGATATCTAGGATTGTGAATAGTTGTGGATATTTAGGACTGTGCAGGTTGCAGCACCACTGTATAGGTTACTACCCTGTACAACCCCCTAAGTGTTATAATATGATGTGTCTTGTTATCCAGTTGTTATGTGCCACCCTTGAAATGAATCTATGTAGTTTTTTCAATTTATGCTTTTCTTTTTGGTTGATGTTGGCTTTAAATTTTGCTAGAAAAGGTGGATGATCGAGTTTATTATACACTGCCTTGGATTATTTGGAAATTTGAAATGTGCCTGGTCAAATGAATTTGCCTCAAATTTCTTTCATTTCTTTCTTGGAATCTATGCCAGTGTGTCATCCATGCATGTTGAGGAATCTTTTCTTGCGTCACAGGTGATTGATTTATCCTAGATAGTGTACCAAAAGATTTTAGGGGGGGGGGGGCTTGCATCTTAGCCTAGCCCTTCTCTATTTTAATCTAGGTTTCGACAAAAAGAGCTTCTATGTGGTTCTAAGGTAAGGCGTGTAGCTAGATTTGAGTTATTGGTTATATAAATAGTTACATGTAATTGCTTTTGTTGTACAATTCTGGGTTAGTTTATGAATGTATGGTGATCGATCTGGAGGAGCAATTTGGGTTTTGTTGAGCCATGTTAGCTATGATCACCCTTGGTTGTGTTATGACATATTTTGTTTTGCGATTACTCGTTAGTTATGGATATCTAGGATTGTGAATAGTTGTGGGTATCTAAGATTGTTTTTATATTTTTTACTTTGTTATGTTTTAGTGATTTTGTTGTGGTCTTGTAATTGGTTTATGTTGAATAGTGCCTTGGAAAAATACTTGGGATGATTTTGAGGATTAGTTTGTATTGGCTAGCGTTGAAACTTTGTAAAGTCATTGCTATCTGACTTCAATGGTGGAGCTTTGTGGTTGGATCGCGAAAACGCAAAACACATATCACCATTTAGGTGCTTGGCATAGGCTGAACAACACTGTACAAGGTGCCCCTGCACTGTACAGGGTGCTGCCCTACACAAGTAGGTTACACCCGCATTGTGTAGGCGGCACGTGCACTATACAAGTTGCTGCCCTGTACAGGCAGCAGCAACTGCTATAACTACACTGTGCAGAATGCTGTACTGTGCAGGCTGGCTGCACCTGTTGTGTGGGCTGCACCGGCACCGTGTACATGTCGCGTGTGGTCCTGTTCAGCGTACATGCATAACGCGAATGGTGTACGTGTCGTATACGTTCTGTGCACTTCCTGAATGTTGTCAATTTTCTGATTATTTAAGTAACACATCTGGCATTTTACCGTATTGGCAGTTACGAAGTCCACCTGTTTTCATATTTGTTTGATAATCATGTCAATGTACGTTGTCATATTTTTTATGTGCAAATATGAACTGGTGCGAAGGCTTATTTCTTTATTTACTTTGTCTTTTATACAGGCATCCCATTCAAAGAATGATGTTGGACAAGCATACGTGGTGAAGAGGACAAGATGTTGTGTAACACCCCCAGCCCCTAGGGCCGAAAGCGTTACGCTTTCTTAACTTTTTACTTAAATTCTGAGACAAAACGGACAGAGTTCCCCCTAAAAACTGATCGTTTCCAGGCTAAAAGCCTTACAATAAATCCCTGCAACTCAACGGAAGCGTAAAACATTTAAAAGAAGCTCAACGACTACACGCCGGAGTTCATAACTCAACGAGCCACTCGCTCGGAGTACACCAACCAGAATAGTTCATTAATACGGGAAAAGTAAAAGATACAACTCAACGGTTCACACAACCGGAGTATTAGGGTTTACATCCCAAAACATAACCAACTTTAACCAGAAGACATAACACTAACTAGATGCTCGGTTCATATGGCCATACAGAGCGACTCAGAAACAATATATATTACATGAACTTAGAGTACTTGTTTACAAACAAGTATAAACTAAGAATACATAACATGACTTTATTAAACACGTAGGATCCCTTCCAATGAGCACAAATGACACCTTGCAAGCAAGAACCGATTCCAGTTGATTCAACTTCTTCCTGTTAAAAAGAAACCTGGGGGAAAGGGGGAAAGGAAATGGAATGGGCCACCATATGCTTAGTGAGTGTCTCCCGACCCACTTAAAAACAAAACCGTTGTAGGCAGTAATATCTTTAATAGTCACATACCACGTATTCATACTTTACTGTCATATTAGGCATTCTCAAAATCCTTATGGGAGGATTACTAGCCATGAACATCATTTTAACCCTTCGAACATATTTCTAGGCTCCTGAATGATTAAGTTCCTTTACTAACAAGCAGTTAAGCACATAAGTGAGCATCGAGGGCTAGGCATAGGAATCTTTCTTTTTCATAAACATAACTTCCTAGCATTCCATTTAAATTATGCATGAAACCTCATTCATATGATGTGCACATAAGGTTATCTCTTTTCATAATCATACTTTTCTTGGCATTTTATTCATATAATATGCATAAGGCACACACATTTCAGGTCTCATTCGAATCTCATTCATAGGATATGCATAAAACATGCTCACAAGGCTTTCTTTTTCGTAATCGAAACTTACTTAGCATCTCATTCATAAATCATACTTGGAATATGCACATAACACTTTTATTTTCATCAGCATACTCATTCACATTTCATTTATACGAAAAGCATAGAACTAGCACAGAAAGCTTTCTTTTGTTTCTTTGAAAACATTTCATTTAGCCTCTTGAGGCTCATAAAAACTCTTCTCTTAGCCTCTTGAGGCTCATACTCTTTCATATCGGTCGCATACTGACCCTTATAAACTTTTCATACTTCATTCCATATGGCCTCTTAGGGCCCATAAAGACTTTCTTTCCTTTTGAAACACTTAAAATGGCAAAGTGCCCATTGCTTTTCTTTACTTCTTAGGAAAATACATGAGGCATAAGATCATTACAGGTGCTGATTGGGTGAGATCTATTCTCAACCCCATAGTGAGACCTAATGCTCACACTTAAGCTCTTACTCCCGGGATGGCTACATATAACATATCGGACCATTACATTAACCCTCGTTAGCGTCTCTAGGGTTTCCGGACCTTCCCCTAGTTTAACATCGTTCTTTCATTCTTTTTATATTGTCCGAAGCACATTTTAAAGCGTATCGGCCATAACGGCTATAACTTTGCATTTCAAACAGTAAAATCATTCAACGTATAACTCACACCTTTTTAAAACTCTTAGGGATTCCCTCGTTCAAGTGAGTTCACTCCCAAAACTGTTTGCCTTTAATTAAAATAGGCCATCATGCACTAATAGTTATGGCTACTATCATTTCAAAACATGAAATCCTTCTTGAAAAACTCACCCTTATGCACATAATGCAATTTGAGGACATCGAAGGGAAAGGGGTTCACATATATCACATTCAAGCACTTCAAAATCAATTCAACACAATGAGCCACACATGGCCCGCAATCCACATGATTGCGGTCAATTCACAACCCGAACTCCCTCCTCACAAGCACCGTACCACAAAGACCTCCAACCACTCATAGTTCTTCCTCAAACCATCCAACTACCATCTCGGTTTAAATTTCACAATCTAGCAACCTAATCAATATGATATACTGAAAGGCGATGGATAGCTTACTCAATTACCAATGCTGAACTTACTGATTAAATACTAGCATTTAGCCGAGCGCTGCAACCAACCGTTATAACCATGCATATATATATATGCATGCATATAAGTATTCACATGAACTTGATTGAAACAGACGTCTAATATGTCAGGTTATACTGACTAAGCATGAAGCATGATTGCATTCGGGTATGGTAATTAGGGAACGTAAACGAGTTCAGTTATCATCCAAGCACTATGTCCAACGCTATTGTACAAGCATTATCCGACTGAATAGACAAGCATTGTTTCGGGCATTCATTCATTGACTCTAAGTTACATTTAGCCTATTACCTCATTAAAGCACAACATGAGTGTAGTCTCCATTCAAGCTTGGCTAAGATGGTCGTTTAGACGTAATATGATTCAAGAAGTTTCACTAAGTATGACTATTTATGCCATTGAAGTTTAGTAAGAATCGAATATCTTCTTAAACAGAATACGACTCACTTATTCAAGCTAACATGGTCAATTAGGTATAATACGACCCTAAGCTTCTGTTGTTATATCACTGTCGCTAATCGAACCCATTTAGATCACTTAGACATAACGAGAATCTAAACATTCATCACTTGCATCTATATTACTATTCGAACCTATTTAGGCCCTTTAAGCATAATGCATCTCATGATGTTCATTCCCTATATCGAGATTATCTTGCAACCCTTTTATGTCATTAAGGAATGATACGACTTTAGGCAAACATTTTTAGTGTCGAAGTTACTTAATCAAGTCAACCCTTCAAGCACGCATTAACTAAGTTACCAAAATTGATGTTAAACATGCATGACTTAGTTCAAATTAGACTTACAAGCATGTAATAACGGAATATACTAAACGTGATTCTAAACATGCATAGCTCACTTCAAATTAAATCTTCAGGCATGGATTACTGAATGTACTAAAATCGATTCTAAGCGTTCAAACGATCATAGATTGACTAAACATTTACATACGTTAATTTTAAACACATACGAAGCACTTTGGAATTTATACTCAGGCATGAATTAACTATGTGCATTCGAATCAACGCAAAACATACATAATTCCTTTCGAATTAAAATCTCAGGCATAAATTAACTAAATGAATCGAAGCTAAACATATATAGTTCACTTCTTGACATTTCTAACGAATTTAGCGAACCCTAATCTGACATGCAACATCAATCTGCTGAAAAACATTTTCGAAAATAGTAATAGCTTAGGAGGGGAGACACACTTACCTGAAATCGCTTAAATTTGGACTCAAATAGCAGTGATTGCAACCCTAACCACATTAACCCTAACCCTAGCCCACAAACTTGAGAATCGCGGTCCTTAGCTCTCGAATTGGAGGTGTTTTGGGGTGATTCGTACTTGAATTCGGTTCCCAATTTATAGAGGAGGTCGTGAGGGGTGTGGGTCGCCAGATTCCGGCACGTGGGTCGCCAGTTCCAGGCCGAAGACGCGTGGTTTGGGTCGGTTTTCAGCCGTGAGAAGTGGAGGGTGATGGGTGGTGGAGTTTTGGCAGTGGTTGTCGTGGGCTGAGGGGACCGGTCACCCCTTTCTCTCGCCGGCGACAGGTGGCGGTCGGTGGTGACGCCAGACGGCGACCGTGGTCCCAGAGAGAGAGAGAGTGAGCGAGCTTCGGGAGGGAGAGAGAATGGGCGAGCGAGTAAAGAGAGAGACAAGGGTGTCGGGGTCTCGGGCCTCAGGCACCCGATTTCCCCCCTTTTCTAATTTCCTTTTTTTTTGTCCTTAATTAACACAGTTCAGCTAGGTTCTGGTCCCATACTCGTTAACGGTTGGACTAAACTCGAGTTGAAATGACCTACAACTACCATTTCAATTTAAACTTCGAAAATCGACCAAACAAAACGAAAACGATTTTAAGAACTCGGGTTAGCATTGATTCAATAATTTTATAAATAAGTAACGTCAATAAAATCAATAGTAACAATAGTAATTCTTTTTAATAAAATTATAACTCCTATAAGCACATCGATAACAATTTAACTCATATAGTTCTAAAAATACGAATTTATAGCATAAAATGGTAATACAGTTAGCTTAATGGAAAACAAAGAATGCGGGTCTTACATGTTGATCATTCATGAAGTCTACGTTTAATGTTTCTCTTCGCTTTCTTAATTAGTTAGTAGAATCTAGGTTTCTCAAATTTTAGTACTTGTGGAATTGTTCAATTTTTCATTCATTACAAATTGTAAACAAAGTACATTTATGAAGAATAATATACACTATGTGATTCCACTTTTGATATATGACATGAATTCTCTTTTTTTTTTTGTCTTCAGCTTCCTTTATTTGTTTTTATTTATTAAGTATATTTATCTATAATATTTAACTTCAATACCAGTTGCAAAAGTTAATTATAGATAACATATATCCATAAAATTTAAAATGAAATTCAAATGCACAAAAGTGTATAATAAAATAATTATACATTTGTAGTCGCATAATAGGATTTGGCACTAAATCTATTCAAATTAGACACCAAAAGGTTAATTTGTAGATAACTGTATTCCCACAAATATCATGTTTTCGTAGCAAATATATTTTTGTAGCAATGTTTGATTTGCACAAAGTATAAGCTATTGTAGAAATTTTGGTAATTGTGGCATATTAAATTTTGCACAAAAGCTTTAGATTTAGTGGTAAACGATAGTTTGCCACACTAACCTTTTATAATGCAGTATCTGTGGCAGCTTTGTAGGCTTGTAGCATATTTTCAAATTGCCACAAAAGTTTTTTTGTAGCAATATTTAAGCATATTGTGGCAAAACCAAAAGCTACAAAAACTAGAATTTCTTGTACTGTCGTCTTCAAGTGGTCATACCATAGTGAAGCATACCCCTTCAATTTAAGAATGGCCAACTTAAAAGCCTTCTCATCACTATACTCTTTGAGTTCAATGATGCTTTCCCAGGCTTGAACCCAATCAAGATAGTTCTCTGGGTTAAGATTGCCATCAAATTCCGGACCATCAACTTTGAGATTCTTAAGGTCATCCCTTGGATGCCTTATTCGTTTATGCATTCCTTCCTCATCTTTAAAGTCCTCATGAGAGTGAGAGTATTTGATGCCAATAGGGCGAATATCATAGCCTTGTCGATAAGGGTTTTGTGGTACGGATTCCCCTACTTGTTCAACCTCTTGAGTGAGCTTCCTTATTTACTCTTGAAGCTCAACAATGGCCCTACCTATTTCATGGGCTTGCTTAAGAGGAATGCCCTCAGAGTGAGAAGCATCTCCCTTATTAGCCATAGTTGGAAGAGGTTTGAAGCCGAAATAAAGGGAATAGAAATTGAAACAGGAGAAGCACAGACGTTTTAGGCATGGAGAAGAAAACAGTGGAAATAATGGTGGCATCGTCGTGTTCAAGGGCATGGCATGGCCATGCCAATTCTCTGGCAAAGAAAATGGAAGTACAGAATAAGGGGAACGGTCGTGCCAGTTAGCATGGGTAAGCTTTGCCAAATCTCTGCCTGGGGATCTTTTTTGATGGTCTTTTTATGAAGGCTCTTTGTAGAGTTTTAGGGATTTGTTTAGCTTAGGAATTGTGTTTGGCATATAGTTAGGGTTCTTTGTGGACTCATGAGGGATGATGAAGGTAGATAAATGAAGGAAAATTTGAAGAGCCAAAATGTGAATTTTTTTTTAGTTAAAATTGAAAAAGTAGTGAGGTGTTTGTAAAATTGAAAAAGTAGTGAAGTGTTTGAATCAATAGAGGTTTTGATTCAATAAACACCCAAAAGAAGATCTAGGTCCGATACCAACTTGATGAACATTAGAAACCTTAAGTTCCCAAGATCACAAACAAGGAAATTAATGACTCTGAAGGATGCTTCTCTTGGATTCAATCTTCAAATGATTAATAAGATTGTGAGTTTGAACCAAGGTAAGACCCAAAAGATAGATAAAACATTGCCTACCAGGTTTCTCTCTTAAAGGCTCATAGCTACCTAGGAAGAACTCTAATGGGAAAACTTAACCCACCACTCTTGATTGAAGAGATAAAGATGCATAAATTTTAGTGAGAAAAAAAATGGTCAAATGTCGTTCCATTCATAATTCAACTCAAGTTGAGTTTACATGGAGGTATTGGGGTCTATAAATACCTAAAATTGGGGAGATTAGCTGTTACAGTATGGAGCAACTGTGTCAATAGGGGGATTATAAATTATCTTAGGAAAATCAATCAAAGTACTAAGATAATTACAACCAAGGTGAACTATATTTTTCTATGATTCTTCCCCCTCCTTCTAGGACCATATAGAAGGATCTACACCCTAATGGGGGTGTCGCCACTTGACAAATCTTCCTTGGTATGTGTAGAACCACTTCATCCTAATTAATCTCAAATATAACAGTTGTGGCATCCTCAATTTAGGCCAAATTTCAGATTTCTCTAAAATTGTAATTTTGTGCACACTACACATATTCGGCCTATTTATCCGGAGATTTAAACTCAATGCAAAATTTTAGCTCGTTCAGATACAATAGACCTCTTAGGGAATTAGAAAAGCTTGGTCTCTCTTCATTTGGTCTTTGTTAGGTAATATTGTAACTTCAGCCAAATTCAGTAAACTTTCCACCAGAAACCATCTTGATCAATGAAAGTTGGCTAGGACTTTGATGGTAATGAAGGTGAACCCAAGAGTCGGCAGAGGACTTGGGATCCATCACAAAAAAATAATACATTAAGAATAAGAGAAATTAGTTTTTCAATTACTCTAATTGCATTCAGATATGCACATGAATTAAGATTGAAACCCTTACTCATTTGTAATGGAGTGTATTAAATCATACCCTAATGTTTACCTTCGATGCATGGGAAACAGAATATCATACATCAAACACAGGCCATAGAACATATATATTTTACTCACATCATGCGGCTAAGAACTAACAAATAGTTAAAAAAATATTCAAACAAAAATTTGAAACCAATTTTATCACGCCAAATACCACGCATGCAACATACACATACATACACAGACACAGACACACACATATACATATATATATATATATATATATGTATACATACATACAGACAGACAAACATATATACATATTAATATATACACACACACACACACAAACA
>JACYFF010031952.1:70328708-70352864 GCA_017589665.1 Selenicereus undatus | reverse complement strand
ATATATGTGTATATATATATATATATATATATATATATATATATATATATATATATATATGTATAAATACGCCGCTATTTATCTGTCTATCTACCCGTCCATTTGCCTATCTATATAGATATCTGTATGCATGTTATACATACATGTGCATGTATGTATTTGTATTTGTATGTATGTATGTACACACACACACATACACACAAACACACAAACATACACACACACTCATACACGCGCACACACACACACATATTGTAGGACACAAATTCGGAATGAACTGGTCATTGTTAATTATCTAAACTATACTGGCTACTACCGTTGGAGAATGAAGTTAGGACATTACCGCCATCCTAGAAATGGCAAGACTTAATTAATTCGCTCAACATAATCACTGTAGCACACTTGTGCTTATGTGAAAGCCAAAAGGGTGCATAATTTATACATTCCCGGACTCAAGTGAACATCGTGTAGCCAAACAAACTTGCATTCCGATAACCTTAAATTTATGAAATGTCACCATGAACTTGTCAAATTTTTACTAACTATCTCTGTGGCTCTTTGGTGTTGTTGGATAAGGACTTCACAATTTATTTCCTTAAAAACATAAAGCACAAAAATATTCGAATAATAAGTCAAAACTTAATATGTTTACCCCTATATTATAAAGATAGAAATTCAATATAGTTAGAAACCGGGGGGGATATTATGTTTAAAATGTTAACGGTTATTATTTGAAAGTGGAACCTAAGTTGACGAACTCATATGTACAATGCGATCATTGAATAGGTGCACACCTCCAATGCCGATCAAGAAGCCTGAGCTGAAGCCACACGGGGTGAATTGATGGGCCTCAGTCCTAATAATTGATACCTGGTGGGTCCACTTGATTATGTGACAAAACAATGCTTGAAAATGATTCATTAAATACTTGTATATTATGAGATTTTGGTATTTAGAAGGACATGTAAATTTTTTAAGGGTACATGCAGTAAACGTACTTGGTTTTAAAATCTTTCTTATGCCTATAGGTTATTGATTATCGGCTTGACAAGTGATTAAAGCGGCCTCACTTTTGTTTCAAATAGAACTTTTATTATTAGTAATGTTATGTAATTTTCATTATCATGATCATAGTAATTGAGCACTATGCACTTGATATTTATTTTAGCTAATTAAAATTCAATAACTATTTAATTAATTATATTAACTAACGTCATTGCAAATATTTCAATCTCTATTATTTGGAACTTAATAATTTATTACTGAAAAGGAGGTTAGGTTAAGTGGTACAATTTTTTGGGTTTGTTTTATTTGAACATGGCTCACTCGTCACCCAATTTTGGATTAGCAAGATATTCACTTTATAACTCTAGTATAATATCAGTTTTCATTTTCTTACTCTTACACCACAACCAATGTTTCACTTTTAGCACACTAAAATTTTTAATCAAACTCATAGTTACTGTATTCAATAAGTCAGCTATAATCATTAGCATTAATCAAAACCTCTTATTTCATTCCCTCAAGTTGAGTAATAAAGCAAGCAAGAAAGCCCTTCTTAATTCTCACTAATACACGATCCATTTACTAGAAAAGAAAATCCAACGCAATTTTTCACTTGATTATAGAGAAGTTCCTAAATATACACATTTAAATTAAAATTCTAAACTTTTCAAATTCCTTCTTTTAGCACCATCAACCTAATGTTCATATTCCCACCTTTTTCATGCTCATCATTGGCCAGCTCTAAAATATAACATAAACCCCCACATTTTCTTAAGAGAATGGCAAGGCACCTCAAATGTTACTCCGTTAAAACAAAATTGAAGGAAAACAACAATAAATATTCACTCTTATATCTCACCCAAGTCTAATACCCATCAACTGTAACCTTCACCAAAATTAGCAACTTCATTCAAAAATTCACAATTCATAAAATTCACATCTAAAATTCACAAAATTTTACAAAATATTATGAACTATTATGTGTAATCTACAGTAAAATTTTCAGTATTTTCTTCTAATCCCATACTTCACAGAAATTAAAATAGCGGTTGAACTTGTGCACTAAAATAGGGTAGTTTCAATTGAAAATTCAGAACTCATGAAACACACATTCGAAATTCAGCGAACTTTTTAGGAAATTGCCAAATGTCATAAAACACCCACAGTAAAATTTTCAGAATACTGGGCCAAACCAATAATTCACGAAACTAAAATAGTCGCTGAGGTGTGCAAAAATCCAAAACTTTATTTTTTTTCCCCATTTTCATTCTTTTAATCCAAATATTCAAGTAGGGAATCCATAATCTACTACACATAAGGCTTAATTCATAGTATAAGCATCAAATCCACATCACCCACAACATAACCTTAATTTGATATCATCCACAACAAAACCTCAATTTCATTCAATCATATCAAGAAACCCTAATCAACTCTCCAATCATCTTTAAAGATCCATCTAAGCCCAAATGAATTCATTAATTTTATCATTTTGAGACAATAAATCAAAAACTTGTGAAAGGGACTGAAGGAAGTTTGGGGTTTTACCATCAAAACTAGATGAAAGAAGCCAAAAGGAAGGACAGGAGAGATGATGGTGGAGGCCAACGCTGCTGGCACTGGTAGACATTGGTGGCTGGCGACAGCAGACACTGGTGCCTGTTGACGGAGTGGCACATTAGGGACTGCAAGTAGGTGCAGGGAAGGAGAGAGAATTTGGTGTTTAGGGATAGTTTGGGTGTTTGGCTCATTAACGTAAGGGCTGATTTTGTTTTTATTATTTAGTTGTTTCCTTTTTTCCAAAATTTACGTTGTTGATTCTTTTACCTTCTCTTTCTTTTTTTTTTAAATCAAGTCTTTTTTCTTCTAATTAACCAATTAACTAATTAGTTGAGTGATATATATAGCATATTCATTTACTGTATCATTTTAAATTATTCCAATCTAAATAATTAGGTTTAAGCATGTATTTTATAAACTAAATCTAGTGATTTATATGTATGTTTCCAACTTGGATCCTCACTATTACATTATTATTTACTTTAATAATAAGTAATGAACTTGACAAATTATAAAATTTAAATAGAAGGAATATTGATGCCGTTTGAACCTTATATTATTTACTTTAATATCATTAATCAAACTCTTAAGCCTAAAGTCCACATCCAACACTATTAATTCTGCTTACATGGTAGTACGAGAAACAAATTTTTGTTTTACACACTTCTAAGAAACTACATCTCCTATTAAAGTGAAAACATATCCATTAGATGGTTTAGTTTCTTGTAAAATCAATGATCCAATTAGCATCATTAAACCCTTCTAATATGACAAGAAAGTTAGTGTAGTGAATAGCATAGTCTATAGCCCCCTTTAAATATTTGAGAAGTGTTTCTAAAGCACTCTAATGAGAATTATTAGGATTGTGAGTGTATCTACTCAATATGCGAATTGCAAATGGAATACCTGGTCTTGTATGATCCATCAAATGCATCAAAGACCCCATTATTTGGGAAAATTTATATTGTGATACATAGACAACTTTATTCGGGAAAATTTATATTGTGATACATTGACAACTTTATTCTTTTTCAAACTAACTCCTGAATCAGGAGGTGTAGATGAGGGACTCATATCAAAATAATTAAATTTTTTCTACTACTTCTCAATATAATGGGATTGAGTTACAACAATTATATCATTAAGTTTTGTCACTTTAATCCCTAAAAGTACTTTGACTAGACTAGGATCCTTCATATCAAAGTTATTCGACAAAAATATCTTTTTGTCATAAATCACGTGGATATTACTACCAAACATCAATATATCATCAACATATAAACACAAAATGACACATGAATTCTCAATGATTTTAACATAGACACATTTATCACCTTTACTAATATGAAAACCTAAAGACAACAAAACATTATCAAACTTTTCATGCCATTGCTTATGAGTTTGTTTTAAACGATGGAGTGGTTTTACAATCTTACATACGTTCTTTTCTTGGGAGGAACTACAAACTCTTTTGTTGTTTCATATAAATTTCTTCTTCTAAATCACCATTTAGAAATATGGTTTTAACATCCATTTTGTGAATTTCCAACTTGTAAATAGAAGCAATAGCAATTACCATTGTGACTATTGTAATTTTAATCACAAGGTGAATAAGGATAAAAGAAATCTCCTCATTTCTCTTGATTATAGCCTTGAGCCACTAATCTTTCTTTAATTTTCTATTGAGGCATCGATTCTATATTTCCTTTAAAAATCAATTTACAACCAAGGGTATTACAGCCAGTAGGAAGATCACACAACCCCCACATTTTATTAATCATAATAAAGTTCATTTCATCATTTGCAACTTCTTTCCAGAAAAGAGCATCAATAGACATCATGACTTCTTTGTGAGTTTTAGGATCATCTTCACAAAAGAAAGTATAAAAATCATCACCAACACTTTTGCTCTTTTATCTACACTTACTCCTTATGGGTTCAATAGACCATGATTATTACTCGCTTCTCTAATCAAATCAAATCATGGAGACTCATCACCAATTAGTCTATTGCAAGAAGATGCACTGATCAGTCTAGTGAATTTATCCTTCATAGGAAAAATACTTTCAAAAAGCACAATATCTCTAGACTCTATAATATCGTAATTAGAAATCTCAAGAATTTTAGAATCAATCACCAACAATCTATATGTGCAACTATTTTTAGAATAACCAACGAGCTTAAGACCAATTCTCCTTTTCCTAATAGCAGGAATACTGACTTTCACAAGACACTCCTGCACGTTCAAATATTTATGGAAAGGTTTTTTTTATTCTTCCATAACTCATAAGGACTCTTTTCCCAATATTTAGGAGGTACTCTATTGAGAATCAAACAAGTAAAATATAAAGCTTAACACCAAAAATTATTAGGCAAACCAAAACTAAGTAGCATAGTATTGACCATATCAATCAATGTTCTATTTTTCCTTTTGGCTACCTCATTAGATTGTGGACTATAAGAAGAAGTAACTTCATGTATAATGTCACATTGTTTAAAAAAATCTTCCATTTTGGTAGGCGCATACTCACCTCCTCTATCAAACTTAAGATTCTTATTTTCCTTTCTGCTGAGTTTCAACTTCAACTTTATAAATTTTAAACTTATCAAACAAATCACCTTTAGAATTAGTCAAATACACATAAAATGTTCAGAATAATCATAAATAAAAGTTACGAAGTATTGGTTACTAGCACAAGTTAAAACATGTTACTTATCACGAAGATTACTATGAATTAATTCTAACAAGGTAGGCTTCCTTTCCGTATATTTTAAGGGTTTCCTAGGTTGTTTAACCTCCACACAAATTTGGCATTTATCATCCTCATTGACAGGAGATTTGGAAATTACATCTACAAACATCATCCTTTTCATAGTGTTTTTATTCACATGACCAAGTCTACCATGCCAAATATCCAAACACTCAACATTCGCAACAGCTACCTGTGAACTAAAAATTACATTAGTAGAAGAAGACATTGCACTTAATTTATATAAGCCATCTAGTAAGAAACCTTTACCAACAAATTGATCATGTCTACTCATAACAAATTAAATGGAACCAAAGTTAACATTATAACCATGACAATCTGGCAAAGACATAGTAATTAAGTTTTTCCTGATATTAGGCACATGATAGACTCCATATAACTCGACAAATTTACCGGATGACAACTCTAACCTGATTTGGCCTTCTCCTACAACACAAGCCACACTCTCATTCCCCATGTTCACAGTTCTAGTGTCTGATACCTGATACGATAGAATACGTTTTTTTATCATTGCACATGTGAACATTATCCCATAGTCAATCCATAAATCATTTAAGTTAAAAACTGTACCTAAGTTAGGACTGCAATGAAAATACCTGTTAGCTGGGGAACCAGAAGTGGCCCTACAATCACGACATTACCATATGGATTAGAGGGCATTTGACCCTTTTGCGTTTTCTTATTTTGACTCTTGTAGAAGAAACAATCTCTACGAAGATGGTTTCTACTGCCACATACCCAACACTGCCTTTTAGCTTGATTATTATCTTTAGTCTTGTTGTCATTAGTTTGGTTATTATCGTTTCCTCCAAAAAACCTTTGTGAATGATTTTCTTGAACTTATTAGTACTTGGTTTATGGGAGCTTTCTGATGCATGGTGAATTCCATTTGTCCAAATAAAGGAATGAAATGTATGTAGGTGAGCCCTACTGATGTTGAAGACCCATCTCTCTAAAGAAGAACCAAGAAAAAGATAGAGAATTCCCAAATAAGAAAGCCTTTAATGGACTAGATTCAACACTTCTAATAGGTAGCAAGTAGATAAATCAACCTACCCTCTAACCCTCAAAAGCCTTAACACCAAGGGCTAGATTAAAGGGAAGACTCAAATCATCGTCCTTCTAAGAGAGATAAAGAATTTGAGATTTTGAGGAAAACCAAGCTTTAAGCTCTCATATCATACGTCAAATTTGAATATTCATAGAGGTAATTGGGCCCATAGATACCTAATAAGAGGGGGAATTAGCTGTACATTAGTGGGGTAAGTGGACCAATAGGAGGCTTCCAAAATATTCTAGGAAAATAAATCAACATGCTTAAGATAATTACAATCACGATGAGCTATATTTTTCAGAATTCATTCTCCATCTTCTTAAGAGTCTTTAGTAGGCTCTACTTCTCCAAATAAGGTGACGCCACTTGTTGACTCTTCTTTTGTGTGTGAAGAATCGTTCCATGCTAACTAATCTCTAAAATTACAGCCTTAATCTCCTCAATTAAGCCCATTAGCAGAACTGTACATTTTCCAATTTTGGACCGACCCTTGGTCGGTATTTAGCCCACAACTTCCTTAATACTTGGCGTTTGAGTGCGATTCAAGACTTGTTAGAAAATAGACATTGAAGGCTTTCCATCCACGTATAATTTGCAGAAATTGGAGCTCATCGCCCTTGTTAAATTTTAGCCAGAAACGAAGTAAAGTACTCTGCCTAGAAACTGAAAATGAACTAATTGGGTTGTTTTGGGAGGATTAAGTGGTTAACTCCTTATTTAGGACAACTGTTTTCCCAACCATCTTTCCTAACCCTACTGGGAGCTTCTTAAGGGTCTCAATTCAATATTGACCTAGGGGACCTAGCCCTTGACCTAGGGTCAATATTGGGCCAACTTGTTTCATGACCCCCACTAGTGAAAGTAGGCCCAACCTCGGGAGTTGCGCTGCATCCACCACTCCAGCATGAAGAGGATTTTCCCTAAAATCCTTGGGATTAAAATTGTTTGTCATCACCCTTGCATGCCCTTTTCCATTCTTGGGTATGAAAACACCCATGGTACTAAGGATTACTCTCTTCTTGAATGTGTAGGAGTTGTTCAAGACCTTTGAAAGAACATGAAAGCATTGAGTAACTCTCCTAAGCCTCATGAGCTCATTGAGGATATCAACATACTCATCACAAGATATTTCAAAATTATCATACTCATAGAGGTTTCACTTACAGCTTGATCACTTGAATAAAGGCCTTCTTCCAACACCATTTTGATGGGGCAATGGGACCTTGGGGATGGGTACTTTTGGGGTTTCATTCTCAAGCTCTTAGCGAGCTACAAGGGGTGAATTTTTCACTCCCTCACTTGTGTTTGGCTTCACCATTAGCAAGGCATTTCTAGGTTTGCTGTTACTAGTGGTGCACTCTTCCCGTGTTTCACTCTTGCAGGGGATTTTTCTTACTTCCCTTCCTCGGTTTAGCAATGTGAGGCTCGGGTGAAGATAAAGGGGCCAATATGATGCTTTTACCACTGTGCTTGAGTAAATAAGTATTAGCATACCCATCATAAATCACATGGTTATCAAAGAACCAAGGCCTACCCAGTAATAAGTGACATGCATCCCTAGGAAGAATGTCACACAATACTTCACCACAATAGGGACCAATTGAGAATGAAATATGAGCTTGCCTCGAAGCGATTACCTAATTACTTGGTCCTAACCAATGAAGACTATATAGAGTAGGATGCTCCTTGGTGGGAATTTGAAGCTTGTCAATGAGTGTGTTGGGGGCCATATTTGTGTAACCTCCAACATCTATGATTAAACCGCCGACCCTGCTCCAATGGTGCACCATAAGTTAAGGATTTGCTCCCTTTGGCTATCTTCATAAGGAACCTTTGTCGCATGTAGGGATATTTTGATCAACAACAGTTCTCCAACATTAGGGGTCACTAAGGTAGAACCATCAATTTCATCACCTTCTTCACTTGATTCTTCCTCAATAGCTCAAATCTCTTCCACCTTCTTGATAGTGAAGGCCTTTCTATTGGAACAATCGGCTTGAAAATGCCCAAAACCATGATACTTCAAACATTTCCTTTCTTCTAACCTCGTAGGAGGCTCACTACCGATTCCCTTGCCCTTATCAAGACCTTTGACTTGAGGAGGTGGCGTTTCAACTTCAATGTGATTGGATGGGCTTTTAGTAAGAGGGGTGTGAAAGGACTTTCTTCGCTTAAGTTGCTTCTCAACTTCGATAGCTAAGTGGCATACATCATCAAATGATAAGTAAGGTCGTAACTCCACCTTGCTAGTAATGCAAGGAGATAATCCTTTAATGAACCTGGCAATCTTGAGATCGGGTTCTTCATCTAAGCCAAGCGACATTTAGAGTTGTACTAACCCCCTAATGTACTATTCTACCTTTAAATTCTCTTGGTTGAGACAGGTGATCTTGAGGTAGAGTTCTTATTTGTAAGAGGGAGGTAGAAATCTCTTGTCTATATGGTTGTTGAGCTTGGACCAATTTTTGATTTTGGATTTGGCTTCTCTAGCCCTACTCTTCTTTAAATGTTCATACCATAGTGATGCATACCCCTTCATCTTAAGAATGGCCAACTTGAAGGCCTTCTCATCATTATAATCTTTGAGTTCCATGATCCTCTTAAGGGCTTGAACCCAATCAAGATAATTCTTCGAGTCAAGATAGCCATCAAATTCTAAAGCCTCAACTTTGAGATCCCGAAGGTCATCTCTTTGATGCCTTAGTCTTCTTGGTCTTTGCTCCTTATCATCAAAGTCGTCATGGGAGGAACGATATTCGATGTGAATAGGGCAAGCATTATAGCCTCGTCGGTAAGGGTTTCATAGAGTGGATTCCCTTACTTGTGCAACCTCTTGAGTGAGTTCCTCTTTGCTCTTAAAGCTTTTCAAGGGCCTGACCTATCTTACCGGCTTACTCAGGAGGAATGTTCGAGCAGTGAGAAGGATTGCCCTCACTGGTCATGGTTGATAGAAAGGTGAAAAGATGAAAAATGAGGGGGAAAATAGGGGAGGCATAGGGCACGCTGAAGGAGCACACGCAGGAGAATAGTGAAAAGGGAGGGGGCACGGTTGTGCTTTGCAGAACCGGGGGCGTGTCAGATCTCTAGACAAAATTTAAGAGTGCCGGAAGGGGGTACGATCATGGCGGGCAACACGGGGTAGTCGTGCCAAATCTTTGGGTCAAATTTTCAAAGTGCAGGATTTTGGCGCGGGGTGGCAGTGCCAAATTTCTAGCTTTGTGTTTTTGGCCTTTTTGGGAAATTTTAGGGATGTGTTTAGGTTGGGGTTTGTGTTTGGGTTATAATTAGATTTTTTGGGTACTAGATAAGAGATTTAAAGAGGAAAAGCAAATGAAAAAATAGTATAGAATGGGGAAAACTTTAACCAATTCCAACACAAGGATGGTTGCAACGGATGCTTACCAAGAGATAGGATAATTGTGCCTTGATGCCAAATGATGCGTGGTGAATTCCATTTGTCCAAATGAACGATTAAAATGCATGTAGGTTAGCCCAATTGATGTTGAAGACCAACCTCTCCAAGGAAGAATCAATAAAGAGAGGGAGAATTCCCCCATAAGAAAGCCTCTAGGGGCGTAGATTCAACACTTGTAATGGGTAGCAAGTAGATAAATCAACTCACCCTCTAAGCTCCTAAAGCCTTAGTACCAAGGATTAGATTAAAGCGAAGACTCAAATCACCACCCTCCTAAGAGAGAGAAAGAATTTGAGGCTTTAAGGAAAACCAAGCTTAAAGCTCTCATATCATTCATCAAATCTGATTTTTTATGAAGCTAATTAGGTCCATAAATACCAAATGAGAGGGAGAATTAGCTATATATTAGTGCGGAAAGTGGGCCAATAGGAGGCTTACAAAATATCTTAGGAAAATTGATCAAGATGCTTAAAATAATTACAATCATCATAAGCTGTATTCTCCAGGATATATCCTCCATCTTCTAGAGATCCTTGAGTGCGCTTTACTCCTCCAAATAAGGTGACGTCACTTGTTGAATCTTTTCTAGTGTGTGAAGAATCATCCCATGCAGATTAATCTCCAAAATTACAATCGTAACCTCATCAATTAAGCCCATAATTGGAACAATGCATTTTTCAATCCTAGACCAACCCTTTTTTTTGTATTTAGCCCATGACTTCCTCAATACTCGGCGTTTAGTGCAATTCAACACTTAATAGAAAATATACATTTGGGACCTTCCATCAATGTATAATTTGTAGAAATTTGAAGTCATTTGCCTTATTAAAGGTGAGCTAGAAACGAAGCAATGTATTCAACCCAGAAACTGAAAATGAGCTACTGAGGTGGTTTTGGGAAAATTAACTATTTAACTCCTTATTTAGGGCAAATATTGGCCCAACCACCTTTGCTAACCCTAATTAAACCTTCTTAAGGGTTCCAAGCCAATATTAACATAGAGGGACGTAGCCCTCGACCTAGGGTCAATATTGGGCCAACTTGGTTCATGACCCCCACTAGCAACACTGGGCCCAAGCTCAAGAGTTGCTCCGCATCCACCCCTCCCCCTTGAAGAGGAGCTAAGAAAATGAAAATATGATCTAATCTCTTGCCGTCGTCCCTGGCAACGATGTCAAAAACTTGTTAGGATAAATTTGGGTGATAAATAAAAGTCGCAAAGTTACAACTTTCGCTGTAGTACTTGAGGGTCATGTCCTCGAGGGTGAGGATGAGATTAAGATCACGGTCAATTAAATTATCCTAAATAGAATTAAATTCTCCTAAATAATGAAATAGACAAAACTAACTTTACTAAATATGAGAATCATGACATTAGCGTAAATTTATTCATGTCTAGATTTCCTAAGGAATTCAATCAAATTCAATGAGGGAAATAAGTAGCCTTGAAACCAAAAGGGGTAATTACTAACTAAGGCTATCAACTTGGCACCTTACCAAAATCAACTAATTAACTAAAAGGATAATTATAACTAATTGGAACCGGATTAGAGCAAAACTAAAACAGGACAGAAACAGGGAAGCAACATGAACAAAATTAGGGCAACAAATTGAACCATGAAACATAGAAGAAGAGGGCAAGATGAATCCAAATAAATTTGATTAAGTACTACTCCACTTATGGTGCACAAAACTGAATCAACAGGGGAGGGAGAGCAGCCGTAGAACTGAATCAGATCAAAAATAGGATCACAAAACTGAGAGCTAAGATAAACCGAAACAGGAAACCAAACCAAGACCTAAAGCATTTCTTTAATGGCATAAACAAACACAATATAACCTAGAAAACAGAATAAGCATAGAGTAGAAAACAAAGGAAGACGAAGAATCATAGGCTTACTGCCCGTGAGAACAGCTCAGAATTCCCAGCTCCATTTATAGAGATTCAATACCCAACTCGAGCACTCATCTCCAAAACCATAAAACCACTACTTGTCGAGCAGAAACATATGAGCTAAACAAGGGAAGGGAAAGTAGACATACTAGTCCGCACCAACGATGTTAACATCCACATTAACCACAACCACAACCCAGAAACCGTAATTGAACAAGCAGAATTAAAGAGAATAGAAAACAGATCAAACGAGGAAGAGAACCAGGGGAGGAGGAAACTGAACTTAATCAAACTTGAGCCCAAAACGTTGGATTGCAAGCAGAAGACCATGAATTTCGACTCCAAATTAACGAAATCAAGCGTATTACATGAATTTAAAAGTTGAAAATGGGTCTAAAATTGAAATCCAAACCGAAAACAAACCCTAAATTCCTAATATTTTAGTTAAACTAAGAAATATCCTAAAATTAAGCCTAAAAATGAAAACCTAACCTAGATTGTTCGGCTTTCATGCCGTAGCCTTCATTCTATACCCAAGTAGATTGCAATCTTGCCCCTTGATTCATAGAGTATTGTGGATGGTCGAGATGGAATGATGATGTGGGCGTGCTGGCGTTGTGTGGAGAGTCGATGGTGCTTGATGATGCTTGCGATGCTGATAGTGCTTGTCGTGGTCAAAGGAGATAGAGAGATGGCGGTGAGGAGAGAGATGAAGATGGGTCTGGGTTTCGGGATCTCTTCAAGCCGAAAGAAGGGAGAAGGTGAAATGAGGGGGGGGGGGATGGGTAACGGGTCACGTGAGGCGCATGCCTGGGCTGGGGTTTGTAGGCTTTATTTTAGTTTTTATTTCTTTTTCTTTCTTTGGGCTAAATAAGAAACGGGCCTAGCAATTCGGGTCCGACTTGAGTCAAGCCGGCCCAAGTCTTTATTTCCGGCATTTTCATCATTTTTCTTGCGTTTTCTCCATATTTATTTGATACCTACAAAACAAAATAAAATGAAATAAAAAACCTAAAAATACGATTATAACATGCATAAGTCGGGTATAAAAGTATCATAAACATAACACATTTTTGGCACGAACAAATACCCCCACACAAAGATTTTGCTCATCCTCGAGTAAAACAAACTAAACTAACTAAAAAAAAGAAAATAGGAAAAAGAAAATCCTAATTCACTGTCGTAGGAATCACGGTTGCATTTAGCGTATGCAACAAGCCATTTAAATGCCTCGGTTTCCCAAGTGGACGAGTGAAATCTCGCAAGGGTTTTCAAGGGAACTACCCACAAAAATTATTTCAAAAATAAAAGAATTTTTTTTTTCCTCAAAGCTAATATGTACAGAATTAGGGAAAGATATGCGCACGTACATTCTAATAAACTAAATCACACATGTAACCAAGTTATTGACCTGCATATATACAGAATGTACTTCAAAGCCCTCTACCTCATAAATGACATCAGAGCACTAATTTTTCATCCCATTGTACGTTAGGATTCTAAATCCATACAGTGCTCGTGTGCAAGTGTATCATCATCCCAAGGCTTAGATTTACTAGGATTAGACTCAATCCCAATTGACTGACACAATTACATTATTCACATATTAACATTGGAAGCGAGCTTTCCCAAAAGCAGTATTGCCTCAAATGGTAACACCCAGCAGCACATGCCTCAAAGGGTAACGCCCAGTAGCGCATGCCTTAAAGGGATACTTGTTATTCCAAATTTTATTTAATCTCTCCTTTTTTTTTCTCTTCTTTATTCATAATATTCATTCATTAAAGTAATCATGTCACAAGCAAGTGGGAGAATCATTCACAGAAGCCTAAGACCTAAAGATAATGATGAAGGAATAACAAGGATTGGATTACACAATCTTTTATGAACCATTGGAGTTAAAATTAGGGATTAGAATGTTACACTGAGGTCAGAGAGTTTTCACGCACATCCTACTTATATACAAGCTAGTAACCAAAGCACAGGGGATATAAGCTAATCAAAAAGAGTAAACAACGTCCCCAAAACAAACAAAAAAAATCTTCAAATTTTTTTTCAAAAATGGGCACCTCACCCCTGCACCAAAGCTTCACAATTTTCTCATTGTGGGAACTAAGACGCTAAAAAACAAGCACATAAGCTATACAACCGTAAAACCACACTAAACTACAAATATATACCAACTAGGACACCACCAAAATCACAATCAAAACCAAAAACCAAACAAAACCAAATACATACATATTTAGAAAAGCCAAAACAAAATCACAAAAGAAACGCAAAAACAAAACTAACTCTAAAACAAACCGAACCACTAAATGATTAAAACTAAAACCAAACCAAAACAACATAGGACCCAAACACAAAAATCAAAAAGTACAACAACTAAATAAAGAAAAACCAAAATCAAAACCTATCAAAAGACAACAAAACCAATCAAGACGAAAACAAACATAATTACCCAAAAAAAAAAACAAAACCAAACCAATGACTTACTAAACACCAACCTAAATCAAAAGAAAACTAAAACAAAACAAAATACAAAAGAAAGAAAGAAAAGCTAAAAACAAAATAAAGACACTAAATTACCAAAAAGGAAACAAAAAGAAACTATTAAACAAAACAAAACCAAAGAAAAACCAAAACTTGCTAAACTAAAACAAAACACAAAACCAAGGAAACAAAACACAAAACCAAGGAAACAAAACACAAAATCAAGGAAACCAAACAAATGAACTAAAATATACACAAGAATAATCCTAAATATTCACAACTACTCACAACCCTAGATATCAACAACTAACAAATATTCACAAAATCATAACACAACCAAGGGTGATCATAGCCCATACGGCTCAACATTTCCTAAATTGCTCCTCAAGATTGATCACCCATCACAATTCATTGTCTTAAATATCCACAACTAAGTGCAAAACGAAAGAAAAGTGAAGAAAAGAATAAGAGACGAAAGTTGAACAATCATACCAGGTTGGATACAGATTGTACCCAAATTATGCCTCACGAAGATGATGCAACATGAGGCTTATGGAGCATCATCAACTCCATATTAAGTTGAAAAGTGCAACTCAAATCAAAACTTGTTAAAGCACGTAACAGCTTATCAAACAAAGAAGCCTAACTCTCAATCACATAAAAATAGTGAAAAGTAGTGAGTTGGAGCCAGAAAGAGTACATCAACTTAGCTAAAAAAGCACAAGTAAGGGTCTGCTTCAACTTATCAAATGGTTGGGCCCAACTAGAAAGTAAATGAACATACTCAAAACGAGTCAGTATTGAGGTCATTGGCCTAGAAACTATATCAGCATGAATGAACAATCTAGTCAAAAGAGTGGGTGCAAGGTTCACAAGTCTTTTAATATCAAAAAGCACGAGAGTCTAGTTTAACTCAAAATTCTTAGTAGGAATGATCTCTGACTCAACAAATTTAGACTTGCAAGATTAAAAAAGGAGGTCAGGTTGGATAGGATCAAAAGAAAATTATTCATATTCAGCACATAAATCCACATCCAAACTCACATTGACATCAAACCCACATGAAAAATATTCATATTCTACATACAGAATATTATCATGTAATTTAAATAGAAGGTCAGGAATGATGGGGTCAAAAGAGAATGATTCATATTCAACATGGAAACCCACATCAAGACCTTCAATAACATCAAACCCACATGAAAAAGATTCATATTCTGCATAAAGAATGTCATCATCAAAGTCCAAAATAGTGGGTTCAATTACCTCATCATATAACTCCTGTGAAATATCCTTCGAATCATCTAAATCATGAGGCTCAAATTCAGGTGTGATGCCTAGATCTAACTCACTAACAGTATCAGATTATTCACCAACCTCAAACTGACAAAAGTTGTTTAGAGTGGTGGGTGGGTTGGCAGAAACTAGAACATCATCAGTGATGCCCTTAGGTGAGTTAGTGCGGGGTGCAAGGCCAAGTTATAGAGACATAGGTAGGTTACTCTCTTGACCTAGACTAGGAAAATACACGTCTTCATTCAAATCAGGCCTAGTAAAATAAGAGTGTTCAAAATCATCATAGAGACTAGTGTCAGGTTTAGGAGATCCTAAACTAGAATCAAGCTCGCTATAAGTCTCCCTATTTTGGTTAAAATATTGAGAATGTTTAGCAATTCTCTTTTTCATTGTCTCCATCATTTGATCAGTCAATTCATTAATCTTCTTTTTAAAACTTGCACATGTAGCATCAACATAAGCATGAACAGGACAAGTATGAGCATCATGATCAGAAGATTCACAATAATCGCATAAAACAAGAGGCATGTAATAGCCATATGAGTAATTTGAATTCATAAAGTGGCTTGAAGGGGAAGAATTAGCCTAAAATCATACTCTCCATGAGTTGGGTATCTAAAAGTCTCATTAGTTTGTTCAAACGCATAGGTTTCCCAGGCTAGTTTTTCAAAGAAATCCCAAACCTCATTTTGAGTTTTAGATAATAATCGTAGGACACCTTCAGAACACATTCGCTCAACATAATTCCGTGACTCAACATTTAGACCCACAACAACGACCTCACTAATCTCCCATTTTTCAAAATTATGATTCAGTTGAGCACGATATTCATTAAGCCTTGAAAGATAACTCCAAAAAGGTTCATGCTCATATTGCATGAAATGGAAAACTGGCATTTGAAGTTTTTAAGGTTTTTAAAGTTTTTCAATTTTTAGGGTTTTCAAATTTTTCTAAATTTTTATTGATTTTTAGATTTTTTTCAAGAAATGAACTAAATATATCACAACTAACAACAAATAAACAAAGTAAGTCAAAACATAAGCAACTAATAAAATCAAAACTAAGAAAAAGAAAAGTGCTCAAACATAAACTTGCCACTTGTTTCTGAGGTTTTTAAAATTTTTCAATTTTTTATGGTTTTCAACTTTTTCTAATTTTTTTTGATTTTAGGATTTTCAAATTTTTAGTGATTTTTGAAAAACAAGAAATAACTAAGTGAAGTAACAGTCGATTCCAAAATAAAGAAAGCGAAACGAAACCTAGGTAACCTAATAATAAAGTCACAAAATGAGCAAAACAAATCAACTAAACAAATCACAACTAATAAACAAAACAACTAATGAACAAATCACAACTAATCATGAAATAAACAAAACAAAGCACCGAATAAGAAAGGAGGTAAGAAAATGAAAATATGACCTAATCTCATGCCATAGCCCCCGGCAACATCGCCAAAAACTTGTTAGGATAAATTTAAGTGATAAAAAAAAGTCGCAAGCGTTCAGCTTTCGTTGTAGTACTTGAGGGTCGTGTGCTCGGGGATGAGGATGAGATTAAGATCACGGTCAATTAAATTATCCTAAATAGAATTAGATTCTCATAAATAATGAAATAGACAAAACTAACTTTACTAAATACGAGAATCATGACATTAGTGTAAATTTATTCATGACTAGATTTCCCAAGGAATTTAACCAAATTCAATAAGGGAAATAAGTAATCTTGAAACCAAAAGGGGTAATTACTAACTAAGGCCATCAACTTGGCACTTACTAAAATCAGCTAATTAACTAAAAGGACAATTATAACTAATTGGAACCAGATTAGAGCAAAACTAAAACATGACAGAAACAGGGAAGCAACATGAAAAAATTAGGGCAGCAAATTGAACCATGAAACATAGAAGAAGAGGGCAAGATGAATCCAAATAAATTTGATCAAGCACTACTCTACTTATGGTGCACAAAACTGAATCAGCAGGGGGGAGAGCAGCAGCAGTACCGAATCAGATCAAAAATAGGAGCACAAAACTGAGAGCCAAGATAAATCGAAATGGGAAACCAAACCAAGACCTAAAGCATTTCTTTAATGGTAGAAACAAACATAATATAATCTAGAAAACAGAATAAGCATAGAGTAGAAAACAGAGGAAGAGGAAGAATCCGAGGCTTACTGCCCGTGAGACCAACTTAGAATTCCCATCTCCATTTATGGAGATTCAATAACCAACTCGAGCACTCATCTCCAAAACCCAAAAACCACAACTTGTTGAGCAGAAATAGAGGAGCTGAACAAGACAAGGGAGAGTAGCCATACCAGTCCGCACCAACAAAGTTAACATCCACATCAACCACAACCACAACCGACAAATCGTAATCGAACAAGTAGTATTAAAGAGAATAGAAAACAGATCAAATGAATAAGAGAATCAGGGGAGGAGGAAACTGAAATTAATCAAAATCGAGCCCAAAACGTTGCGATTGCAAGCAGATGATCATGATTTTTGACTCCAAATTAACGAAATCAAGCGTATTACATGAATTTGAAAGTTGAAAATGGGTCTAAAATTGAAATCCAAACCGAAACAAACCCTAAATTCCTAATATTTGAGTTAGACTAACAAATATCCTAAAATTAAACCTAAAAATGAAAACCTAACCTAGATTGTTCAGCTTTCACGCCCTAGCCTTCATTCTATACCCAAGTAGATTGAAATCTCGCCCCTTGATTCATGGAGTATCATGGATGGTCAAGATAGAATGATGATGTGGGTGTGCTGGCATTGTGGAGAACGTCGATGGTGCTTGATGATGCTTACGGTGCTGATGTTGTTTGTCGTGGCCAAGGAGAGAGAGAGATGGTGATGAGGAGAGAGATAAGTCTGGAATGAGATGAAGATGGGTCTGGGTTTCGGGGTCTCTTCAGGCTGAAAGGAGAGAGAAGGTGAAATGAAGGGGTGGGGGGAATGGGTAATGAGTCACGTACGGTTCATGACTGGGCTGGGGTTTGTAGGCTTTATTTTAGGTTTTTTTTCTTTTTTTTCTTTGGGATGAAAAAGAAACCGGCCTAGCAATTCGGGTCGGGCTTGAGTCAAGTCGACCCAAGTCTTTATTTCTGGCATTTTCATCATTTCTCTTACGGTTTGTCCACATTTGTTCGATACCTACAAAACAAAATAAAATCAAATAAAAAACCTAAAATTATGATTATAACGAGCATAAATCGGCTATAAAAGTATCGTAAAAATAACACGTTTTTGGCACGAACACATACCGTTCACCATTCTTGGCTTTGAATGCACCTATGGTACTCAGGACTCCTCCCCTCTTGAATGTGTAGGAGTTGTTGAAGATCTTTGGAAGAACATCAAAGCATTGGGTAGCTCTGTGAGGCCTCATGAGCTTATTGAAGATCTCAACACACTAATCATAAGATATTTTAAAATTATCATACTCACAAGAGGTGTCACTTGTGGCTTGATCAATTGCATATGGGCCTTCTGCCAACAACATTTTGATGGGCAATGGAACCTTGGGGATGGGTGGTTTTGGGGTTTCATCCTCAAACTCTTGGCGAGCTACAAAAGGTGAAGTTTCGCTCCCTCACTTGTGTTTGACTTCACCATTAGTAAGGCAATTCAAGGTTTGCTCTTACTAGTGGCACACTTTTCCTATGTTTTACTCTTGTGCAGGCTTTTCTTACTTCCCTTCCTCGGTTTAGCATCATGAGGTTCAAGTTGAGTCAAAGAGGCCAATGTGATGCTTTTACCATTGTGATGAGTGAATAAGTATTAGCATACCCATCATAAATCACACGCTTATCAAACAAGCAAGGCCTAACAAGTAAAAAGTGAAATGCAGTCATAGGAAGAACATTGTACAACACTTTACCACAATGGAGACCTATTGAGAATAAAGTACATGCTTGCCTTGAAGCGGTTGCCTCATTGCCTGGTCCTAACCATTGAAGAGTATATTAAGTATGATACTCCTTGGTGGGAATTTGAAGCTTGTCAATGAGTGTGTTGAAGGTTATATTTTTGCAACTTCCACCATCTATGATTAAGCCATAAACCTTGCCTCTAGTGGTGCACCTTGAGTTGAAGATTTGATCGCTTTGGCTATCTTCATAAGGAATGTTTGTGGCATTTAGAGACATTTTGATTAACAACATTTCTCCAACATTTGGGGGGGGGGGGGTTACCACGGTGGAACCATCATTTTCATCATCTTCTTCACTTGATTCTTCCTCAATTGGTCGAATCTCTTCTACCTCCTTTATATTAAGGGCCTTTTTTTATTGGGACAATCGACTTGAAAATGCTTAAAATCATGACATTTAAAACATTTCTTTCCACCCAACCTCTTAGGAGGCACCCTAGTGATTCTCTTGCCGCTATCAAGCGCTTTAACTTGAAGAGGTGGTGTTTCAACTTCAATGTGATTGGAAGGACTTTTAGTAAGAGGGGTGTGAAAGGAATTTCTTCCCTTAAGTTGCTTCTCGACCTTGATAGCTAAGAGGCATACACCATCAAATGATAAGTAAGGCTGCAATTCCACCTTGCTAGCAAAGCTAGGAGATAATCCATAAATGAACCTAACAATCTCGAGGTTGGGTTCTTCATCCAAGCCAACTCGCATTTGGAGTTTTTTAAACTCCCCAATGTACTCTTCTACCTTTAGATTCTCTTAGTTAAGAGAGGTGATCTTGAGGTAGAGTTCTTATTTGTAAAGAAGGAGGTAGAAATGTCTTGTTCATATGCCTATTAAGCTTAGACCAAGTCTTGATTTCATATTTGGCTTCTCTAGCCCTACTCTTCTTCAAATGTTCAAACCATAATAAAGCCTACCCCTTCATCTTAAGAATGACTAAGTTGAAGGCCTTCTCATCATTGTAATCTTTGAGTTCAAAGATCCTCTCAAGGGCTTGAACCCAATCAAGATAGTTCTCCGGGTTAAGATCGCCTTCAAATTCTGGAGCCTCAACTCTGAGATCCTGAAGGTCATCCCTTCAATGCCTTAGTCTTCTTGTTCTTCCTTTCTTATCATCAAAGGCTTCATGGGAGGAACGGTATTTGGTGTCAATATTGCGAGCATTGTAGCCTCATCGCTAAGGGTTTTATGGAGTGGATTCCCTGACTTGTCCAGCCTCTTGAGTGAGCTTCCTCATTTGCTATTAAAGCTCTTCAAGGGCCCTACCTATCACACGGGCTTACTCAAGAGAAATGTTAGAGTAGTGAGAAGGATTGCCTTCATTGGTCATGGGTGATAGAAAGGTGAAAGGAGGAAAAAGGAGAGGAAAAAACAGGGGAGGCACAGGTGCGATGAAGGAGCACAGGCAGGAAAACTATGAAACGAAAGGGGGCACGGTCGTGCTCTGTGGCACGAGAATTCATGCCAGATCTTTGGAATAGCATTTAAGAGTTTAGGAATGGGCATGGTTGTGCCAGGCAACACGGGTGGTCGTGCTAAATCTCTAGGTCAAATTTTCAAAGTGCAGGGTTTTGGCATGGGGTGGCAGTTCTAAATTTCTGGTTTCGTTTTTTTGCTTTTTTTTGGAGTTTAGGGATGTGTTTAGGTTGGGGTTTGCATTTATGCTACAATTAGGGTGTTTCATGGACTAGATTAGAGATTTAAGAGGAATAACTAATGACAAAATAGTATAGAAAGGGGAAAACTTTAAGCAATTCCAACACAAGGATGATTGCAATGGAAGCTTACCAAGAGATAGGACCATTGCACTCTAATACCAAATGATGCATGGTTTCATTTGTCCAAATAAAGAAATGAAAAGCATGTGGGTGATCCCAATGGATATTGAAGACCAATCTCTCAAAAGAAGAACCAAGAAAGAGAGAGAGAATTCCCAAACAAGAAATCCTCTAATGGAATAGATTCAACACTTGTAATAGGTAGTAAGTAGATAAGTCAACTCACCCTCTACCCCTCTAAAGCCTTAGCACCAAGGATTAGATTAAAGGGAAGACTCAAATCACCACCCTCCTAAGAGAGATAAAGAATTTGAGATTTTGAGATTTTGAGGAAAACCAAGCTTCAGGCACTCATATCATTCATCAAATCTGATTTTCCATGGAGCTAATTATGTCCATAAATACCCAATCAGAGGGTGAATTAGCTATAAATTAGTGAGGCAAGTGGACCAATAGAAGGCTTACAAAATATCCTAGGAAAATAAATGAAGATGCTCAAGATAATTACAATCACTATGAGCTATATATTCCAAGATTCATCATGCATCTTGTAGGGAGCCTTGAGTAAGCTATACTTCTCCAAATGAGGTGACGCCACTTGTTGACTCTTTCCGTGTGTGTGAAAAATCATCCCATGCTTATTGATATCTAAAATTACAATCGTAACTTCCTCAATTAAGCCCATAATCAGAACTGTACATTTTTTATGCTGGACCGAATCCTGCTCAATATTTAGCCTATAACTTCCTTAATACTTGTTGCTTGAGTGCGATTCAAGACTTGCTAGAAAATAGACACTTAGGGCTTTTCATCCGTATATAATTTGTGAAAATTAGAGCGGATTTGCCTGATTAAAAGTCGATCTAGAAATGAAGCAATGTATTTTACCCAAAAACAGATAATGAGCTAATGAGGCGATTTTTGGAGGATTAAGTGGTTAACTTGTTATTTAGGGCTACTATTGTCCCAACCGCCTTTACTAACCCTACATGGGCCTTCTTAAGGGCCCCAAATCAATATTGACCTGCGAGGACCTACCTCTTGACCTTGGGTCAATATTGGGCCAACTTGGCTCATGACCCCTACTAGTGAGAGTAGGCCCAAGCTTGCGAGTTGCTCCATATCATCCCTACCCCCTTAAAGAGGATTTTTCCTCAAATGCTTGGGATTAAATTTGTTTGACATCACTTGTGCATGCCTTTCACCATTCTTGGGTTTGAATACACCCATAGTGTTGAGGACACCTCTCTTCTTGAATGTGTTGGAGTTGTTGAAGATCTTTAGAAGAACATCAAACCATTGGATAGCTCTCCTCGGCCTCATGAGCTCATTGAAGATTTCGACATACTCCTCACAAGATATTTCAAAATTATCATACTTATGACAGGTGTCACTTTAGGCTTGATCACATGCACGAAGGCTTTCCTCTAACACCATTTTGATGGGCAATAGGACCTTGGGGATGGGTGCTTTTGGGGTTTCATCCTCAAGCTCTTGGCGAGCTATAATGGGCGAAGGTTTCACTCCCCACTTGTGTTTGGCTTCACCATATGTAAGGAAATTCAAGGTTTGCTCTTACTAGTGACACACTATTCCCGTGTTTCACTCTTGTGGGGGCTTTTCTTACTTTCCTTCCCTAGTTTAGCATTGCGAGGTTTAGGTGGCTATAAAGGCGCCAATGTGATGCTTTTACCATTGGGCTTTAGTGAATAAGTAATAGTATACCCATCGTAAATCACATGGTTAACAAATGACTAAGGCCTACCAACTAATAAGTGATATGCATCCATAGGAAGAATGTCACACAATACTTCCCCACAATAAGGACCAATTGCGATTGAAATATGAGCTTGCCACAAAGCGGTTACCTCATTGCTTGGTCGCAACTATTGAAGAGTATATGGCGTAGGATGCACCTTGGTGGGAATTTGAAGCTTGTCAATGAGTGTGTTGGGGCCCATATTTGTGCAACTTCCACCGTCTAAGATTAAGCCACAAACCTTGCCTCCAATGGTGCACCGCGAGTTGAAGATTTGCTTCCTTTGGCTATATTCATAAGGAACCTTTGTGGCATGTACGGACCTTTTGATCAACAACATTTCTCTAACATTGGGGGTCACCAACGTAGAACCATCATTTTCATCATCTTCTTCACTTGAGTCTTCCTCAATAGCTTGAATCTCTTCTACCTCCCTGGTAGTAAGGGCCTTTCTATCGGGACAATCTGCTTGAAAATGCCTAAAACCATGACACTTCAAACATTTCTTTCCTTCCAACCTCTTAGGAGGCTGACTACCGATTCCTTTGCCCTAATTAAGAGCTTTGACTTAAAGAGTTGGGGTTTCAACGTCAATGTAGTTGGAAGGGCTTCTAGTAAGAGAGGTGTGAAAGGACTTTCTTCCCTTGAGTTGCTTCTCCACCTCGATAGGTAAGTGGCATATATCATTGTAACGCCCCCAAAATGCTAATGACATGATTTACGAAAATTTACAGCAAAAGACTTAATAAAAGAAGGTGCTACTGCCGTCCTGATAAGCACAAGGCTCACTAAAACCATTTAATCTTGCAACTCATATTCACAATCACAAAATCTATTAACTGAAACACTTGAAGACCAAAGTCCATAATAGTTCAACTACAATACCATCAACTTAATCATACCATGTGATAACTTGCACTCCACACTATAAAAGTATATTGAATATAGATCCAACTTGACCTTGAGGTCGTTTCCAATATTCATGATATGCTGAAACCCCTGTGAGCATCTGATAACTTCCAAAAGGGCTTGCTAAAACGGAAAACAGGTGATACTTCATCACCTAAAATGGAAAATATGAAAACAATTCGAAAATGTGAGCAAAAACTCAGTACATGCATTCCTGTATTGTAAAATGAACTTATAAACACTGTTGAGGGGTACCCGTCTTTGCAATTCATTTAGTTGGCAATAACAAT
>JACYFF010031952.1:70303533-70320438 GCA_017589665.1 Selenicereus undatus | reverse complement strand
TTCGAATAGAATGCTAAGAAGTTATGTTTATGAAAAAGAAAGTCTCTATGCTTAGCCTCATCAGTTGTTTAAGTGTTTGACTGCCTGTTAGTAAAGACGTTTGGTCATTTAGAGACCTAGAAATGTGTTTGAGTACTTAAAGTCAAGTTTATGATTAGTAATGTTTCCATGGGGATCTTATGAATGTCTAATATGATAGTAAAGTATGAATACGTGATATGTGACTAGTAAAGATATTATTGCCTGCAACGGTTTTGGTTTTAAGGGGGTTGGGGGACACTCACTGAGCGTGTGGTTGCTCATTCCCCTACTCTTTCCCCTTTTCCCCCAGGTTTTCTTTATGCAAGGAAGAAGTCGAGTCAGCCATGTCAAGATGGAGTACCTTCTTGCTTGCAAGGTGTCATGTGTGTCTACTCATGTCTTTAATGAAGTCATGTAAAGTATTCTTAGTTTGTGAACATTTGTAAACAGTATTCTAGTTCAGGTAATGCATATGTTTATGAGTCGTTCTGTATGGCCATATGAGCCAACCATCCAGTTAGTTAGATATCTTTTGGTTGAAGTTAGTTATGTTTTAGGATGTAAACCTCAGTACTCCGGTTGTGTGAACCGTTGAGTTGTATCTTCCATTTCTTCCTTATTCATGAACTATTCTGGTTGGTGTACTCCGAGCAAGTCGCTCGTTGAGTTGTGAACTCCGGCGTGTGGCCGTTGAGCTTGTTTTAAATGTTTTATGCTTCCGTTAATTTGCAGGAAATTCTTGTAAGGCTTATAGCCTGGGAACAGTAAGTTTTTAGGGGAAACTCTGTCCGTTTCATCCCAGAATTTAGGTAGAAAGTTAAGAAAACGTAACGCTTTCGGTCCTAGGGGTTAGGGGTGTTACATTGATGGTATCAGAGCATGGTCCTGCAACCATAGGCTGCTACCTGAGTCTTGCATCTCATATAGTTGCCTAGGAATGCGTTCACGATGACGTGATACACGCTTATCTTGTGTGCCAATGTGAGTTTATGTGAATGTTAGCGCGTTTCCTAGTTAGATGCGGCTTGAGTGAGCTGAATGGTTGGATGAGACAACCATTTGTTAAGGTATAGGCCGAGTGACTCGTGTTGTCGTGGATGAGACAAGTGTTAGCTCAGTCGCAAGTTGTTTCGTTTATATGCTTTGGTGATTTTAATTCAATGTTTAAAGAACACATGGTTTGAATTGAATAATTGGAAAGCGTTAACTCTACGCTCATCTTTGCCCCTAAAGTACGATTTGCTCCTCGGGCCCATAATGGAGTAAGCAGATGTATTCGAAGGTTGGTAGAGAAAGAGCTAGAGCAATTAAACTATTTCCTTTTGAAAGCCTAAAGACTTTGAGAGTTAAAGTCTTCCTGATTAGTGAGTTAGGGTTTCGCTTTCGCATTAAAGATCTTTTTAATTGTTTGGTTGAGTCTTATTGTTGCAACCGAAGACTCGCATTTGCTTTTCAATAATGCTTAAATCCATACGAGCATAACTTTTTGTGTATAATCAAATGATTTTGAGTGTCCACATGCCAAGGTGTATGCATTGCCGGAAGTGTTAACGATGATTTGTTTGCAAGTGATTAGAGGTAGCTTTCTATGACTGAGAATCTCACTAGGTCATGCCCCCCATATGCGAATCTTGAATTGTTTAATGAATTTAAATGAGATTTTGATATGCTTGGTTAGAAATTAAGCAATAGTAGTGCATTTCTCTTGACTATTGCATGAAAATTGTCCTCATAGTCTAGCGCAATGCTTGTTGTCACCTATACAATGTTCTTGACGTCCTATGTGAAATTGATAGTGTTTTTGCTATATCCAAACCCCAATACACCCAGGAAAAAAAAAACCAAGGTAGAGAGAGCTTGACACACTTTGGAGTTGTATGCCTCTTACTAAGGTGAATGTGGTTGATACAGCAGTTGTGACATTATGTGTAATACTAAGCTCGAAAGGGCTTATATAATTCCTTAGACTTGTTTTAGAGTAATCATTGATAAGTTATATTATTAAAGAGCCAAGTAATTGGATTTCCTACTGTTAGAACATCCATAAGTGTGATTGTGAATATGACTGAGTTAGATGGACTACTTGAGTTGACCGACAGGATGGAGTAAGGGAATTGCGTAATTGTTAAATGAATAAAGTGCCCCTATCCTTATGTTTTGTTAAAGTCGCTATTTATTCATCTACTTAGCTAGAAATCTTGTGACCATAGAAGTTGCATTCGAACTTGCTTGCCTTGCGTGTTCTATGCCCAATCATATCGCATGTTAGCATACCCATGATCATGCTTGAATGCGTGACTCCAAGGTTTACGAATGATTGTACGTAAAATTTTTGATGGCTTGGTTGATTAGTATGACCTGGGATGACATGATTGAGAGTGCCACATGTAAATTGGTAAGCTTCATGGCGAACCTTAGCATTACATTTTTGTTAGTTGTTATGAATACTACCATTGGTGTTATAGAGTCTTCCCATTTGCATGTTTACATGTTACAATTATGAGTGCTAGCACTTCACGACCTTAGAGACCTATACTCGTGTGAACGTGTGAATATGGGATTGTCTATGTACCTTATGAGACTCAATGATGTGCTTGGTATACTTGTGGTCGTATCGAAATCCTTACTGCACAATTGATCATTGAAGTGTGGGGTATGGTTGCAAATAGGAATAATTAAAATATATCATCCAATTTAAAGAGCTGTGTCGTGATATACACTTGTGATCCTTTAATAAGGTCGTAAACGGGCAGAGTTACGGGCATAAGCATGTCATCTTGCTTGCATATTCTCATGATATAGGGATGTTGTTTCGTACGTGATGCTAAGTGATGTTGTGTGATGTATCCATTACCTTGCTATAAAATTAAAACTCCCTGGTTAAGTTACTCAGTTTTGAAATGCTTCGATTTTGTATGCTGGTGAATGATCTTGACTTAGTTAACCGTCTTAGGACGACCTTGATTTGTTCCGTTAAAAGTCTCCACACAGGGAAAGCTTTTAGATGCTAACTTGTATCGATGCGTAAATGTAGATTTGTTTGAAACTATGTGGTGAATTTTACTATATGCTTTGTTTTCTTGGCCACAAACTGCAAAACCTTTCAATGGTTTCATATAAATTTCCTCTTCTAAATCACCATTTAGAAATGCTGTTTTAACATTCATTTGGTGAATTTGCAACTTGTAAACAGAAGCAATAGCAATTAGCTATCGAATTGTTGTAATTTTAATCACAGGTGAATAAGTAAAGAAGAAGCTTACTACTTTCTCTTGATTATAGCCTTCAGCTGCTGATCTTGCTTTGAATTTTCTATTGAGCCATCAGTCACAAGTTTCTTTAAAAAATCCATTTACAACCAAGGGTTTTACACCAAAGAGGAAGATCACACAACGTCCACGTTTTGTTAATCATAACAGAGGTCATTTTATCATTTATAGCTTCTTTTCAAAAAGAAGCATCAATAGACGTCATGGCTTCTTTGTAAGCTTTAGGATCATCTTTAAGGAAGACCATATAAAAATCATCACCAAACTTTTGCTCTTTTGTCTACGCTTACTCCTTCTAGGTTTAATAGACTCATGATTATTACTACCTTCTGTAACAAAATGAAATCTTGGAGACCCATGATTAGTCTATTAGAAGAAGATTCACTAATTAACCTAGCCAATTTATCCTTTATAGGAAAAATACTTTCAAAAAACACAATATTTGCGCACTCAATAAAAGTGTTATTAGAAATCTCAGGAATTTTAGAATCAATCACAAAAAATCTAATGCCAAACTATTTGTAAAATAACTAATGAGCACACACTCAATAGTTTTAGGACCAATTTTATTTTTCTTAATAGTAGGAATATTGACTTTTTCAAGACACCCCCACACTTTCAAATATTTAAGATAGGTTTTTTTATTCTTTTAGACCTCATAAGACTCTTTTCCACATTTTCAGAAGGTACTTTATTACGAATCAAACAAGTTGAATATAAAGGTTCACTCCAACAATTATTAAGGAAACCATAACTAATTAGTATAGTATTGACCATATCAAGCAATGTTCTACTTTTCCTTCGGCTACCTCATGGGATTGTGGACTTTGAGAAGAAGTAACTTCACGTATAATGTCACGTTCTTTAAAACATCTTCCTTTTCAATATATGCATACTCACCTCCTCTATAAGACCTTAAGATTTTTATTTTCTTTTCTATCTGAATTTCAACTTCAACTTTATAAATTTTAAACTCATCAAACAAATCACTTTTAGAATTAGTCAAATACACATAACAATATTTAGAATAACGATGTGCAAGAGTTACAAAGTATTGACTACCGGCACGAGTTAAAACACACTAACTATCAGAAATATTACTATAAATTAATTCTAACAAGGTAGACTTCCCTTCCGTGTATTTCAACGGTTTCCTAGATTGTTTAATCTCCACATAAATTTGACATCTATTGTAACGCCCCCAATCCTTCATACCTGATCATTCTAACTTAATAACTTATTTACTTATGGTTGCAGCAGAAGTCTTCTGACTGGAGAAATTACCGTCGTTCTGTCACAGAACAAGGCTACCTAGAACTACCTGAAGCCCTATGTCACCTACACAATCACCATATTCACTAAACATTGAAAACAAGACATACATTTGACAACTTATTCAATACATAAAACACTTGGTGAGCTTGCGGTACAACTACCAAGCGCTACCAAATACAAGTCCAAAAGAATATGCACTCAGCAAGTTTGCAAGGGTGCTAGCCTATAAATTACTGTGAGCACTTGGCTATGTAATCCTTAGCAAAAGAAATTACAACTCTCGTTTATTTCTTGCTACGTTCCAACTTTCCAGGAAGGGGGTTGTTCATTGATTTCTTACCTAAAATAGAAAACATAAAAATGTTCAAATAATGAGCATAAGCTCAGCATATACATCCCTATGCTGTAAAATAAATTTTTGTATTAAGTTTAGTTGGGCGCCTGCATTTCAAGATATTTTGTTTGCAAATAGGAGAGAGAGAATGTGTAATTAAAGTTTAATTATCGGTTATTATCTAGAATTGGACTCCTGTTGACATTTGAATCGATGTTCAAATAGGTGCACTCCTTCCAGGCCAATGGGGAAGTTTAAGTTGTAGCCACGCAGGTAAACTGAAGGGTGTAAGCCTTGATGATTCATAACTGGCATGGGCCACTTATTTATGCAACAAAACATTGCGTCAAATGGTCCATTATATGAACATCACATGAATTTGGTATAGTTTGAGAAACATGTGAGTTTCGAAGAGTACAGACAATGGACGTAACTAGTTCTTTAAATCTCTTTCCTTTTTAGTGAAAAACATCCCTTGGCAGCTTGAAGCGACAAAAGTGGCTTCACTTGTACTTCAAATATGTAATTTTTACGATTAGTGCAAGGTTAAGAAGTTTTATTAAATTTCCTGACTTAATAGGTAATTTAAATTCCCTTGACCTCTATTTTAATTATTATCATATCGATTATTATTAACTTAACTTGATTCTATTTTATGTTTTTTATCGTTACTTTCTTTAATACTACTAATGCTCGTTTAATAAATGTTATAATAGCGTAATGGTGTAACTTGCCATGTGTTTACTATTTTCGATGTCATCGTCATAACCATTTGATTTATTATTATTAGCTTATTAATATCGTATCTTGTTGCACTTGTTACTATAATTACTATTATTACTGTTTTTATTATTATTATTACTATTACTATCACCTCAATAATACATCATGAATAGCCATGCTTGTGGTTTAGATAACTCGACCGCAACTCCATTTAGTGATGTTATGGGCTTGATTTTGAGGTCAAAATGAGAGGCATGCGCTTTGCTTTTCTTGCTAGTTCTAATTAAGCAAATGTTCATTAGCTGAAATAAAATCACATATGCGTAGTATATTAGTAAGTTTCAAACTCTCAAAACTATATATTCCCTCTATTCTCTTCCCCACAACCTTGACTTGGAACCAAGCACATGGCATGTACCCATACAACACAACAACATTACACATATAAGTGACTCATTATTCTTATCGATTATCACAAAAACATAAACATCATCAAATCAACATAATTAGGCTTAAACTGCATCCAAGCCAGCCATAAACCACCATAATCACGGCAACACACACACACACACACACACACACACACACACACACACACACACCCCTCCAACACATGTATAACCCATTAATTTCATTCAAATATTCATTAAAATTATTCTCAACACCATTAAAATAACATAAACAAGCTTAATCTTTACACCTAAACATCAAGCCCTCATTACCATGTTCATCTTCAATCTCACTTCACCAATTTGATTTCACTTCGAACTTTCAAGAAAGCGACAAACTAATAGTCATTAAAGGTAAATATATCGTCTAATACAAAATTCACTCTTCAAACAATGAAACTCAAATTCATGGAAAGTTAGGGTTTCACACCTTCTCAAACCCAAATAGAGTAAAACAAAAAGAAGTTGATGGTGGTGCTGGCGGGTGACTGGTCGGCAGAGGTCAGCTGGGTTAACGACCGGCAAAACAGGCGGCCTCTGGTAGCGGGCTTGTGGCGTCAAGGACTGAGCGGAGACAAGGGAGGGGGTGCGGGTTCTAGGCAGCAAAAGAAGTAGAGAAAAAAGAGGCGTGCTTAGGTAAGGGGAAAAATGTGGGGCTTTGGATTTTATTATTTTTAAGTTTTAATTCTTCGCTTTTTTCCTTTTATTCCTTGGCAGATTCGCTTCTCTAGATTTTTCTAGTTGATCCTTGTCATCTTCTCTATTCCCCCCCCCCCCAATCCATATACGTATGTATATGTATTCGTTAATATGCTTGGCTAAATTAATGAATTGAATTGTACCCCATTTGGGTGTAACATTTGTAAGAAGAAATTTTTCGTGTTGAGGTATTATTCCTTGCACGTGCTCATCCATTTATATATAATTCACCTTATTATCATCATTGCATTCTTACTACATTTATGTATATGTATGTATGTATGTATGTATGTATGTATGTATGTATATGTGTGTGTGTGTGTGTGTAATTTATTTTTCAAAATCACACATTTATTAATAATTGGGCTAATTTTTATTTAGCTAACGTTTAAATATTTATGAATATTCTAACCGATTATTTTGGAATGCAATGAAATTCATTTTAAGGACACTCTCCTATTGCAACCTGCAATTGCATAATAGATATATACATATGTAAAATACTAAATCAAAATGTGGCTCTCAACTTAGTTATATTTTAAATAAGATAATCGAAGATAATTAGCGAAGTTTTATGTTCTGGCTGTTACAGCCTTACCCCCTTAAAATAAATTTTGCCGTCAAAACTTGTAATTTCAGAAGAAACCTTGGGTTTCCCTCAAATAGGCATAGATATTTTCTTCTCATGTCTTCCTCTGCCTCTTGTGTTGCTTCAGATGAAGTATGATTGGCCCACATAACCTTTACTAGAGGAATGTTTTTGTTCTAGAGCTGTTTAACCCTATAATCTAATATTTGTACAAAACGCTCCTCATAGACCAGATTCTCAGTTACCTCTACTGGTTTTGCTATGATGACATCATTTATATCTGGAACATACTTTCTGAGCTATGAAATGAGAAAAACACTATGCACATGATCGAGTTCTACAGTCAAGTCCAACCTATAAGCCATAGGGTTTAACTTCTTTATAATTTCATAAGGCCCGATACATCTATGGCTCAATTTACCCGTGATATTGAACCTTCTCACTCCTTTAACTGGAGATACCTTCAATAACACTTTACCTCCCACTTGGCACTCTAATGGTTTCCTCATTTTGTCCACGTAATGTTTCCATCAGCGCTGCATTGCCTTGATATGTTCTTGAATTTTCATTATCATCTCACTAGTCTCTTGAATCAACTCAGGCCCTGTGGTTAATGAAGTCGCTGGACGACCCTTGGCCAGGTCAGCATTAGGCTTCTTCTTAGCTACGCTCTCGCTTGATATCCCACGATCTTTCAACTTCCTCTTCTAGTTTCTTAGGTTCAAAGCCCTTAACTCACCTTTACTCGTTCCACCCAGCAGCTCATTCGTACAACTCTTAATAGGTTTGAATTGGTTGACTAACTAATTTTGATTTCGAGTATAAAAAGCAAAGTGTTCCTCAAACCTCCTTATTTTTAGCCTTTTAGATGCCACAAAGTCTGGAGCGAATCTCGATAACTTAGTGAATTTGCTGGCATATTGCATCACTATTATATTATCACTCATCTTTAACTCCATGAACTCCATCTCTTTCTGTCGCTGAACTGTGATTGGATAGAACTTAGACAAAGTAAACTCAAGTCCTTGCAATGTTTCTTCCGCAGTGCTCCACTGGACGTCTGCTTCACCACCTAGGGAAAAGGTTCGCATATGCACTTTTTTCTCTTTAGGTACCTAACCACTGCGAATATTTTCTCCATTCCCCTAATCCAGTCATTAAGTTTTATGGGATCAAGCTTCCAGTCATAAACCTTATGGCTACGTCAGGCCACCCTATAATATTTGGGGGGGTTTTTTAGAGGTAAAGGGGAATCCTCTTCATCAACTCAGCTACCAAATGTTTCCAGTTCCGAACCTTCCGCATTACTATACACTTCTAGAGCTACCATTGGACCTCCACTAGAGTTTTACTGGGGTTTCTCGCTCACTTAGTTGCCTGAACCATATGTCTCACCGTCATTGCTATTCAAATTATTGTTTACCAACTCTAATATACTGAATCACATAAACAAAGTTTATTGTCTAAGTTTTTATGACATTATGATAAAGTAGTAATCATTCAAAATTAAAGCACAATTTAACTTGAAGACTACTTTCATTACACACACGCGCACGCGCGCGCACACACACACACACACACACACACACATATATATATATACATATATATACATACATATATACATATATATATATATATATATATATATGTATATATAAAGGCCACCAAAAGAATGTTGCGGTACATCATGTAGCATCTCCTGCATTTAAGCTAGGATTCCTAACGTAGTTCCCTACTGCACCCACTAACTTGAGTCATTTACCTCGTGAAATCCACCCCAAACCAAAAAAGAAAAGGAGGATTACATCATCACAACTTGTTAGGCTAGCCTACCTATATACATCATATACACAAATGCAAAAAGAATATCACCCTATGCCACCTATACTACATATATAAGCAAAAATCAAGCCTAAAACAAAAAATGAGCAGAGACAACTCTAACTGAGATGGATCGTAATCAAGGTAGGAGGAATCATCGCCCTCCTCATCTGTGTCACTACTGGCATCAATCATCTTTATATTTAGGTCCTCAAACCCAAAGTCGCCCTCCTTATCCTCTAGCTCCTCCTCCAACGGCTCATGCGGCACCTCACATCCTCCTTGTCTTGCTCCATCTCCATCTCGTCAAGCTCAACCCCTTCCTCCTCTGAACTTAACCTCCTCCTCCTCTGAACTTAACTCTATTAGCTCAGGTGAACTTGGCACATCTACGACCACCTCAGCCTTACCCAAGGCACCCAAACCGTTTGACGAATCGGCAACATCCCCTAAGCCAACAGTGGAGAGGCAGATGGCTGTTGAGCTGGAGGCTGTAGGGGTGGTGGTCCCTGGGGAAAAGGAGGCAGAGGGGAATGATCGGGGGATGTATGTCAAGGGTAGGAAAAATGCACGGGAGCGATTCATAGGAAATACCCCTCAACTCCAACTCCTCTCTCAGTATCAACTCCCTGGTGACCGTGGCCCAGGCCCCTAAGATACTGCTTGGATCTCTTATGACCATGAATTCATGATACTGAAGTCTGAGCTCGTGCTATGGAGCGACGAGTGGCAGGGTTCGTAGGAGTGTACGTGTGCAAGCCAGCACATCATAAAACTCCGAGAAAGGACCTTGTATATGGGCCACCATGCCCGCATGCAATAGGGAAAGGTAAGTTGCTACAAAAGTCCCCGGTACCATATTAATAGCGTAGGGGACTACGGGTGCTCCAAGGTGATCCATCCAAACATAAAACGGACAAAGAAAGGGATATAAACCACATTCACACATATATCCTGGAAAACATGATTCATTTCTATCATTCTTCTGAAACCTCACAACTTAACTCTCGAACGTCCTACTGCTCACAGTGATCCACTAATCTAGCTCTAATACCACAACTGTAATTTGCCCCCAATCCCTAATACCTTATTATTCTAACTTAATAACTTATTGTTTGCGGTTGCAGCAGAGTCTTTTGACTGGAGGATTGTCATCATTCCGTGACGGAGCAAGGCTATCTGAAACTACGTGAAGCGCTATGTCACCCACGCAATCACCAGATTCATTAAACATTGAAAATAAGGCATACATTTGACAATTTGTTCAATGCATAGAACACTTGGTAAACTTAGTGTATAACTACCAACTGCTAGCAAATAATAAGTCCAAAAGAATATACAATAAGAAAGCTTCCAGGGGTGCCACCCTATAAATTACTATGAGCACTTAACTAGCTAATCCTTACCAAAAGAAATTGCAACTCTCGTTTATTTCATGCTACCTTCTACCTTGTCAAGAGGAAGGCTGTTAATTTATCCCTTGCCTAAAATAGAAAACATAAAAATATGTAAATAATGATCCTAAGCTGTAGCACATGTATCCCTATGCTGTAAAATAAATTTGTGTGGCCCGCATTACAAAGCATTTTGTTTGGAAACGGGAGAGAGAGAATGTGTAATTAAAGTTTATTTATTGGTTATTATATAGAAGTCGATTCCTGTTAACGTCTGAAATGATCTTGAGATAAGTGCACACCTCTTAAGCTGATTGGGAAGCCTGAATTGTAGCCACGTGGGTCAACTGAAAGGCGTATGCCTTGATGGTTGATAACTGGTAGGACCAGCTATTTATGTGACAAAACATTTCATCAAATGATTCATTATATAAACATTACCTGAATTTGGTATAATTTGGGGAACATGTGAGTTTTCGAAGAGAGTATAGGCAATGTACATACCTGGTTGTTGAAATCTCTTACCCTTTTAATGAAAAACGTCAGTTGGCAGCTAGAAGTGACAAAGGTGGCCTCACTTCTGCTTCAAATATGTAATTTTATGATTAGTGCGAGGTTAAGAAGTTTTATTAGACTTCATGACTTAATGACTAATTTAAATTCCCTTCGCCTCTCTTTTAATTATTAGCATATCAATTATTATTAACTTAACTTTATTATATTTTATTTTTGTTTTTGTTCCTTTCCTTAATACTGCTAATGCTCGTTTAATAAATGTCATAATAACATAATGGTGTGACTCGCCTTGTGTTTATTAATATCAACGTTATCGTCGTTATCATTCGATTTATTATTGTAAGCGTATCAATATCGCTATCTTGTTTCGCTTGTAATTATTAACGCCATTCTTATCATTATTGTCAATATTTTTATTTTTATTATTACTATTATTATTACTTCAATAAGGTCATTAATAGTTGTCCTTATGGTTTAGATAAGTCGGTTGCGACTCCATTTAGTGACATTGTGGCTTGATTTTGGGGTCAAAATCAGAGGTATGCGCTTTGGTTTTCTTGCTAGTTCTAATTAAGCAAATGTTCATTAGCTGAAATAAAATCTCTTCTCCACCACCCTTACTTGCAACCAAGCTCATGGCATGTACCCATACAACACAGCAACATTATACATATAAGTGACTCATCATTTTCATCAATTATCATAAAACTTACTTGTAACACCCCCAGCCCCTAAGACCGAAAGCGTTACGTTTTCCTAACTTCTTACTTAAATTTTGGGACGAAACGGACAGAATTTCCCCTGAAAACTGAACGTTCCCAGGCTAAACGCCTTACAATAAGTCCCTGTAAATCAACGGAAGCGTAAACATTTAAAACATAACTCAACGGCCACACGCCGGAGTTCATAAATCGACGAGCCACCCGCTCGGAGTACACCAAACATAATAGTTCATTAATACTGAAACAGTAAAAGATACAACTCAACGGTTCACACAACCGGAGTATGGGGTTTACATCCCAAAACATAACCAACTTCAACCAAAAGACATCTAACTGACCAAATGGTTGGCTCATATGGCCATACAGAGCGACTCATAACCAATATGTATTACATGAACTTAGAATACTGTTTACAAACGTTTACAAACTAAAAAGGGCATTACATAACTCCTTAAAGACATAAATAGGCACTAATGGCACCTAGCAAGCAACAATCGATTCCCGCTGATTCAACTTCTTCCAGTCATAAAGAAAACCTGGGGGAAAAGGGGAAAGAGTAGTGGGATGAGCAACCACACGCTCAGTGAGTGTCCCCCAACCCCCTTAAAACCAAAACCGTTGCAGGCAATAATATCTTATATAGTCACATATCACGTAATCATACTTTAATATCATAATAGGCATTCACGAAGTTCTTATAGAAATATCACTAACCATAAGTTTCACTTTACCCACTTAACATATTTCTAGGTCCTTAAATGACCAACTTCTTGACTACAGGCAGTTAAGCACTTAGGCAAGCAATGAAGCTAAGCACATAACGTTCTTTCTCATAAACATAACTCATAATACCCACTTAAAGAACAACTATAATAATAAGCTACATGTCACAGATTGTATACACTTAAACATGATAGATTCTCAGTTTCATGATAGGTTCTTAGTTTCAACAAAGGTGGCATGTTAGGGACCTGCTTACATATCATGTGACTCTAAACAAACTTGGGATGCACTATCACCTATATGCTCAATATGTACTTTAAAAAGTCACCTCATGATATATCATGAAAACAACATGGCCACTTGCTTGCTTGAACACATGCTTCTAACTATAATGCTTGTACACTCACTTTGAAGTCACACATGCTTTGAAGTTTCAAGTGCAGACACTTTCGTTTCTTTCTTTGCAAACATAACTCATTCATAAAGTATACTTAGAGCATGCATATAGCACACATAGGAAACTTTCTTTCTTTTTACTGAAAACACTTCATTTAGCCATTGAGGCTCTTAAAACTCTTCTGCTAGCCTCTTGAGGCTCTTAAAACTCTTCTGTTAGCCTCTTGAGGCTCTTAAAACTCTTTTCTTTAATCTTGGTCGCATAATGACCCTTCAAACTTTCTTTCTGAAATATTTCAAAAGGCAAAGTGCCAACTGCTTTTCTTATTTAATAAGAAACTACTTCTGGGCATAAGATCATGAAGTGCTGGTTGGGAGAGATCTACACTCAATCCCCTAAGCTCTTACTCCGGGGATGGCAACTAACTTTTTGGACCTTAACCCTCGTCAGGGTCTCTAGGGACTACGCCCTAGGCTATATAGAGATTCCCCCGTTCAAGCAGGTTCACTCCTTATCTGATGTCCCTATGCACTTATCTTAGCCATTTAAACTTGGTATTAACGACTAATAAGTTTGCTGCCTCTCACAGCGAAATCTTTTATCATACAACTCATGCTTTTGTAAAACTCTTTAGGGATTCCCCCGTTCAAGCGAGTTCACTCCCAAAACTGCTTTCATTTACTTAAAATAGGCCATCATGCAATAATAGTTATGGCTACTATCATTTCAAAACATGAAATCTTTCTTTAAAAACTCACTCTTATGCACATAATGCAATCTAAGCATTTAAGCACATATATTACATATATCACATTTAAGCACTTCATATCAATCATATCAATTCAACACAATAAGCCACACATGGCCTCGCAATCCACACGATTGCGGTTAATTCACAACCCAGTCTCCCTCCTCACTTTCACCGTACACACAAGACCTCAAACACTCATAATGTTATCCTCAAACCATCCAACTACTAGCTCGTTTCATCAATTTATTTGTCATAATAAGTTATCATAAAGATTTATTAAAGAGGGTGAAGTTTAGTCTCTTACCTGTGCAAACAGCACCTTTCAGCCACATATAACCATATTCAGTCATCACTTGACAACACTTTACTAAGTAAACCAAACATGATTCAAATCTAACATACACGATGCATTTTAAAGGAAGCTTTCCTAAGCATGAACGTACTTTGAATGAAGCTAAGCACATCTCAATAACTTCAAGTTTCATTCAATTACAAACATTAGTTAGTTTAACTCGAATCGAAGCTAAGCATACTAAACTAACTTCGTTTTTAACCCTTTTTATACTTTAGTTAACTTTAGTCACATTCAAGCTAACCATGTTCTTATAACTTCAAAATGAATCCTTTTTCATGAATCGCTAATTACTTGAATCAAGGCTAAACATATCAAAACAACTTCGTTTTTAATTCTTTTTAGACCTTAACTTACTTTAGTCGTAACCAAGCTAATTACGCCTTTATAACTTCCAAATTAATCCTTTTTCATGAATCGCTAATTACTCGAATCAAGGCTAAACATATCAAAACAACTTCGTTTTTAATTCTTTTTAAACCTTAACTTACTTTAGTCGTAACCAAGCTAATTACGCATTTATAACTTCAAAATTAATCCTTTTTCATGAATCGCTAATTACTCGAATCAATGCTAAACATATCAAAACAACTTCGTTTTTAATTCTTTTTCGTGCATCAACTAATTAACTTGAATCGATGTTAAACACGTTAAATTAACTTCGAATCAACATCTCAGGCATCAACTAACTAGATTAACATGTATCGATTCAAGTCATTTTCTTGTTTTAATCAACTAAACTAACATTTAACGATTCGAAGTCGTTTTCAGGTATAAACTAACTAAACTTAGCATGCATCGCAACTTAAAGCTTAAAACGATTTCGAAATTAATACTAATTTAGGAAGCGAGGAACACCCACCTCGATTCCACGCTAGAGACACGCGATTTAGCTTGAATTGAGGTCAAAATCGACATCAACAGCCAGGACCTCCTCCACTCTTCGCGTCTGACTCGACCTAGCCCAAACCCAAAACCCTAACTCACGATTTTTGTCCAATTTTCACACAATTAGTGAGGGTTTGGGATAGAGATTCAGTTTAAAGAAGGATAAAGGCTCGAAACTCACCATGCTTGTGAATTTCGTATGAGTATCGGCTCTACCCGCGTTGAATTCGGCCAAACCGTGGCCGATTTTCGCTCAATCACCGCGCAGAGGTGGTCGCCGGCTCCTGGGCTCACCCGTCGACGGCGACTGTGGTGGTGGCGGTGCATCTGGGTTTCAAACCCTAACCCTCAGCCTCACTCGATCTCTCACTCTTTCGCTCCATCTCTCTCTGTCGTGGTGCCGCGGTGGTCGGCCGGTGAGTGGTCGCGCGCAGGGGACCGCCGTGGTCCCTCCCTGGCTCACCGGCGACGCTCAAATGGTGGTGGTGGTGGTTTTTGCGTGAGGAGGAGAGGGGAAGCAGAGGAGAGAGAGGGTCGCGAGAGTGAGAGAGAGCGTCGGGTAGAGAGAGAGAGGGGGTCGGGCCTTCTCTTTTGGCTGAGAAAGGTTTGGGGCTTCGGTCCCTTATATTTTTAGTTTTATCTTTGGCTTAATAACATGTTTCAGCCAGGTTCCAACCCCAAACTTATTAATGAGTCTAAACTCAAGTCGAAACCTCCTACAATTAACATCTTTAATCAAACTTCGGGAATCAACTAAATAAATCGAAAGACGATTTTAAAAACTTCAGTTAGCATCGATTCAATAGTTTTATAAATAAGTAACGTCAATAATAACATAAATCAAGTAATCGTCCTTTTTAATGAAATTAATCGTTTAACGACTAGATTAAACTATCAATATAATTTAAAGGCATAAATGACACGAATTAACTTTGAAATCAATAATAGAAATAATAATTCCTTTTGATAAAATTATAACTTCCAAAAGCAAATCGATAATCATTTAACTCATATAGTTACTAGAAATACGATTTTATAGCGTAAAAAGGTAATACAAGCAACTTAGTATAAAAATAACGAAAGCGACTCTTACATTACTTAAACATCATCAATTCAACATAATTAGGTTTAAACATCATCCAAACAACAAGCCATAACCACCATAATCATGGCAACACACACACCTCCAACACTTGAATAACCCATTAATTTCATTCAAATATTAATTACAATTAATCCCAACACTATTAAAATAGCATAGACAAGCTTAATCTTTACACCCAAACATCAAACTCTCATTACCATGTTCATCTTCAACCTCACTTCACCAATTTGATTTCACATCGAACACTTAAGAAAACTACAAAATAATAGTCATTGAAGCTAAATATACCATCTAATACAAAAATTCACTCTTTAAACAATGAAACTCAAATTCATGGAGAGTTAGAGTTTAACACCTTCTCACACCCAAATAGAGCAAAACAAGAAGAACTAGATGGCAGTGTTGGCGGGTGATAGTTGGCGAAGGTCAGTTGTGTCGATGAGCGGCCACCAGTGGCGGGTTGGTCACGTCAAGGACAGAGCCGAGACAGGGGGTGTGCGGGTTCTAGGAAACAAAAGAAGAACAGGAAAGGCAAGGGTGCACGGGCGTGGGGAAAAATGTAGGGCGTTGGATTTTATTATTTTTCAGTTCTAATTCTCCGCTTTTCTCCTTTTATTTCTTGTCAAATTTACTGATCTGGATTTATCCAATTGCTCCTTATCATCTTCTCTCCTCTTCCCTCCCCCCTAATGCATATATGTATTTATATATTGGTTAATATGCTTGGCTAAATTATCGAATTAAATTGTCCCCTATTTGGGTGTAACATTTGAAAGAAGAAGCTTTCATGTTAAGTTATCACTCCTTGTGCTCTTCCATCCATATATAATTTACCTTATAATTATCACTGTATTGTTACTATACACACACACAC
>JACYFF010031952.1:70221797-70286820 GCA_017589665.1 Selenicereus undatus | reverse complement strand
GGCGTCGCCTCCCAGCCTTTATACTCGAACCCCAAGCAATCTTCAGCGTTGATTCGAATGGTATGCGTGTACGTTAGAGATGAAGGCCAGCAAAGGGTGTACGTGGCCTGGTGTAGAGTGAATCGCGGATGGTGGGATGGGAAAGAAGAGGACGAAGTCGAAACTGTGGGTGGGGTTTCTGGTTTCTAGGTTTGGGTTTTGGTGGGTTTGGGGTGATGTGCTGGAAGAGAGAGAGAGGAGATGAGGTGGGTAGAGAGAGAAGCGAGATGGGCGATGATGGTGAAGAAGGCAGCAGGAGAACACAGGTTCCTAGGTATCGGTTTCGGGGAGGAAGAAAGAGAGCGTGAAAGAGAAGGCAGAAGGGGAGGGGGATATTAGTGAACCGGTTCAGCTGAACCGGGTTAAGTGAACCGGCCGGCCCTGTTTAATTGCTGGACCGGTCTGGTTTTTCTTTTCTTTTGCTGCTTGGGCCGGTTCTCTGACAATTTGGACCGGTTTTTGACAATCCTCGACACTTCCTCTATTTTTCTCACATTTTTCGCCATTTTCGGCCCTTTTTCACATTTATTAAAAATCTGCAAAATAAAATAAAATTAGTTAAAAATCTTAAAAATATTATTAAAACAAGCATAAAATCAGTGAAAAGGTACCTTAAAAATAGCACATTTTTAGCTCAAACACAACCCTAGTTTCTCAATCATGCTTAGAGAAACAACATTAGAAAAACTACCACCATCAATTATCAAAGAGCATATTTTTACCTTGAGAGGTACACCTTTTATGGAATATGTTCTCTCTTTGTTCATCTTTAACTCCTTTGTGATTGCTTAGAACTCTTCTTAAGACCAAGAGTTCTCCTTCATCTGCTTCTTTAGTGACATCTTCGTGAGCCTCTTCATGTTCTTGCTTACTTTCACTTTCGTTCTCCTCTTCTTCAAAGTCTTCTTTAAAATCTGTCCATTGTGCTAGAGTAATGACCTTTCTGTTTGGACATTCAAAAGCAATATAACCAAGACCTTAACCTTTAAAACACCTTCTATTGCTCATTGGGTTAGGGTTAGGACGAAATGGGGGTGCTGGGGCCTTTTGAGGTGCTACGGTTCTTTGTGGATTAGGAAGGAAAGGCATTTGTGGTTTTGAGGATGGATTGGAACTCCCCTTGTTAAATGGTTGGTTCCGAATGAAAGGCTTGGCAGTTTGAGGTTTGTGGGGTTGCTTAGCCTTCTTTTGTTGTTCCACTTTGTGAGCTAGTACACAAACATCATCAAAAGATGTATAGGCTTGCAATTCTACCACATTAGAATACCTAGGATCAAGACCACCCAAGTATCTAACTATGGTTTGCTATTCAGGTTCTTGAATGTCACATTTAATCATCAATTTCTCAAACTCACGAGTATATTCTTCAACATTCATACTACCTTGAGTGAGATTATGAAATTGAGAATAACAATCTTGGACATAAGTAGGTGGGAGAAACCGTGCCTTAAGCTTAGACTTCATTTTATCCAATGTTCGAATTCTAGACTTCTTTTCTCTAAGCCTCTTAGCATTCAAGTTTGTCCACCATAAAGAAGCATACTTTCTAAGTCTTAATGCCACCAATTTAACCTTCTTATCATTAGGTATATCCTTATACTCAAAGACTCTTTCAACAGTATGTAACCAATCAATAAACTCTTCAGGATCAAGTTTACCTTCAAACTCAAGAACTTCAACTCTGAAGTCATTGTTGTTGGCTTGATTTCGTGGCTCTCCTCTAACCATTCTAGGCACTTCTTCTTCACTTGATGAATCAACATCATGGCTATAGACTTGTTCACGTGCTCTTGGTTCAGATTGAAAGGTGTCTCATTTAACTTCTGCTTTTGCTTCAAGAATGAACCCAATTGCTTTCGTAGATACTCATTTTGTGCTTGAGCTCCTTGGTTTCTTTGAGAGTCTTCTCGAATTTTGCTAGCCAAGAACTCATTTTGTTTCATCAAGGCTTCAAACCTTTCTTCAAAAGACATGCTAGTTGAAGTCATGCTTGAATAAGGTTGCTAGAACAAAGATAAAACTGCATTTGTGAGAAAGTGAAGAGGAATGACTTGTGGAAGTGGAAGGGTATTCAAGGCCTAGGAGAAACTGAAGCTCTGATACCAAATATGATGTATGTGTCAAGGGAAAACACTACCCAAACTAACACACATCAAAGGGAGGCTAAAACTCAAGACCTTGTCACGGCCAAGGGTGGCACGGTTGTGCCTATATGCACGGCCACACCGTGCCACTTTGCTGGTCACAAAGCCTTGAAGATGCCTAAGAGAGCACGGTTGGATGCTTTTGAAGTTGGCTTTGGTTTTGCTCTCTTTTGTGATGTATAATCTGCAAAAATGGATGGAAATGGAAGTGTTTGAAATGGGAGAGTGAAGGGATATGGAAGATAAGCTAAGTGAATGGAATTAACTTAAACATCAAAGCTAATTACTTCACTTGCGAACCGTGGGAATCAAACTAGAACAAGATAGAACTAAACTCTAGATTGGATACAGAATCACCACCAACCTTGAGTTTAGGGCCCTTAAGCTTGATTAAGATACAGAAACACCACTTAATCAAGGTTAAGACTCACTTGGACACCACCTTAATTGGCCTAATTAAGGATAAGCAAGCAAGGATTTAAAGAGAAGAAAGCAAATGCTCTCAAACTTCAATTTTCATTCAAGTAGGTTGTGTTTGAAGCTATGGCCATGGGGTGCCTTTAAGGAGCAGCAAAAATGGCCTAGCTACTAGCAAATACACGTCCCCCCCCCCTTTCCTTACTAGAGAGGAAATGTATTAAAAGCTTAATTACAACCGGTTTACAATAACAAAAGTACAAACATGCTTAACTTAAACTAATACATCAAATCATGCATCTAAACTTTGTCTAGGCCAATTATACATCAATTAGACTTATGCTTAGACTTAATACAAGCTGAAATTGATACTAGGATGCATGTGGGCAGCGAAAATTCTTGGCCACATTTCGGCTAGCCAATGAAAGTGAAGAGACATGATATTTTGCCTTGTGTTCTCATTGGTTGCTCTTTCCCATGCTTTCACCAATCCTAGGTGACCTTGAGGGGCGTGCCAAGCTTGAAGAGTGTGCCAATCTAGCTAGCAAAATGGGATGGCCGGCTGTTTGAGTGGAGAAATAAATCGGTTCAAGTGAACCGGGTTCAAGGAACCGTGGCAACCGGTTTTTCTTGCATTTTAAGTATGGGGGGGGGTAATTTTAGGATGTGTATAATCCCCCCCCCACCACCAAGAAATCAAGGTTAGGATGTGTTTAAGTGGGGTAATTAAACACAAACTTAAAACCGTGCAAATGGAGGGCAAATGGGAACGGTTTAGGAAAACTCCTTGATTCTCCATCCTCTTGTGTGCATGATTTGAAATCAGTGCTTGGACTTTATTGTAGACTTCTTGAGGATTCCAAAAATGCAAAAATTCAAGACTTAAGCCATGGTTAGGCCTAAGTAATGAGATTGACAAAACTGGGCTGTTTTGAGGAGGTTAACGCGTGAACACCTTCTTGAACATCACGGCCATTCTGAAGCAATGCTTGCAACTTGGAGTGTGTAATGGACCTTGAACGAGTTGTTGGACCTTCTTCTTTGGCAATGGTGGTGGGGACTCCATCATGTATAGTGTCACATTCTTTACAAAACTCTTCTATTTCGGCAGGAGCATATTTACCTCCTTTGTCAGACCTTAAGATTTTTATCTCCGTTTCTAACAAAATTTTAGCTTCAACTTTATAAGTTTAAACTTATCAAACAAATCACTTTTAGTATTAGTCAAATACACATAACAATATTTAGAATAATCATCAATAAAATTTACGAAGTATAGATTACCCCCATTAGCTAAAACACGCTGACTATCAAAAATGTTACTATGAATTAATTCTAACAAGATAGACTTCCTTTTCACATATTTAAAAGCTTTTCTCGATTGTTTAACCTATACACAAATTTGGCATCTATAATTCTTATTAATAACAAACTTGGGATTTAAATCTAAAAACATCATTCTTTTCATAGTATTTTACCACTAACATCATCCTTTTCCTAGTATTTTGTCACTAACATCTTCTTTTCCGAAACCATGGCATATAATATCTTTGTCACTAACACCTTCTTTTTTTGGAAACATCACTAGGAGTTTGATCTCACCAGTAGGAGTGTTACTAGAATTATTAGAATTTTCACCTTTCTCTTTAAGACCATTTAAAATCATAGAAAAGAAACCTAACTCAATTAACCAAAATCTCATTTGTTGTTGCCAACATAGGAAATCTTTCCCTATGAATTTTTCAGGCTTACTGGATAAAGCCTTTAGCCCTTACATTTTAACATTCCGAAATTAAAAGAAATATTTTCTTCTTAAAACTTGTCAGAAAAAAAAATTAATCCAAATACCAAGTGTGCTTGTCCAATTCATCCTCATTTAGTAGCTTCGTTGTTACCCCTTGAACTTCATTCATGAGATCTCCATTCTTTTGAAGTCAGGTGTCCAGTGTGGTGGCTTATGTTTTTTAGGCTCTAATCCCATTCCCCTCGATGATTCTATAACTTTCTACGTGTCAATGCTTTTGTGGGTGGATCCACTATATTATTTTCAGACCTGACAATACCAAAAGAGATCACACCTTAAGAAATCAAGTGTTTTATTGATTTGTGTCTTAAGGTCAAGTGTTTCCTTTCTTAGTATAATTTTTACTTTTTGCTCTAATTGCAACTTGGCTATCACAATGTAAAAAATAGGACGAAGAGGCTTAAGTAACAAAGGAATATAATTGATCAAATGCTTGTGCCATTCCACCTCTACATACCACATCCAACACTATTAATTCTGCTTCAATGATAGAACAAGAGTATTTGTTTGTTTTGGTAACTTCCAAGAAACTGCATCTCCTACTAAAGTGAAAACATATCCAATAGTTAGTTTAGTTTCTTGTGAATCAGTTATCCAATTAGCATCACTTAACGCACTTACACCTTTGCACTTAGACCTTTATTCATTTTCAAATAACACCTTGATCAGGAGGTGTAGATAAGGGACTTACATCAAAATAATTAAGCTTTTTGAACTACTTCTCAATATAATGGGATTGAGTTAGAGCAACTATACTATTACTTTTTGTCACTTTAATCCCTAAAATTACTTCAACCCGACCAAGATCTTTCACATCAAAGTTATTTCATAAAAATCTCTTTTTGTCATAAACCACATTGATATTACTTACGAAAAATCAATATATCATCAACATATAAACAAAAAGTGACACATGAATTGTCAATGATTTCCACATAGACACATTTATCACCTTTATTAATATGAAAACCATTAGACATCATAACATTAGCAAACTTTTCGTGTCATTGTTTAGGAGCTTGTTTTAGACCATAGAATGATTTTACAAGCTTACATGCTTTGTTTTCTTTGCCAGAAACCACAAATCCTTTCGGTTGTTTCATATAAATTTCTACCTCAATATCACCATTCTTTACCATCCATATGGCGAATTATCATCTTATAAATAGAAGCAAGAGTAATAGCCATTCTGACTGTTGTAATTTTAATCATAGGTGAATGAGTATAAAAGAAATAAACTCATTTCTCTTGATTACAGCCTTGAGCCACTATTCTTGCTTTGAAATCTCTAGTGACCCATTGGTTCTAAGTTTCCTTCTATCTATTTACAACGAAGGGTTTTACAACCAAGTAGCAGATCACACAACGCCTACATTTTATTAGTCATAATAGAGTTCATTTCATTATTTTAAACTTCTGTCCAGAAAGGAACACCAATACACACCATGGTTTCTTTGTAAGTTTTAAGATCATCTTCAAGGAAGAAAATATAAAAATCATCACCAAAACTTTTGTTCTTTCATGTATTCTCCTTCTAGATTCAATAGACTCATGATTATTACTTCCTTTTCTAATCAAATCAAATCTTAGAGACTCATGACCAATTAATCTATTAGAAAAAGTTGACTAATTGGTCTAGTCAATTTACCCTTCATAGGAAAAATACCTTCAAAAAACACAAAATCTCTAAACTCCAAAATAGTGTTATTAGAAATCTTAAGAATTTTAGAATCAATCACCAAAATTCTATATGTAGAACTATTTGTAGAATAACCAACATACACTCAGCAGTTTTAGGGCCAATTTTCCTTTTCTTAATAGCTAGAATATTGACTTTTGTAAGACACTTCATACTTCCAAATATTTAAGAGAATGTTTTTTTATTCTTCCATAATTTATGAGGAGTATTTTCAAAATTTTTATGGGGTACTCTATTAAGAATCAAACAACCAGAATATAAAGCTTCACTCCAACAGTTACCAAACTTAAGTAGCATGGCATTGACCATACCAAGCAAATTTTTATTTTTTCTTTCGGCTACCCTAGTAGATTATGGACTGTAAGAAGAAGTAACTTCATGTATAATGTCACGTTCTTTAAAAAAATCTTCCATTTCGGTAGGAGCATACTCGCATCCTCTATCAAACCTTAACATTTTTATTTTCATTTCTAATTGAATTTTACTTTAGCTTTATAAATTTTAAAGTTATCAAGCAAATTACTTTTAGAATTAGTCAAATACACATAGCAATATTTAGAATAATAATCAATAATGGTTACAAAGTATTGATTATCACCATGAGGTAAAATGTACAGACTATCCCGAAGATTACTATGAATTAATTCTAAAAAGGTAGACTTCCTTTCCACATATTTAAAAGGTTTCCTAGGTTTTTTAACCTCCACACAAATTTGGCATCTATAATCGTCATTGACAACATATTTGGGAATTAAATCTAAAAACAACATCGTTTTCAGAGTATTTTTATTCACATAACCAAGTCTACCATGCCAAATATCAGAACACTAACATTGAAATTACGTTTGTGGAAGAAAACATTACATTTAATCTATGTGAACCACCTAACAACAAACCTTTACAATCAAATTGACCATGCCTACAAATAACAAATTAACTGGAACTAAAGTTAACATCATAACCATGACGATCTAGCAAAGGCATAGTAATTAAGTTTTTCCTAATATTAGGCACATGATAGACTCCATATAACTCAAGGAGTTTATCAGATGACAACTCTAACATGATTTGGCCTTCTCCTACGACACAAGCCACACACCGATTCCTCGCGTTCGCAGTTCCGGTGCCTGATACCTGATAGGATGCAAATAAGTTTTTATCGACGTACATGTGAACATTAGCCGCAGAAAGTCAATCCACCATTCATTTGAGTTAAAAACTGAATTTAACTCAAGGTTACCACGAAAATACCTGTTAGATGGGGAATTAGAAGTGGCCCCACAGTCATGACATTAGCATGTGGTTTAGAAGGCATTTGAAATTTTCACATTTTCTTATTTTGACCCTTGCGGAAGAAGCAATCTCTAGCAAGATGGTTTCTGCTTCCACGTGATTACCATTGCCTTTTAGCTTGCTCATTATCTTTAGTCTTATTGTTGTTAGTTTTGTTATTGCCATTTCCTCCAAAAAAAACCTTTTTGGAGCATTTTTCTTAAACTTATTAGTCTGTCTTTGTGGGAGCTTCAAATGACAAAAGCCTTAGACTGAAATTCACATCTTTGTGAGGACTTATTAGAAGAGTGATGACTATCTTCAATCCTTAAAGCAACAAACAACTCTTCTAAAAAAAAGAATTAGATTTTTGTCTTAGAATTTCAACAAATTGGATCAAGAAGGTGACAACTTTTTGATAGTAGAAGCAACATGCATTGAATTACTTCAGTTGACACCATTAATTTATAACTTATAAATTAGATTTTCAAATTCATACAGTTAGATAGAAATACTCATACCATCAACAAATTGGAAATTAAACCAATCTTTAATACTGACCCTAACAAAACCTTTTTTAGTAGCTCCATAACTCTGGTCTAAAGAATTCCGTAATTGAAAAGCAATTTTAGTGTGACAAAAAATACAATGGATACCGTTAATTAAACATGACATATAATATGTTTATCGCTAACATCTTCTTTTTCGGAAAGATTACTAGGAGTTTTATCTCCCTTGGTAAGAGTGTTGCCAGAATTATTAGAATTATCACCTTTCTCTTTAAGACCGTTTAAAATCATAGCAAATAAATCTATCTTAGTTGACTGAAATCTCATTTGTTGTGACCGACATAAGAAGTTTTTCTCGGTGAATTTTGCAAGTTTACTAGGTAAAAGCCTTCAGCTCTTCCATTTTTAAGTCCCAAATTAAAAGTAATATTTTCCTCTCCAAACTTGCTAGATAACGAAACAAATTAAAACTCAAAATTACAAGCCTAGAATATTCTAATCATTCAGGAACTTCGCAGCCAATCAATAATGACAAAGTAACTAGAGATAGAGCAATATCAAGGTTTAGAAACTGCCTGGATCACGTCGAAATGCTTTCGTGGGACAAGAAACACCCTTAGTGCATTGGTAAATATGTTGATATATGTGGTCTACTCTTAAGATTGGATAAAACCTTTGTCCTATTTGGATATAGCAAGTAGGACCTCGAAGCAACCTTTTACTCAATGCACACATATAAAGGTGTAAAAAATTATGTATGTTTAAAATGTGACTACACTCAATTGTACTTTACCCACTCACAATATAAGGAGCATTGTTACTTAATTGGAAAAATGATTCATCTATTCTACCCCATTTTGTAAGCGCCATGATATTTCTATATATAAGATGATTCCCACCCATTGCTCAAGAATTTAAGATTTAGCTGATGTTGCTATGTAATAGATACTATTAATCCAAAGCACACTTTATGGGAAAACATTTAACATGCAAACGTTATAATAAACAATAATAAAAAAATATTCAACCCAAGCAATCGATTGCCACAAGTTTTGATTTATTCAAAGCCTGACCTGGCAAATGGGTCATTCAGTTTGGGTACGGGCTAGGTTATGTTTGGGTCAGAGCATGTTTCGGGATAGGTGACTAATAAATCTCTATTTCGACCTTATTTTCCATTGTTTTCATGTGTTGATCTTGAAAAGAAAGGGTCAAATTAGCCTCCTTTGGTCTAAACTTTACTCATATTCGGTGTTCCGTATTTTCAGGAGTTCCTATCAGGAAACCAAGAAAATCCGCTAACATTGGTAGAAAGGAGAGCTAAGATGACATGCTGCAAGTCAAGAAAGGGACCGGCTAGACCCAGAGATTTGGCACGAGGACCCCACGCCAGCTGGCATGGCCGTGCTGTGTCGAAAAATCACATACCACCAAGTAGCAGGGCCACCCCGTACTGGGTGGCACGGTCCAAGCGGCACGATCACCCCGTGCCACGGCCCCGGGACCGCTGCGACTTAAACGTATTTCGATGCAGTTTTCTAGGGGATATCTCATTCATTGTTTTCACTTTCTAGAGAGCACTTTTAGAGGAGATTTTAAGGGTTTTATTTAGAGAGTTTTATTTTCATGTTTTGGATTGGATTGGATTTGCCAACATTGAAGATTGTTCGACATTCATTCAGTAATTAATTCAAGTTCATTTCTTTCTCCTTTCTCTTCTGATATTACTTTTTGGGGTTTTGGTTGTTCATCCATGTTTGTTGAATTGAGTTTAGTGATTTGTACTTTCAATATGATTGTAGGCTAAATATCTTATTTTAGGTTGGGATTAGCCCCTATCATGCGATTTGGAATTATGCTCTAGACTTTGTGAATGAATACCCATGTTTATGACTAAAATCTCACCTTGCACGCCATGTGTTTGATGAATTGCCTAAGAGGGATGTATTCATGTTCTTAATTAGGATTTGGGACTTCAATGAAAGTTGAATCCTTTATCTAGAGCGACTTTGTGTGCGATTGATTTTTCTAACGTGAAAACAGTTAGGGTTTCAAATGGGAATTGAAGGTTATTTAATCATGTGGCTTGTCGATCATAGTTTCTTGAAAATAGGTAACGGAGATTAATTAGCCAATCTAATGACCTGCGAAAGTAGGCATAGATGCGTTTAAATTTGTAACCATTCCATCTCAGTTATTTGCGTGGGCAGGTTTGCATGATCTACTTCAATTTTCAAAGAGCATAATAGTGTGGTGAATCCCAATCTAAGATTTTTGTTATTTATTGATTTCGTTTAATCAAACAGCTTTCAACAGATTGAAACTGCTACTGTTTAGTTTTCTTCCACCTGAGTTGTTTTGCCTAGATTGAGTAATTTAATTAGTTCTGGTAGTTGAAAGCAGGTTCCCCGTGGGATACGACCCGTACTCGCTGGTTGCTAGCTGTAGCTACACCGTGCTCTTGCGGTATAAATTTAAGATAACAGTGACATTTCTAGTCTGTGCGGTCTAGATTGAGTGAACTTCGATTGGGGTCGACTTCGGGTCGATCGATTTTTGGTCCAATAAGTTTGGCATGCAAAAATAAGCAACTTCATAGAAAATTTCAGGTCGGGTATGGTTTGATTTGGGTCAATTTGAGTTTTAGGTCATGCATTAGCCTATTTTGGATGTCAGCTCAGGTACGGGCCTGGATTATTCGATTTGAGTTTCGAATCTCGAGTAAGTTTTGCTAGGTCTATTCAAGACGAACCAAAGAGTTTCAGTTTACAAATGGTTGATAATAAAATAATATTCAATACAAGCAATTAATTGCAAAACCTTTTGACTTGTCAAAAGTTAACAAAAAGCTTCAAGGGGAAAAATTAATTAAATAAAAAATAATGATTAGTTTTAAAGCATATCTTTCAGCAAGCATGAGTACATAATGAGAACACTTTAGTCAACATTTGTCTTACCGTAAGCCCTTGGCATTAATGTCAGCAAGCTAGTTAGGTATTACCGTAGGACTACATCACTAACAAAGTACAGTAAGGAAGCATTTGTTGACTCTCTATTGACGTACGTACCCCTGGGAAGCTCACCAAACTCATAGTAAAGTTTTTGTTAAGTATGGGTTACCCGTTTGATTTATACGGATGACTCTAATTAAAAATTGTATTAAGATGTACGTAATGTTGGCATGTGATGTTTATTTAGGACATGATTTGAGCATGCCACTTAAAAATTTTTATCTGATTTATATAGTAACAAATTACATCGAAGCTTGTATGCAAGGGAAATGCATTTGTTGCAATACTCTTATGTTGAATCAATATAAAATATGTATTGCAATACTAATATATAAGGGCCTACCACGCTGTTGTAGGTGACTTGCAATAATAATTTACTTTGGAAATAATATGATGTCAATGTAATAGATTATGGTGTATTACTTGCTATTATATGTGTTGTACGTGACAAGACCAGTGTTAACAAACAAAGGAATTGTTGTTATTAATTAATTTCAAGATTATGTGAACTTACACAAGTTACCATATGCTAGGTATACATACAAGTCACTGTACATCAAAGCATGTTTTATAGTTATATAGGTGTCAAATATTTAGATGTGGGTTGTCAATTGACACTGCAACTTTGGGTTGTCGGTTAAGGTTACACAAACAAACATACCCCAAACGAGGCGTTAGTAACTTGATGAATATTGGGGGGCTCCTTACAGGTTTGAGATTGTATGATCTGGTTGAGGCTATAGTGTGTCTAGATTACTATGAGTCTAAAACAAACCCTAGAAATGTATGAAAATTACAAAAGATGGACTTGAATGTCAAGGATATTCATAGGAAATTATAAGGAAACAGTGTAAATAATTTCTTACTAGATTTCGTGGACCGGGTGCTGTGTGGTTTTGGGTCAAGATATGCTTATTTGATTATGGAAAATAAATTAGGTGGAGAAGATTAGGAATGTACAAGGTGATTAGATAAGCAAACTCTATGGGGGCTAACAAGGATTAGAAAAGAGAAAAAAATAAAGAGAAAGAGAAAGAGGAGGGCATAAATAAGGAATGTGTTCCATTCATTATTCTATCAAAAATTAGTAAACTTTAAATGATGGCGATATAAGAGCACAATGATGTTATGTGGAGTAGTAATCACAGGGGATAATTTGAGAAAATTAAATGACAAAAAAACGAAAAAGAGTTAGAGAGCAAAAAGAGAACATACTTGGATGTTTGAGAAGCAAAGAAAAAAGAGTGGTGGTGATAACTTTAAACGTACTTATTTTATTTCTAAACAATTGTTTTCATAGGTGGAACTAAAAGAAAAAGCCTGGGGATGTGATATATATGCACACATATTATACTTTTTTTTAGTACACAAGAAAGTCTAGAGGTCATAATGTATACTCCAACTATTGAGTGGATCATGTTCGTGGACAAGGTTTGGGTGATAAATGAACTGTAAAAAAGCAAGGTACAACAATTTTTTAGGTTGAACTTAGGACACTTGATATTGATGCATCACAACTCATGCTAGTAAGGAGTTGGGGATAGTGACTCAAGTGTATATTGTGTGGACTTTATAGGATTACTACATGTAATTTTATAAGATTAGGACGGCAAAACTGAGAGAATATTTCCAAAACACAACCCCAAATATGACAACAAAGGATTATAGGGCAAATAAGATACGGAAAGTGTCCACCTAAGGGTTAAAAACCGATACGGCGTTTGTTTGAACATTGAACCCCTGTAACTTTTGCTACATGGTCTTTGTATTGATTTAAAAGAGGCTATGATAACTTTTAGCCAATTGACATGGAACCTTCCTTCTATGTTACCATCACATAATTGTGTATCCTCTACTAGGAACCACTACTTCTTTGACTACAACTAAGAGTTAACCACATACATATTATGATATAACACGACCAAACCTACAACACCTAGTTGAGTCATATTAATCTCCATCGTTGCTATGTAAAAATCATTTGATCACGTTGGCAATACTTTAAAGGATATCTTTCCTCCATTGGATTACCTTATAGTGCCAATATTTAAGTGGAATTACAACTATCAAGTTGAGATGTAGCCCTGCCTTTGCTAAATATCTTTACTGGGCTTAGTTCTCACAATCCTTCGTTCTGCACTAGTCCGACCTCTCTTGCTTGTAACCAACTTTGATTCTTGTTATTACTTTTTTTGTCACTATTCTTGAATCCATTACATTGAAAAGGATCTCCCATTCTCATATAAGTGAATTCAAATTTAATAACCTAATGAGTAAAGTATATCCTTATTTGTAATGCTTTAAACTTTTTCTTAACCCTTTCTAAGGTTACTAAGTACATACCTTTATGAGTGTGACTGGAGTTTTAAGGTAATGTTTTAAGACCACTTTGTTCCTTGTGTCATTTGTGACATCCCTATTGGTGCTCCTATAAGCTCTTCATCTCTCTAATCGTCACACTTTCATTTTACACTTTGATCATTGTGAATAAATTAGGACCATCATGATTTCTATCCTTACTAGCACATAGGTCCATATATGGATCCCTTCCTAACCAATGAAAGATGTCTCGACAAAGGTTTTTGTTCCATTAAAATTTAGCTAGTTTTTCCTTCAATTTACACCAAATATTCAACCAAGTTTTGTTAATAGCCACTTTTATTCATATTAGACTACAACTATTTGAACATGTCATATTTCAAATAGGAATCTTCGCATAGGGGAAAAACCCTTACTAAGGGGACAAATTTACGACTTTATTTCATATCATCACCTTTAATATTCTATTCCTCGGAGATGGTGGTGTTTGGCCTATCTTTTAGCCATTTCATCAGTAACTTAAACCACTCGTTCTTGCCACTTTTTTGGCTCTTAAATGAATGTTGACTACTTTCTCTTCTTTCGTGTAACGAACCTTTCAAAATTTTTGTTCCATCTCGCCTTCCTTTACCTGTCATTTCATATTCTGTTGTCTATGTCTTGAAATAATGATTCCCACCGGAAATATTTCTGTTGTCCTAAATTTATACCACAAGCGCACGGTGTAGCTGTAGTTAGCAACCGGCGAGTACGGGTCGTGTTCACAGGGAACTCGCTTTCGAGTACCAAAACTAATTTGGACACTCAATCTAGACCAATCAAGTTGTAAGTTTGTTGTATGCTTGGATTTAAACTAAGGAAACAATAACAACTAAAAGGTTGAATGAGAAAACAAGATATTAAAACACCTAGGTTGAGATATCAGCACAATTATGCTAGTTGAACCAATAGCTAACCCCATCAAACAACCCCAAGCATGCATCATGAGTAGATAGATTGTCAGTTAAGCTCATCTCCTCCCCCTCTCAAGGGTCGAAGACTAATCCTAGAACTACGGTTACCTATTTTCATGGGACTAAAAGTCGTAGGATTACAAGATCTACAATCTCGAATCCCAATTAGAACCTTAATTATTTCATATTAAAATCCTAATTGTCTACTAAGTTATGCTAGGTAAAGGTCCCGTCTTTCAACGCTCCCCTAAACCCGAACAAAAATGGACGAATGCTCTTTCGAGCATTTCATCGAACACATGGTGTGCATAGTAGAAATCATGAATACAAGTATGAGAAAAATAACGGATTGGACCAAGATTTTGATTCAACTAAACACAATTGGCTTCAATCCCAATCCCAACCCAAGTTGGGAGATTAGCTGCAAATCATACTAATGTTCAATAATTTAACCATGAGAAAAATAGACATGATTCAACCAAACTCAAGAACAACAACAATGAAAGAGAAACAATGGAAGAACAAACTTGAATTAATCGTCGTCTCAAGGTAGATCGATCTTCAAAGTAGTGAATTCAATACCAAAGATGAAAAGTAAAAACTCCGAATGAAAACCTAGAAATCGCCTAAAAGGAAGACTGAGAAAAAAAAAACTAAACATCCCCTAAAGTAGCCCAGAGGAAAATTTAAGTCGTGCTACAGGACAGGAAAGGCACGGCCAGACCGTGCCACATTACTGGCCAGCTGGTCATGCTAGTTTTGTGTGGCACGGGGCACCTGTGCTCGATCCTTGGCGCTTCCGTGCGACGTTGAGTGACCTTTTTCGCGGCTTAAAACCCACCTCCTTGGCACTCCTTTCTGCTTTATATCAACCATCTTTCCGTTCCTTCAAAAAAAGTCTTGAAAATACAGAAAGATGTTATGTGAGCGAAATATACGCTAAAAGAGGCCGATTCGACCCTTTCTTAACACGATCAAACATGAAAACTCGAGAGAAGAGCGGTCAAATACGAGCTAAAGTAGGGTTAAAATAGAGGTTTATCACTTCCCCATGCTTATCTCTTTCTTGTCCCCAAGCAAAACTAGCTCATTAAGCACCAAAAAGAGAGATAAACCTCTATCCACGATCCTCCTCAGGCAAGAGATGAACGATCAACAATCCAAGATAAACTATGCATTAAAGGTGGCCAATTTAAAGTGTGAAACACCCTAAATAAGACTCATGCACTACAATTCATAAATCACCCTACCCAAATGCAACACATCAATCACCCCAACATTGACGCACATAGCAAGACAAGACCTTCCTCAATAAGTGGTGAGTAAGCGAGACCGATAGAACCTCACTTTAGGACAAAGTGGAACACTCCCCTCAATGTGTTTAGAATATGTAACAAGGGTGCACTCAATACTCTATCCAATCAAGCAAACTACCATAGGCTTGGTAGAGCTCTCGATTCTCCACCACCTAATGCAATATGCCAATCATGAGAACTCGTAAAAAGGATGCAATGGGACCAAGGGTGGAAGAGTGAGAAGTGGAGAAAATTTGGGAAGAGTGGAGCTAATAGTCAAAAGACTAGGGAGCAAAAAACACTTCCACAACTAATGCCAGGGTAACAACTTCATACCACAACTAAAAATTTAGAAACAAACCCCACAAAAACCTCAGGGGAGGAATTAAGCAATTTTATCACATTACCCTTATGTCGATCACTTTATTCACAACTTTTCTACTTCTTTCTTTTCCTTTCCTTTCCCTTTTTTTTCTTTGCTTCCTCCTTTTTCTCACTTCTATTTCTTTTCTTTGAAATGAAAAAGGACATGTGAATGGCATGGGAAACACAAACTCAAATAACGATTCTCCCCAACAAAGACACCAATAAAGTACCCAAGGTGAACTAACCTTCAAAGCAAACCCAACTCAACATGGAAGTGTTGCTCCACTAGACCTTGACAAGGATATGGGAAATATTGATAGGCCTAGTGGGTAGTGTGTAGGGTGCAACAACAAAGACAAGAGGAAAGGCACAAAGGGCTAGCAAAGAGGATAGTACATATTAATGGGTGGCTTTTTGGCTCACGCGACTAAATGGAACAAAAATTGCCTCAATCATATTAACATATGCACATGCTGATTGCGATTTCAAAGAGAACAAGTCTAAGTTCTAGAGATGCAATCCTGGATGAGTTACACATGACAGAAAGTACGTGACTATATGCAATGAATAGTCATTTGGCTCAAAGTTTCACAAGTAAGTCTACCACAGTCAAACAACTTACCCCAAGGTATGTCGCACTTATGAAGGTTGATCAAGCCAAATCAAATGAACCTCAAGGGCAATATGACATACAACATAGGGTAGGGGAACTACAGATGGCAATGTTAAAATACCATTTCACAAAAATTCACACCATAACAAGCCACACTTCAACACACAAATCAACCTGATCAATCAATCATCACCCCTTTTGTTCTCTTTATAAGAGGAGTTTTCTCACACTTTTATTCAAAAACAATAAATCTAACTAAGAAAGCGATAAAGGATATAAAGGGAAATAAAGAGAATGGTAAGAAGTAGTACCTCGAAAGCTTATGAATGTCCCCACTCGATCATTTCGCCTTTCTGATATGCAAAATCTAGCCTATGTGCTTTAAACTACATGCGCTATTAAAGGAAAGACGCAGAGATAGCCTAGTAAAACTACATGACATCCTCTCTATATGATGCAAATGCAAGTTATGTCATTCAACCGTGCCCTAAAATCTACAATTCCACCCAAAGAGCTACAAGCTCACCGGAACTTGTTTCTTTCGATATCTAAACCGATTAGGATATTTGAGACTAGACCTTTATTTTTCTTTTTGTAGTCTAGTACGTTCTTTCTTTTGCTTGATCCCTTTTAAGCTGGGTTTAGGGTTTGCTTTTGTATGCACAGGAGGAGTCAACAGAATCAAGACCTTGTCCCACTCGATCTTGAGATAGAAGCAGCCGCATGCCGGTGTCACGGAGAAGCGAGAAGAAAGAAAAGGGCAGAAGTAGAGATGGATGGGCAAGACCAGAGGGTGTTGCGTGATTACGCCACGCCACAAGCATCGGGTACCACATCATCTATTGTGAACCCGACGATCGAAGCTAACAACTTCAAACTCAGTCCCACGCTCATCACCTTCGTGGAGCGGGACCAATTCGGTGGACACCCTGCGGATAACCACAATGCGCATCTTCGCAAATTCCTTGCGAAGATGACACCATCAAGATTAACGGGGAATCCACAGAGGCGATTCGACTGCGACTCTTCCCTTTCTCACTAAGGGATAGAGCCAGTGATTGGCTGCAGAATGAGGAACCAAACTCATTCATCACTTGGGAGGGTCTTTCAAGGGCATTCCTTAGCAAATACTTTCCACCTGGGAAAACTGCGAGTTTGAGGACTGAGATCACTTCCTTCACTCAGAGGGATGGGGAATCCCTCTACGAACCTTCGGAGAGATTCAAGGATCTCCAGTGGCAGTGCCCTTACCATGGTGTGTCTGACTGGCTTCTAGTCCAGATATTCTATTATGGGCTAGAACAGTCAGTCAATACCTTATAGATGCTGCCGTAGGAAGAGCTCTTATGGGGAAATATATCGAGGCAGAGAGGGCTCTGTTGGAGGGGATGACCTCCAACACCTACCACTGGTCAAGCGAGAGAGTCACCTCAAGTAGAGTTGGTGGTAAGCATGACGTCAATACTATCACACTCTTAGCCAGTAGAGTGGATGCATTAGCCCTGAGGCTTGACAGGATAGGGACTTCTCCCACTCCAGACAGTTCCGTAATTCCAGCTGGGATCTACGCGGTCTGGGAGACCTGTGGTGTGTAGGGGCATACATCCGCTGACTGCTTCAATGGTCCCTTCTCCATTGAGCACACCAACGTCGTACATAACTTCAACCCCACACCATAAAACAATTCCTACCCGAATGCTCAAGGTTTGGGATGGAGGAGTCACCCCAACCCCCTCTGCAAAAACCCCAACCCTCTATCTCAACATGCTATGCAGCCACCGCGATTTCAGTATAGAGCTCCCTACACCCCGCCCCCTCTACCTCCTCAACCCACATCACATTTGGACAGCCTCATGGAGCGCTTTATCGCTACCCAGTCCAAGACCAATGAGGCAGTTAACGAGTCCATCAACCAACTGAACTCAAAGTTCAATGCGATGGCCTCCCACCAGAAGGCAATGGACGCTCAGATAACCTAGATAGCCCAGCAGGTTAGCCACTTACCTCCACCTTAGGGACATCTACCAGGTCAGTTTGAGACCAATCCTTAAGGCCACATTAATGCCCTTTCTGTACCGGGTGAAGGGGTAAAGAAGAGTCCTGTCATGGTTCTCCAGGAGACAGTTGCAGTTCATAATTCTGCAGGAACCGATGAGCAGAAGGAGAAGGGGAAGTTGAGCTCTAATAGGGAAGTTATACCTCCATCCCCAGTTCGCCCTTACCAGCCACCTACACTCGACCTTTAAAGGGTGGCCTGGGCTAAGCTACTTCAATATGAGCCTAAATTTGCAAAATTCCTAGATATGCTAACGAGGATTTATGCTGATACTCCCCTCTTGGAAGCTCTTAGGAAAACACCAGCCTACCTACAATCTTTGATAGAGCTTGTCTCCAAGAAAGAGAAGCATGGGGGACCTTCTGTAGTTCCTATTGGAGAGGTCTGCAGCTTGATTCTCCAGAGCCAGTCACCTTCCAAGCTGTAAGATCCGGGCAGTTTCTCCATCCCCTGTGCTATAGGGGATCTGCAGATTAAAGGAACTCTTTGTGACTTGGGAGCCAGCATGAGCTTGATGCCTCTCTCTCTTTACAGGAGGCTTTAGCCATAGGACCTACAACCTACCAGTTTAACCATTCAACTTGCAGACCGCTCCATCAGGTGACCTGTGGGTATTTTAGAGGACATTCTTGTCCAGGTGGGTCAGTTCATCATTCCATGTGATTTCATTGTCAAGGACATTGCCGAGAGCTCCTAGGTGCAAATCATCTTGGGGTGATCGTTTCTAGCTACCGCTGCGATAATCGACGTGCAAGCTGGCACCTTGTCTTTTCAATTTTGTGGGAAAAGGGTGGATTTTTGTCTCCTTCAACCCCCACCATCCACTGTGTCAGCTGCTTCCCTACCTCCTGAGATCCCAGTGTACACTGTTCCTCCCGACACTATCTTTGTAATTAAGGCATTCGATGGAGATGGGAGGCCCCGTGTGAGGTCTAGGGATTTTTCTAATTCTTCTGTAGCCTTCCTGAGCTGTGCTAGAGGCACTATTCTTCACCCGGGAGAGGAGTCGACTGCGTCAACTACTCTCACTTCTCCCACTCCACATTTCTTCACCTCGTCATCCTCTTCTTTCAGGTAATTAAGGGTCAAGCTGAGGACCTTAAACAAGCATTTCTTGGAAGGAAACCCAAGTATTTCACGGCTTTTGAAAAAAAAAGAAAGAAAAACAGTGTGTCTTTCTCCCCCCCCCCAAACCCACCCTCTTCCCTCTGGCGCTGTTAGTTTCCCCTTCCCCTTCGTCTTTTTATTTTTCCTTTTCATTGAGGACAATGAAAATCTCAAGCATGGGGGTGTGAGCTTGTATCTCTTTGGGTGGAATTGTAGATTTTGGGGCACGGGTTGAATGACATAACTTGCATTTGCATCATATAGATATGATGTTATATAGTTTTACTAGGTTGTCTCTGCATCTTTCCTTGAAAGATATGATGTTATATAGTTTTACTAGGTTGTCTCTGCATCTTTCCTTGAATAGCGAATGTAGTTTAGAGCATATAGGCTAGATTTTGCGTATTAGAAAGGTGAAATGATCGAGTGGGGACATTTATAAGCTTTCCAGGTACTACTTCTTACCCTTCTCTTCATTTCCCCTTATATCCTTTACTGCTTTCTTAGTTAGATTTATTATTTTTGAATAAAAGTGTACGAAAACCCCTCTTATAAAGAGAACAAAAGGGGTGATGATTGATTGATCAGGTTGATTTGTGTGTTAAAGTGTGGCCTGTTATGGTGTGAATTTTTGTGAAATGGTATTTTAACACTACCATCTATAGTTCCCCTACCCTATGTTGTATATCATATTGCCCTTGAAATTCATGTGATTTAGCTTGATCAACCTTGATAACTGGGACATACCTTGGGGTAAATTGTTTGACTGTGGTAGACTTACCTGTGAAACTTCGAGCCTAATGACTATTCATTGCATATAGTCACGTACTTCCTTTTATTTGTGACTCATCCAGGATTGCATCTATAGAACTTGGTCTTGTTCTCTTTGAAATCGCATTCAGCATGTGCATGTGTTAATATGATTGAGGTAGTTTTTGTCCCATTTAGCTACATGAGCCAAAAAGTCACCCATTAATATGTACTCCTCTTTGCTAGCCCTTTGTGTCTTTCCCCTTGTCTTTGTTGTTGCACCCTACACACTACCCATTTGGCCTATCGACATTTCCCATATCCTTGTGAAATTCTAGTGGAGCAACACTTCCATGTTGAGTTAGGTTTGCTTTGAAGGTTAGTTCACCTTGGGTACTTTATTGGTGGCTTGGTTGGGGAGATTCGTTATTTGAGTTTGTGTTTCCCACGCCATACACATGTCCTTTTTCATTTCAAAGAAAAGAAACAGAAGTGAGAAAAAGGATGAAGCAAAGAAAAAAAAAGGGAAAGGAAACGAAAAGAAAGAAGTAGAAAAGTTGTGAATAAAGTGATTGGCATGAGGGTAATGCCATAAGATTGCCTAATTCCTCCCTTGAGGTTTTTGTGGGGTTTGTTGCTCAATTTCTGGTTGTGGAATGAAGTTGTTACCCTGGCATTAGTTGTGGAAGTGTTTTTTGCTCCCTAGTCTTTTGACTATTAGCTCCACTTTTCCCAAATTTTCTCCACTTCTCACCCTTTTACCCTTGGCCCCATTGCATCCTTTTTACAAGTTCTCTTGATTGGCATATTGCATTTTGCATTAGGTGGTGGAGAATCGAGAACTCTACCAAGCTTATGGTAGTTCGCTTGATTGGATAGAATATTGAGTGCACCCTTGTTACATATTCTAAACACATTGAGGGGAGTGCTCCAGTTTGTGCTAAAGTGAGGTTCTACCAGTCTTGCTCACTCACCACTTATTGAGGAAGATCTTGTCTTGCTATGTGCGTCAATATTGGGGTGATTGATGTGTTGCACTTGGGTATGGTGATTTATGAATTGCAGTGCATGAGTCTTATTTAGGATGTTTCACACTTTAAATTGGCCACCTTTAATGCATTGTTTATCTTGGATTGTTGATCGTTCATCTCTTGCCTGAGGAGGAGTGTGGACAGAGGTTTATCTCTCTTTTTGGTGCTTCATGAGCTAGTCTTGCTTGGGGACAAGCAAGAGATAAGCATGGGGGAGTGATAAACCTCTATTTTAACCATACTTTAGTCCCTGTTTGACTTCTTTTCCCTCGAGTTTTCATGTTCGATCATGTTAAGAAAGGATTGAATCGGCCTCCTTTAGCTTATATTTCGCTCCTATAACATCTTTCTGTATTTTCAGGGATTTTATTGAAGGAACATAAGGATGGATGATATTCAGCAGAACGGAGTGCCAAGGAGGCTAGTTTTAAGCCGCGAAAAAGGTCACTCAACTTCGCATGGAAGCACCAAGGATCGAGCATGGGTGCCCCATGCCGGGTGACACGCCCGTGCCACAAAACTAGCACAACCAGTAGGCTAGCAATGTGGCACGACCGTGCCTCTCGTGTCCTATTGAGCGACTTAAATTTTCCTTGGGGCTGCTTTAGGGGATGTTTAGTTTTCTTTTCTCAGACTTCCTTGTAGGCGATTTTTAGGTTTTCATTCGAAATTTTTACTTTTCATCTCTGGTATTGAATTCACTACTTTGAAGATCGATCTACCTTGAGACGACGATTAATTCAAGTTTGTTCTTCCATCCTCTCTCTTTCACTGTTGTTGTTCTTGAGTTTAGTTGAATCATGCCTATTTCTCTTATGGTTGAATTATTGAATGTTATTATTATTTGTGGCTAATCTCCCAACTTGGGTTGGGATTGAAGCCAGTTATGTTTAGTTGAATCAAAATCTAGGCCCAATCCCTTATTTTTCTCATACTTGTATTCATGATTTCTACTATGCACACCATGTGTTCAATAAAATGCTCAAAAGAGCGTTCGTCCATTTTTATTCGGGTTTAGGGGAGCGTTGAAAGACAGGGCCTTTACCTAGCGTGACTTAGTAGACAATTAGAATTTTAATATGAAATAATTAAGGTTCTAATTGAGATTCGAGATTGTAGATCTTGTGATCCTACGACTTTTAGTCCCATGAAAATAGGTAACCGCAGTTCTAGGATTAGTCTTCGACCCTTGATAGAGGGAGAAGATGAGCTTAACTGGCAATCTATCTACTCATGATGCATGCTTGGGATTGTTTGACGAGGTTAGCAATTGGTTCAACTAGCATAATTGTGCTGATATCTCAACCTAGGCGTTTTAATATCTTGTTTTCTCATTCAACCTTTTAGTTGTTATTGTTTCCTTAGTTTAAATCCAAGCATACAACAAACTTACAACTTTATTGGTCTAGATTGAGTGTCTGAATTAGTTTTGGTACTCGAAAGTGAGTTCCCTGTGGAGACGACCCGTACTCGCTAGTTGCTAGCTACAGCTACACTGTGCGCTTACGGTATAAATTTAAGACAACAATTCCCGTTACTCTCAATCTTGTACATACCTTCGCATAGTCATCTCCAATTGAATCATCAGCATTATTCCTTTACTCGTCCATAATTTATTAATCTAAATGATTACTTAAAAGGTTTTGATTCACATCCACAACTACAAAATAAAGCTCATCTTATGTATTGATGCTCTTGCCTTTAACATACTCCATATTCATTAATCTCATGAATCGTAGCCATCGGTCTCTAACATGTAAAAACCTCATCCTTAAAATTTTCCTTATCCCTACATTAATTTCTATTTCATAGCTTCAAGGCCTTCTAAATCCTCACAAATATTTGTGCTTCATTTCTAGCATGACTAAATTTGTCAATGAATCTTATTACACTCAACTGATATATCGTTTTTAATTTAAATATGTTCTTTGATGAACTAAATACACTCCTTTTCAATCTCAAAGAATTGTTGGAACCTTGATTATTTTGATTGTCATAATCTCTTTTCCTATTCGTCAAAAGTTTGCTTGTGCATGAAGCTTTGCCTGGCCTTGCTTCAGGTTTGTATTTCGTGCAACTCATTCTGAATAAGATATATCATCCAAACTCTATTTATTGGAGAAAATATTTGATTACCCTGTACTATCATCCATTCCTAGAATCAATGGTATAATCATTTTATCTTCTTGAACTTTATTCATGGTTATAGATGGTATGAAAGATCATGTATACTAGTTGGCCACATACTTCCTTTAAAATCTTCATTTCATCCCTTCCTAGTATTAATGTTCAGGTATGCTTAATTTGCATTGTCATATACAGCTAAAGTACCTTGTTGGCATCATCATTGCTTAATACATGTCATGCTATAGCTTTCATTTGTTAGATGTTAGCATTTTTTTATCTACTCTTAAGAATTTTGCTTCATTTAATGACACGTATACCACTGCATTGGTTTCAAATCATTGTTCGTAGTCACCATTTCTTTTTTCCCTATCTGATGGCTACGAGTTCGAAGTTGATAGGAACTTTTCACAACTATTGCCAACCCCTTCATACACTCATAATTCACCACTCTACACTTTTCAAATATACCATTTGCAACCTTCATAAAGAGTAGCAAGAGAGGTTTGGCATATGAGAAGGGTTTAAGTAATATAATGCTAATGATTAACTCCCCACGTTCAGTCAATCGAGCAAGTTATAAGTATGTTGGCTCCGAAAATGCACAAACATAAGAGCGTAACTGATTAAAAATAAGATCATTATATGACCTTCGATTAAATCCAATAAATTAGGGGCTCAACATTTATTAATCAAATAGCATGGGAGCTTAACCCTATGGACAAGTGAGATCCTAATGATGTATGGCTAAAGGTGTACTTTAGTTTAGATAGTCAAACATCTTGCACTTACCATGCATTATATCCTTGATTTCTCAACTTTTGATTAAGATGTCAAGCCCAAATAATGCAAGCATATATAGGAGCGATGAATAGCACAATGCGCAAGTACATGCTTCAGCATAAAACAAGCAAGCTAATAACACAATGCATAAGTTTCTAGAATGAAAGTTCGTTTAAGAAGGAAGGTTGTAGTAGTTTCAGTCTAATTTGTATTAATTAGTTCCACTAAATCAAGTTTAATAAAAATTGCGCACATGCATTTCAATTTAATATTTAAAACTCACATTTTTTACAAGGCTCGAGTGACATCAATGGCCTCATGTTTAAATTTTGTAATGTGCTGAGTTAGTTACTTATTATTAATGCAAATGGTAATGTAATAGTAAGGATCTGAGGGGCAACATGCACATAAATCAATAAATTGAGTTCATAAAATACATCTTTAACCATTATTATTTAGGTTGGACTGATTTACAATAATATAGTGAATGAATAGACTATATATCACTCAACTAATAAGTTAATTGGTTAATCACCAGAAAAGAATTTGAGTTCAAAAAAAAAGAAGAAAAAGAAGGCAAAAGAATCAACAACCCAAATTTGGCAAAAAAAAATACACATAAATCAGTTGTTATGTGAATGAGCCAAAAACCCAAACTAAAATATCCCCAAACATCACATTCTCTCTCCTCCCCTCCCTCCCTCCCCTGCACCAGCTCGGGGCCCTACTGCCCCACTCCGCTACCAGCCACTACTGTCCACCGCTGTCTGTGTCGGTCGGGCTCTATCATCATCTCTCCTCCTTTTCCTTTTGGCTTCTTTCATCTAGTTTTGAAGGTAAAGGCCCAAATCTCTTTAGCTCCCTTTCAAAAGTTTCTGACTCATTTTCTTGAATTGATGAAATTAATGAATTTATTTGGGCTTAGATGAATATTTGAAGATTATTAGAGAATTGATTTTGGTTTCTTGATATAATTGGATAAAATTGAGGTTGTGTTGTGGGTGATATGTATTTGATAATTATACTACACATTTTATGTGTAGTAGATTGTGGATTCCCTACTTCATTGCTTGGATTATAAGAATGAAAATGGGGGAAAGTTTTGAAAATTTGGATTTTTGCATCATTTGGCCACTATTTTAATGTTCGTGATATATTAGGTTGGCCAAATGTTATGAAAATTTCACAGTAGGTGTCATATGATATTTGGCGATTTGCTGAAATTGTTAATGAATTCCGAATGCATGTTTCATGAGTTGTGAATGTTCGATTGAAATTGCCCTATTTTAGTGCCTAATTTTGGCCAAAGTTATAATTTCTATGAAGGATGGGCTTGGAGGAAACTCTTGAAAATTTTATTGTAGATTACGCATAATATTTGACAATTTTCTGCAAATTTTTTGGAAATTTGGACTTGTATTTTATGAATTGTGAATTTTTGAATGAAACTGCTGTTTTTAGGGAAGGCTGGAGTTGATGGGTGAAGTTGGGATTTCATATTGGTGGTGGATGAGCTATGGGAGTGAATACTTATTGATGTTTTCCTTTAGTCTTGTTTTAACAGAGAAATATTTGAGGTGTCTTGCCATTCTCTCGAGAAAATTTGATAGTTTATGTTGTACTTTAGAATTGGCCATAGATGAGCATGAAAAAAAAGGGAATATGAACACTAGGTTGAAGGTGATAACAGAGGGAATTGGAAAAGTTTGGAATTTTAATTTAAATTTGTATATTTGGAAACTGATGACCAAGTGATAAATTGGGTTGTATTTTCTTTTCTTGTAAATAGATTGTGCATTTGATGAGGATGACGAAGCGACTTTCTTGTTGGCTTTAATGCTCAACTAGAAGAACTGAAATAAGAGGTTTGGATTAGTGCTAATGATTATAGCCAACTTATTGAAGACCATAACTATGGGTTTGATTAAAAATTTTAGTAGGCTAAAAGTGAGATATCAATTATAGTGTAAAAGTAAGTAGATAAAAACTAATATTATGCTTGAGTTGTAAAGTTACTATCTTGCTAATCCAAAATTGGGTAATGAGAGCGCCATGTTGAAATAGGACAAACCCATAAATTGTACCACTTAACCTTAACCCCTTTCAGCAACAAATTACTAAGTTCCAAACGATAGAGATTGAAACATTTGTAACGAGATTGGTTAATATTATTAATTAATAATTATTAAATTCTAAATAGCTAAGAAAAATGTCAAGTTTATAGTACTTAATTGCTAACGTCAAGATAATGAAAATTACATAATGTTACTAATCATAAAGGATCCATTTAAAACATATAGAGGCCACTTTCATCATTTATCGAGTCGATAATCGATATCCTGTAGGCCTGAGAAGTATTTTAAAACTAGGTACGTTTATTATCTATGCGTTTCAATTCAAAAATTAATATGACCTTACAAATATCAAAATTTCATAATGTACAAGTATTTAATGAATCATTTTCAAGTATTATTTTACCACATAATCAAGTGGACCTACTAGTTATCAATTATAAGTGCTTAGGCTTATGAATTCATTTCAGCTCAGGCTTCTCAATCGATCTGGAAGGTGTGCAATGATTCAATGATTGCATTGTACATATGAGATTATCAATTAGGGTTATACTTTTAGATAACAACCGATAATAGTGTTAATATAATTCTCTATCCCCTCATTTTGAACTGAAATGAATTGAAATGCACACTCACTAAAAAATGAATTTCTATCTTTACAGTATAAGTAAAATGCATTGAGCTTCAACTCATAATTTGAATATTTTTTACCTTATGTTTTTGGGAAAACAAATAGTGAAGTCCTTACCCGACATACTAGAGAGGTAACAAGATAGTTAATGAAGACTAGACAAGGTCACAATGACATTCGATAAAGTCAATTGCCATTGGAATGTAAGCTTTGCAAGTTGTGTGACATTTGTTTGAGTTCGGGAATTTATAAATTATGCACCATTTGGTTTCTTGTAAGCCAAAAAGTGTTAAAGTGATTATGTTAGAGTTCCTTCCTTAATTGTTAAGGAGTTACAAAACTAAAAATAGTAAAAAAAGAAAGGGGGGAGAAAGAGAAAGAGAGAGAAATAAAGATAAGAAAAAAAAGAAGAAGAAACATTCAAAACTTATTCTTAAAATTAAGAAGGGCGATGTGTTTCCGTATGAGAGAATTTTTCATTGGTAATAGTTCTTCTAACACCTCTTCAAATAGGGGCATCGTCTTTTTTACACCAATAACGAAAACAAAAACAAAAAAAACACAATCAAGTCAGAGAAACACTTGAGAGGAAAACCATACCAAGAATTAGCGAGGGTAGTCCACCAACATTAAGTGAGAGTTATCTTTTTGTGTGTCATCCGAGTTGGTGAGATATTGAGTGTATACCATCTAAATTGTCTAGAGGAGATATATATTTGTAATCCTACTATAAAATAGTTGAAGTATATTTGAATTGATAGTCCTATGGTTTTAACCTTCATTTTGGAGGGTTTTTCACGTAAAAATTCAAGTGTCCCCATATTATTTATTTATTTATTTTCCTATCTTAATTGTACGAAGAGGGAAAGGAATTTGTTTCTACATTATTCCGCCTTTTCCCAACAGTGGTATCAGAGCTAGGCTTCGCAACTATATTCTTGTGGCATCACGATGGAGAGTGTTGTCACTTATAGTGGTGACATGATTAAACTTACTGTAGACAATTACTCCTATTGGAAGGCCATGATGGAGGACCATCTAGTTTGCAAAGACCTTGTTGAGCCTATTTTGAATAAAAATATGCTAGAAGGTAAAAATGAAAATGAGTGGAAGTTGTTGAATCGCAAAGCAGTTGTGATAATTCACGAGTACATAGATAGAAGTTTGTTTGAGCATGTGTCGAATTTTGATAATGTCTACGAACTTTGGACAAAACTTGAGTCTTTAATCCAAAAGAATACACCGCACAACAAAGTGCTGCTTGTAAGACGATTGGTGAAGCTCCAGTATAGTGACGGGCAAATTATAATTGGGCACTTGAACAATTTCAAGGGTCTTATAACTCAATTGGTATTGAGATGAAACTCGATGACGAGTTGCAGGCACTACTGCTTCTTAGTTTACTGCTCGAGAGTTGAGACACATTGATAGTTACATTGTGTAGCTCCAACCTAGCAGGAAAACTCACAATAGATACTGTGATAGACAGTCTCTTAAATGAAGAAGTAATGAGAAAAGAAAGAGGCCTTTTCAGACTCTCAGCTCGTAGTCAGCTAACTCAATGGGGAATATGAAGCGAAGGACGATACAATGGCGGCCTATGTCCGTCGGGTACGCGAGTCCACCAAGTTGCTAAAGCACTTCTCAATCACCCACATGCCGCGGTCCGAGAATCAACAAGCCAACGCGTTGTCCAAACTAGCTAGCTCCTCTGAGGACGGGAAGCCAAAACACATTCAATGGGAAACTTTGATGGAGCGAAGTATTGACCCACCCTCCCGAAGTACTTTGGCTTGACATGAGCTCAACCTGGATGGACCCCGTACGCGCTTACTTGGCTGATGATATGCTACCGCCAGACCATAGGGAGGTCGGCCGCATAAGGAGACAGGTAAATTGGTTCATACTATATGATGGGATCCTATATAAGCGATCTTTCGCCTGGCTGCTTCTACGCTGTGTAACCCCGACGATAAAGAAGAAGACACTAGAGGAGTTGCACGAGAGGGTGTGCAGTCACGCCGTTGCAGTTACAGCAATGCGTACCCGTTACTACTGGCTGAGCCTGCAAGAAGACAATATGAACTTAGTTGCACTTACGACAAGTGTTAGAAGTTTGCCCCGGTTCAACGACTTCCCACTACCCCCTGACACCTTATCATTTGCTACTTGGGGCATGGATATACTTGGACCTTTCACCAAAGCCACGGGTCAACGTAAGTACCTTTTTGTTGCAGTGGATTACTTTACCAAGTGGATAGAAGCCGAGGTTGTTGCTTCCATCACTGCGGCCGAAGTTTGAAAGTTTATCTGGAAGAACATTATCACCCGCTTTGGCATCCCTCGCACAATGATTTTCGACAACGGGCGGAATTTTGACAGCACCAAAGTCACAGATTACCTTAGCACCCTCGGGTGCCAAGCCCAGTTCACCGTTGTCGCTTATCCTCTGACTAACGGCCAGGTCGAAGCTGCCAACAAGGTTATCCTTCATGGCATCTCCTCGAAATTAGACGAGGCCAAAGGCAAATGGGCCGATGAGCTACATGGCATCCAGTGGTTTTTTAGGACAACCGAAAAGACCGCAACAAGAGAAATGCCATTTAGACCGGGCAAAATTGACCCGAGACCTGAAACTCGAACTGAACGACCCCAACCCATACCCGACCTGACATCCGAAATATGCTCATCCAAAAGTTGACTCGAAACCAAATTGACCTGAACCAAACCATACTCGGCCCAAAATTTTCTATAAAGTTGTTTGTTTTGGCATGACGAGCGTATTTTACCAAAAATTGATTGACCCGAAATCGACCCGAACCGAAACATACCCGACCCAAACCGAAGCGATCCGAAATGTCACTTAACCCGAACATTACCCGATCCAAACTTGACCCGACCTGTACCCGAGCCGAATGAACCATTTGCCAGGTCTAACGCCATTCATGTTGGCGTACGGGTCGAAAGTTGTGCTTACGGTTGAAGTCGCACTTCACACCCACCGCCTTACCACATTTCAGGAAGAGCTGAATAAAGGGGCTCTCCGAGAAGTGTTGGACCTACTACCCTCAGTTCGAGGAGATGCCCCCTCCACAAGGCACTTTATCAGCTCCGCATCGCAAGCCTTCATGACTACACTATCAAACTTCACCCCATCAACATCGGAGACTTTAGCCTTCGTTGCATAGAGGTTGTAGCTTGCACCGGAGAACACAATAAGTTCACGGCAAATTGGGAAGGCCCGTATAGGGTCATAGCTCAAATACGCCTGGGTACATATCGACTAGAGAACCCCAACAAAACTCCCATCCCAAGGACATGGAACAACAGTAATCTACAGAAGTACTATCACTAGTACTTCTCTTTCATTCAAGCACAAAGCCTATGTATTTACGTTCTCTATGCAATAAACACAATGAGCGCGAAGGCAATTTTGGATCCACCTCAATGTCTTACACCTTTAGCCCCAATGGGGGCCTAAGGGTTCTCAAGCACGGCCTTTGGGCAGGTTGTTATACCTTTAGCCCCAATGGGAACACGGCCTTTGGGCCGGTCGCTACATCTTTAGCCCCAATAGAGGTTAAGGGTCCTCAAGCACGGCCTCAGGGCTGCTCGTTATACCTTTAGCTCCAATGGGGGCTAAAGGTCATTAAGCACGACCTTAGGGTCGGTTGCTACACCTTTAGCCCCAATGCAGGCTAAGGGTCCTCAAGCATGGCCTTTAGGCTGGTCGCTACACCTTTAGCCCCAATGGGGGCTAAGGGTCCTCAAGCACGGCCTCAAGGCCAGTCGTTATACCTTTAGCCCCAATTGGGCTAAGGGTCATTAAGCATGGCCTCAGGGTCGGTCGTCACACCTTTAGCCCCAATAGGGGCTAAGGGTCCTCAAGTATGACCTCAGGGCCGGTCGTTATCCCTTTAGCCCTAATGGGGGCTAAGAGTCCTTAAGCACGGCCTCAGGGTCGGTCGCTATACCTTTACCCCTAATAGGAGCTACGGCCTCAAGGCCAATCTCTATACCTTTTGCCCCAATGGGGGCTAAAGGTCCTTAAGTACGGCCTTAAAGCATCAGGGCCAACTACCACACCTTTAATCCCAGAGGCGGCTATAGGCTTCGTCCTACAAGTGACCCCACCCCCTACTTGTTATTTCACTAATGGGCCACCATCTCACAGAGCATAAGCAAATTAGCAAGGCAAACACACAAGTAAACAGCTAAACAGGAGTAAGCAAAACAACAAGTGAAGAAACAAGTAATAAAGCTCAAGACTCCATTACGAAAAGTTAGAAATTTTTCATTGAATAAGCTGGGGATTACAAACACCAATGAAGAGGGGCGGGAGGCTAAAGAAGAAAGGAACGACAACTAAAGTCCCTGGGCACTAGGCATCTGGATCTTTGTCATGGTCACTGCCCTTATGCGCAGTGACTTCGTGGTCCTTGTTACCAGGGGACCTAGCCTCGTCGTCCAGAGGTTTAGTCTCCTTGTCGTCCAGGCCAACCTCCTCTGTTGTAGGTGGGTTGAACTCCACCAGCTCGAGGTTCTGCCCCTTGGACTAGGCAAGACAGTGATCCTCCACTTACTAGACGTACTCCTCGAAGTAGCCTTCTATGCGGAAGGCATCGAGTGCCAAAGTCACCAAGAGCTCTCAAAAGAACTCGGTACTCTCCTTGCGTCCCCGCTTATAGCCCTGGTCCTCGGGTTTCCTCAACTTCTCTTCTTCGGTCGCGGCCTTGGATCAGGCTTCCTCTCATTGGTGCTGCAAGTCTTTCTTTTTGACCTCCAAGGCCTCCTACTCCTTCTTTAACTTTTCCAAGTGACACTTGTACTTAGTCGCCTCCTCTTCCGACCTTTGGGGCTGTGATTGAAGGTCGTCAATTTGCCCTCGCATAAGGGCCTCAGAACTCTCAAGGTTACGGATCCGCTTCTCTAGGGTAGAAATAGACGGCCTCAACCTCCCCACCTTCAATGCTCGAGCAAAGGGTTGGAGAACACCCAACACGGTCAGCTAAGGAAAGACAACAATAAACAACAGAAACGACATAGACTTAGCCTCACCTCAGCAATGGCCACTTACTTTTCATCAACTGTGGATGGCTCCGCCGAGTGCGCTAGGGCTAATGACAATGACTTAGCCAACCTCTCCACTAAGGTGCGCTTGGCAGAGGAGTTGGCCACTAAGAAATTCGCGGTCGAGACCTGGGTATTCACCAAGGGCTCCCCCATGAGTTGTGGCATGGACTGCTGGCTACCTTGGGACCCGCCGGTAGCAGGAGACCCCGTGCCTCATTAGAGGTCGGGCGGTCTCTAGACCATCGAGGTTGGGCAGGCCCGTTGCCTCCTTTGCCTTTTGATGAAGAAGCCCTGGCCCTCAAGGGAGTGGGAGCGGGCGCCGCAACCTCATCCTACCCGCCCTCGGCCCGTGGAAGCTTATGGGAGCCCACGTGAGGAAGACTCAATGACACCAAGAGAGGCTTCTTTCAGCGTGGTGCCAACGACGGCACCTGTAGGAAGAAGAAATTGGTAAACATTTTCCACTCAGAAAAGGGTTACAAGGAAAGATAGCTAAAGGGTCAGTCTCAAACCTTCTTTGCGTGCATATCAACGCGCCTACGCCTCTCTTCCTCATGGAGATGCTCGTTTTCAACCGCGATCTGCTTGGCGGTGGCTTGCCCGGTCTCAAGGGGCAACAACTTCTCCCGTGCTTATTCTGCACTAGACAAAAGAGAGTCAGGTCATACCTAAAGGGAAAAGGCAACATACAAGGGGGACGTAAAGAACCCTTAGAATAATTTTTAAGAATAAGGAGGCCTGTGGTAGCCAGGAAGAAGTCGTTGGCAAAAAATTTCAGCCTAGGAAGCCAATTCAAGGGCTCCCTATCGCTAGATTTGCTCCGCTTTCGCTCGGGCCCTTTCTCGGCCTCCACTACTGTGGCCATGAAAGAGGGGATCGGACTAGGACGATCGTCCTCACGAATAAAGTAGTGGCAGTAGTGGGTCGTCTTCGCCTCGGCCTCCGTCGACTCCCCAAAAGGACTCCGGATCGGCTTCCCGTCAGTCCAATCGGGAAGATCTCCTTAACCCATCTCCCAGCGTACGAAAAGAAAGTCGTATTTCTAATGTCTAACTTTGGACTTCTCCTCGATGGCCATCATGAAACCCTTTTTATTGTTGAAACAATACCACCAAAGGTCCCCCCTGGTCTCACTAGGAGCCCTTTAAACCATATGGACCAATTCAAATGCACGACCTGTGCAAGTTAACCCACGCAACTTGCATGTCGCGATGAAAGAACATATGTTGTGCCAGGCACAATCTGTGCAGGCGCCAATTCGTACTTATTCAAGATTTCTATAATGATCGAGTGGAGCGGGAACATGATGCCATAGGAAAAGGTTGCCCCGTAAATCACTATGCATTTAGGGGGTGGCTTATTTACAGTGGCGTTCAGGGATTATGAACTTATATCCCGCGGGAAAGAGATAATTTTGCTCTAGTGTCGACCTCTTTAAGGAGGCCACGACCTTTGGGTTAGGGAAGTGGGTACTCGGCCCATCCTGGATATCCGAGCACTCATGAGCCATGGGGAAGACCATCCCCTCAGCCACAACTTCACGAGCCGGCTCTTCCCGAGCACGACCCTTCTTTTTTAGTACGGCTTTTCCCTAGCTACTTGTTTCCTCCGAGGAGGAGGAGCTACTACTGGTCCACTTAACCTCTACGCTCAACCTATGGGAGCCCAAGGTGGCACGAAGATTACCTTCGGAAGTTCCCTCGGCCATCAACTCCTTAGTCGGCCGGTCATCCTGATCTTGGCCATCCTGTGTTCCTGAAAGTCATGCGTACGATTAACCGCTACATCAATTTCCCTTGGATAGACAACATCCTCCTCAATGCTGAGGATACCAGGAGTATAGGAGTATTCGCAGCTAGACCACGAGGGGATGCCGGGCGCAAAGATCAACACCGCATAAAGGGTTTTCTAAGGTTCCCTAAATTGATTCTTTAGGGGAATGTGCACGACCATCGAGCCATCAATTAGGGTCAGGAGGCTTGGAAACTGAGGATGGCAGCCCACCATCTGGGGGTCGGCCAACCCCTCAAGAATGTCCCCACTTGATGAATAGGATGAAGACATGATTATATAAATATAATACAGTAACAACCCTCAAAGGAGGCACGAAAAGCATACTTGCGAAAGATAACGCAGTTGAAGATGGTGTTGAAGACAGGGTTGAAGGCACACACGAACCCTCTAAAGATTCAGAGGGAAGGATTCAAGAAACACTCGAATCCCTTGAAGATTCAAAGGGACTGGTTAAAGATGCTACAGTGAAATTGAAGGAGAATTAGGAAGGAGAGGCAGAGCTTCTCTCTTTAGAAATCTGCTTCTCTCTAGAAATATGCTTGGATTTGAGGGCAAGATGAAATAAGCCCCCCCCCCAAAGAACTCGACTTCGCTTATATAGGCGAAGTAGGGAAGGAAAAGGGGAGGCGCCCCTCCCCAGGTGCTTGAGGAAACAGAACACTGCTCAGCCCCCAAAACGTGGCACCATAGTGCCACGTAACCAACTGAAGGTTAAGGACTTGATCACTCGTCTTAAGAACTGCCCTTTATGGTGAGGGCTTAGAGAAGGCTAAGGATCTAACGACACAGCCGACAGGCCGATCGTTAAACCTTTGGCCCCCATGGGGAATAAGAGTCCTCAAGCGCGGCCTCAGGATCGGTCGCTACACCTTTTGCCCCAATGGGAGCTAAGGGTCCTTAAGCTCGGCCTTAGGGTCAGGCGCTACAGCTTTAGCCCCAATAGGGGCTAAGGATCCTTAAGCACGGCATTAGGGTCGGTCGCTGCATCTTTAGCCCCCATGAGGGTTAAGAGTCCTTAAGCGCGAACCCAAGGCTAGTTACTACACCTTTAGCCCCAATGTGGTAAGCTCGGCCTTAGGGTCGGGCGTTACACTTTTAGGCCCAATGGGGGCAAATGATCCTTAAGCATGGCCTCAAGGCCGGTTGCTTCACCTTTAGCCCCTATTGGGGCTAAGCGTCCTTAAGTTCGGCCTCAGGGCCGGGCGCTACACCTTTAGCCCCAATGGGGGCTAAGGATCCTTAAGCACGGCCTCAGAGCCGGTCGCTACACCTTTAGCCCCAATGGGTTGGGGCTAAGGGTCCTCAAGCTCGGCCTCAGGGTCGAGCACTATACCTTTAGTCCCAATGGGGGCTAAGGATCATTAAGCATGACCTTAGGGCCGGTCGTTACACTTTTAGCCCCAATGGGGGCTATGAGTAGACCTAGCAAATGGGTCATTCGGTTCGGGTACGGTCGGGTCAAGTTCGGGTCGGGTCATGTTCGAGTTAAGTGACATTTCGGGTCGTTTCAATTTGGGTCGGGTATGGTTCGGGTCGGGTCGATTTCGGGTCAATCAATTTTTGGTGAAATACGCTCGTCATGCCAAAACAAGCAACTTTGTTGAAAATTTCGGGTCGGGTATGGTTCGGGTCGGGTCAATTCGGGTCTCGAGTCCACTTTTGGGTGAGCATATTTCGGGTGTTGGGTCGGGTATGGGTCCGGGTCATTTGGTTCGTGTTTTGGGTCTCGAGTCAGTTTTTCCAAGTCTAGCTATGAGTCCTTAAGCTCGGCCTCAGGGCCGGGCACTACACCTTTAGCCTCAATGGGGGCTAAGGATCCTTAAGCCCGGCCTGCACCTTTAGCCCTAATGGGAGCTAAGGATCCTTAAGCTCGGCCTTAGGGTAGGGCGCTACACCCTTAGTCCCAATGGGAGCTAAGGGCCCCGAAGCATGGCCTTTGGGCCAATCACTATACCTTTAACCCCAATGGGGGCTAAAGGTCCTTAAGCACGGACTCTAGGCCAATTGCAATAACTCTAGCCCCTAAAGGGGGCTGGTGATCCAACAGCATGAGCCAGGGTCGGACATCGTATCCCCTACCCCCCAGAAGGAGCCAAAGGTCTTTAAGCGCAGCCATGGGACGGGCGCTATGCACTTAGTGCCCTAGAAGGGACTAACAGCCTGCCGGCACGGGCTAGGGGCTTGTCACAAAGCCCATATGGGAGTATCATGTAAAGAGGAATGTAAGAACATTAAAAAGAAAACCAAGTTCATACAAAATGGAACAACTTCTCATAACCATTGTGAGCAGCTACAGATCAACTTTTACAAAGACAAAGAAGACAACGAAGAAGCGAGATATAGAAGAACCCTACGTCTACTCCTTATTATCACCAGAAGGGGGAGGGGCGTCACTTGACTCCAAGTTTTCTTCTGGGCCACCCGTCGGAGCAAGATCGACCCTCGAGTTAGCAAGCCTTTAGATATGTGCTCTCCGAAGAGCTTCTTCGTTCCTCCCCAACCAAGATTCAAAGATATCCCAGTTCAGACATTTCAGAACTAATATCATGGCATCGACCACGACCCTACTTATGACTCTTAGCTCCACAACATTGTTGAGCACCATGGCATAAAAGACGTCCTGAGTCATCTTGGGAATACGGAAGTCTGGGGCGGACTCCTGGGCTATGTCAAGGTCAAAGTAAGGGCAAAGACTGTGGTAGTTCTCAGGTAGCGGCTGAGGAGAACGAGAGATCTCCCTCAAACGCTAAAGGAAGGTTGCCTTAACGTAATCGACTGCCTGCTCGGTGCTAAGGAAGTCAGGAAACACCATGCATGGATTCTCTCTCTATCACACTCACTCGCTCTCTCTCTCTCTCTCTCTCTCTCTCTGTCTCTATAAAGGGTGAGAAGACTGGTTAAGTGATCTTTCACAAGAGGTTCCACTTCACCTTTATAGAAGGAGGCAGGTAGAATAAAGGATAGATCGCCCCTCAAAGAGGTGGCAAAATCGTGGTACCACTCCGTTTACACCATGTGACGCGAGATTGCCTCAAACATCTCCAAACCCCCAAAAGGAGCTTGTGGTCCTGCGGCACAGCCTGTGGGCTGATCGTCGCAAATTCGCGTCCCTACTGAACTGAGGGCTCAGCAACATGACCCCAAGGCCAGCCGCTAGGACTTCAAATGTAACCCCAGGGACGGGAGCTACACCCCCAACCCCCATAAGGCACCAGGGGCTCGACAGGAATGGAAGTTGGTCGCCATAGCTGTGTGAAAGTGTTACAAGGGGGAAAACATCAAAAGATTTACGAAGAATCAAGCCCTAGCGTAGAGGAGCAACCTTGTATTATCATTGTTGATAATCACAAACCTACCTTACAAGGATGAGAAATAAGACAAAGGCATGAGCTACAAAAGAAACCTAAGACTGCTTCTCATCACTGGAAAGGGGCGGGGCATCATTCGAACCCGAGCTCTCCTCCTGATCGTTCACTAGCCAGAGGCCACCTCCAGTATGGGCCTGTCGGCGGAGCTGTGCCTCTAGAAAGGGCATGCTTGTTAGCACTCAGTCAGGATTTGAAAGTAGTCCACCGCAGACCCTTGAGGGTCGACCTCAGGACCCCATCCATGTCCCTACTCACTACGGATAACTCCACAGCATTGTTCACCACCAGAACATAGAAAGTGGCTTGGATGATTTCAGGAATTTCAAAGTCGCGCGTTGCCTCCTCAACGTCAGGTAGAGTGAAACTCGAGCATAGGCCCTGGTAATCCTCAGGGAGCGGGCGAGAAGGACGCGAGGCCCTCCTCAAATACCATTTAAAAGTCTCCTTCCGTGATCGGCCATCTCCTCAGTATCGCAAAAAGGGGGAAAAGCCATGATTAAGGGGAGAGCAGAGTTTCTCTCTCTAGAACGATTCTCTCTTTCTCTAAAAAAGATTCGGGAGTGTGCTCAAGTGACTCTTCACAAGGATTCCCACTCACTTTATAGAGGGAAGCGAGGGAAGCAAAAGACAACACCCCCCCCCGAGGTGGTCCCGAGACCATGATACGACTCTGCCCATACAACGTGGCACCAATGTACTCAATAGCTGCCTTGAATGTCGCTAATCCCTACACGAGGGGGCTTACAGCCCTGCAAAAGGGCCCTGAGGCCGTTCACTCCAGCCATGGACATAGGAACCGAGCCTCAAGAGTCGTGGCCCTTTGACCGCAAAACACTAAAAGATCAGGCCTCAGTGGCATGACCCTCAGGCCAAATTAAGCAAGCAAAAGTACAAGAGTAAGGGCGAGCCTCTAAGAAGGAAGACCATCATTTTATCATGAACCGTTCAAGGAGTACACAAAAAAAAGGAGGAAGACAAGATGGAAGAAAAGGGAATGGGCATTATACAAACGCTACAGGACATGACTCTATTCCTTACCGTCATCACTAGGGAGGGAGGACGCGCCTTCAGACCCTGAGCTCTTCTCCTCATCTTGATCGCTGTACACCTCCTGACGACAGGCATCCAAGATTCTGCTCCTATTGCATCCTACCATGCTTGGAAGGTGCTCCACTGCAACTCTTTGAGGGCCGACTCTATTATGCCAATCATCCATCCGCGCAGAATGTCCAACTTCACAGTGTCATTAAGGAGCATTGCAAGGAACACCACCTGGGGTGTCTCGGGAAGAATGTAGTCTCGGGCATACTCCTCAGCCACGACCAGATCAAAACCTAGGCATAGGTCCTCATAATCAAACAGGAGGGGTAGAGGAGGAAATGCTACCTCCTTACGGTCTCACTTGAAGTTCCCCAGAACATAGAGAGCCATCTCATCCGTCGTCAGCCAATGAGGGAACCCCCATCTTAAAATGCCTTTACGTAAGGGAAATTCGCGTATAAAGTATGAAGTGTGGCTCTAAAACAACACCATCTTATACTCCAAAAGTGAACGAGTTCCCATGTCGCCGTCTAGTCGTGAAAATCAGGGTTGCCTCAACAGTCCGAGGAAACCCCTGACCGATAGCCAAGTGTTAGCTCAAGACAGGGTAACCGATAAAAATCAAGCCGTTTTTCGAGACCCGCAGACCTCTGTTATACGGATATACTCCACATCTCATTTGACTACACGTACAAGCATACGTAGAGGTAAAATGTGAGGGGCTAAATGATCCAAAAAATATGATTTTCTTGGGAAGGCCCACTCGTTCCTAACCATGGGCCTAGCCCAGTCAGGCATAGTGGGCCCTAGCAGGACCCTTGAGGCTCCAACCAGAGGCCTAAACGGGGCAAGCAGTCCAGCAGCCCATTTGGGGGGTTTCCAGCATGAAATTACCATTTTAACCCTTACTACAGGAGCTATAAATACTCACCTACCTACCCCAAAAAAAGGATTGGCTCTCTGACACAATTTCCTATATTTCTTACATTCTCTGTCTTTGCTGATTTTATCTCTGACTAGGACTCTCCTTTGACTTGACCATCGAAAAGGCATTCTCCGGGACCGTAACCCGAGGGTGCCTTTTTTGCAGGTCCGACACTAAAGGAGAGGACAGTCAACTGATCTGCATGTGCCGTCACATAAGTCCGTTCTCTCATCCCACGTCTCCTTTTGATCTGCATGTGCCGTCACGTAAGCCCATTCTCTCATCCCACGTCTCCTTTAGCAGCACTCAGAAAGTTCCTGAAACAGAATGTATTCGGTAAATTTAGTATTGTATTATCTGTTTAATGTAAATTAACTTTAAAAAATAAGGTTATTTTGCGAAATATAGTATTAAAAACAATTATTTTGACCATAAAATGTGAAACACCATCTTTGAAAGTCAAAAGCTAATTTGTTAGCTTTTATTAATGTTGTTGAAATGTTAAACGTACTCCAAATGCTAGTTCAAACATTAGCTTATCGACCACTAGTTATTGATCGATCTTATTTTGACTTATTCGAAATGCTAAACCATATTTTAAACCTGTTGCTGAATAGGGCCAATATCTAGATGGATAGTGATTGTTGTTGTATTAAATTAATTAATTAATTCATGGTATGCACATTTTTTAAGTTTATAAACAAAAATAGAAAAAATGGAACATTGGATGCTATTATTCCAATATTTATAGATATTGGGCGCCATTAATCCAACCCTTAACAATAGCTTCCAGCGATCCAATTGTTGGAAATGTTTATTTTCTTTAGTATAAGAGATATTTTTCATTGTAGTTTTCTGACAATTTAAACTTCAAATAAATGCATACGAATTGAATTTTATAGGTTTGTGTTTTTTCAAGAAAGCATCAAATGAAGTAGCTAAAAAAATTAATAAAAAATGCTTCCGATGCTAAAGAAAATAAATAACACCAAATGGTGAATCGTTACAACTATTTTCGAAAGCTTAATGAATGCAGTTCAAGGCCCTAAATTAATAAAAATAAATTTCCCTAGACTGGAAAGATTGGCTCTAGGAAAACAATTTTATTTTTCTCGCTTTCTCATGAGACAAATTGACTTCGTTTTGCTACTCGGTGTGGGCAGCTCCGCGTCCGCCACCTACATTGGGGTGCACTTCAATTAGACCTGGTAAATGGGTCATTCGGTTCGGGTACGGGTCAGGTCATGTTCGGGTCGGGTCATGTTCGGGTTAAGTGACATTTCGGGTCGTTTCGGTTTGGGTCGGGTATGGTTCCGGTGGGGTCGATTTCGGGTCAACTAATTTTTGGTGAAATACGCTCGTCATGCCAAAACAAGCAACTTTGCTGAAAATTTCGGATCGAGTATGGTTCAGGTCGGGTCAATTCGGATTTCGGGTCCACTTTCGGGTGAGCATATTTCGGATGTCGGATCGGATATGAGTCCGGGTCATTCGGTTCGAGTTTCGGATCTCGGGTCAGTTTTGCCAGGCCTAACTTCAATAATTTGGTAATCCGAAGCAAGAAAGATTCACCCAATTTCTTCCGCTGTGACTGATATTTCCATCTGCCATCTGGAAACGACCAAAACCTCTCCGACATCGTCAACGGATATGGAGGGCCGGTGGAAGGTGGCGCAGCAGCCTGAGGAGAGAGAAAGGGCGGAGGATGAGGTGGTGAGCGAGAGCAGTGGGAGCGACTACACATCGGAGGACGAGGGCACCGAGGATTACAGGAGAGGAGGGTACCATGCCGTTAGAATCGGTGATACTTTCAAGAATGGAACTTACGTTGTTCAGAGCAAGCTCGGTTGGGGCCATTTTTCCACTGTTTGGCTCGCTTGGGACACCAAACATTCGGTATATCCCTCCTTTCTAGCTCTTCTTTATTCCTCTAGCTTTATCATATCTTTTCCTTTTGAATTTTTGTTGATCCACTTCAAGTGAAGTATTTAAGGATAACTTATTTTGAGTGCTGAATTGCTTTGTCTTTGAAAGGTTTGGAGATATTGGGTCCTTATTGTTAAAACCCTCGTATTTGAGAGAGAGCTTTGCCAGAGGTTCACGGTCCTTCTCTGTGTCTGCTTTTCATGATCAATAGGGTGATTAATTTGTGCTTTTCGCCACATGAGTAATTTTATGTATACATGGTGGCATGTGCTCAATGTGTTGGACTTGTGATGTGCTTTGTTTGTGGAACTTTTCCCATGCTCAAATGACATATCGGTGTTTGAAGGAGCGTTTTGGAAGTTCTCATTAGGTGTTGGATTTTCATTGTCGTGTGATCTAAATCTACAATGGTGCACCATAGTGTTAAAGGAAGCATTTTGGAGCTTCTCAATAGATATTCCTGGCTAGTCTGATGTTTTGTTCAGATGCTTTGCATTGATTGATTTGTTTCGTCCTGTTAGGTCTTTCTTTGAAATATTTGTTCCTATGGGGCACTTTGAGCAACATGTCCTATGTTCGATTCGTGCCCTCACCTCCTGGTTCAAGATTTTGGGTTGTGAGCCATTTCTAATTTTCAAAGAGTTATTTCTTTCTTTCCCACTTTCCCCTGTTATTCTCATGAAAATCTTATTCTGTTCTTCTGATTGGTTGTTTATTGCATTAGCGGTATGTGGCATTGAAAGTGCAAAAAAGTGCACAACATTACACTGAGGCGGCAATGGATGAGATAACAATATTGAAACAGATTGCAGAAGGAGACCCAGATGATAAGAAGTGTGTGGTGAAGCTTTTGGATCATTTCAAGCATTCTGGTCCCAATGGACAGCATGTTTGTATGGTGTTTGAGTATTTGGGTGATAATCTTTTAACATTAATAAAGTATACAGACTATCGTGGAATGCCTATTGCCAAGGTGAAGGAGCTATGTTATCACATCTTGGTTGGGTTGGATTATTTGCATAAGCAACTGTCCATCATACACACAGATTTAAAGCCAGAAAACATTTTGCTATTATCAATGATAGACCCATTAAAGGACCCAAGAAAGTCTGGAGCTCCTCTTATTCTTCCTGGTAGCAAAGATAAAAACATTTATGATTCTGGAACAGCAAAGGATGGTAAAGCATCAAATGGCGATTTGACGAAGAATCAGAAGAAAAAGATCCGAAGGAAAGCTAAGCTTGCTGCCCAAGGTTGTGCAGGGAAGGAAGTTTCTGTTGGATCTGAGCAGGATTCCCAAGCATCAGGTGGAGTATGGTTTGCATGATCATTGTAAAAAGTTCAAATATGGATTGTATGGAAGTCCAAATGAATTTTTCTAACATTGTGAATAGATCATCAGATGCTGATGGTTTGAAGGGAACATCCGGAGGAAGTACAAACCATAAGCGAGGAAGCCGATCCACCAGAAGGAAACTGTTGGAGTCTGTTGACCTCAAGTGCAAATTGGTTGACTTTGGAAATGCTTGTTGGACGTACAAACAGTTCACAAATGATATACAAACTAGGCAATATAGGTGTCCTGAAGTGATCCTTGGATCAAAATATTCCACTTCTGCTGATATGTGGTCCTTTGCTTGCATCTGTTTTGAGCTGGCAACTGGTGATGTTCTATTTGACCCTCACAGTGGTGACAACTATGACAGGGATGAGGTATCTTGAGTTCTTTCTTTTGTGCTTCATGATTATTTTTTTCTTGTCATTTTGGTTTTTGGTGATAAATACAGATTTTATTATTAAGTTTTAGGAGCTAATATAGGAGGACGTTCTCTAATGTGCATAAGTTTAGTTATACAGCAGCAATAACTCATTGTAGATCTTGCTGAGGGTTTGCAAAGATCCAAATGAATCACTACACCCTTCATAAGTAGGGAGATTATTTTTGAGATACCTTCAAAGAAAATCTTTTTGAACGGATGCTTAAAGAGTTTATAAAATTTGAAAAACACATTGAATTGAAGATAGGAAAATTCGAAGCCTAGTTAAATGAATATAGCATGATATTTTGGTAAGTGGGATGAATATGGATCTTTTTCTGGTTGAATTGACCTCGAACTATGGCCTTTTTTGGTCTGGATCATATTTAGCTAATTCACCAACCCTTAGAATATGTGACGAATGATCCTCATCCACATGATGGTTTGGTCACATTCCAAAATGCATAGGATTGCATCCTAGATTGGTAGTATTGCGAAGCCATTTTTTGTGTTCAGTTGAGAAAATATTTTAAGAAATGGATTTGACTTGCACTTGATATATCGTGTTTATCTTTCACCCTTTATAGTTTTCAGCACTACTTGCATAGCATTATTGAATTGAGACTAGGCTAGCTGTGGAGGAAATCAAGACAATTTAAGAAATAGAAGAGTCAAATGTAGGATCGGGAGGCTTAAAGGACAATTGTGTAGGAGGACAAGAATGGAGGCAACAAAGGAGAATACAACAAGATGAGCATGGGTTCAAAGAAGAAGGAAACTTAAGGGAAATATGAAATGGAGAGGATGGGGGAGAAGGGAAGAGAGATTCATACAGAAGTTTAGAGAGTTTCTTCATTAGAATTGTTCTACATAAATATTCTTTGTACATAAATATTCTTTTGTTTATAGAGCCTTAGGGTAAAGAATTTATTGACTAGTTGCCACACCATTGGAAGTTGAAAAAGTTATTTCTAGTTACCCACATATCAAGAAAGAGCTTGCTTTCTTGCTTGGTTGGGGGCCAAAAGAAAGATTCCTACATATATGCTTGGAAGGAGAAAAGTTTACCAGAAAAGTTGATGCCCTATGTGTCTTGGGGAGGAAGAATTCGCATAGTGCCTACTTGTGCATTGTCGGATGGTTTCTTTACTTTCGCATTTGTCGCTCTTTGATGTGGGTTAGTTGGATGCAATCTACGACTATGAGAGTTGTGTAGAGTTGTGTTGGTTGCTTGGAGAAGATGGCTGAAAAAGCATGGGGTACTTGGTATTTGGAAAGTGATTCTATTGGCAATTTGTTAGAATACTTGGAAGGAAAGAATCCTCAAATTTTGAAGGCAATACCATATACTATCAAGAATTTTAGCTATATTTTTTTTGGGATACCTTTTATAGCTGGAGTGAAAGATGTTCAAAGTGATATTTTTTGGATTTAGTAGATAAGATTGTTGCAACTACCCATTTTGTACACTAGTGAGATCCCCTTTATATGTATACAGCTGTTGATTACTCCTTAAAAAACTATCTGCTGAATACCAATTTTATTAAACTAATTTGTGATAATATTTAAATAGTATGCTTTAGAATCCCAAGCCCTAATGAACTCCTAGCATATCTTTTCATTGTATTAAATTATGTTAGTAATGATCTATTCCTTTGGATGCAAATTGTTAGTGTAATTGTTATATTGTACTTATTAAATAATAAATTTTTTTTGTAAGGCTAATTTTCGTCATTTTTCTTGACGATCCTAACAAACTTTAATACTGAATTATAATCCAAAATAGCATCCTGAATGAACCTACCCTTGCAATTTGGTATCCTTACAAAATTGCTCATTGCAATCCCAAACTCGTGTAGCATTCCAAAGTGATCCCAGCTATGTTAACTTACTTGAAAGTTAGACCATTCGAGATTCATTGAGCTTGGAAAACGGGATTTGAACCCAAGTCAGTTGGAACTAACGTTCTTTTGGACTAATAAGTACTTATTGGTGCTTCTTTCTAAATCATGCTGAAACATAAACATGCTGAATGGTGCTGAATGAGTTTACATAATTAGGGGTTAATTGTAATTAAGCAAGGAAACATGTGTATATAGTGTAGCCATTGTATATGCCCAAAATGAGAACTTTTAAATACATATTTATGTACGTAATGGTAGAATATGATCATTTCCAATGAGTTGTATTTTAAATTATGTGGTTGTAGATTAAATTTCACAGACTTTGTTAAATGATACATATAATAGACAAATAATTTGCAAATATATGTTCAATTTGTAGTTGCTACTATTAACACAATAATTTCATGTATCCTTAGCAATGAATTGCAAAATTAATTCAAATTTGAAAATAATTATAATTAGAAATACCTGAAATACACATTTTTAGATAGTTGTTAGTAAATTAGAAGTCGACATTATCAATAGATAGTGTAGTAAATGGTGGGGGTGGGGTTCTAAGTAATAAAGTAATTTTCATTTATTAGCAGGTTGTTAGGAGGAGAACAATATAGGGTAAAATTTTTTTATTTAATCAAGAGATAGGGTAAAAATTAGATATAAGAATATACTATATATAAAAATTTGTCTTTTAATTTTAATTACATTCTTTAAATAAGTGTGCAAATTTTACATAATTTATGTCAAATCTATGTATTGACATTAATTCATCAAATAATATGCATTTTGCGAATATAATACTGTTAATATTTTTTATATTATACTTAAAAGTATAGAGCATTTTATTTTGTTGCACAATGTAATTTTTTTTAGTTTAAACGAATTTGACAATAACAATAATAAACATGTTTATATTATTATTAAAATAAGTCCAATTATTGATAATGAATGGGTGATTTGGAGTTAATCACAATCTAATCAATTAAGTAATTTTACAAGTGCTGAATTGTGCTTAATTGTGCTGAAATGTGTTGAATGCTAATGACAAGTGCTTACCATAAGTTGAAAAGAACATGCGCTAAGTATTACTTACCCCCCAAAAAAAGAAAAGAACATGCCCTAAGTATTACAGTGGGTCTTAAATGGGTTTCTTTATGTTAGCACTTCCTTTTTCTGTCTCCTTGTTTCTTTTCTTGGTGTTGTCTCCATGAACTGCTTGTTAGGGATGCAACCTTGGTCCCTAAGTAGACTGGTCTGCATTCTTAAGTTTTGGGTGTTGACTGCAAAGTGCAGTAAATTTGTTACAATTACTACTATAACTTTTGACAATAAAGTGCTCAAGTTCTCACTTAGAGGGCTATGTTCAACCAAAACACAAGGAAAAATAAGAGAATGCCTAGAAACTAAGAAATAAAATTTTAATACGTTATAAAAATTGTCGAGTTTGCACATGGGTTTGGTCATGTCTTGGTATGAAAAATTTGGTGTCAGACCGTGACTGATCTAGACCTTTTTAAACCTTGAACCTCTTAAGACTCATGGGGTTTGAACAATAGGATCTAGACATGTTTGAGTGAAGTGTGTCTTGCAAGTTTGGATGACGTTCATGGCCCATTGCCATACGGCCCATAAATACCAAAATAGGGAGGATTGCTTTTGGATAACACCTGTTGCCTTATTAATATCTCTTGTACTTAGGTGAGGCTCTGGGTGGGCTCAATTCTTGTCACTCCCAATTAAACCTGATCAACATGACCTCTAGAAGTGAGGGTTAGGGTTGACTTTTTTTTTAATTTTTTTAATGGGCTTCCGACCCGCTTAGAGACTCAAATTTAGGGTGCTCGATTGTGCTGAGGACTGGTCATGGGTAAAGGTTTTGACCATCTGATTCGAACTTGTGACCTGTGCTTTAAAAAAAGGTTAAAATTTAAAATAAAAACAAAAAACATTGGGTTTCATTTATTTAGAGCCTTTTGGCTTTCTACTTTCTTGCCTCATCCTAGCCCCGCTTCCATTGCCCTACTTAAGTCTTGCGGACCCTTTGTCCTTCACGCTCCCTATCTGATATTTGGAGTAGTTGTTTTAATGAACTAATTGTTATAGTTATTAAATTACGTATTAGAATGTTTGTAATTACGATAATTTTCATTGAAATATATATTATTGCTTGGCCTTTCATTTAGAAGGGTGTTTAGTGTTGAACTTTGCGATGAAAATGCAACTTCGTGAAAAATCTCACTTTCTATATAGAGAAGGTTTGAGAGTACCCGTAAGGTCAGGGTCAAGGCTGGCAGTATGCCAACCCACATGAGGTTCGGGTGGTGTCAAGGTCGAGAAAACCTTACCAATCAACTCTCAACCTGGCTGACAATTTGATTAGGTCTACACCAGTACAACATAAGCATTTTCCTCCATCCTGGACCTTGTTCACCTGAAAATAGAATAATAAAAACCTTGCGTTGAGTATCTACGATGGTTGTTTGCATAGCTTGTCCACAACATCTGCGCAATTTTTTTTTTCTGAATTCATTTCCTTTTGTGCCTTTGCTCAAAACATAAAAACTTCTGTTTGCTTGTCCTCTGTTTGATTTTTCCTTGGGATCAAGTTCCTAAAAACATGACTTCTTGAAAACGCAGAGGTGGTTGTCGTAAGCTGGAAAATTCTTCTTCTGGAAGTCTCTAAGGAAAATATATATCTAATCCAAAATCTTTGAGTGTATTTTCACTTCCAGTTTCTTATGATAAAGAAATAGTCTTGAAGAGAAAGAAAAAAAGTTATCTTCTATAATTCCTAGAGCAAACTATGGCTGTAGTTATAACAAGAAGCATTTGAGATTGGGGTTACTCCACGAACATTGCTTTCCCTTTCTATTGCTGAATATATACTAGAACTTGTATGAGAATAATGTTTTCTTTCCTGTCCATTCATGTAACTTTCATGTTTACACTTCCAAGGAGTGTTTCGAACTTCAGGACAAATTGTTTTTGTCATTTCCATCACATGTTTTATATGGATATTACCCTTATTTCATATGAAAATACTGCCTCTCATCCTTTTTGGTCCTTTTCTTTTGAGACCTTTGAAACTAGTGAAAACAGAACATTTCTATGTTGATAGAGTTTTCATCTGTTAAATGAGATGGTTTACCAAGGAGAATTTACTAATGGCTTGTTCGGGATTTGAGGGAAGATTCAAAACTACTAATATTTTTAACTTGTAGGTATCTTTTTTCTTTTTGGTGTGCCTTGTATAATTCTTAATTATTTTAGTGCCCTTCTGCGGTCTTCCATTGCTTATGTTTTTTCTCTCCTCAACATTCATTGGGGCATTTAGGCAATGATGGTAGTGTCACGGGAATTTGTTTAATTGAATGCTATACGTGATAATGGTCATCCACCCCCCCCCCCCCCCAAATAATAACAAAAATAAAAATTGCTATGGTTGATGCTGGGTCAGTGGGTCCTGCCATATGAAATGTATCATGGCCTTTAACAGTTTTTTTTTTTTTTTTTTGGGGGGGGGGGGGAGCTATGCACATCAGTGTGGACATGTTACTTGGACAGTTGCCTTGGACTTCTCATTACACTTCAATCACTAGTAGTGCACTTCAATACGAACATGAGAATGGACATATGGTACTTCATTTTAGACCAAAAGCATGCGAAACTTCTTGAAAAAAAGGACAAGTTTGACGGTTGAACATGTACTTCAGTTAAGCCCTCGTAACATAATTAACCAGCCATACTGGATTTTATTTCCATTTTCACAAAGGTGATTTTAGGGGCGATTTTTGCACCCAATGATACTAGGAGTGATGATTATAAAAGTCTACATTATGTTGTGTACCCTGCTTTATTCTGCCGTTTATCCTATTTGTCTAATTTACTTTCTACAATTGCTCGTTCTACTTTGTCTTCCTTTATCTCCACCCTTCTCCATCAGTGTTGCTTGTTGGTCCCATTGGCTTTTTTATTTTGGGGAAAGTTTACTTTTTTGTACCAGGGGGTTTTGCCATTTAGTGCATTGATTTTCTCTAAACCCATGGTTCTGGAATTAAATTTCAAGTACCCTGACATAATTATGTTTCTCATGTTTTAGTCCTAAAGTGACCATTATATCCTAATTTTTATTTTTCACTTTTTTTCTTCTTCTTACCCTTCTCAACCCCTCCGCCACCATAAGCACTACCATACAACCATCCTGAGCTGCCAGCGGTAGGTCACTGGCAGCCTGTTCAGCTGCCGGATGTCCCATCACTGGTGTTGCTGAGCCATCGGTGGCTACTGCTGCCCTTTTTTTAAATCCATTGTCCCTTCCAACCTCTTCCTCCATCTGCCCATATTTTCCCAGCCTCGCCCTCCATTAAGAGCAAGGGCCAATGATAGAGACTTCAACAATCCTTAAAGCAGCTGCATAATCTCCTCAGTCAATGCCACTTCAGGTGAAAACCTTAGCCCCACCACTTCAAAGTAGCTGCTTCCAATTTCATTTTCTTCTTATTTCTATCACCATTATTATTATTATTCTGAATAAGATAACTTCCTTTGCAGTTTGAATGCATATTTTATGTAAAATATTTTACTTTGAAATCCTACACCAAACGCAGAAAAATTTACTTGACACTTCACATTTTGATTAAAAACAATTCTGGGTTTTGATTCATTTTTATTTAGAACCCAAATTCTTTGTCTAGATATTTAGTGACGCAAAGAAAGAAACCAAAAATATTAATTAAATACAGAAACAAGTTTGTTTCTATGGATTTTGTTTATGCTTAATGAAGAAAAGTAAAAAAAAAAAAGAATTAAGGAAAAGAATGAATGAAAAATGAGATGGAAATGTTAATGCTGATCTTGAAATATTGAAGGTACTCAAAAATTAATTCCAAAGCACTGTGTTTATCCTCATTTTCATACTTTTTCCTATGTTACAAATTGTATCAGGATCCCCTTTACATAATTCTCTTTTTGCTATTATGAAAATGAAATTTATGTTAAGCATGTTTACTTATTCTTTACCTCTCATGTCCACAAGAAATGGCACAGATAAAGCAGAAGCAGTAGAACGCCCATGACTAGTCTGCAAGTAGACCTTCACTCTCTCTCCCCCTACCCCACTTTCTGTCTTGCCAGGGGTAGCTTCAATCTGGGGTCTGAGCTTTGACTAATGAATTGTAATAACAGTACAACCGTACAAGTGACCAAGCCTTAACGTTTTGTGCCTTAATTGAGTTCACGTGCTCTGGGCCTAGGCCCACTCATCTAATTCTACTCATTTTGTTTTTCCGGCCAAGATTCTTGTTTTGCTCGCGTGAATTCCAAGTAGTAAAGGCATGAAATATAAATTTACTTTTTTCTGGCTGCATGTCATGCATTTAAGTGATCAAAAAAATATTGTCCGATTGAAAAGCACATTTTGGCCCTTAGTAGAAAAGCGACACGAAATAATTTCGACTCTGAATTTTAGTCATAGTTAGCATCCCAAATGAACCTACCCCCGTGTTCCGGGATCCTGGCAAGATTACGTATTGCAATCCCGCATTCATTCTTTGGTTCAAAACAGTGTATGTGCTTCTTAGCATAAGTCACCAAAAAAAGGGCTTCTGGGGAAAAGGAGGCATCAGTAGTAATGGCTGTCTTTTGGCGCACTTAATCTCTTCCTTACCATTCACATGAATGGTTCTCCTACGTATTTGCTAAGGCCAAGGCTTCAAACAAGGCCATCGCCTTTCTCCTCTCTTTTTGCCAGTCAAGGAAGATTTGTGTAGATTATCTTCTTTACTTATCAAGCTGGATTGATACTTTGGTTAATAGGGAATCTCTGAATTTGGTGATCATAACTAGCCTCTATATTGCAGATGACGCTATTATTTCTCATCATAGTCTGTGGGGTCAAGCTCCCAATCTTTGAGGGATGCTCACATGGCTGGAGGTTGTTTTGGCATTGAGAATTGACCTTTCAAAGGATTCTAAACTTCGCTAGACAAATGTTCAGCTTCTGCCTGTCTAGCATCTTGCATCAGCCATCATGATATTGGTTTTGTTGCCAACAGGTTGCATTTGCTATTTGTTGGGCAGTAAGTCTGAAAAAAGAGTATTTTGGATTGGTTTGGGAACATTGGTAGGCTTAATTTTTCAAGCATCTTTAATATAGGAAAGAATCATATATAGGTAGAGAAAAAATGCAGTCAAAAAATTTTCTTCCCTAATTAATGCTTTTTCAGCCTCTGAGTTATAGTGTGCCTGTCCTTCCTTGTATAATGAACCCCAATTAAAATACTTTATTTTATGACAGCAATTGAATAAACATCTAACTTATTTGTAAAAAAATATGGCTTGGGAGTATTTTAAAGCATTTTGAGTAAAAGTGTGCCTTGCATCCAAGAAGCCCAAGCTTGGGGCCCCAGGACGCTTTGCGCCACGGTGTGCCTTGCGCTTTTCTAAACGAAGTCTGAAGAAATAAACGTTTTCGTGAAAATACTTTAGAAGTGTCTAAATGATGAATGCAATATCGAGTACAAAAAAGTTTTATTACGAGGTCCTTATTCAAATGACAAGGACAACTTTTATTACTTGCGTAATGGCATAGTAGTACTGAAGGTTATACCCAAAATGGAGATGATCGTCAAACTGGTTACTATGTATGTGTGGGGTCCCTTCATTATCTTTGTTGCTTAGTATTATATTTATCAATATATTGTCTCACACAAACGCTCGCATGCACACACACACACACACACACACACAAGCATGTGCACCTAAGAAACTACTGTCATACATGTAAATGTATAGGTGGTGTGATGTTCTAATCAAGACACCTGTTTTTTTTTTTCTTTTCTTGTTTACATGGTGACCTTTAAGGGATCTGATGGGTCCTGTCATTTATCAGGCATAACAGCAGATAGCGCTATATTCTTCCTCCTAATAATCTGTTACTTTGTCTTCATGTCCTAGTTGAAAGTAAAAAGGCTTAGTTTTGGATTTTAAATGTGAACCTCTTATTGGTGTCTTGGTGATTCATCCTACTGGTTTGCATTTTGTGCATGATGCTTTTTCACCAGTGATGCTTGTGTTCAAGATTTCTCCAGAAGAGCTTTGTCGTTTGGAGTAGAAGTCTCATCATGTAGAATTAGCATGAGCTGGATCATAGCTCCTCTTTTGAGAAACTTAATATTAGGTCACTTCACCTGGAGGTTTCTTTTGCATTACTTTCATTTAGTTCTCTAGGTGCGGTGGTATTTTAAAGATCTGCTCCTCAAAAATATATTTCTTTGTTTGAAGGTTCCTTATGGAGAGATTTTCATTTGTAACAATGTGAAAGGTCTTGGCCAATAAATGCTTCATATGCAAAAATGATCCTGAGATGGTCACACATTTGCATCTAGATTAAAAGATTGCTCCATTCTTCGTGGGAATCAAGTCGTGAAACCTTTATTGCTTTGGTATCCCTCTAATTCCAAATTTTGTGAAGTCAAATCTTACAGCTGACGGGTTTTTTCTGGAGGGACATCGAGAAGACGGAAGTTAAAATTATTTCTTTTCCTATGACTCATAACATTATTTTTTTTTTTTAAAAGATGTCTTGTCCTGTCTTTTAGCTGTCTTCGTTCGATGGAAATAAGACTATTTGTAGTGATGAAACCCCCTGTATCATTAGTGATGGATTTTGTAGTTTTGGGCGGGTGATGATTCAGAACTGCCGTAGCATCCAAGTGAGACTCCCTCCAAATCTCCCACTGTAATATTGTAATGCCTTCTTTTCTTTTGAATGAACTTCGCCACTCTCTGCCTCTGACCCAAGTAGAGGAGAACAAATGATCTGAACAGGCTTTATTTGGGTTGTATTATGAATGCCTTCTTTTCATAATATAATTGTTCTCCTCTTTAAAGAACGATTAAATGTACCTTTTCAAGCTATGAGTGCGACGTTTAACTTCACGAAGTAGTTGTGTATTCGGAACTTTTAGATCGACCATCTGCAGGAGTTTGCAACTGTGAAACATGTTAAACTTCACCACCCAAAGCTAGATAATTTGCTACTCAGTCCATTCTGTGTGCCTTTGCTAACATGAAATAATGTTTGCTGTTCCCATGTTATTTGTGGGCAGTACTTTTTGTTCCATTTCTACTATTATTCTTTGCTAAGGCCTAAGGGCTATATGAAATTTAAGTGATCTTGCTTATGACGAGCATTTGCCAATGAGTGTTGGTGGTTTGTTTTTTGAATTTTTCTTACAACTAACTCTGCAAAAAGCTCTAACGAACAGCTTCAATTGTTGTGCTTTACAGGATCACTTAGCCCTAATGATGGAGCTTTTGGGGATGATGCCACGCAAGGTAAGAAGACATATCAGCTCCTTCAGTACAAACTGGTGTGTAATTTTGCAACATATGCACTTCTAAGCTGTGAATATGTCATCAATCACTCCCAGATTGCCTTAGGAGGACGTTATTCCCGTGACTTCTTCAACAGATATGGAGATCTGAGACACATTCGTCGATTGCGTTTCTGGCCACTGAATAAGGTCCTTATGGAGAAGTATGACTTCAGTGAACGAGATGCAAATGACATGATGGATTTCCTAGTTCCCATTCTTGATTTTGTCCCTGAGAAGCGCCCATCTGCTGGTCAATGCCTCGCTCATCCATGGATCGCTGGGGGCCCTCACCGTCTAAAACCTTGTCCACCTTCTGAAGGTAAACAAGTGGACACTGCAGCTGCTTCCGATAAGCAGAAGAGGGAGAAGGATGAGAGGGAAGCGATGGAGAAAGGGATGGGGAGTATAGCTATCAGTACATACCCAAAGCTTGGAAAACATCCTCTATCTTCCCCTAATAAACCTTCAAAGGCAGTTGTAACCAGTTCATCTAGGTGAGTGGTTGCCGTTTATTGTGACATCTTTTGGGGGCGGCAGAATCCAACCATGAAGTTCTCATAGTGCTTGCATCTACAAGATTGTGTATTATTCAATTTGCAATTGTTCATTGGGAGTGGGACAGTGTTGGAATCAGATGCATTCTTATATCTTGCAGGCGAACTGTTGCCTAAGGCTGTTTGTCCAATAACAGATTCTCAGGTGATGCTGTGCTTGGATGAAGGGGACCCTGTTCTGTTGTACACTCGTGCTACTTCTGCCCTGTTCATACATTGCTGATTGTGAAAGCGTTGATGTTTTAAATTGTGATTATCATTCACTAATTGCATTGCGCCACTAAATAGTCAACCCCTCTCTGTTTTCCGAAAGGAAGGGTGTGCCCAGCTGTACTCTTCTCCACTTTTGTGCATTCTTTTGCCGAACTTGGTTTGTGCGTACAAAAGAACGCATTAACGCTAGTATATCCAGGCTTTGTGATTCGTCTCTCCAGTGCCACCTAAGAGCCGTTACTAAGTCAACTGTCACCAACTCACTATGTTATTGGTGATATAAGCCACTATTGTGTGCTTCTTTGCTGCCTATGATTTTCAACCTAGGAATTATTTCAATCTAAAACATTTGTTCGCTCTCCCTTTTTGATCTTTCTGTTTTAATTTTGGTGCGCTTTGTGATGCGTTCGGAATTATTGAGAAAAATCAGATGCAAGGCGCCCTCGCCTTTTTTGGGTGGCATTTGAAGTGACAAAAGTTGCTAAATATCCTTAAAAAGTAGTGGAAGAGATGGATAATGATGCAAGTGTTGTGCCTTTTCCTCCGCAGCTTATTGCTAATCAAATCCACTTTCTTCAAAAAAACACTTGAGAAGTGACAACACTAGGAATTTGAGTCGGTATTGGGTTCGTGTAGTTTTAGATTAGCGTACGGTTGTAAAAATTGGTACTTAGGCCTTGTTCCAGTCATTAATTGAACCTGACCAAACTTGACTTATGTTCAATGTCTAAATCTAGTTATTTGAATGTTAAGAAGTTTGATTTGAATGTCCAGATGTTTGGAATAAAGGGTATATCTGTGTTTGAATCTAGGTTGGATATCTCAGTGTTTTGGACCATGTAGTCTCCTTTTTTAATCAAGACTGTAAACACAAATTTGGTTTCGAAAGGATTTGAATATAGTTGCTAAGACACACTATGAAGTTATAGGAGATGGTGATTGAGAGAAGGTTGCAAAAGGACGTTTTAATCAAACTCGCGGTTATGTGGCTTCGCCATCACGAGTAACTTAGGGCAATCTACTGCAGAGATTATCTCAATGTGGAGTAATTTTGCTCCACCATCTCCGACACCGTATGTCTCGACATTGCTCATTAATATCGAATTAGGACCCCCCCCCCCTTTATATGCCTTTTTGTTCGTTGCCTTATGTGATGTATGACCCTTTTTGTTGTGTGTCTCCAGGTTCATAATTCGAATTAAAGAACATTTCAACATTGAATTATAGAGATTATGTTTGGTCAAGGCTTACAACAAGGAGTACATCAATGGACCACCTAAATCACTAGATATGTATCTTACTTTCAGGACTATGCGAGACCTGAATCTCTGGATTAATATTTTCGAAAAGGAGCATACCACTAATTAATAATCCTTCTAGGGCAAAAATCATCCACCAAAGGCGAATTAGGCTTAATTACGGCTAACCTTTGAGTGACTTACTTTTATTAATTTTCGGCCTTTGGATGACTTGCCCGACAGGGTCTACCATAGGTCACCTTTATTAATTTTCGATCTTTTGATGGCTTGCCCGTAGGGGTCCACCATAGGTTGCCTTTATTAATTTTCGGCGTTTGGATGACTTGCCCATAAGGGTCCACCAGATGTCGCCTTTATTAATTTTTGCCATTTGGATAGCTTGCCTGCAACGGTCCACCATAGACCGCCTTTATTAATTTTCGGCATTCGGATGGCTTGCCCGCAAGGGTCCACTAGATGTCACCTTTATTAATTTTTGGCATTTGGATGGCTTGCCCGTAAAGGTCCACCAGATGTCGCCTTAATTAATTTATGGCCTTTGGATGACTCACCCGCAGGGGTCCACCATAGGTTGCCTTTATTAATTTTTGGCATTCGGATGGCTTACTTGCAAGGGTCCACATGGCTCACCCGCAAGGGTCCACCATAGGTTGCATTTATTAATTTTCGGCATTCAGATGGCTTGCCCTCAAGGGTCCACTAGATATCGCCTTTATTAGTTTTTGGCATTTGGATTGCTTGCTCACAAGGTTCCATAAGATGTTGCCTTAATTAAATTTCGGTCTTTGGATGGTTTGCCTGCAACGGTCTACCATAGGTTGCCTTTATTACTTTCGACATTAGTATGACTTGCCCGCAAGAGTCCACTTTGGGTGACTCTATCTAATGTTCTCACCCTTGGATGGCTTGCCTGCATGGGTCCACCTTGGGTGACTTTCTCGAGTGTTATCACCCTTGGACGGCTTGCCCGCATGGGTCCATGCACCTTGGGTGACTTTCTTGAGTGTTCTCACGCATGGACAGCTTGCCCAAATGGGTCCGCCTTGGGCGACTTTCTTGAATATGAAGATGGAGGCCACGTCATCATCGTCACCAACTTGACAAGAATGCCATGTGATTTGCAGTTGAATGTTGTTGACTTAAAGAAGACTAGTATTTTGTTGCCAACACGAATGAGGATGCTTGCATCGCCAACAAGGAGGACGAGGTCGTCTTGTCGTCCCATCTTGCAGGGGGATGCCGCCAACCTGAATGTACCTAAATTATTTAATTATGTTTATTTATTTAATTACCTCATGTTCATGAATTTTTTTTCTTATATTTATTTATCGTATTTATTTACTCTGGTGGAGAAAATTTTAATTGGGCCATCACTTGGCAATTCGGATTTTATTTGTTTATTTAATTGATTAACGAAAACATTGGAAAAATTGATAGTAGGCCCTAACAAGTTTAATCTAAGTAATTTATTTTGTTTTTCGTAACATTACAAAGATCTAATTTTGAGTTTGGTAAAAACGTTATCGTACGAAGCGTTTTATTTCCGACCCCAACTTATTTCGGCCGTTTTGAAGCCCAAAAAGTTTGCTTATTAATCTAACTAATTACCATGATTTATCTTAACCATGGTTAGCCAAAAAGGTTACTTTACTAGATAAAAACTCAGTCAAATGAGTTGATTAGTCAAAAACACAAATCACCCCAAAACACCATTTTCTCTCTCCTCTCTCTCTTCCCCAAGGCGGCACTGGTCCAGCAGCTTCTGGGTGCGTTTCCAGCCAGCTTGGTGGTTTCTGACCCCCCCAACATCCTAATACCTCTAGCTACCATCCTCCATCATTAAAACCACTAAACATCACCTCCATCTCTACTTATCTTCAACCAAAGTGAGTAATCTTGAAACTTGATCTTGTTGGTTTTGCTTTTTATTTTAGTTTTGATTCTTGTTTTGATGTTTGTGATCTTTGATCATGTTGTTTTGATGAGAAATAAGAATTATTTTAGTGTTGATCATGGTGGAGTTGAGGTTGGATCATGCTAGGGTCAGGGTTATTCTTTAATCATGCAAGCTTGATGTCAAAGTGTTGGATTTTGATTGTTTTATCTTTGATTTGGTCATCTTCTAACCTATTGGTGTTTATGATAATGTTTTTGGTGATTTCAAATGAGTTGGAGTGAGTCCAAGCTGGCCATAAACTAGGGTTTTGGCAAATAATGTATGGTTTGGATTAAACTAGCTTTAATCTTAGTTTATGTGTGTATTTGATTGAAAAGTGATCTTTATTGGATATGATTATCAAGTGAATTTGAGTGTGGTGATTTTGTATGATGTTGGGATGGACCCAAAGCTTGTTTACATGCTTTTAAGGAATGGTTTAAGTTGAGGATTTGTGTAAAAAGAGAGGGAAAAGCTAAAACAGTGAGAGCTGAAAATTTCAGGAAAACAGGACAGACTTCACGATTAAACTAGTAATGATTGGCCCATTGGAAAATTATGATTTTCTGTGGATAGATAGTTCAATTTGTGAGATTTCAAATGCCTTTTAAATCGCCTTAATACGAGGTCTGTGAAAAAAGTTATGGTCGTTTTACCAAAACTGTGCAGAATGAACCAAAACTGACATGTTTGTGTTCTAGCCTCATTTTGGGAATTCCATTGTGGGAATCAAGCTTGGTGTTCTAAATAAAAGATTTTTGGGACTTCCTAAGATTTAGATATTGGGGTTTTGAGTCTTGATCAGAGGTCGGATGACTAATTTTTGAGTCATTCTTTTTAAGCCCTTGTTATGCTCTTACTTTTCTTTTACTAAATTATTAACTATGAAATAAATATTTTTGCTAACTATATGTTCCTACAATGATAATTTTGTATAGAATCAAGGCCTAATCTATCATTCCTTCCATTTTTGTGCATAATATTATTTAGTGAGCTTACATTTAAAAATTCCAGGTACGTTCATTTTCTGTATCTTTAGAAATCAGCACGTATTTATCAAAATTATAATATTTTGGTAAGTACATCAATTAATCAGTTTAACCAGCGATTTATCACATAATTAGTAACCCCATCAGTTATCAGTTACAGGGCGTAGTCCTTCAATGACCCGTGTTGCTTCAGGCCAAGTTCCCCAATCAGCTTGGCTGGTGTACACCTATCTTCAAATCGTAACAGTTATTGGGGGTTCACTATCAGATAATAATTAACAACGCAGTTTCATATTCGTCTCACTCCCTATTTTTAATTAAAAATAAATTACAATATAGGCCCAACCAGTTTTTCCTTAAATGTTTAATAATACAGGAATGCATGTACTGAACTTCGGCTCACAGTTCGACATTCGTGTTTGGAAAGTGTTCAGTGAATCAGTCTCAGGCGGGCATGACAGCTGAAGATGATAAGTGAGCTAGGAGGTCTATATGGAATGATGGTGTATTATCGTTGAGATGTTTATAATATCGTATTGTAATATATTTTGGTGTTGAGACTATATATTTTATCAGAATTCTATATTTTGGTGTAATCCTTGAGATGTTTGAATGGATTTGATGTTAGAATAATTTTTATATTTATCTAAATGGTTTGATGGGTTGTGGTGATGTGAATGCCTTTGATGGTAAACATTGATTGTTATGGCTAAGTTTATCATGTACAAGCAAAGCCTTGTCCTTGTTGGACGGTGGTAACGCCTAATCATTTGGGTTATCATTTCTAATTGGGAAACTAATGAAAGAAATACAAACAGTGATTTATGTACATTTGGGGCGTTACACTGAATGAGGAGGCTTACATCACCGTTGATGATGACTTGAAAGAAGAGGTTTACGACTTGAAGCAGAAGACTCCATTATCACAATTGTAAATTTGAAGGAGGATGCTTATGTCCATTGCCTCCAACTTGAAGGAACCCTAAAAATCTTTGACGACTTGGGAGTCTTTAATTTCGATGACTTGAGAGTCTTAAACTTGAAAGACTTAGTTGTCTTTAATTTTGGTGACTTGAGAGTCTTTCTCTTCCTTGACTTGTGACTCTTAAACTTTGAAGACTTAGGAGTCTTTACCCTGGATGACTTGTGAGTTTTGAACTTAGGAGACTTTTGAGTCTTTGATCTTGATGACTTGAGAGTTTTTATCTTTGATGACTTGTGAGTCTTTAACTTGGGAGTCTTTGATTATGATGACTTCAGAGTCTTTATCTTCGATGACTTGAGAGTTGTTGAGTTAACTTTTAAGTTTGTAATTTTGTTGACTTGATAGTCTTTAGACGACTTGGAAGTCTTTGATTATGATGACTGAAGAGTCTTTATCTTCAATGACTTGAGAGTCATTGAGTTGACTTTAAACCTTGTAAGTTTGTTGACTTGATAGTCTTTACACGACTTGAAAGTCTTTGTTTTTGATCACTTGAGAATTTTGTGGGTGACTTGACAGTTTGTGCTGATTTGAGAGCCTAAAAGCTTGGACTTAGAAGTCTTAAGAGTGACTTGAGAGTCAAAATTGTGACTTAGAAGTCTTTAGGAGTGACTTGAAAGTCTTTATCAAGCATACAATTACATTAACTTACAAGTCTTAGAGTTTGTGGACTTAAAAGTCTAATATACTTGGCTTGCAAATCTTCGTATGTGACAACTTGGGCGTTTACAAAATTTGAAGACTCAGGAGTCTTGAATTTGAATAACTTGATAGTCCCTTACTTTGTTGACTTAGAAGTCTGAAACTTTGACAATTTGGCAGTTTGTGAGAATTGACGACTTAAGAGTCTACGAAATTTCATGACTTAGGAGTCTTAAAAGTTCGACTTGCGAGTCCACGAGATTTGATGACTTCAGGGTCTGTCAAGCTTGACTTCGAAGTTTGGTAGGATTGACTTCGAGTTCTGAGAGTTTGATGACTTAGGTGTTTGTAGAAGCTAACTTCAAAGTCTTAGAGTTTATAAACTTAGAAGCCTGTATAGTCTGACTTAGAAGTCGTAGAGTTTGGGTGATTTGAAAGTCTAAAATGAGTGACTTGAAAGTCTTCGAGTCTATGCAAGGAGTGACTTGAAAGTCTATAAGTTCTTTGATGATTTAGGAGTCTACAGAGGCTGACTTGGAAGTCTGCCCCCAAATGCCAATTTTGGGTTACTCTCTTGCAAAACACTTTCCAATATGATCTTAATAGACGATCAATAAGATTCTTCAGTGTCTTCTTCGTCTAATGTGATTTTTCCTTCTTCTACAAGTTGTAGGACTTGTCTGCTAATGCTTTGCAGTTCTATATAGGATGACTGATGATCCTGTGATACTTGCAATATCTAGGATCATTAGTTCTTCTAATTTTTTCAGGACGACTTAACTCTGGGAGTTCTATAAGTCATTTTTCAAGAAGTTTGTCAAGCATTTATGGCACATCAAACTCAGAATAAGGGCATTCTTTCTCTTCAGAGTCTCTAAGCATGGAGCTTCTACTTCTTGACGATGTCACTGTTTCATCATCATTAAGCCGTATTCCGTAGTTGGAAGTTGTAAGCTCCATATCACGAGCTCGTGTTGCTAATTTTTGGAATGTTTTGGGCTAGTCTTCTTGCAAGGCATAAAGCATATCCCAATCCATCCCTTGGTCACACATCTCAGCGGCTGAAGCTTCTGATAGTCAATCCTTGCACTCAAGACTAAGAGACCTGCACCAATTGATGTAATTGAGAACTGGCTTGTCCTTTCATTGTCTAGTGTTTGTTGGCTTTATCATGCTAACAACACATTGAGTACTGTAGAATCTATTCAAGAACTCCTACTCCATTTGATCCTAGCTACTAATGGACTCTAGCTCTAAGTCTGTGTACTAGTCGAATGCAATCCCTTTAAGAGTTCGAACAAACTACTTCACCAGTTGGTCTCCTTCTGTGCCAGCATTGTTGCACGTCTTAATGAAGTGGGCGATGTGTTGTTTGGGGTTACCTTCGGCATCAAATTGTTGGAACTTAGATGGTTGATAACCATGAGACATACGAAGTGCATTGATCCGCTTTGTATAAGGTTTCTTATACAAGTGAATTTTATGAGAATCCCCTTCCAACTGAGCCTTCACCGCAGTAGCTATCAAGTTTTGAATTTACTTAACTGACATTGAGTTCAAGGTTGAATCATTCTTTGCTTTGCATTCATTGTCACACTCCTTGCTATGATTGGACTCTTTGTCAGAATCTTCACCACCTGTGCCTTTGTTTGAGGCTTTAGATGACCACTTCCCTAACTTCTGTTTCAAATCATAAATCTGCTTATTTTGAAGTTGGATTTGAGCATCCATTCTTTGCTCTCCTTAGAGAGTCTTTCCAGAGTTGCCTTCATGTTTGCCAATTCTTCCTCTTAAGTTGATAGCCTCTGTGACCATGATTGGCATGATGATAGTGTCAGAGGATTTGACTTCAACTTGTGAGAAAAGTGAATCCCTTGGAGATGTTAGTGAAGCATCGCTACTAACATAGTCATCATCTTCCTCATCGAAAGGTTGGAAGACAGGATTGGTGGGATTGGAATTCATCTAGTGCACAGGGTAGAGTCTTCCTCATATTGAAGGCAGCAAGAGGTTTTAGCTTCAATTAGGGAGGCAACTAGTTTGATTGACTCCATTAGTAGGCAAGTTGGTGCCAAATTTTTGAGTTTTGCGTGACTGCAAAGATGGAGTTATAACTTGTTGTTTTAGGGTGATGGAGGTAACAACTTTGGGCCATGCTCCTAGTCACCACTCTTGTGCATCGATTGCCAGATGCAATACTAGCCTTTTCGGATCCTTCTTCGAAGGTTGAAGGATGACATTCTTGGGGGCCATGTTATCTTCAAAGGAATGCAGAGTTTGTAGTTTGGAGAGAGAGATGAGAGGTAGAGATGTCCCATTGAGTGTGCCAAAAATTTGTAAATATAAATTTCGAGCCTAAAATAAAGTAAACAAGAAATTGAGACACAAATCGAGTTTTCATATTGATATTGTATAAATGGGTACAATGTACGTATAATTGTTACAAAAACAAGTATAATAAATCATTTGATTCGATTTTCTTGAATAATCTTGAATGAATTTGGTCTCGAGAGAGGGCTTAATAGGCTTAGTCTCTATCTAGACGAGTTTTCTTTTATCTTCGGAAGTAGATGACACATACTTTTATTGTGCTTGTTGTCTTCCTCCAGAGAAATCATTCCTTTGAGTCTTCAGAATGCCTCTGGAGTGAATGAATTTTTCACTCAGAGTAGGAGGAAGTAGTGCTCTATTCATAAGGAAAGAATTCCCCTCACCTTATTAGGGTTTGCGAGTTATCTGCCTTCTTGGACCGTTGATTGGACCTTTGACTTTTTAGTCTATTTGACTGGTGATTTAATAGTCAATTTGACCGTTGATTTGGTTGTCATTCGGGTCATACTTGGTAGTAAATTCGACCTAATTTATTTAAATAAATTAAATTTATTAAATGGGCTGACCCAAATTATCAATTTATATTTATTTTTATTACATGACATTTATTATTAAATTTTTTAATGCCTACGAAGACTTCTAGAGCTTTGATTCCATACCTCAGCTTAGTTGTTTGTTGTTTAGATCTAGTTATCTAATTGCCTGAATCTGTTGAACTTCTAAATTACTTCACAAAATTTCGGACAATGGGTTGAAGTCCCAAACCTAAGGTTGACTCCTACTATTATTTAGACATGATTGCTTTGGAAGCAAGAATATATTCTGATGATAAATTCTAGTTAGTTCGGGTTAACTCGGATTTCGAGGTTACTTCAAGTTAAAGCCTATTTCAATATAAGGTTGGGTATGCTTTGATGTTGATAAATTCAGATAGCGTGCCTCAGTTCAAGTTTGCAGCCTGGGTTTGTCTTATAATCTTAACGAGAAATTATAGTTTACTTTGAGTTGGACAAATTCTATGTCGTTTTTATTTTGTAAATTCAATTGAGATTTGGATCAAATTACATCGTTTTGTTTTATATCCAATGCCATGTTTATTCAGTTCTTGTGGGTCAAGTAATTAGGTTAAAGTAAGCTTCTCTCCTCTCCACCAAGAGAAGGGGGGGGGGATCGTAGGATGTTGCGTAAAATCATTGGACAAGGCATATCTCTCTGTTAGGTATCAAAAGAATGCACACTGGAAAGCAGATATCATTCAAATGCAAATTGGTGACCCTTTGCTGGTTTGAGTGTGAACCTTAGCCTGGGACAAGGACAACGTCGGATAGATTGCCAACAAACAGACTGTGACAATTGCACAGGACGATAAAAGCCAATTTTCTCCACTTATAGGTGGAAATATGCCACTTGCTAAAAGCTTGTATCTTAGGTGCTTTTCTAAGACTCAATTGCGGTGACTACATAATGCATTAGTTGATGTGAATATTTGTGATGATGGAATAGCTGAATCTTTGTATCTGGGTCTCGGCAGGCTTTATCTTATCTCCGTTTTCCAATTGTGCATGGTCTATTGGGTCCCCTAGATCAAATCCTATGGTTTTGATTGTTTGTGAATGTTAAAGAGAAAAGCGCAATCTGCGAATTGGAAGTTGGAATATGACCCAATTGTGGTAATGTCGGTTCATGATTTAAATTTTATTCACTACTATTAGTATAGATTAGCTTAGTTATTTTAGTGCTTTCTCCCTAAAGTTTAAACAAGGTCATAAAGATTGGGAAAAAAATATGTGATAGAAGAATTTCATCTTTCATAGACCAAATAGTAACAGAAACCAAATAGTAAATGAAAAATGCTATCTATTCCCCTTCGTTGGCAGGTAACACTAGAGTTTGCTCATTTCGGAGGTGTTGCTTTTGTCGTAGGTTGAGCCAACTGATGATCTTCGTGCTTGTGTTTTTTGTTTTTTTGTTTTTTTTTTCGTGTGTTTGGGGGGGGGGGGGGGGGGGGGGGCGGGGGCGGCTCTAGTTCTCTCAGGATGGTTGAAGTTTCGGTTGACAAATAATTTTTGAAGCAACTCGAATATCTGTAATTCGTGGGTGCAATTATAATTTTATGAGTATATTTGTATATGAAATTTGAATGTTTATTTCTTTCATCTGGTTAAGTCATCTTCTTTGTATGGGTAATTTTTCCAGTGGCGTCTTGGTGGTATCATTCAAGATACTATGTTTAAAAAAATATATACAGAATTAATAAATTGTCATAACTCATAACTAAAATCAGAGATACTGAATTTTTGTAAATAGCCTATTATACAAGTGTATTATTAAATTCAACAAAGATTTCAATATGCATTTAAAATTCAATCTCGATAAAATTCAGTACAATTTTAAGTACACTACTCTTCCTTTGGGGGTGAATACGGCAAAAAGATCGTTGTAAGCAGGATTCGAATCCATATTTATGGTAATCATTATATTTTTGCGACAGCCGGTCTGATACAACCCGTGTGATAACTAGGAACATTTTACTTAGCGATTTGAGCATAGTGTAATCAAGTTAAATAATCAAAATATTGTAAAAGAGAGGAGCTAGTCTTAAAATATCTACTTGATTTTGAGTTTGAGATGAGGAAAAAAAAAGCAAGATTATTTGACTAGATCACGCAGTATCTATGACAAAGTTTTAGGGTCTATTCATTTTTCAGCATACTAAATCTATTATCTGCTCTTATCTGATTCAACCTGCTCTAATCGGCTTTAATCCCTCTCAAAATTGCTCTCAATATGCTCCTACTAGCTCTAACTAGATCCGACTTTTTCTAACTCGTTAACCACTTCTTCAAAATGCTAAAAATGAACACACCTTTAGTCCCACTATATAGCTCATTCTACTTTTTTTGTTTTTGGGGGAAGGGGGGGGGGGGGGGGGGGCCAGGGGGACTTGTATTTTAAA
>JACYFF010031952.1:70194485-70221397 GCA_017589665.1 Selenicereus undatus | reverse complement strand
CCCCCCCACCTTTAAAATTCAAGTCATGGCCATTTTTTGCAACACAAACAAAATCCACAAAAAACCGGACCAAACCAGTTATTCTAGAACCCGGTTTTTGTCAAACCGGTTCTCCACCCTCCTATGGCCGGCCACCCTTCAAGACAAGTTGCTTGGCACACGTTCCAAGTCTTGGTACACTCCTTAAGGCCTTCTCCCATTGGATGCCCCTTGAGAAGCAACCAATCAAAGCAAGACAAAGCAAGGAAATGTGTCGCGTTGTGATTGGCTTGCCGTTTTCTTCCCATGCAGATTTCGGCTACCCATGTGCCTTGTTTCTTCATTTTGCAGCTTGTATTAGTGCTAAACATTAGCTTAAGTAATGTATAATCAAGCTAGTCAAAGGTTAGATGTATAATTTGATGTATTAGTATTAGTTAAGTGTGTTGTAATCAAACCCGATTGTATTAGTAGCTAAGTATGTAATTAGATTAGGCAAACACCTTTCCTCACTAGGAAGGAAAGTGATGTGGCCTCTTACTAGCCTAGCATTTCAATTCTCACTAGTATGTAAGGCATTTGCAGCCATAGTAAGAATCATAACTCAGATTTTCACCTTTGGTAAAAACCTTGAAGAGCATTCTAGCTTTTCTCTCAATCCTTGCTTGCTTATCCTTAATTAGGCCAATTAAGTTGGTGTCCAAGTGAGTCTTAACCTTGATTAAGTGGTGTTTCTGTATCTTAATCAAGATTAAGGGCCCTAAACTTGAAGGTTGGTGGTGATTCTGTATCCAATCTCAGGTTTAGTTCTATCCTATTCTAGTTTCATCTCTTTGATTTGCTTAGTGAAGTAATTAGCATGGATTAGTGTGTGATTACTTCTACTTAGTTAATCTTTCCTTTCCATTCACTTTCTTACTTCAAATACCAACTTACACATCCTTTTTTTATCATTTCCCATTCACCAAAATCATCCAAAACCGTGCTAGACCACAAAGGCCCCCAACCGTGCAACATTCTCCCTTTCACGGTTTTTGTGGGCAGCAAAGTGGCACGGTCTGACCGTGCCATAGCGCACGACCGTGCCACCCTTGCCGTGGCCTAAAGTTGGCTTTTCCCCTTCCTTTTGGTGTGAGTTAGCTTGGGTAGTATTTTCCCTTGACACTTACATCAGGGGAGCTAGTCTTAAAATATCTGACTTGATTTTGAGTTTGAGAGGAGAAAAAATAGTAGGATTAGTTGACTAGACCATGCGGTAACAATGATGAAGTTTTAGGGTCTATTCATTTTTCAGCGTATTAAACCTCCTACTGCTCTTATCTGCTTTATCCTGATCTGATCGGCTTTAATCTCTCTCAAAATTGCTCTCAATATGCTCCTAATAGCTCTAACCAGATCCAACTTTTTCTAACTCGTTAACCACTCCTTCAAAATGTTAAAAATGAATACACCCTTAGTCCCACTATATAACCCATTGTACTTTTTTTGTTTTTTGGGAGGGGAGGCAGAAGCAGTGGATGCTTGTAAAAAAAATAAATAAATTACCATAACTCATAACTAAAATCAAAGATATTGAATTTCTGTAAATAGCCTATTATACCAGTTTATAATTAAATTTAACAAAGATTTCAATATGCATTTGAAATTCAATCTCGATAAAATTGAGTAGAATGAGATACAAAGATCGTTGTAAATAGGATTCAAATCCATGTTTATGGCAATCATTATATTTTTGCAACAGGCGGTCTGATACAACTCATATGATAACTAGGCACATTTTACTTAGCTATTTGAGCATAATTTAACCAAGTTAAATAATCAAAATATTGCAAAAGAGGGGAGCTAGTCTTAAAATATCTGACTTGATTTTGAGTTTGAGATGAGAAAAACAGCAGGATTAGTTGATTAGACTATGTAGTTTCTGTGACAAAATTTTATGGTCTATTCGTTTTTCAGCATATTAAACCTCCTATTTGCTCTTACCCGCTTCACCTCACTCTAGTCCACTTTAATCCCTCTCAAAATTACTCTCAATATGCTCCTGCTAGCTATAACCAGATCCAACTTTTTCTAAGTTGTTAACCACTTCTTCAAAATGTTAAAAATGAACGTGCCCTTACTCCCACTACACAGGCCATTCTACTTTTTTCGTTTTTGGGGGGGGGGGGGGAGAAGTAGTGGGTACTTGTATATTACTTAAATCAACAAATTTACATCAACCCTCTCCAATAAGATTCAGAACAAATTCTCAACCCTCTTCAATCCGTAGTCTCTTGCTCCATGATAAAAGGCTAGAGCTGAGCCAATTAATGAGCAACAATATTTCCCCGCGATTGTACTAATGTTTTCATTGGAATGGGACAACAGTTTTGCCTACACTGTACTGTCTACCGACTGCCAACATATTAGAACTTGTACCTCAAATCTAATACTCCCACATTCTATGAATTATGGTCCTTTTTGACTTTTTGCATATATTACGCAAGTGAAATTATTATGTAAATATTTATTACTTTACTCAAGTTGCCATTGACTTTTATGTGGACTTGAATTTGCATTCCTTATTTGATTGGCGTATTTAATCTTAATTGAGAGTTGTTTTAGTACGAATACTAGATGGATGAGGGGGGAAGAATGGGCTTACGAGATGGTGATCATCGGGAACGCTGGGCCTTCAGTCCTCCCTACAACAAAGGCACGCATTTGATTTGGATCAGGTAAACGCCCCTCCGATGATTAAGTCAGAACCTTACAAGAGGAGAGGGAGAGGCAGAAAAGACAAGAAAATCGAGGCTGGTGCATGACGTCAATGCCTAGGTATCTTTGCCCCGCATTCATTACCTTTCTCAGGTGGTAGATGGGTATTTATATGGTACAGTGTAGATGGGCTAACTAGTAGTTTCGCAGAGTTGTCTTTGTCATGGGCTTCAAAGAAGAAGACATTGAGCCAGAGTGCGTCAGGGGGCCCACATTTGAAGCCAATCTGTTGGACCTTTTGTGTGGGTTGATGACGTGGCCCTGCCAGCGAGGTTTTTTCTGGATAATTTAGCTCCCACATTTTACCCATACAGTACTTCCCAAGACCAAGGCGAGTAGAACGTGGACTAATAAATCGGCATTGCTCTAGCTCTATGCTGCTTTGACACCGGCTGCGCAAATACCGAGCTCACTTATTTCCCCTGCTCCCATTGGGGGAAATTAGAGGGTTGTTCCTCATGTTTCTAGGAGGGAGGTATGGCTGAACCATGCGCTTTCAGGACCCTCTTCGAACCATCAATTGGTGAAATATGGGGTTCCCTACGTCGCTTAACACCTGTGAGATGGCCTCCCATGTCTGGGAGGCGTTTTACTAGAGCCAATTGGACAAAGCTGTCCCTCCTCTTCCTCCTAATCCATTGCCTGTTGATTTCCAACAGTTATGTCAAAGCTTTATTAAGGAAGATGTGGAGGACGAAGCTAAGGAGATGGACTTCCCAAGGCATGGACTTTTGACTTCGCAAAGTGCTTATTCCCAAAGTACAAAAGACACATTTTACAAGGCTACCCTGGATGCTCACAATGCCCTTACCCCTTGTATAAAAGAAAGTGACGAGGAGTAAACTTCACTATGCCTGCCTTGCCTTTCACCTGTTGCCAACTGTGTGAATCGTCATTATAGTTTTTCCTTATTACCTAAACACTGAGGAGATGGCCAACCACATTTGGGAGACCTTCAACAGATGGAAGAGGGTTCATGCGGACACTCCTCAGTAACCATGTCCCCTTCATGAGGACTACCATAGGCTTTGTCTGGACTTTGATCGAAAAGAAGCTAAAGAGGCCACACAGGCCTTCCAAATGTTGGAGCTTGTCCATGCCACCTTGTATGCCATGGTCGTCCATGACGCCCTAGGATTTGGCATATTGACTAGGAACATGGCCCTAGTGCTGATGTCGGCATTGACTGATCTCTGTTGGCATGCCTTTGAGATGTAGTTTGGGGTCTATAGGCGTCACCTCTTGGAAGCTTAGCAACCCCCTTCAAAAGCCTTGGCCCTGGCCCCGGCAGATCCTTCATCCACCCCTGCCTCTTCCACATGTTGGGAGGAGAGCGTGGGGTCTAACAAGGACCCCACAGCCTTTAGCAGAGGGGTCGATGCTAATTAGGGCCTTAACCTATTTGAGATGTTATTTTTCATTCCATTTGCACTATTAGTGTAGCTTTTCCGAACAATCAATGAATGAGAAATGCCTTTTCCTGTTGCATTTGCTGTTATAGTACGTATCATGGTCTTGTTCTACACCTTTAATCAATTTCCAATCTTCCCTCCAAAGCCGCACCCGACGACCCTGAGGTGTGGTGGATAGCTTAAGGTCATAGCTTAAGGTCATGCCTTAATAGCCTCAGCCCCTGCTAGGGCTTAAAGGATTATGGTCGGCCGAAGGGTCGCTCTGCCGCCCTTAGCCTTAGAGGGGCTAGAGGTGCAGTGGATATGCCCAACAGGGGCTAAAAGTATAGTGGATGGCTCCGAGGGTGTGCCTTTATTGCCTTAGCTCGTACTAAGGCTTAAGGGATTGTGGTCAACTGAAGGGCCGAGTTTGATGCGCTTAGCCTCCAGAGGGGCTAAAGATATAGTGGGCGGCTCTGAGGTCGTGCCTTAATTGCCTTAGCCCTCACTAGGGCTTGAGGGTTTATAGTTGGCCTAAGGGCCAAGCTTGATGCCCTTAGCCGCAGAGGGGCTAAAGGTGTAATGGACAACTTCGAGGCCATGCCTTTATTGCCTCGGCCCCGGGGCTTTGAGGAACTATGGTTTTAGCCTAGCTTGATGCCCTTAGCCCCCAAAAGGGCTAAAAGTGCAGTGGATAGCTTTGAGGTCGTGCCTTTATCACCTCAGCCCCCACTAGGGCTTTAAGGGGTTGTGGTCGGCCGAAGTGCCGAGCCTGATGCCCTTAGCCTCCAGAGCAGCTAAAGGTGTAATGGACCGCTCTGAGGTTGTGTCTTAACTTCCTTAGCCCCCACTGGGGCTTAAGGGACTATGGTCAATTGAAGGGCTGACCCTGACGCCCTCAACCCCTATAGGGGCTAAAGGTGCAGTGGACGGCTCTGAGGCCGAGCCGTTATTGACTTAGCCTCCACTGTAGCTTACGGGACTGCGATCGGCCTAAAGGCTGAGCCTGATGCCCTTAGCCTTAGGGGGGCTAAAGTTGTAATGGATGGCCCAAAGGTCGTGCTGATTAGGCCTCAGCCACTGAGAGTTTGAGATAGATAATGGGCCTGTTGGGTCGAGCCATTTCTAGGGTTACTGCCAAGTGGTGCTTTCGCTTGCTTTTCCCTTTTAGGCCACGTGGCGCATGTGGCCCTAATCTCTCGAATGAAGAGCCAGGCCTTTCAAACTCCCTTCCTTGCGTTTATATACGGTGGATTTGGATTGTTCATTCATGGCTCCTTGTTCGTAGTGTTTTAGAGAGAAAGACATTCTTAGAGACAGAAACTCTGTCCCCAGCTTAACTCTTTATTAAGCCACCCAACTTTATTCCATAGGAGCGGCAAATGGCTGAGGGTTTGATCGAAGGTACGTTTGTTTCTTTATCCTCATCTTCTTACCCAGAAGATGTGAGTAAAGGGATCAGCCCCTGAGCTAGTGGTTCAGACGATACGACATCGGGCATAGTGAGTTCCAGCGGTAATAGCCCACCAGAGGTGGTGTCTGTTGGGAACGTCGTCCGGAACACTCCTGCCCATTCTGACCCCATGGATGGCCCGGGTTTGTATTTCCTAAACCCGAAGGTTATAACCAAGCTCGACCGTGAAGAGCTGGAGCACCGCTACCTCTTCCCTTTGGACTACAAGATCGTTCTCCCGGAGTCTAACACCGCCGTAAAGGGGCTACCCCCTCATTGCATAGCGGTGTATCGCGCGACCTTTGATTACAGCTTGTCCTTCCCCTTACATAGAGTGATTGAAGACATATGTGAGGGTTACCAATTAGGGATGGTACAGATTGTCCTAATGTCTTGGCATAACATCTGCTCGTTCATCGTTATCTGCAAGTTGTGTGACCTAGCATGCTCGGCTCACACGTTTCTCAATCGCACGCTGTGCTCGCCAGGGAGGCTGGCTAGTTTAGTTTTAAAAATAAGAAGGGGGATCATGCCTGTGATAGAGAGAAAGTCCACATTAAAAAACTGGAAGGATAACTTCATCTTCGTGAGGCGCCGCAGGAAAACTTCCTTAAGTGGAACTGCGGCAATCCGGTCTGTACCCCCGTCGGAGTCCCCAGTGACGCTGAAGTGGTCACGGCTAACTATTTCCAGTATACGGTCAGGGAGGGCGATCACCCTCGGCCGATTCCCTCTTTCATGGCCAAAGTCATAGAACAACAGCGGGGAAAAGAGCCGGAACATCATAGGGTGAAAACAAGCGAGAAGGAGCCACTCAACTAGCTTCCCAAACTATCCTACTTCTGGAATCATTTTTTCCTTCTAGCTACTGGGCTTCTCATTATGCCTAACTATTCTAAGGGTATCACTCTTTTCCTTGTGTCTTTAACGCCCTATTGGGCTGACCTGACTTTCGTTTCTCTCTGTAACGGAAGCCCGCGGTCGACTATCTTGGCTGGAGTCCGGGGATGCTACCCGGGAGGAAATCCATGAAGACTAAGCCCGGGATAGGGACGAGGAGTAGGGACGCTGTATCGAGGCCTATGCTACTAAGGTTGGCTCCCTTCCAGGGGTTGTTCCTACCTTTCTTACCAGGGGATATGCTCTAACTCCCTTTTTTTTTCCATCTGTAGGCCAGACTCTCAATTCGCTTAAACCGACTCTGCCACCGATGATGTTCCTCCCTCCAACACTACCTCAGAAGCATCTGACACTGAGCGAGAGGACAACCATCGCTAAATCAACCAAGCGGGGAGATGAGGCTGGGGAGTCCATCCCAGAGGAGGTTGAACCTATACCGCCCCCTGCGAAGTGATCCTGGTTGGAAGGATGTGCCCATCCTTCTCTAAAGAGTGGGTCGGCGGGGATTCGCTAGATGATGAGCGAAGGACCAAGCCATGCTGGCGTACTCCCCTCAATCCATAGGCCCGACCTCCTTCCTGGAAGCACAGCAAGTGGTCGTTACTGAGGTAAGGTTTTGCAACAAATGTGCCCCATCCTTGGTCAATACCTTTAGACGACTAACTTTAACTTGGCTTGTAGGTCTTTGTCTAAGAACTGAAGGCCATGAGGACGCTGTAGCCGATGCGGAGGACCAAGTCAGAGTTCTTAAGGAGGAGAAGGCTAAGGCTTGGGCTTCCTCAACTAAGTATCGAGGCAAGTATAAGGACCTCAAGAAGGAGAATAAAAGCTAGGAGAGGACAAAAAAAAAAGCGTCACCAACGGGTTGCTGACCTTGAGGCCGAGGTTTTCGAAGTAAGATCGACTACCCAAACGAAGGCTTAGTTGGCCGAGCGCAAGGGTCATCTTTAAGGCATCGAAGAACATACGACTTTTTCCAGGAGCTGCATGAGTTGTTCCCTCCTGATTTTAAGACTCGATAGGGATACTTCGAGGCTTAGGTGAGATACGTGGAGGACCATCAGTGGGCAAGACGAGTCGGCAAGGATCCTGACATAGTCATCTTTGACTACGATCAACCCCTCGATGATGACCCAGATGAGCAGCCCCCTGAAGATGAAGAGCCGTCGGAACCAGCGGGGTGCCCTGAGGATGATAAGCCAACCGAGATAGAGCGAAACCCAAAGGAAGGTGGCAGGACGAGGCCATGGATTCGGAGGACTTCGCTGATGACTAATCCTCGATTTTCACCCTTGACCGCCTTTAGTGTTGCTTCTCCATGTTGCCTTTTTTTGTCCTTGTAAGAGTATGGCCTCTTATGGGAGATATCAATGAAGTATTTTTTCATTGCTTTGCTTTTCATTTGACTACATATTTGGTTAAGCTTCCATTCCTGTGTCTACCACCGCATGATTAGGTCACGGGTTTAGCTAGGCCGTACCGATCATGGATGTATATGCGTTACCCCCAAACTTAATGAAATATGCGAGAGATTCAAGGGAAGGTGCAAAGCAGTGTCGCCCTTCATTACTTAGTAAAAAGCCCGTACAAGGTTCTTTTTACAACAGGCCGTGGAAGCAAGCGCGAAAGGAAAAGGAAAGGGGAGGAGGATCGAAGTGGAGGTCGATTGCAAGTTAAGTGTAGTACTTCTTGAGGTTGCATTCGTTCCATGTTCTTGAGATGGGGTCCCTTGCATAGTAGAGAGTCTATAGGTGCCAGGCCTAACTTGTGCTGTGACTATGTATAGACTTTCCCAACTAGCCGTGAGCTTCCAATGTTCATTGGACCTTGCCACTACTTTCGTTTTTCACATTACCAAATCGCCTATATCCAGGAGTTGCTCCTTGATTATGTGATTGTAGAGCCTGGCAAGGCGGAGTTGTATAAGCGCTCCCGCATGTAGATATCACCTCTAACGAAGGATATGAGGTCTAGGGCTTTTTTTTAAAGCAACATTGAGGTTCTCCTGGAATGTGGTTAGCCAATGAGTGTGCAAAGCGACTTCCACTGGCAAGATGACCTCTAAGCCATAGACAAGCATGAATGGGGTTCCTCTTGTTGTTGTCCTTTTAATGGCACACATGGACCATAACACACCGAAAAGCTTGTCTACCCATTTTCCTTTGCCGGCATCTAACTTTTTTTGTAAGCCACTTAAGATGGACTTATTAGTGGACTCGACCTGTCCATTGGTTTGAGGGTGCGCCACAACGATGAAGCAAGCCTGGTGGCCGTACTGGTAGAGGTAGTCCTTTAGCTTGTCGGTGTTGGACTGCTGTCCGTTGTCAAATATCATCGCTCTAGGCACCCTATAGCTTGCGATGATGTTTTTCAATATGAATTTTCGGAGCTCCCTAAAGGTAATAGAAGCCACGGCCTCGGCCTCCACCCACTTTGTGAAGTAATCGATTGCTACAAGTAGGTATTTTCTTTGCCCAGTGGCTTTAGGGAAAGGGCTGAGGATGTCCATACCCCACTTGACGAACGTCAGGGGTGTCACATTTGGTGTAACGGGATGATGTGTTGGCGCTGCATAGGAGAGAAATTTCGACATTTCTCACAATGTTTTTACTAGGTTCATGGCATCCTCTCTTAGGGACGACCAATAATACCCTGTGCGAAATGCCATTACTGTCAGTGCTCGCCCTCTAATGTGGGCGTTGTACACGTGCTCATGGATTTCTTCCAATATCTTTTGTCCAACTTCTGGAGTGACACATCAAAAGAGGGGACAAGCGTATGAGGACTTGTACAGGATTCCGTTATACAGGATGAACCATTCTGCCTTTTTTATATACCCGGCTTCCCTAACGTCAAAGGGGAGTGTCCCATTGGGAGGTAGGCCATGACGGGACTCCATCCATCTGGAGCTACAGTCCAGCCACATAATTTCATATGGCTCAATACTTCTCTCCAAGAGAGTCTCCCATTGAATGCTTTTGGGCTTCCCATCCAACGACGAGCTGGCTAACTTGATAGCGGATCGGCCTGGTGGTTTTCGAATCTGGACATATAAACGATTTTGAAGGAGGATAGCCGTGCGGTCGCCTCCCGAAACTAGCTGACATACGTGACCATCTTATCATCTTTGATCTCGTACTCCATATTCAGCTGGCTGGCGACTAGTTAGGAATCCAACTATGCTCAGACTGCATTGACGCTTGAAGATTGGCACAGTTCCAGGCTCGCTATCAGTGCTTCATACTCTGCTTCATTGTTTGATGCCATAAACATGAATTTGAGCGCATGTTAACACCTTTCACCAGTGGGAGTCTCAATGATTAGCATGGCTTCACTGCCATCCTTTATGGATGAACTGTGCACGTAGAGGTTACATACTCTGAGAGGGGAATTAGACAACACATTAGACCCGTTGGTTTCCACGAAAAAGTCCGCCAAGGCTTGAGCTTTGATAGCACACCTTGCCTCAAACTCGATCCCATACCTGGATAGTTCTACTGCCCACTTGAGCAGCCTCCTAGAAGCGTCAAGCTTCTAGAGGACTTCTTCAATGGTTAGTCGGTCAACACTATTATTTTATAAACTTCAAAGTGGGGTCTTAGTTTCCAGCTAGCCAGGACCAGGGCATAGGCGAATTTCTCAATTAGAGGATAGTTAAATTTAGCTCCTGCGAGCGCGTGACTAACATAGTATACGTGACCTAATCCTTCTCTCGTTCTACGACCAGGTTAACGGAGTCTTTGTCTAAAGAAATGCGTTAAGAAAGGGCAAGTTGTGTTATACTATAATAAAGATACAGACTTTAATTTAGATAGATCAATCCAAACAAACAGACACCACATAGTTAAGTACGATCAACAACAAGAGTCGTGGGAAAATTAAGAATGGGATGAACAAGACTAGGTTTTTTTTTAATTGCATAAGTGAACAAAAGCGTCGGCATATTGTCTTTAAACCACACTTTTTAAGCAGCGAATCGACTGTACAAAAAGCGAAAAATAGTCTGCTCAATGACGATAAAAGCCAAAAACATAGAAAGGAGACATGATGAAAAACAAAGACGAAAACAACACATGAAGATGATTCAGCATGCTCACCGCTTGGTCAAACATTGCTAAATAGAGAAGGAGGTGCTTGCCTATGGTCAGACTCGCTATTGGGGAGGCGCGAGAGATAATCCTTAAGGGATTGGAAGGCCACATCGGCTTCCTCATCCCATTTGAAGGCAGGTGGCATTTTAAAGGAGCTAACGAACGGCTGGCATTTGTCAGCATACTTGGGCATGAACCTTCCTACAGCTGCCACATGACCGGCGAGCCACTGGACATCCTTAAAGGCTCGTAGCAGCTTCATGTCACAGACAGCCTGCACCTTGTCAGGGTTGGCCTCAATTCCGCAGGTACTGATCATGAATCCCAGGAATTTTCCTAACTTGACACTAAAGCTGCACTTCTTGGGGTTGAGCTTCATGCCGTATCTCCGGAGGAGTGCGAACGTTTCACTCAAGTTAGTCGTGTGCTGTGTGTCACCCTTGCTTTTCGCAATCATTTCGTTCACATAAACCTCCACATTCTTCACGATAAGTGAGTCAAACACCTTGTTAACAAACCTTTGATAGGTGGCCTCCGCATTTTTTAGGCCGAACGACATGACCCTGTAGCAGTACATGCCCCTATCGGTGATGAAGGCAGTTTTTTCCTGATCGCTTCGATGGAGTGGTATTTAGTGGTAGCCAGAGAAGGCATCTATGAAGCTCAGGAGCTCGTGTCTAGGGGTTGCATCCACCATCTTATCGATCCTAGGCGACGGGTAGCTGTCCTTGGGATAGACCTTGTTTGGGTCCATAAAGTCAACGCGCATTTGCCAAGTACCATTTGACTTTTTTACAAGTACTACATTTGATATCTACTCGGGATATTGGCATTCCCAAATAAGCCATGCTTCTAACAATTTCTGAACCTCTTTGGCAGTGGTGGCGCACTGCTCCGCTCCCATGTGTCTCTTCTTTTGGGCTGCAGGCTTGGACATTGAGCTGACATTTAGACGATGCTCTATGACCCAGGGTCGATACTGAGCATCTCAGCTGGGCTAAAGGCAAACACGTCTTTGTATTCTTGTAACAACGCAACGAGGTACTATCGTGTGTCTTCGGGGAGGTGTACCCCAACCTTGACCATTCGATTAGGACAATCATCTTCTGGGATCACAGCCTCAACATCGCTTAAAGGTTTTGGGCGAGGCCGCTTCAGATTCTCGGTTGCCATGGCATAGATAGCCAAAGCTTCGGCTGGGTTTGGATCTTCCATTTTGGGTTTTTTGGTGTCCGCGGGCCCCCCTGGGTGCCCATGCCTTGCGAAGGGCTTTATGCTTACTAGCTAACACTCACGGGGGGTGTGCTGGCCTCCGAACAACTTCCCCACAATGCCATCGTCTGACTCGTACTAGATATGTAACAAGTAGGGCGCTATCACAGCCTTTACCCTGTGGAGGGTTAGACTTCCCAAGATAACATTGTAAGCAAGGGGCATATCCACTACCAAGAAGTTGAACTCCAGATTCCTAGATTTAATCTTGTCTCTAAACCGCAAGGACAAACGTATTATCCCGATTGGGTTAACCATCTGTCCGCCAAATCCCAAGACGAGGTAGACGAGGGGGATAATGTCCTTGCCGAGACACTTAAGTTTCTGGAGGCATTTTCAATTTATGATATCGGCTGAGTTTCCGATGTCAATGAGTATTCTGTGGACCAGAGTGGTGGCCACCTTCAACTCGACCACTAGGGGGTCGTCATGAGGGGTCGCGATGGGACTCCCTTCCGTCCGGCTAAATGTCATGATGGGCATACTGACCGTGCCCCCGTTCTTTGCGCTCACAACTTGCTGAACGTCGAGCATTCATGCCTTCAATGCTGCGTGAGAAATACCCTTGGCATACCCCGGCTATGGAGGCGATGATCTCTGTAGAACATTCCTCGTTGGAAGATTCGTGGGTCTTCTCTTTGCCTATTCCGAAAGCTCTTGCTTCGTGCTTAAGGAAGTGATCAATCTGGCCCCTGTCAGTATGCTCATGGAGAGCCTTCTTTTGATCCTAAGAGTCAGCTGTGGTATGACTATTCTACTTATGGAACTCGCAGTATTTGCTGGCGTTTCGTGGCTTAGATCTCGAGGCCAAGGGCGGTGCTTTTTTTAAGCATGGGATGACCCTTGATTTCCTTGAGGATACTCCAAGGATCTGTACTAAAGCATTGGCCCCAACAGCTGCCCCTCTGCCCTCGCTTAGCCCTACCTTGATTCCTTTCCTTGCCTTGACCCCGACGATTGCTGTCACTGCCTTCCGCACAAATCTTAGTAGTAGCCCTCATCAAGTCGACGACCTTTTTGAGGGCTTCAGCCAGTGATGTCTCCTTCTACTCAGCTAAGGAGAACTTGAAATGCCCATTTTTCAGTCCATTGAAACGATCACCACGCCGACCGACCCCTGAGATTCTCCCTTCGGGGCCATTTTTTACAGCGTCAGATCCTTATGTGACTTGTGGAGGGCTTGATGGGGTTGGATGAACTGTCTGACATGAATGCCCCCTGGTGCTCGGAGCTACTCGCCGGCCGACCATTCGCTGACACAAGGCCTATTGTCTTCGCAGGGGTCAGGCTCCTGACTGTGCTCCTCCCTACTAAGAAGTGGCAGCTGCCTCAAAGAGCTCGCTCTCTCCAAGGTCCTCGACTTGATGAGTGACCTATTGTAAGAGGGTGTTCGTCATGAGGGTGTTCAAGGCATGTACAGTAACGTACGTCTTGGGCAGGGGAGGTCTCTGGCCCACCAATTGAGGTGTAGCTCAGGAGCTTTCTAATGCGTCCTGGACTTTGTAAGCATTTGTTGTGGGACCCCGTGGAACACCAGAGGGATCGTTCATGGGGTTCTTGTCTCTTCGGGGGCGGGCTCGTGTAGCGTCACTAACCAGCATCGTTCACTATCCTTCCCTACAAATGATGCCAATCTGTTTAAGCACAAATAGTGGATAGATGAGGTGGTGAAGAACGGACTTACGGCATGGCGATTGTCAGGAACGTCAGGCCTTCAGTCCTCCCTACAACAAAGGCACGCCCTGGATTTGAATCTGAGAAATGCCCCTCCGACAATTAAGTCAAAACTTTACAAGAGGATAGGAAGAAGCAGAAAAGACAAGAAAATCAAAGACTGGTGTGTGACGTTAATGCCTAGGCATCTATGCCACACATTCATTACCTTTCTCAGGTGGTAGTTGGGTATTTATATGGTATGTGTAGAAGGGCTAACTAGTAATTTAGCAGGGTTATCTTTGTTTATGGGCTCTAACGAATAACAGTCTGAGCCAGGGTGCACCAAGAGGCCCACATTTGAAGCCAATTTAATGGACCTTCTTGTGCGGGTTGATGACATGGCCCTGCCCGCGAGGTTTGTTTTGGATCAAGAGTAAAAGTGGGCAATCACATTAAAATATAAAAAGTAGGGCAATCAAATTAAGACAAACCAAAATAAAAAGGAGGACAGTAATTTAAAGACAGAATTAGTAGTATAAAATTAAAGTTTAGTTTGAATAATTATTAAGTTTCTATTTACACATATCAAACAATGTTGGGTGAAGCGGGACTATACCAATAACTAAAACATATAAGCTAATAGAGAGATACCGCTGATAAAATGGAATCCTTTTTTATTTCATTAAAAAGTTGTATGCAAACATCTGTGAAGAATTTTACTAGGAAATTAATTAACACATCTATTATGTGGTACTGTCATATTTATCTGGTGTCTTGACTTTTGCAAATGAGATTTGGAAACAAAAAAGATGCCTATTAAACAAGCAACCCTCCTTGATGAATTTTAGGTGGAAACCAAGGTTAAGAAAACCGGCCTCGACCGGCTAGTCGGACCGGTCTTACTGGGAACCGATTGGAGCGACAAACCGAAAATTGCAGAAAACCGTTCTAAGCATCGAACCGGCAAAAACCGGTCAAACCCGGTTGGACCGGCTGACTCGATCAAACCGGCCAACCCGCAACTCGACCGAATTTTCCAATTAAACATAGAAGGCGCTGGTTTTTTTTGGTTTTTGGTCCTTCAAGTGCTTATCTCTGGCTCTCTCTCTCGACTCTCACAGTTACTCACGTTCTCATAACCCTAGCAGGTCCTCCTCCTTGACGGCGCGCATTGGCTCTCCCTCACTCTCTCCCTCCTCGACGCCAACAGGTGTGTTTCTGTCAACTGCTTTGTCCGGTGTTAAGCGTGGGGTTTTTTTGTTGGTCATTCCAGTAGTCGCGTCGCCTCTCTCTGCCTCTCCCTCCTCAACGGTGGACCCCTACTCTCCCTCCTCAACGCTGGCTGGTGTGTCACCGTCGATGCTATGATTGCTGTCAAGGTAATATGCTTTCTCACTCTCTTCTCGATGTCTCTTTCCTTGATCCCTTCTCGACCTCGTCTTTCTCACTCTCACTCTCTTCTCTCTGCTTTCTCATTCTCATATCTGAGAGTCTCAATGACTCAACCTCAGGTCCTCAGGACTCAGGGCACCGTTTTACTTGCTATTGCTGCTGATGCTGGGCGCTGTGCTAGTGGTGTGGGGCTGTGGGCAGAACCAAGTGCCTCGGTGAGTGTTTGGTTGGTGACTTGGGGTGCTTGATTCAATTACTTTGATTGCTTGATTAGTTGTTAATCTGGCTCAAGTTTGAAATTTCAATTAACCGTGCTTGCTTCAGCCTTTAGTCCGTTGGTTCATGTTTGAGCTTTGGGTTTGAAATGTAAACTTGTTCTTGCCATTTGCAAATTGTGATGTCTCTGTTTGATATAGTGAAATTTGAAAAAAAAAATATATAACAAATATATGTAAATTTTTTTTTTCAGGTTCACCGGGTGGTGCCGATCTAACTTGGTTTGATGGTAAACCGGGTCAAACGGTCCGAACGATTGAACCATCGACCCGCTCGAGCGACCGGTTCGATCACCGGGTCGGTTGTCTCAACATTGGTGGAAACTAATTAAACACATCTATTATGTGTTACCACTACATGATCCAATGTCTTTGACTTTTGTAGATAAGTTTTAGAAACACAAAGATATCTATTAAAGAAGCAAACATCTCTAACAAATTTTAGTGAGAAACTAATCAAGAGTATCTATTGTATCACCATCATATTTGTCCAATGTCTCAACTTTTGCAAACGGGTCTTCTAAACAAAAAGATGCCGAACAAGCATCTAGATGGTCAAGTTCATCGCCGAACCAAGCCTTTCTTGTGAGCCTACTCAAGGTGAATAAACGCAACGCTTTCACAACCTCAATCACATGCTATCGACAAGACTCACACTAATTCATGCTAATATGCTATCGACAAGATCCGTACTAAATTCACACTAAAATCACATTGGGTACCGTAATTGTTCAAACAAAAACCAGATACGCTATAGATGTTCCAAAAGCGCTTAATCGGACAAAAACGTTTTCCCCCATTTATTTATGTTACTTTTTTATTCATTTTTATTTTCTTAGGCTCGATTTAATCCTTACAAAATTTAGTGGAAAGAAAAGTTGGAGGAAAAAAAAGTGAAGGAAAAAAAAAAGGAGAAAATGAGTTTTTTTCTCTTGTTTGGATTGAAGAAAAAATACAAAAATCTGGATGAGAAATTTATTTAAATGTTGATGAACTACTTGAATCATGTTGATATCATCTAAGAAATGCGAGGTTGGAGGAAGTTGGGACTTTTCCTCAAACTTTCCTAACAATTTTATATGAGAAATTTTATCACTTGTTTCTAACAAATTTTCCATCTAACTTTCCTCAATATTTTTTTTCTTTGTGATTCTCTCTAAACCAAATAAAAGAAAAAAATAACTTTCCTAAATTTTTTTCTTTGTACTAAATTTTCCAAGGTCCAAACGGAACCTTAGAGAAGGTCGATTGCTTTTTGGGGGGGGGGGGTGGTTTTGCGGGGTTGGTGTGGGAGTGCTGGACTGCAAGGCATGACGATGATCTCTTCTGGAGCACTATTCATTTCAAGACCAGCATTTTGGATTACAATCAATTATGGAAAGCATCTAAGCTAGTAGGCAGCAACTGAATGTGAATTAGTGCCATTCACAGCACTTGAATTTCACATCACTAACACAATCAAATTGCTATCTGAGCAGGACAGAGGCTTCGCAACAAAAATTACAAGCAAACAAGCCACAAAAATGATAAGAAATGACCAATACAAATCATGCTACAACTAGGCTGTTAAACAAGTCAGGTCGGTCGAATTCATGTTAAACTTAAATGAGTTGAAAAATCTTTGACTTGAACCTAACCCATTTATTAAACGAGTTGAAAACTTTGACATGTACCCGTTTATTTTTTAAACGGATTGACCTGAAATTTACCGATTAATCTACTTAATATAAACGGGTCAGGTTCAGGTTATCCGGTTACCTGTTTATCCGCTTTATATTTTGACTAAAATATTATTACCGAGCATTATAAATCAATTTTCTGATTTTAATATAACATCATACTAGAGCCATTGTCTATGATTCATAAGAATCACAATCACAAAACAAATATCAACTTTATTAAACCCTATATTTTCACAATTCTCGAAAAAAATACATGATAATTGGATAAACTGATCAACTTATTTAATCTTTTTAATTAAACGGGTTAAACAGGTGCTTTTTTCGTGTCAAAATTCTCAATTTGAACCTAACTCAATTAATTAAACGAGTTAAGCATATCAACCTATTTAATTAAACTGGTTGACAACCTTTACGCAAATCCACTTAATTTCACGTTTAGTTCAGGTCGGTAATTATATCTGGTTAACTCTTGACAGCCCTAAGGGGGTCAAGATGTTTTATGACCTTATTTCATATGTTATACAGTGATCAATAGCAAAAGCCTAATTAAAAAGAATTTTGTCCAAAACATGAATTGTAAGAGGGATTGTTCTGAAAACTAAAAGTTTGCTACTATGTGCCTAGTATGATGTTCGAATTTAAGCTAACCCCCTCATATGACAAGTATGCCTTACAACTTTTCACATTAGTAAAATATGGACAGGCATTGATTTCTAATTTCCTCCTTTACCTGGATTTTTCCCCTGACAAAACTTATGCACTCTCTTTAATGGTCATTTATAATTTCATTCCGTGTGCTTCGACATTAAACTTGAAAACTTTGCAACACCATACGCTTGTTCCAGGTCATTGGTTCTCACAAAAATTCAGAAAACCCATGAATTCATGATTGTTAATCATCTGAATACTCTTCTCAATACCGATCACTCCTGAAAAGGAAAGGAAAAAGACAAGGACGGAGAGCCACAAAAAACAGACTACATTCAGTGGATTTCTGAAAATGAAATTACAGAAAATTAAATCTTGCAACTGCAGTAAGATGTTCAGAAATTACCCATTGTTAGAGCGCTAGAGAAGATGACAGCAGAGAGGACAAAGACAATGATGGAAGCTCTTTTGAGGAAAGCAACCAGTTTCCTTACAAAGTATTGACCCCAAAAGCCAGCTAGAAGTGATATTGACATTAGGTAGAGTGCTGTAAAAAGGATTTCACGCTATCAGTTGAGAGTCATTTCGTGGTACCCCATCAACCAACAAATAAATCAAACGTCTGGTTTCGTATTTCCTATTGACGTTATCATTTTTTTGGGTTGGGGGGGGGGGGTGTGGAGGTTGGTGGGTGTTAGATCTACCTGTAGAGGTGCATGGCAGTTTAAGCATATACTCCGCTATTTCAGATGTACCCAAAATTCTACTACAAACAGAGGGGGGATTTTAAATTCTTTGTCCATGAACACTTGTGTTGAGAATAAACATCATGTGCAAAATAACAAAAACTACTTTGGAAAGATGCAGTAAAAAAAGAAAACAATTCAAAGGAAGAAAATTTAAACAAAGAACTTGAGGCCATGCATGGACACGTTGGCAGAAGTAGTATGTGGTAGATCTTTCAATGATGGGAAACGAAAAGAAAAAACAAGAAAAAGAAGAAAAGTGCTATATGGTAGGACCAGAATGCATGCATTATAGTGGATAGTGCATTTTGGTAGATTTTTGCATAATGTCATTGAACACTGCACTCTTTTACCATGTATTCTAACATATGTACCAATTTACCAGTAGAATCCCCAAGATTCTACGCTTTTAGTTTAAGGACAGCATTTTGTCAATTGCCCAGTGATTATTTGCGAAGTATGTTTTGGAGACGAGATTAGGACCTACCATATGGGATTGGAAACCTTTTCAGAAAGTAGAACTCCACCACTGATAGGGAAGATGAGAACAGCATCACAAAGGTTGCTGTTGCACTAGCCACCTGCAATGCCATTGTGAAAACTGAGCTGAAAGAAAAATGGAAAAAAATATGACCGACAAAAAAAAGGGAAAAAGAAAGAAAAGCCAAAAGGCAACTCTACATTCTTGTTATCCTCCATTGACATTCACCACCTCTAAGACCGGCATTGAATATGTCACAAGCTCAATTATAAAAGCAGCATATGCACAAAACAAGTTTCTTTTCTTTTTTGAAAGGGGAAGAAAACACAGAAGAAAAGGAAATCAAGAACTTGAGTTTCCAGCAATAGGATTCTCCCTAACCAGTGCATTGAATGACACTGCCATCAGAGAATTTACACAAGAAAGTTATATTAAATGGTATTAACACCTTTTTTTGACTGAAATTGGGCTTGCCCATAGTACAGCTTCAGCCTTCAGCAACTACCTCTAAAATTCCATAAAGCCCTATAGGAAATACTTGGAAGAATGTATGTTTTTTGGACTTGGTAATGAGACTCGCACAAGGTTCTATGCCCAGAGGTCAGACAGACATTATATGACTCCAAAACCAAATGCCAGCCAGGAGGACTGTCAACAGTGATATGATTGATAGGTATGTACCTCAGGTATCACACCAATCTCAAGGAGTAGTGGGCCAAGGATGAATCCACCGCCAGATCCCAGAAGTCCTCCGACGGTTCCTCCAAGTAGACCACAAAGTGCACAAAAACAAAGGGTAATGGGCGTAAACTCTATAGAAGCCTCACAAATGGACTCTGTGTTCCCAGCAATCTTTCTTTTCTGCCCTTCTTTGTGCAATTTTAATGCCTCATAGCCAAACATCCCAAAAGCTGTGGGAAGCTGGATGCAATAGAGGAACGATAGATGAACACAGCGGTAGTTTAAGTTTTAGAACAAGGGACTACAGTTGAAATGAAAGACCGACAATGTCCTGGATTTAAATGAATACCTGAAGAACATTCAACACCCAATACCATGTGCTACAGGCTGCAACATCATTCTGGGGAGTTAATTACAAATGTCATAATCAGCCAAGTCATTTGCTTGTAGATACCAAATTGTTTCTTTTATAAAAAGAATGGTTCCTCAAATAGTCAACTGTAAATTTATTTTTCCTTTTTTTGGGGGGCAGGGGGAGAGAGGGGTCCCAAAAGACACAATTAGCTTACCTTGACCACTTGTAGAAGCACGACACAGCACCACACAGCGACCAGCAGCAGTATTCTTTTCCAGTTCAGATTGAAACAAATAATTTCCTGAACAAAATGGCATCAACATTCGTAAACTCACTTCCTGAGCTTATTTTTAAAGTAGACCAAGAACATCTATTACACATCTGAATCTAACAGTTGCTCGAAAAGGTTAAAATCTATACAACTTTAGATAGGAAGGCTGTTTCCAAAAGAACCAAAACATGTATTTGGTTAGTATGAAAGGAAATAGAGTGTCAAAAGTTAGAAATTACCAACCATTGCTGATTTTTCTTCTCTAGGACTTAAAGGTCCATACTCTGTATCCAACAGGACTCTGAATCAAAGGGAACCAAACACCTTAAGGCTTAATCCAATATCCAAAAAGGGGTTCATTTAACCGCATAATCAATATTCATACTCATGTTCACCGAGGGAATTAACACGAGTTTCTTGTCGCTTAACCGTTTCTTTCTGCGAAGTATGCAAACTAATTACCATGCAGGAAATCAAAAGGAAAGTGGCTGCTAAGTACAGAGACAGAGGTCCACAGTCATGCAGACAAACTTACCTTCAGTAACGTCTCCTCCTTCCACATTTCTACACCCTTCAAAAGTGACCTTGATGATGTGCCTCAAAGGCACATTTGAGAGCATAAAACAGTGATGTGTCAACATACAATGACTGCAAATTTGGTAACAGCCACTGAAAGTGGAAGTCATTCAATAAGATTAAAGAAAGCAACAAGATGGGTACTAAACAAACAGAGACCGACTCAAATTAATGAAGAAACTAAAAGAAACAAGTCATTAGAACTAAATAGATGAACATCAACTCAAAGCAATGAAGAAAAGAAGAAAAGTCTTTTTCATGAGTAGAACTACCAACCTAAGAAAAGAATGATGGTGAGAGTAGTGATAAGCCAGTAAGGGAAGACAACACTAAGAGAAACTCCAATGGTGATACCAAGCATAAGCATGGGTTGAAAGAGGAGTGCCAAATCATAGTCCAAAATAGGGGCATCCTTGTATGGGTGTTGCACTCTTAAATTGTACCAAACTGATGCTGCTGACGCTGCCATTATCATACCTTCACACAAAAAGCACCCAAACAAGGTTTTCAACAGAATCACCAAATACATGCAACAGAAGAAAACCCATTTCCTCAATCAGTAGACTTATTTAACAGGAGTTTGACAAAAAAAAAAAAGGTAACAAAAACAGGGTTTTAGTAGAGGCTTTGGAATGAAGCTGAATATGTGGGGGTTAGTGGTGGGGGAGAGAGAAGTAATTTACATTTAGACAAAGCAGCAGAAGATTTGGAGTCAAAGCCGACGATTAAGTTGAGCATAGGAACAAAAATGCCACCACCTCCAACCCCACCAACTGTTCCAAAGGCTGAACCCGAAAATCCAATCACTGTGGCCACTGCAATTCTCCATCCCATTTCGAGTTTCTGAACTCCCAGTTAATCAAAATCAATATTTCTTTTTAATCTCTCAGAATAAGCAGAAAAACGCACGAAAATAAAACAAGGGTACATCGAATTAGACAGAAACAGGGGACATACAGGCCAAACTTTCAGCGCATTGTCGCTGATCACATAATTGAGATGAGGGCGATTACTGGATGGCCGTTGTCGTTGATAATTGGCCATGAGAAAAAGAGAGAAGATGGCCATGGAGAAACCCACAAAAAGATACATGAGCAACCCCGTCGTCTTCAATGTCCCCGCCATGGCTGGTGACTTTTCAGTTCTGAATCGATGCTAGCGTTGCTTACAGTTACAGAGACACAGAGAGAGAGTGAGAGATAGAGACAAATGATCACAAATCTCTCTCTCCCCTTTAACCCTCTTAAATCTAAATACAGAGGGCGTTATCTTCGTTGAAATTGCTTTTGCCTCTCACCGATGGAGAAAGCACAGCTGAAATGCAGGTAGAAATCTACGAGGCAGGGCATATATTTTTTGGGGTGAGCCCACAAGCGGGTCCAAGTAATCGCACAAGATTTAATCATCTTCATGCCATAGGTGGATAGGCCTACTGTGTTTTTGGGACAGTTGTCCCAGCCCACTTAATCTTCATTTGATTTGACTTGAAAAAACGAGAAATTTTTTAAAAAAAAAAACTATGTATAGCGGGTGAATAATGATAAAAGGATTGATGGGTGAATACAAACGGCTGGAGTTGGAGAATGTTGCACTCAATCAATCCCTTCGGCTGTTCTTTTGTTGGTAAATCCTTTATTTATGAACTTTAACTAACTTAAATAAATTTGTATCAACTTTTAAGAATTTCTATCAATTCTAATAAAAAAATTTCAATCCTTTGTAACTTTAACCAACTTTGACCAATTTCGACTAACTTCTACCAATGCTTTCAAGAAATTTTCATTCATTTACATTTCTTACCAGTATTCTCTAACTTCTACTAATTTATACCAACTTCTACCAATGTTTCCCAACCTTAACTAACTTTGACCAATCGTTCTAAAAAAAAATACTAACTTCTAGTAATTTTTACTACATTCATTCATTTACCAAATCCTATTTACCAACGAAAAGAACAGACCCTTAATCATACATGATACATCCATTGACCATTTTTTTGTATTTATTTTTTTAATTTTTCGTATTATATTTTATGTATTTTGAGATGGCAATACGATGATTCTTATAATTAATAATAAATGTGAATCTCATTTTTATTATGAATCTCACATACTTAATGTTTTCTTGTCCCTTTAAAAAAATAAACCTTAAAAAAATAATTTTCTCATAAATTTCCCTAACGTTACATATTTTTCATCACCATATACCAAGAACTCCACCTAATTTTATCAATGGATGATTGATGAGTGGATATCGATAAAATGTTTACAGGATGGTGAGTGGCCTATGGAAAATTGGAAAAAGTGGGTGATTGATGATCGGGATACTTCAACTCAATCCGAATTCAATGCAGTGCTACCCCTAATGACATTTTGAAAGTCCTCTCTATTTGTCATGGTATTTATCTACCATTCCCCCCCCCTCCCCAAATTAAAAAAAGAAAAGAAAAGAAAAGAAAATATTTAACATCCCATTCTTCCTAAATTTTGATTGAGAAATGATAATGGCATGACTATTAAGCGAGTTACTAATCAATTGATTCCCTGTAAAGTGTTTCAATAAGAGAAAACCTTAGCAGGCTTTTGTGGGATCCAATTATCCATACATCGCTCAAAATATGCCTGAGGTTGCGTGTTATTTGTGATTTCAACTCGGTTCTATGCCATGTGACAGAATTGGTAGCCTAGAGGTGAGTGATAATAAAAGTGATGACTTCAATACTTCATTCAGATGTGTGAACTATCTAAACTAAGCAGTTTGATGCTCATTCTTGGTCAAATTGGAGTGAAAGAGGCCAAAGAGCTTGGTCTACGATTGATAGAGCAGTCATCAACTTATAATGGTATTTCACATTTAATTTTGTTCAAATAGAATAAATGCCTGAAGGATTGTCTGATCATTCTCCCCTTTTCATCTCTTTCCCTAAGAGCCTTAAAAGTGTTGCAATAATTGGATTATGTGAATTGTGAAGCAATGATCCAAAGTTCAAAGAAATTGTGTTGCAAGCTATAGAGCACAGGAAAAAGGATGCAAAATGTATAAATTAATGGACTTACTGAAAAGTCTTAAGAGGCACTTGAAAAAGTTTAATAAAAACAAGTTTGGTGACATTATTCATCAATAAGAGATCCATAGAGGTAAACTGGAGAAAATACAAGAAGTAATAGAGGATGATCCATAGTATATGGACTTTGACCACCAAGAGAAAGTGATTAAAGAGGGCATATGGCCATCTCACATTCATCGCTATCCCCCATTAAGCAAAACAAAATAGATTGGACACATTTTGGTGACTAGTGTACAAACTTTCTGGCAAAAGCCAAACAAAGGAAGATAATTGCATATTTTCACTCAACAAAGGATGTTGTAGGAGAAATGGTGGATGGGTTTGAGGCTGTGGCCATTGTGTCACATAATTGTATCAGCAACTCTTAAGGAAATAATTCACAATTATGCAAGGTTGCTATTGTAAAAGGACCTCCTCTTCCATCACTGAACAACAACTTGATTTATGCGAACCATTTTCAAATTAATATATCAAACAAGTATTGTTTTCTACTCATACTGACAAATATCCTAACCCTAATGGATTTAATGATGACCTTTTTCAAATCTTGCAAGAATGAAATTGGCCCTACGGTGCATGCAACTTCTAAGAGTTCTTTACTTTAGTGAAATCGCGTAAAAGATGTAATGCCACTATTCTTGGCCCCCAAAGGTCCAGTCACAATTTTGTTTACACCCAACGTAACTCATTTCGTTATTAGAGCATATTTTAAAACAGTTTTTGTAAAATTCAAAAATTCAAAAATAATATAGGCTCAAATATGAGCTAAGGTTCAAAAAATAAAAATTGACATAGACCCAAAGCCCAACTATCCAGGTACCCATAACTCAAATCCCAACCCATAACTACAAAAAAAAAAGGAGAAAGGAAAAAAGAACGAACAAGTAGAAAAAAGAAAAGATACAAGACAAAGCCAAAAAAGAAAAAGAAAAAATTGTTTTTGGTCTCCCTCCTCCACCAGAGCAAACGTAAACCCCCCAAAATTTTTTACAAATTTCTTTTGGTAATCTCCGGCCTTTCCCCAATGTCATTTTAAAAATTTGCTTATTTTGTTTTTCTTTTTTCTCTTTCTTTATTTTCCCATGCAAATTATTTTATATACCCGTTAGTTTGTACTCATGAGTTGAGTCAGCTTGCTAGCAAGGATAAAATTTTAAAAAGGAAAAAAAAAATCTCAGTGCGAATAATTGTGAAAATAACTCCAAGTGGCAATTATAAGAAATTTTACAGTAACAATTTATGGGAGGGGAGTCCCCCCCCCCCCTTCCCTACATTATGCATTTCTCTATTTATTTATTTTTTTGTTATTTGAAAATCTTTCATGTTTTGTATTCTACAAGGTACACTTCTCAATGAGAAAATACAGTTTAATCATGTGGGCTCTTGAATTCCATGTATTAGTGTCTTTGTTATGATTGAATATTTTGTTATTTTTAGAATCTTAGAATATTTTACAACAATTATCAATCTACTTTTGTTAGTATATTGATAAATCTGGGAATCAAGTTTATGTGAGAAGATTGCATTTTACAATGAATGTTTACATTATGGAAGGTAGAAAAGAAGAAATTGAAGAATATACAGTTGTGAAAAGTTTGATTCATAAGTAGCCTAATGGCTTAATGTTATGCCTTTAAGTTTGTACTTAAAAGTCATAATTGATGAGTTTATTTTTGTTCGTTTTCTCCGTAGCTTTATTTGACAAGGAATCTTTAGATATTGAGGTTAACGATGGAGATAAAGACATGACTAGTGAGCTTAATATGTTTTGAATGTATTATTTGTTCACTGTTGAGGCTGTATTATTTGCATGGCATTGTCATTCATTTTCTAACTTCTCCTTATTCATTATCAATATAATGATAATTTTCTATGCGTTTTGTTTTAAAAAAAAATAAATTTATAGCTTTTATGAATTTATTTATAGTGCTATTCACTAACACTTGTGACAGTGTTAATTTTTTTCTTTAGTTGTTGAATTGATGTTGTAGTGGTTGTATTATTGATTATCTAGTTTCTGTTTGCTTATTACGATATGATCATGATTTTTTTTTCTAATAATAAATTTATAATTTTTATTAATTTATTCTTAGTGTTGTTATTTTCCTAGAATATTTTCTCCCCATATTGTCAAAATTGTATTTCCATTAACCTTCTCCTATGAATGAGAGAATTGAAAAATAAAAAGGTCCAACAGTGTTTGCTTATGGTATGTTATGGCAATTGGGAGTCTGTCTAAGTTGTAAGTGGTTTCGATAGTTTCATTATATTTAGTATTTTCAGTTGTACCTAGCTAGATGAGATTTTATACCAAGCTGCTCAGGTGTTGTGCTAATTAGGTTAACTTATCTAATTAGTGAATTTGGAGTGTAGTTTAGGACTATTGCTAGAGCGGACCTCCTAGTTTGGCAGCAGAAGTGTGTGTGATGGTCTAGCTTGTGTATCTTGTAGAAGAATTAGGGCCTGTTTTTTTCGTACGTAAATTGGATGGGTAAAAGGATGAAGTAGGCTGAAGTAGGTTGAAGTGGGTTGAGATGGGTTCAAGTTGGTATTTTTTTTTGAGGTGGGTTGAAATAAGTTAAAATAGATTGAAGTATGTTAATGTAGGTTGAAGTTGGTATATTTTTTATGTGGTGGGTTGAAGTGGGTTAAAATAATGAGAATGTAATTAATGTGTGATAATTATGAAGTTATCAAAATTTTGTTGAATTTTTTTTATTCTTTTATATTTTATATTTTGTATTTTGTATTTTATATTTTTATATTTTATATTTTATATTTTATTTTTATATTTTATTTTTTTCATTTTTCATTTTTTTATACTATATTCTTATATTATTTATTTTATATTTTATATTTTATATTTATATTTTTTAATTTTTAATTTTTAATTTTTGAATTTTTGAATTTCTTTATTTCTTTATTTCTTTACTTTTTTACTTTTATTTTTCATTTTTAATTTTTTAATATATAAATTTTAAATTTAAATTTATCATTTATAATTTATAATTTATAAATTTTTAATTCTTAATTTATAATTTATAATTTATAATTTTCTATTTTTTAATTTTTAATTTTTTATTTAGTATTTAGTATTTTTTATATTTTTTATATTTGATAATTTATATTTTTGTTTTTATTTTTTTTAGTTTTTTAGTTTTATATTTTTTATTTTTTGTTTTTATTTCTTATTTTTTATTTTTTATTTTTTATTTTTTATTTTTTATTTTTTATTTTTT
>JACYFF010031952.1:70176467-70194475 GCA_017589665.1 Selenicereus undatus | reverse complement strand
TTTTTATTTTTTATTTTTTATTTTTTATTTTTTATTTTTTATTTTTTCTTTTTTTTAGTGTTTTTTATTTTTTATTTTTTATTTTTTTTGAAATTTTCTATAGCTTTTGTTTGGAATAAAAATAAAAATATAAACAAAATTTAAAAAAAATACAAAAAATATAAAAAATACAAAAATATAAAAAATGAAATATAAAAAATAAAAACATAAAAAATTTGAAATTCAAAATAAAAAAAATTAAAAAAATTACATACAAAAAATAAAAAAATTTAAAATTTAAAATTTAAAAAATAAAATTAAAAGAAAATAATTAAAATTAAATTAAAAAAATAAAAAAATAGAAAAAAAAATAAATTTAAAAAATAAAATTTAAAAATTTAAAAATTAAAAATTTAAATTAAAAAAATACAAAATACAAAATACAAAATACAAAATACAAAATAAAAAATACAAAAATAAAAAAATAAAAAAACAAAATATACAAAAAATAAAAAATAAAAAAAAAAATAAATAATAAAAAAAACTAAATACAAAAAATTAAATATTAAAAATTAAAAATTTAAAAATTTAAAAATTTAAAAATAAAAAACTAAAGAAAATACAAAAATACTAAAATAAAACATTTCCAAATTACGATAATTTGCAAAAAAGTAGTACAGTGAACTTTCTGGTGCAAGAATGATTAAATCTCACATGATACTTTACAAATTATTAAAATTATGAAAGGGTGGGTTGAAGTTGGTTGAAGTGGATTGAAGTTGGTATTTTTTTTTAAGTGGGTTGAAGTAGGTTGAAATAGGTTGAAGTTGGTATTTTTTTTTCAAGTGGGTTGAAGTAGGTTGAAATAGGTTGAAGTAGGTTGAAGTGAGTTGAAGTTGGTAAATTGTAATTGACCTATGAAAAGAACAGGTCCTTAATGTTGCCAAACAAAAAGTGTCATTATGCCTTATTTTTTAGGGATAACAACAAGTAAGTGAGTCTTTTAGACACTGCCCAATGGGGGATTGAATTTCAAGGAACTTCTTGGGTGGAACAAGGCCTTATGCACAAAATGGCTTTGGAAAATGCTTTTCCACCTTTAATTTTCACTAAGTGGGCGGATGCTTATCAACTGGGGGGGGGGGGATATCTTTGATAACCAAGCCTTGGATGGGGATGCTTAAGGTTGGAGATCCTTAATGCTGTTGAAAAATGACATCCTCTCCAAGGTTGGGGGCAAGTTCAAAGAAGATTGGCTAGCTGCTTGTCGGGTGGGAACTAAATTATGTGTAGGCAAGGTATATACCTTGTTCTACAAGCAGCAAAGCCATATCTCGTGGTGGGATTTGTATGGAGAGGATGGGGCTGGAATATTCACAAATTTATTTTGTGGCTAGCTTGTCATAATAAGCTGCTCACAGGCAGAATGTTGAGGCAAAGGACCCTACTAGCTACTACTGAATGTGTGCTATCAGTGTGGTTGAGAAGGATAGTTGTGAGTATCTCTTTTTTGCTTGTCCTTTCGTGCACTCCATCTAGGCACGCCTAGTGACATGGGCCAGGATTCATCCTTGCCAATGGGGATTTCACGAGGAAATAGGTCGCTTTACAAAATAATGCGCTGATAGTCAGGGTATTACCAAATAGAGGAAAGGCTGGCTAGTGGCTGCTATTTATGAAATTTAGAGGGAGCGTAATTGTAAGAAGCACCATGGCAAGACTAGAAGCCCAAATAGCATAGTTATGGCTATCCAATATTCCTTGTTTGTCTGTGCAAGAAGGTTTGTACATGACTGAAGTGAGCTAGTCGAGGCTGAATGTCTCTCATGTAATTAACATTTTGGGAAACCCTTAGAATATACATATTTACCTTTTTCCAAAAATGTAATTGATTCGTGTTCTACCTTTGGTCTAGCAGGTCTATTCAGATTGCAAGTTAGCTAGTAATTCTTTTAATGGCGATTGTCATTGTTGATATATTATTTACATGATGTTTATTGATTTCTCAATGTTTTCTATTATCTTTTCTATTATCATAAGTCATATTCTAACTATTGTTCGTTTGTGCTATACTAATTGGTTTTCATTTTTGGGGTATTCCCAAAAATTAGCAAGTAGTCGTAATTATGGGTAAGCGAAATTGGGTACCCGGTTGGATTGTTAGGAATAGACCTGACAAAACTGACCCGAAACCCAAACCGAATGACCCGGACCCATACTCGACCCGACACTCGAAACATGCTCACCCGAAAATGGACCCGAAACCCGAATTGGCCCGACCCGAACCATACCCGACCCGAAATTTTCAACAAGGTTGCTTGTTTTGGCAATATGAGCGTATTTCACAAAAAATTGGTTGACCCGAAATCGACCGGACCCGAATCATACCTGACCCAAACCGAAACGACCCGAAATGTCACTAAACCCAAATATGACCCGACCCGAATATGACCCAACCCGTACCCGAACCGAATGACCCATTTGCCAGGTCTAGTTAGGAACCAGAACCAGACTTAGCTGTTATAAAATTTGGAGTCGGTCCTGGGCTCGGTTGGAATTGTGTCCTAGAATTTGGGCCTTATAGGGACCGGGTTCGATTTCGGGTACCCGATTCCTAAGTAATGTTTTTTTTTTGTTTTTCTCATTTTCCCTAAGAAAATAGATAAATGCGGGATTGAAGGAAGTTGAGAACTCATATCTGAAGCCAAATTCCTAAAAACCAAATTATAAGACTAAATCAAATCCGAAATAAGCAGTGAAGAAGACTCAAGTACTTTAAAATAAGCTCAGAAAATTGAAGAAAATGTTGATTATTTCAATCCACAAATCAAGACTACAAAACAAACGAAAAACCTAAAAATTATTTCAATTCACTTGAAAGAGAGAGAAAAAGAGAGGAAAACTGTTAAAATAATATAAAAACAAATATTTAGTAAGCAATAAGACTCATGAGGAGAAGAGCCAAATCTTGAAGGAAGAAATCTATGGCGGTCGCAAAAAATAAAGAGTAAGTCAAGGATAAATTGAGAGCAAAAAAGGCAATGGGTTAGAATGGCGTAGCTGTTGGGTCTCAGTACAAAAGAGACATCACTTGAGAAATAAGGGTTTAGTTTTTATATTTTTTCATCAAAATTCTTTAAATTATAACCGGGTATCGGGTTCGGTCCAAAATTTCCAGACCTGGTACCGGAGCAAGTTGGAATCGGGTCCTAAATTTTAGAATTGATCTTAGAACCGCTCCAATCGGGTCCACTCTACCTGTCGGGTCTAAGCCGATTCTAGGTCAGAAATCGGGTACCCAATTTTTTTACTAACCCCTAGTCATAATTATTTTTTTTTATGAATGTATTTGTTATTATTTACAAATTATCTAGAGATTGTTCATGGTCCTTCATTTTCTAATCATTATAAGTAAGGTTATTATATGCACTCTTTGCCCCTTTTTGCTTTGTAATTATTTGTTATTCCTTTGTTTGTATAGATACCCAGTATCTGAATTAGGAGCGTGTTCAAAATGCATTGGCAAAGGGAAAACATAAATTTCACGTGGCTTTGTTGTCTTAGTTTGATTGCAAGTGCAGTTTTCTTCATAGATGTGTTCAGTTGTACTCATATGGATCAATAAAAACTCTAATATTTCTCTTTTTTCCTTCATTACACCTTGTTGAATTATTTGTATAGTGTTATTGCTTAATCACAGCGGTAATTCTTTGTAGCTGCTGAATATAATTTTTACGAAGTAGGCTTTCCAATAATATTTTGGTGGCAGATGTCGAATATTATTAATTGGTTATATGTTGCTTACATATTATGTTATTGTACATTAATTATTGGTATTGTTGTAATAGTTTATCAATGTTTGTAGGGCAAATAATCTTCGATTTTAGTATTGTTCACTTTTGTAGTTTGTGGTTTTGTTGTTGTTCACTACTGTCTGCATTATGATTCATTACAAACTTTAGTATTGTTCGCTTTTGTATTTTGAATTATTTTATAGGAATTGGGTTCAACAATCAGAATCTTTGAGAGAAGTCGCGGTTACGACTACAATAGTTCTTTTAATGGTGATTGTCATTGTCGATATATTATTTGAATGTTTTTTTATTGATTTCTCATTCTTCTATTATCATGAGTCATATTTATCTAATTATTTGTTTGTTTATGCTTTACAAATCGGTTTTGACTTTTTGGGGGTTTTTCTAGAAAATAATAAGTAGTCATAACTATATTTTTGTATAAACATATTTGTCGTTATTTACAAATTATTAGATATCGTTCATGGTCTTTTATTTCTAATCATCATAATTAAGGCTATTATATGCACTCTTTGCCTTTTTTTATTTGTAATTATTTGTTATTCCTTTGTTTGGGTAGGGACCCCATATCTGAATCAGGAGTGCATTCAAAATGCAATCGATAAATGGACAATAAAGGTTGAATATTTAACTTTTTTATACCTTCTGATTTGGCGAGTTAATATTTTTAACCCTCAGGTTTGTGAATTAATTTTTTTGTACCCTGTGCTATGTTGTTTTGATTTTTAGCTACCTTCCTTACTTTCTTATTTTTAGCTTTTAGTCCGAAACTTTTTAGAAATTGCAGAAAAGTCCCTGGAATAGAAAAATATGTAAATAAGCTATTTTTTGGGTTTTTTCAACAAATATGCTTGATTATCTTTCTTATACAGACTATACTAGTACTAGCTATCACAATCTACTACTTATATCTTATATATTATACTTTCTGTGGTTATAGGCCCACCATGCTTAGTAAATAAAATAAAATAAAACTTAATTAGAGAGCTTTGACCGTTACCTGAACTTAGTCGACGCTGGACTCCGACGTTCCTCTAGCTTCCGGTTTATAGAGATTGCTAATCTCAACCCTACCTTCCTTAGATCAGGCACAACACAGATCTGTTTCATTTTCTACCTCAGACCGTAGTCACTAATCAAGTTTACAATCTTTTTCAAGGATAGTGGAGCTTTAATCAAGAAATTATAATATTTAAGACATAAGGTTCAATTGGATAACGTTCCCTACTGGAAAACTTCTTTTAGTAAAAGCTTGAAAGTGAAAATATTACAATGGAAGACTTTGATGAGAGACTTAAACTAAGATCATTAGAGATGCTTGTTCATAGAGAAATGGAGAATCCCAACTTATCTTTTTGCTCAAGAATGTTCAAATGACTGTGTCCCTTCTCTGCCTTCAACGTCTCTATTTATAGAGCGGATGGGGGTACATAGGATGCCCTAATGGCTACAGATTTTTCACATGGCTACAGTAATCAACACTAAACTGACAGCTACAGTACACCCTAATTTACAAACTAGACATTTGTCAAAATAGTACAATAATGGGACAACCTTTTTAGAACTTTTAATGATGACAAGACTAGTCATCATTATTGAGATTCTGCATGCCTTCATCTCCAATTATATCTTCCAGACCATCATTATCTGGATAATCTTCAAAATCTTCATCAATTTGCTTAAGATGCTCTGGATCATATTGTAGAAGGCAAAAATTCTACAACAAATCGGATGATGCCATGCGTAAAAAAAAATGACTAATCGTAAATTGTCATGTGTCACGTTGACTTTGGTGGACCCGCTTGGTCAAAATTAAGTGCAACCAATCAAAAGCCGCGACGTGTCGTTGATGATGCAGAAATTAGTAATTATTTTCTTTATTAAAAAATAAGAAAACAATTACTGGGCCTAGGCCCAAAATATGGCTCTAACCCTAGCCGACAGAGCTTATAAATAGGGGTTCTCTCCTTTCATTTAGATCATTGAGCATTTGCAGAATTTAGAGCTCAGACGGCAAGAAGCATCCAGCTACCAAGCGAGAAGGATAAAGACTTGCAGAGTTTCAGAAATCATAATCAGCCACTTGCAGATCAAAATCAAGAACAACCTTCAGAGTTCTTCAGCTGATTTGCATCAACCGAGATCAAGCATCAAGCCATCGGAATACTCAAGTCATTAGGAGATCGAATCAGAGGATAATTTTTATTGTATTAAATTCAGAGATTGTACCTACACACTACATCAATACAAAATTAAATTTGTTTCTGAATTTCTTGTCTTTATTTATTTTAGACTCGAAATTTGTGTTTACAAATTTTTGGCACGCTCGGGGGGACCACTCTGCCTCTCATCTCTTTCTCCTAACAGCAAACAATACATCCCTTTGAAGATAACATGGCCCCTAAGAACGCTATTAATCAATCTTCAAGGAAAGCTATCCGATCTGCATCGCAAGGATCAACAACTGCTAGTGCTGCATCTAGTGGTGTCATGACCAGAAGTATGATAAAGGCTGCTACCACTATCATCGGAGAGCAATCAATTGTGGCTGCACCATCACAGTCACATAAGATCCAAAACCTCGGCTCCAAGGTATCTGATGGAGTCAATCAAATCGCTTCAAATGTTCTGAAGCAAAAATCTGTTGTTGGCTTCATCATGCCACAAACAATTCCACGTGGGATGGATGAACTCCAAACCCACACCAACCCTGCATTCCAACCCTTCAATTCTGAAGATGATGATTATTCGAGCAGTGATTCCTCTTTGGCGTCCTCAAAGGGGTCACTTTCCTCGCATACTGAAGCTGAATCATCCGACACCGTCGTCATGCCAGTTATGGTGACAGGGGCTACTAACTTTGAGGAACAACTGGCGAGCATGAAGGCTACCTTGGATAGGCTCTCCAAAGAGAGTGCAGAAAAGGACGCCCAAATGAAACGCCAGAATGATCAGATTGCTGAGCTGATGAAGAAGTTGGAAAAGAAGTCCTCTGAAGCTTCCAACAAAGGTTCAGGTACCGAAGACTCTGATAAAGAGTCCAGCCATAGCGAAGAATCTGAGGACGAGCGCAAGGGAAGAAAGGACCGCTCTTTAGGCTCAATGTCTGTTGAGCAAATTCAGAGCTTAATAGCAAATGCGGTCAAGGCTCAGTTGGGAGGAGGATCTCACAAGACCCACCTGTATACGAAGCCTTATACAAAGAGGATTGATGCTCTTCGCATGCCACATGGCTATCAGCCTCCCAAGTTCAACCAGTTCGATGGCAAGGGCAACCCCAAACAGCATATTGCCCACTTCATTGAGACATGCAGTAATGCTGGCACAGAGGGGGACCGGCTGGTGAAACAGTTTGTTCGTACTCTAAAAGGGATAGCGTTCGATTGGTACACAGACTTGGAGCCAGAGTCCATTGACAACTGGGAACAAATGGAGCAGGAATTCCTGAATCGGTTCTACAGCACTCAACGTGTTGTTAGCATGACAGAGCTAACAAACACCAGACAGTGGAAGGACGAGCCGGTCCTTGATTACATTAATCGCTGGAGGTCCCTAAGTCTCGAGTGCAAGGACCGTTTATCAGAAGCTTCAGCCGTTGAAATGTGTGCTCAGGGTATGGAGTGGGATTTACTATACGTCTTGCAGATGAGTAAGCCAAGGACCTTCCAGGAATTGGCAACAAAAGCTCATGATATGGAGATAACGATCGCAAGTCGCCGTGGCAAGTCTTCTTCCTCGTCTGACACTAGAAAGGACAAGGGTGAATTCAAGAAAAATCTCAAGTCCACTAAGTCATCAAACAAAGAAGCCATGGCTGTTTCAACTGGGGAGCCGGTTCGAATCTCCGGAAAGCCCAAGTATGAAAACAAGAAGGGTGGATTCTCCAAGGATTCTGGAAAGAAGCGTCCTACATTGAAGGAACTGCAGGAGAAGAAATACCCATTCCCTGACTCAGACTTGTCAGGAATGCTTGATGATCTCCTTGAAAATGGGGTTATCCAACTTCCAGAACCAAAACGGCCCGAAGAAGCTGGAAGGGTTACCGACCCAAAATATTGTCGGTATCATAGGGTGGTTAGTCACCCTCTTGAGAAATGTATTACACTCAAAGAGCGTATTGTGCAACTTTCCAGGGAGGGGAGGATAATATTGGATTTGGACGACACTGTTGAGACAAATCATATCTCCACTCAGCTAGAGTGTTCCTCATCGCCCTGGAAGCCAAAGCATACTCAACCTCGTGGTAGAGTAAACACTGAATTGATTTCCTCAATTGGAGAGAAATTAATTACAATTCAATTTGGAAGTTTGGAGCCTGTGGTAGTTCCAATTCAATCCAAAGGACCCTTAACAGAGACTGACCCTTTTGTAGATGTCTCTGATAAAGCTGATGTTGATGAAGAGGGATGGACTCTTGTCACTCGTCGGAGGCCAAGGAAACAAAGCCAAGTGCAATCACCGCCTCTCCGCCGCAAGAAGAAACAAGGAAGAAAGAAGAACCCTCGTCATTCAAAAGGAAAGAAGAAGACCAAGGACGTCAAAAGGCACGGAATTCTGCCTATTGACCTACTTGAGCAGGAGCCGCTTGTCCCTGTCACACTCGAAGAGTTTTTCCCAACAGGCTTCTTTGAGAAAGTCACAGTCAACATGACTTCATGTTCTGAGCTTGAAGAAGAGGAAGACGAAGGAAGTGACGGACAAGAGGAGTCTCCTAGAGTAGCTGATAAGACCTTAACTGTCTTGGAGGCTTTACCAGCTCGCATGGGCTGGGAGCAAATATTTTGTCTGCCTGATGAGATGCGCCAGCATGTTGTTACTGCCTTACGACATCCAGAACTTTATGCTGATAAAATCAAGGATGCAGGAGCATCCACAAAAGACCCTATTCAGTGTGCCTATTGCAACACCGCAATCACTTTCACTGACGATGATTTGTTGTTGGGATCTAAGCCCTATAATCGTCCTTTGTTTGTGACTGGTTACATTAAGGAGCAGAAAGTCAGACGCATTCTCGTGGATGGAGGGTCAGCTGTCAACATCATGCCCAAGTCTACAATGAACGACTTAGGCATCACAGTGGAAGAATTGTCTAAGAGTCGAACGATGATTCAAGGCTTTAACCTTGAAGGTCAACGTGCAATCGGCATGATTCGTGTTGAACTGATAATGGGAGATTTGACGACGTCCTCCATCTTCCATATAATCGATGCTAAGACTTCCTACAGGTTATTACTTGGGCGACCGTGGCTTCATGAGCATGGGATAGTGGCTTCCACTTTACACCAATGCCTTAAGTACTACCGTGATGGGGATAAGAAAATAAGCGGGGATGTCAAGCCATTCACTAAGGCTGAGTCTCATTTTGCAGATGCAAGGTTCTTTGAAGAAGGTGCTGCACCTAAAGAGACCATGCCGTCAACCATCTCTTCCACAGGCAAAGGTGTCGCAAAGAAGGCCCCTCGAGTAACAAAAGATGGTGCTCCTAAGCAGCAGCTCGAGAAAGAAGCAGGCAAGCAAGGTAGCACCACTTCTTATATTGAGCAAGTTGCTAAACAAGCTGCCGCGTCAATAGGATCAATGCCACCAGTTTTAAGGTACATACCTAGGTCTCGCCGTAAGGAGGGCGAATCACCCTTTAGCGAGTGCACAAGCAGAAGCATTGAGAGTAAAGCTACTAAAAGGGATGACGGAGCTAGCATAATCACCTTAAAAGGAAGTGCAACAGTTCCAACGCTAAAAATGTGGCAGGCTAAGGTGAGTAGGCCCCCTATTTCCGGGTTTGTCGTTTCTTCTAAAGAAAGCGATGACTTGCCAAATGCACGAACTAGGGAGGGATTTGATCCTAATGCATACAGGCTTATGGAGAGGGCTGGCTACGACTTTCAAAATCCAACTGCCTTAGGAAAGATAGCCGAAGCCAAGCCTCATGGCCTTACCGAAACTCAAAGAAAGATTTAAGAATAGGGAGGCTCAGTAGGTGTCTCTAAAGTTGGACTGGGTTTTACGCCACCGCAGTCAGTCAGAATCTCTGGTCGACGAAAAGACAAGAAGTTGGCAATTCAACACATCTCAGCTGAAGAAGTAGATGTGAGTGAAGATGAAAGTGCTTCACCCAACCCAAAGCCCTCTGTGTTTGATAGGCTACAATCATCAACTTCTAAAAAACGTCCGTCAGTATTTGCCCGTATAGGGAAAGGGAAAGATCACAGAAGTTCTGTTTTTAACAGAATCAAAGATCATCCCCAGCCAAAGCCTTCAGTTTTTGCCAGAATAGGAGCTGGTGAAAAGCCCTCGAACTCACGACTTCAGCACGAGAAAAGTTATGCATTTAGTCGCTTGGGAGTAGTAAATGAAGTTCAAAGCTCTATCTCGTCTCGCATGAAGCGCTTCTCTAGTCTGGATGTTAAAACAGATGGTTCATTAAGAGTAAAGAGGCGTACTGTGATCTTCACAGGTCAGCAAAAAAATTCTGACTCTAACAAGGAAGCGAAGGAAGAAGAAGTTGTTTCTTCCAACCATATCACAATCCACGAATGTGATGACTCAGACTCAGAGATAGAGTTGGCAGAAACTCCTAAGACTTTCGAAGATGGAGGACAGGCTACAGTTGATGATTTGAAAGAGTTGAATCTTGGAACCGATGAAGAGCCTCGTCCTATCTACGTAAGCTCATCACTCACACTCGAAGAGGAAAAGCAATACTTGGAACTCCTATCAGAGTACAAGGACGTATTTGCCTGGAGCTATAAAGAAATGCCCGGGTTAGATCCAAAGGTCGCAGTCCACCGTCTATCTATCAAAAGGGGTATTCCGCCTAAGAAGCAGCCTCAGCGACGTTTTCGCCCAGAGTTGGTACCGGAAATTGAAAAGGAAGTCAACAAACTCATAGAGGCAGGATTCATTCGCGAGGTCAAGTACCCAACATGGATTGCAAACATCGTGCCTGTCAGGAAGAAAAATGGGCAACTTCGTATTTGTGTGGACTTCCGGGATCTTAACGACGCTTGTCCAAAGGACGATTTCCCGTTGCCTGTCACAGAGCTTATGATCGACTCAACCACAGGGCATGAAGCATTGTCATTCATGGATTGTACCGCAGGATACAATCAGATTCTGATGGCGCCCGAAGATCAAGAGGCCACGGCTTTCCGCACACCTAAAGGCATTTTTTGCTATAAGGTGATGCCCTTCGGACTTAAGAATGCAGGGGCAACATACCAAAGGGCAATGCAAACAATTTTTGACGATATGCTCCATAGGAAAGTCGAGTGCTATGTCGATGATTTGGTGGTGAAGTCCAAAAAGAGGCAGGACCACATACAAGATCTTCGTTCGATCTTCGAACGATTACGAAGATGTCAATTGAAGATGAATCCACTCAAGTGCGCATTTGGCGTCACCTCTGGAAAGTTCTTGGGTTTTATCGTTCATCACAGAGGGATTGAGATCGACCAATCAAAGATCAAGGCAATCCAGGAGATGCCTGAGCCTAAGAATCTCAGGGAGCTTCGCGGACTTCAAGGTCGCTTGGCATATATCCGAAGATTCATCTCAAATCTTGCAGGACGCTGCCATCCCTTTAGCCACCTTATGAAAAAGGGTGCACCGTTTGAGTGGGACGAATCGTGTCATACGGCATTCGAGAAAATAAAGGAATACTTGACCCATCCTCCTGTGTTGGGGGCACCCATCCCTGGTAAGCCTCTTCGACTGTACATTGCAGCTCAGGAAAAGTCCTTAGGGGCACTGTGTGTACAAGAAGACGAGGAAGGGAAAGAAGTTGCCCTGTACTACTTAAGTCGTACATTGGTCGGCGCTGAACTGAAGTATTCCCCTATTGAAAAGATGTGCTTGTCGCTCATCTTTGCCATCCAGAAACTCAAGCATTACATGCATGCCTATACAGTGTAAGTGATCTCCAAAGCTGATCCCATCAAGTACATCTTGTCCAGGCCAATCTTAAATGGGCGACTGGCAAAATGGGCGGTCATCTTAAAACAGTACGATCTCGTCTATGTACCCCAAAGAGCGATCAAGGGGCAAGCGTTGGCAGATTTCTTAGCAGATCATCCCATTCCCGATGATTGGGAGCTAAATGATGATTTGCCAGGAGAAGGCGTGTTTTACATCGATATCCTCCCTCCCTGGGAAATGTATTTCGATGGTGCAGCCAGGCGTGATGGTGCTGGTGCAAGAGTCGTCTTCGTTTCCCCCGAAAAGCACATTCTTCCGTATTCATTTGGGCTCACTCAGTTATGCTCTAACAATGTGGCGGAATACCAAGCGCTTAACTTGGGCCTTGAAATGACTATTGAAATGGGGGTCACCGATCTCAACATATATGGTGACTCGCAGTTGGTCATCAATCAACTACTTAATGAATACGAGGTTAAGAAAGAGGACCTTGTCCCGTATCACAGGCATGCATTACGCCTGCTAAATAAGTTGGACATGGTCAAGTTAGAGCACGTGCCAAGGAGTGCCAACAAGATGGCTGACGCACTAGCAAGCCTTGCGGCCACTTTGGCACTGGGGGCAGAAGGAGAAATGACTATTCCAGTATGTAACCGTTGGGTTGTTCCGCTGGATGATGAAGACTCAGAGGAAGACGTCAACATGATCTGTGTTCTTGAAACAGATGCAGAAGACTGGCGTCAACCAATAATTGAGTACTTGGAGCATGGAAAACTCCCGAGTGACCCAAGGCATAAGACAGAAATACAGCGGAGGGCTTCAAGCTTCCTTTACTACAACGGGACGCTCTATCGATGCTCCTTTCTCGGTCTTTGGTTACGATGCTTGGACACGGAAGAAGCAAAGCAAGCGATGGAGGAGGCTCATTCAGGTGTGTGTGGAGCACACCAATCAGGGCCTAGGCTACACGATCGCATTAAAAGGATGGGCTATTACTGGCCCACTATGGTGCAAGATTGCATAAATTATGCAAAAAGGTGCAATGCTTGCCAGTTCCATGCTAACTTCATACATCAACCTCCCGAACCTCTCCACCCAACAGTTGCATCTTGGCCATTTGAGGCATGGGGGCTTGATGTCGTTGGACCAATCACGCCTAAATCGTCTGCTAGTCACTCCTACATCCTAGCTGCCACTGACTACTTCTCTAAATGGGCGGAAGCAATCCCGCTAAGAGAAGTCAAAAAAGAAAACGTGGTCGACTTCATAAAGACACACATTATCTATCGGTATGGTGTGCCGAGGTACATTATCACCGATAATGGAAAGCCCTTCTTCAACAGCCTGATGACTAGCCTCTGCGAGAAGTTCAAGTTCGCTCAACATAAGTCTTCCATGTACAACGCCCCTGCAAACGGCCTGGCAGAAGCCTTTAACAAAACACTTTGCAACTTACTCAAAAAGGTTGTCGCAAAGTCTAAACGGGATTGGCATGAAAGATTAGGGGAAGCTCTTTGGGCATATCGAACAACGTACAAGACGCCAACACAGTCGACCCCATTCGCTTTGGTCTATGGAGTGGAAGCCGTTCTACCGTTAGAGCTTCAAATCCCATCACTTCGCATCGCCATACAGGAAGGTTTGACGGAAGACGAAAATCACAAGCTTCGCTTAGCGGAACTGGAGGCCTTGGATGAGAGAAGACTTCAGGCACAACAAAAGCTAGAATGCTACCAAGCCCGTCTATCAAGAGCGTTCAACAAAAAGGTTCGACCGCGATCTTTCCAAGTCGGAGACCAGGTGTTGGCAGTAAGAAGACCGATTATTGTCTCCCACAAATCTGGAAGCAAATTCACCTCCAAGTGGGATGGTCCATATGTGGTCAGAGAAGTTTACACAAATGGAGCCTACAAGATAGTTGGTGCTGATGGAGTGCGCATAGGACCCATAAACGGCAAGTTCTTGAAGCGCTATTATCCTTGAAATAGAATGTTGTAAAGCTCCTAAGTAAGAGCCTAAACTGCTCGTTCTCTCAAGTTAAATTCATTTGTAATACTCCTGGCCCGCAAGAGTCTAAACTGTGAATGGCAAAACAAAACCAATAAAGAATGTTATGTTTTTGAACTACGTATAGCTTGATCCTTTAGGATATTACATTCCTTTTAGGAATGTGGGCAACTTGGGCATATTTGCTAATTACAGCTAATGTAGGATGAATAAATTGTGTTAGTACTCATTGGTTTCGTTCGTTGGCTATATCTACATATTATGGCGTAAACTTGAATTGAAAGACTCATTTTATTGCAATATATCAAAATCAATTCCAATTAAACCATACTGAGTCCAAAAAGAAACAATAAATGGTGAAAAAAAATTATAAAAAAAAAAAGAAAAAAAAAAGAAAAAAAGAAGAAGAATCTAGAATAAGACAATTGGGTATGGTCTAAGCAGCCAGTGCGCCTAAAAGCTCTTGAACCCGTTGCCTTGCTGCTTCAACTTGAGCGGTTTCTTTTGCAGTAACTTGGGGCGTGACATCTAAATCAGCAACTTCTTTTTCAAGAAGAGATACACCGTCTTTGGCTTTCTTCAATGAAGCTTCAGTCTCTACTAATTTGTCTTGCAATTCCAGCTCATTCGCCTTTGCTCGCTCAAGATCTGCTTCAAGTAGCTTCCTTCGCTTATGAGCTTGGGCGATGGCAGTAGTAGTCTCATCAAATTGTGCACCAGCCTTTTCCACTGAAGCTCGTGCCTCCCCAAGTTTGTCTATTAAGGCTACTCGCTTGTTTAGCACATCTTCAGGAGGAGTCCGATCTTCTAATTGGGCTTTCAACTTTAGGTACTGCCCGACTTCATTCAAATACGCATCGACACTATTCTTTAGCCCCAAATAATCTGCCTGGAAGGATGATAAAGTTCCATATATCTGCTCAGCTTCTTGGCGAATATTTGCAAGATCGTCTTCTGTCTTTGGGATGAATTTTTTTAACTGTTGCTGAAATCGTTTCTTGACACTCAAGACTAGATCGTTAAACAGGCCAGAAGCAATTCTCCCAGGAAAGTAGGTTGCAACAGAAGCAGTAGGTGATTGACAGCGCTCTGCTCGTTTCACTGGTGACGACATTATGTTAATAGAATCATCCTCAGTTGACTTGGCATGCGGCACAGTCAAGGTGGCTTCACTATCTTTGTCACCAAATGCGGCCTTAAGTGCATCTCCAATTTCGACAGTATGTCCCTACATTAAAAGGAGGATTAAGTTCAAAAAAAAAAAAGAGGAGCGAAAAGGGGGCAGGATAACAAGATGCACCTCTCCCTTTGCTTTGTTTTCTGATTTCAGTGAGCTCGTCGCACTGTTAGACTTGTTCTTAGATTTAGGCAGCTTGGTTGCAACGTCTGGACTGATCTTCGAGCCTGACAAATTCTTCGCTCCACTAATAGAAGACCTAACACCCAAACCTCTCAAAGCTTCAATCTTCTCTTTCCCAGGTGAACAACTTCTACTTCTCTGAGGAGATGTGTTTGCCCCCAACGAGGAACTATCGCCTCCCTCTTTTCCAAGCTCAGCCGGCGATAAGGCATGTTCGTTAGGTTGTTGCATGATTGGTTTATGTGCATTCGCTTTACCGGAAGTGACAACTAAGACGGATGCAACATCAACAACTCTCACTTTAGAAGCTCTTCGTGGCTGCGCAGTCTCGCCTCTAGGATATTTAGGTCCTTGAGAGAAAAGATCGCCCCATGAAGATCGCCACCAATTAGCATATGCAATAGTAACCAGTGTAGACTTCTTATGAGGAGGAGCAGGAATTGTCACGCTGGACCTTGTTATGTGTTCAGTAAGGTTGAACCAATAACGAGCTACGTCCTGTAGGGTACCCTCTCGGTCATTCATTCGTGGCTCACTTAGTACATCTTGATAAAAGCCAAACTGTCGACCAAACTTGCAGGGGAAGTAGGGCTCAATCACAATTGTCCTTCCTTGTCGCAAGGTCAAAAACCCAGAGTGGAGGCAAATCAAATATGCTTTCCAGCTTGAGGACAAACTCTGGGTGTCAATCAAGGTGATCGATGTATCCTTCATAAGAGCATTAGAATACATGACAGACGGATCCTTGCATTTCAATAGCTCTCGAGCTTCTTGTACGTCGGGAGTCCGATTCATCTTTTCACCAGAGAACCTCACCATCTTAGGATGGTCGTGCCGATGATGGGGATGATCAAAGTAAGTTTGGAAGTAAGTCCCTAACCATCCGTAAACGTAGTGAATGGGGAAAATTACTTCCAACTTATTCAGGCTTCGAGCTGTAGAAATTCTATGCAGACCCCGATAAATGCTAGCCAAAACAGGAATTGAGAGGTTTAGACATTCCCCGTGAGCCAGCTTGCTTGCAGCTACAAACACAGCTGGGCGAATAAGGCACACTGCTTCAGTTGGTAGCACAAAGGAGCATAGCCAACATGAAATGAGGGCAGCAAGGTAAGTCTCTTGGATTAGGGCATCAGGAATGTTAAGCATCACAAAAGGGTCCTTCTCTCTCTTCGTTCGCCCTGTGCGATGAGCAATCAAGCCAGATGGACATGATGTGTTCGTTGGAGCTTTAACCCGCTTTCTGTTGTCACGACTGGGAGGAGGTGTGTAAATTTGTCGCCCTCTATACCAGAAACGTATCCATTCAGAAACAGGAAGTTGAATAATGCCATGAACATCTTGGCATAGTCTGTGGAATGCAGAAAAGAGGAACGTGCAAGTCGCTGGAATACCATTGTCTCCACGTCCTGTAGAAAGGAGTTATCTGGCGGATGGAATGACTTCTTCGTAGTAAGCACCGTCAGCTGGAAGTCCACCTATAGTCCGTAAATCCCATAAGGAGATTGACATATCGCCGCTCTCTGTGCAAAAGGTGTTGGTAGTGTGGCACCACAGTTCGCAGAATGCTTTGAAGACGGTAAGACTCATGTCATAAGAGAATAAGGATGCATACAGTCCGTCGTAAAGCCTCCATTCCTTAAGTCTGTCTTTGTTGCGACCAAGGACGTCTTCAAGCCATTCCCAATAGCACGGTATGAAGAAGTTGTCGGAGAAACAAGGTGAAAAGCTGCCCCAGAATAGTGCCCCGTCCATGATACGATGTCGAAGTAAGGGTGTTGCTCCTTGAGAAGGGGTGGAAGACGCAAATAATGGCGAGCTAAGCTTCAAGACTCTCAAAGTGGAGATGACTCCGTCTGATCTTTGTACTTCGCGGGTAGATTCCACGCTCCAGCGTGAATCTGCAAGGTAGTTATGGAGTAAAGAGCGTCTGGACGGTAACGGTGTTGGCATATCTACGTGGAGAGTCACGCCTTCTTCAATTGGATCATCTTCTCTGTCCAGGATGGTAAGAGTTGGCTTCTTGGGATCGGATGATGAGTCTAGAAAATGCACCATGATGAAGGAAAAAATTCAAGTCGACCCCAATTAGATTAAGTGAGGGAGTCGCCTGCGAAGAATCGAATCTACAGGGAGAAACGATTCCTCGTCTTAGAAGTCGACCTCACTTCGCGATCTAACCGGAGGAGTCGTGGCAGGAAGGAAGAAATTCAAGTCGACCCTAATTAGATTAAGTGAGGGAGTCGCCTGCGAAGAATCGAATCTACGGGGAGAAACGATTCCTCGTCTTAGAAGTCGACCTCACTTTCCGATCTAATTAGAGGAGTCGTGGCTGGCAGAAAGAAGTTTAAGTTGATTCAGCAGCTTCCTGAAAAAAAAAAAAAAGTTCTCCAATAAAAAGCCAAAAAAAAAAAAGGTAAAGAAAAAATTCACCCAAAAAAAAGGGGTGAAAAAAAAATCACTAAAAAAAAAAAAGAGAAGGGCGGGGGGGGGGGAGACGTTAAAAAAAAAAAGAGAAAAAAAAGAAAAAAAAGAAGCGAAATTACGATTAGGCGCTGAAAAAAAAGCGAAATTACGATGAGGTGTTAGTCTCATTCGGACCAACACTCTAAAGTAATTTTACACCAAATTGTTAAAAGCCGCTGACGACGCTGCTCTCCTTTCCCCCTCTTCTCCATCTCCCATGGCTGCCCCTCTTCTCTCTCTCTCTCTAGAGTCGACTGTGGAGGTTCTGAAAGGAAGAGCAAACTGAGCTTCAATTCAAGCAAGCAGAATCGAAAGAGAAAAAAAAAAGAAAGGAGAAGAAGAGACGATGAATTGACAGCAGTGAGAAAGGCCAATTTATAGCAATTGTCAGAAAAATTGTTGATAGAATTTTATCCAAATTTGTTGATAGAATTTTATCCAAATTTGTTGATAAAATTCTATCCTTT
>JACYFF010031952.1:70155812-70176457 GCA_017589665.1 Selenicereus undatus | reverse complement strand
TTTTATCCAAATTTGTTGATAAAATTCTATCCTTTTGGATTGTTGATAGATTTTTATCATTTAAATTACTGATAAAATTTATCACAAGTTTTTGATAGAATTCTATCCCTGAAATTATTGGTAGATTTTATCACAAGTTGTTGATAAAATTTTATCACAAATTTACAAGCAGAATTATCTTCAAAAAAAAAATCAGCATGGATTATCTACCAAGTCGGCAAGTTATTTGCCTAAAAAAGGGGAGGCGGCCCAAAAAAAAAAAAAAACTCCAATTTTCAGCATCTTTCAATTTTTCGAGACTCAACCGCTTCAAACACTCAAAAATTCGTGTACGCGGCTGACTCTCGAGGGGCATTTGTAGAAGGCAAAAATTCTACAACAAATCGGATGATGCCATGTGTAAAAAAAAATGACTAATCGTAAATTGCCATGTGTCACGTTGACTTTGGTGGACCAGCTTGGTCAAAATTAAGTGCAACCAATCAAAAGCCGCCACGTGTCGTTGATGATGCAGAAATTAGTAATTATTTTCTTTATTAAAAAATAAGAAAATAATTACTGGGCCTAGGCCCAAAATATGGCTCTAACCCTAGCCGACAGAGCCTATAAATAGGGGTTCTCTCCTTTCATTTAGATCATTGAGCATTTGCAGAATTCAGAGCTCAGACGGCAAGAAGCATCCAGCTACCAAGCGAGAAGGATCAAGACTTGCAGAGTTTCAGAAACCATAATCAGCCACTTGCAGATCAAAAACAAGAACAACCTTCAGAGTTCTTCAGTTGATTTGCATCAACCGAGATCAAGCATCAAGCCCTCGGAATACTCAAGTCATTAGGAGATCGAATCAGAGGATAATTTTTATTGTATTAAATTCAGAGATTGTACCTACACACTACATCAATACAAAATTAAATTTATTTCTGAATTTCTTGTCTTTATTTATTTTAGACTCGAAATTTGTGTTTACACATATTCTTCAAATAACTCAAGGAAATATTTTTTTCCATTTTCCGATAAGAATTTTCCAGCTCTCACATCAAAGAGATAATCAAAGATATCTTCTGATTCTGCACCATCCACTTTCATGTAATCTTTGAACTCATTATTATACGTGAAAGTAGTGTTTCCACAATGCATTGACGTTTTCCCTTTTTGGATCAATGCCCAATATTGATGATAAATGTTAAAAAATCCAATAGACCTTGCTAATGCTGGATCAATAACTAGATGTACTAGATCTCCATGAATCCAATTTTGTCGTTGATCATTGGGATCGTTGCAATCAACGATTTGGACAAGATAATGGGCTGGTTTGGTTTTTCCATTTTCATATTCAATCAGGGCGCTATAAACCTCCAAAGTTAGGTATCTGCGAACCGGAATTTTTGTTGGTCCCTCAGGAGATTTAAGAATCCAATGGAACTTTTTGAACATATACTGCTGGAATTTAGTTAAGGTTAAGAAAAATGGAAAACTTGGATCCGGGACTTCTGAGAAGTAAAGTACCATCCCATATTTCTAAGCTTTAAAGTCAGGATCATTGGGAGATAACGAATTGGCTGGGAAGCAAATGCCACCAACTCCAGATCTGTCGGGAAAATAAATCGTTGTACTCCAAGGCTCCCAAATATCATAGGAATAATGATGACAAAAGTCGATGCAGGATGCATACCATTCATTGAACCATTTTTCTTTAACATGAGAACTTATTTTTTCTTAGATATCATAAGGACACTGAAGATAACTAACTTGTAATTCTAGAAGGGAAAATCTTTGGGCAATGAGGTAGGCAGTAGAAAGTAAACCAAAGTGTGATCTACTTTTGGTATGGAATTCCAGGTTATCAATAAGGACTTTACTAGAAGGCGTGACCCGTTCTAGTATGACTGGCATTTCATTTAGCATTTCCTCTTTTTCTGGCGGGATGTCGGCTTTGATGATCACCATTGGCGAGTTCTTGAGTTAGACTATCAGCCAGGGAGTTCTTCGATCCCTGTATATGTTTAATAGAGAAGGAAAATTGGTTAAGCCATAATTGCCAACGTAGGAGTCTCCCTTGCGCTTGCATGTTTGATAAATTTTTTTTTACAAAACCAAGTATTCCTTTGGAATCTGTTCGAATAAGAAAAGGTTTTGGGGCTAAAAAGACTAAGAACTTTTCAATTCCCCTTATGACGGCAAGGATTTCTTTTTTCATTGTAGGATAGTTGCATTATGCCTTATTAAAACTTCCACCGCAATATTTGTAGAGTTTTTCTCCTTCTTTGATTTTGAGTACTGCACTCCAATGTTCATTGTTGGCATCTGTTTCAAGAACTAAATCGTCTTCTTCATTAGGTAGATTAAGAACAGGAAGATTTTTACACATCTTTTTGAAGTTCTGGATAATCTTTGAATCATTAGTGGTCCATGTCCAGCTAACATCTTTCTTAAGTTTTTGCTGCAATGGTTTTCTTAGTTTAGCCAATTCTTTAATGAAATCAGACGCATAGGAAGACATCAGAGAAATCTTTCTAGTTGCTTCCTATCTTCGATCTTTTCAGAAAAGTTTTCTATTTTTTCCAAAATATATTTTTGTAGAATAATCTGTACGGCTTTTATCTCTAGTCCTAAAAACTCAATTTCTTGTTCAACATAAATGCATTTGTTTTTACCAAGTATAATACCATGATCAATGCATCTTTGGGTGATGGCTAAGATATTGTCCTTGTGATGTTCTATGGTTTTAGAAAAGATAAGGATATCGTCAATGAAAACTAAACAACAATGATTAAGATCCTTGAAGATGTTATCCATTCTTCTCTGAAATATTTGAGGTGCATTTTTAAGACCAAATGACATTACTATCCTTTCATAATGGCCTTGTGGGGCACTAAATGCAGTTAAAGGAATACTTTCTTCATCCATTTTTATCTGCCAATAACCATTTTTGCAATCCATTTTCGATAACCAAGAGCCTCCTCGAATTCTGTTAAAAAGAACTATTTTGTTAGGAATATAATAACCATCAAAGACAGTATTGTCATTAAGTTTTTTATAATTGATTACCATTCTAGCTTTTCCCCTTTTTTCTTCAGCATGATTTCTTACCATGAAAGCAGGACTAGTGTGCGGGCTCTTACTGTTTCTAATCAATCCTTTATCCAGAAGTTCTTTGATTTGTTTATTAAACTCTTGAATGTCCTGGTGGGTATAAATCATTTGTTTGACTCGGATGATAGTATTGGGTTTTAATAAAGTGATTTTAGCAAATGTTTTGTCTTTGTCCCAAACTTTCAGAGGTTTATCAGAGTAGAGTTCTTTGCATAATTTTTCTTGTTGTTCAACAATCCGCTCTTTAATAGATAATTCAAGTAATGAGATTGTTAGTGCTATTTCTCGTTGTGCAGGCATTACCTTCTCACCACGCTGGCTGCGTGTAAATTCAATTTTTTGATGAGTGTAAGCCTTAATTTTTCAAAAGAAACTTAGTGACCATTAATTGTAAATATTATTTGATTTATGGTCTGAGTGCATGGAGAATATAATCTTTGAAAATTATTTCCAATAATCATATCATGAGAGGGTTGATCAGTAGCCCATAGAACTGGTATAATACATTGAACTCCTCCTAATTCTATGGATAACCCTTTTATGGCTTCATTGTGGCTCATAATACTGTTATCAGCTATCCTTACTTGTAACGGATTTTTAGCTTTTTTTCACAGAAATTCAGGAAATAATGATCTTTTTTCAAAGCATATAGAACAACCACTATCTATGTAAACACATAGTTCATATTTATTATATCCCTCTAAACATACCTTTATTGGTATGTAGATGTTATTAGGGTTTTTGTATTGGTAGCTTCATAGCATATTTCCATAGTCATATTTTTGACTAATTCATCCTCATAAATTGGTTCACTAACATTCCTTGTTTTGTACCCAATGACCCTTCTATCTAGACTTGTTAATTGATCTAGACTGGGTCTTGCAACTTCAAAACTCATTCTACTCATTTCATTGGTCATGCTAACTGTGTCATCTTCTCTAAGCTCTTCTTTAGCGGATGAAGATCCTTCTCCCCAATCTGACCTTGTGCTCATACTTCTTAGTAATTGGGGTTTAATGGTGATTTTAACTTCCTCATCAATTTTTATTATATTTTTCTTATTGATCTTTGTAGGATTGGCAAAGCTAGATATCCATGAACGATCGATTTTTATCTCCTGTGGATTGGACTTGATCCTTTGGATCTTTTGCATAGGGGTAGGACTTTCAATTTTTTCTACCTCAATCATTGTTACCTTAGTCTTAGGATCTATCGTATTATCTAATTTGTAGATAATTTTCCAAAATATCCTTAAGGGATATCCTCCTCTCTTCATATCCATCCCGACTGTTTTAATCTTAAGAGATAAGAAATTTTTCGCAAATTCATCTTTTAGGCTCACATAATATCTAGGTCGACAATTGAAGCCTACTGACTCATTACATAACTTGGTTTTTATCCCTGTGATTATCTGATTATTAAATTTGGTATGCCTAATATCACAGAGTAAAGCATACAGATCAATATCTTTATCATAATGCTGTAATGGAGTGATTTGAACTTGGACGCTTCCGACATGGATATACCTATACTTTCTATCTTTGTTATGCTTTAGGATATTATCCCAATTGATTAGATTAACTTCCCCCACGTCATACTCACAATCCTTTATCTCAAGATCTTCTTCCATCATTTCACATACATATATGCTTTTTAATTGAAAAATTAATTTTTTATAGATCATGTCCTTTTAGATTATGGGAAGAACCCAATCTCCTTTGACTTCTTCATGATCATTGTCTACAACAAATTCTTCTCCTTGAAGATCACCAAGGCTAACTGAGCTACTTTCCATCATATGACTAGTTTTTTCATAATCACTTTCTTCATATTCACTGTCCTTTATGATTTCAACGATTCCTTTATTATTGCTTAAAGCTAGGTCTAATGCTTCATCTTCACTAAGCTCAACATAATCTAGGCTACCTAAAGTTTCAATAAGTTTGTTATTCTTTCTGTTTTTGCATTCATTAGCATAATGTCCTACTTCTGCACATGCCCAACATTTGCAGTTGTTTTTTCCTGCCGGGCAATAAGCAGCTTTCCTAAAAAATCTACGTTTTTTAGGACTTGGTTTGTTGTAATATTTTCTTCTATATTTTTTGCCTCTCTGCTTGTTGAAGCTCTTTTTTTTTATAGAATTTTCTCGTTCTTCTTTTCTCAAATTCTTTCCCCCACTGGTTAGGTGAATCCCAGTAGGTCAAGAATTACTTCTTAATCTTCTTTTGCTTATGAAGATCAAGACATTGTTCATTGACCCATTTTCGTAAATAGGAAATTCTTAATCCAAGGGTATCGACAACATCTGTTCGTTCTAACCATGCCATGTATTTTTCATTAATTATAGAATTTATAGGATATGACAACTTGTCGTAGAACATGCCAAGATTTGTTTCATTATGCCCAATTTTGTAATAATATTGACTAAATTCTGCAATATAATTTTCTAGGTACCTCATATCCCATAGTTTTATGTTGTTAATTTTTCTTTGCCATTCTCGTGCTTTTTCTTCAGAATCAATTTTAGCTCCGATAAATTCAGTTTCAATTTCTTTGCACAGACTTCTGAACATAGCAGTTGGTGTTTCCATTATTCTTAATGTATTTTTATTGTCTTCACTTAATGAATAATACCAGCCAGCTATAGTGCCAGAGAAACTATGCTCGATATAATTTAGGAAGTTTGTAGCAGTCCATGTATTGTTTAGGTTTAGGACACTATTTATTCCTCTTTTCCAGAGCTCAAATATTTCTTCTCTATTACGAGCTCCGTCAATGTTTAAGATATATCCAGTTTGGCTAATTGGGATAAGACCAATTTCTTCATAGGTCATGTTTTTCCTTGGGATAAACCCTAAGGAAAAATTGCTTGTGCGTCCTGCAGGAACATACCTAGGTCTTAAGAAATGAGTATTTCTTCTGGATGGTTCACCGAATTCTTCAGGTTTAGGAACGACATTATTAACTAGATTAGTCTCTGTTTCATATAAGTCAATCTCTTCTCCAATCTCATTAATTTCGTTTTCATCACTCATTTTAGAATATTTCTTTTCCAGTTTTCTTCTAATGGTAAAACATTAAGATCTCTTAATTTTATCAGATTCATCTGCTGATATATTTCTTCTTTTAGTTTGACATTATTGGTCTCTTCATTATCATCAGATAAGACATCATGCTTATCACTAATTACGCTCATGATTTTGTTTAGTTCTTCTGGATTTTGTTCTTCATCGAGCATTTTTTGTAGCTCCTTGAGATTATATTTTTCATATTCCATCTTCTTTTTCTTTCTTTTCAGTAGATTGCTCTCCTAGTTCTTTTTGAATTTTTATTTCTTACAAAGGAAACGGAGTCTTATTCTTTGGGTTTTGAAAAGGATATTTATACTAAAAAGGAGTACTAATTCTAGAAGTAGCTTTTTCACTATGTCTAACTTCGTTAATAAGGGAAAGATGGACAATGGTTAACTGATTCTTAAGATCTTTTAATTTAGTCTTAATCTTCGCTAATTCTGATTTTAATTCTAAAATTATATCAGTAATATAGTTTAATTGAGGTGCTAATGAGATATTACCTTCCGGTGAATGAACAATATGTGAATAATTAGGACTAGGGCAAGCAGATGATGGTTCTTGCATTAACTAGAGTTAATTAGCTCAATCAGGCATTACTTAGCTTAATAAACTTAATTATTTTAGTGCACGTGGCTCTAATACCAGATGAAAAAGGACGACCTGATTTATTACAGGGTAAAAATCTACAAATACAATTTTAGATTTTTCAAAAGTAAGTATTTAAGGATAGGGGCTAAAATGCAAATATGAGAAGTTTAGGAACTTAAAGAAAAATTGGGGAGTACCTAAAAATTTAGTCAACAAACGTCGAGATACGAAATTATTCACTCTAAAACCTTGGGGTATGAAAATATTAATGTTGCATACATTTGGGTATGAAAATGTTAACTTCCCACAAAGGTTTCAGGTGGGTTTGAAGTCTTTGATTGAAAGTGCAGTTTTGTCACAGATGTGTTTAATTTTACTCACATGGATAATCTACATCTTCCAATAAAAGCTTTATTTTTCTTATTTTTTAAATTCATTATAGCTTGTTGAATTTATTTTATGGTACTATTGCTTAATTATATGGGTAATTATTCAGAATCGCTAAATATTGGTTATACGTTATTTATATATTATTTGGTTTAAAATTGATCATTGATTTCATTGTAGTAGTGTAGACACGAGAAAAAAGGTGTCTCAATTTTTTTATAAAAATGCCTAATGACAAAACTCATGGCCCAAATTGCGTCTTCAGGAGGCCCACAGAATAATTCTTTTAGGGAGTTCTTAAAAGAAAAAATGATTGGCCCAAAAATGCCAAAATAAAGAAAAGATTGGCCTAATCCATAAAAACGGAGGGAGTCAAGGTTTGGTGAAAAATAGAACTTGAATCGGGTTGGATCCCGACCTGGTTCTCCAACAGGAACCTGGCTAGGATCCTATGGCCCCGCCCCGCGCCCATGTTTATCACGTGGCTTGACAATTAGAGTTTTAGCTAATTTGGTGCACTCATTTTAGATTAAGCCAATTAGGAGTCAATTTGGGTATCCTTTCTCTAAACCAACTCATATTGTCCCCTTTAAATGCGTACTATAAAAGAGGGGCTACCCGAAGAGGTTGAATACAACGTAACATCAAAGAATTGGAGAGACCATAGAAACATAGAGACATACACTGAAATATATATTGAGAGTATTGAAAAGGAGTAGTTGGTCAATCGCTGAAGAGGTGTTATTTTGCTAGGTTCCTGGGTAAAGTAGGTGGGTCATCTTGATGGCAAAACTTAATTCAATCCTCCTATTCTTTGCTTTCTTTCTATTTGTTTTATTTGATTTCGAGTTTACGAAGATGGAATCTTTAAGTAATTTAGACCCACCCAGTGTAGTCATTTACATTATTTGAATTGTTCTAGATTGACATTATATTCTTGATTTCCTGTTATTTGACACTAATATATTGCATAATTGTTGGTTAGTGTAGTTAGTTTTAATTGCCCATATTGACTAATAAAGGCCGTCAGTGTTGAAGGACGATCTTGTGATGCACTCCATCACGACATTATACCTTTGTCCTTGAATCAGTGTTCTCAACTTGGGCCTATGGAGTCAGATGGTCCCATACCGGGGATTACTTTTGGGCCTTTTGAAAACCTTTTTAAAACATACTTTTTTTGTTCATTTCGTTCTCCATTTTGATTTGTGGTTCATTTTAGAAAGTAGACTTGATCTGTAAGTTTTCCTAAAAAACTCACCGGTGACTATTAATTTAATTTACTATTGTTATTTTTAATTAGATATTTTTGGATTCGGGCAAAATATGTTCGAGATCCTGATAGTATCTTTTGTTGAACCAAGAACTAGGCCCAGTTATGGTCCAGGGGTCAAGGCTACTGCTCAATTTGTTGGGCTAGATAGGGGGTTACTGTCTACAACTAGGTCAGGGAAGTTCGACTTAGCTATGGCGAGGAACCCAGTCGCGTTCCTAGATCAGAGCCATGGTCAAACTTTCTAGGCGAAGCCTCAGTTTTGTTGCAGTTTGATCCATATTAAAATTTTTTGATCCACGTACAAAGTCCAACAACCAATAAGTCCGACTAATCATGCGGGATTATACTTAGAAGGGGGGAGAGGGGAATACCATGATATGGTCCGTACGGTGGCGACTTCACTGGGGATTTTTTTTAAGGAAGGCGAGATTGAAGCTCAATATGGAAAATTATTCTAGTTACACTTGCATTAGGCATTCTTACATTAAAAGGTGCTACCATATCGAATTAGCAGCGCCTCTAGGTTAAACCCTGCTACTACCCCTTAATTGGTTAACTTGGTGAGTCCATTAGACTTTCAACTAAGAATGCAACTACTTCACCTACGCAGGACATACTCTCCCAGTCCACATGACATGAGAAAGCAACTAAAATGTTCCAGTCCTACCATGCACTCCATAGATGACATACGAAACATTTAGGTCATAAGAGGGCTACTCTGAACGTTACCTAAACCGCTTATAAATTAGAACCCAGCTTAGGATGGAACTCATATGTGTGCTTCAATGTGTTCTCGTGCAACCTAACTACCTTAGCCCAGGATTTTATGCATTGATGCTCTAGGTCTTAGAAGAGGTTAAGTTAGGAAACATCAAGTCTAAAAACACGGGTTATGGACCAAAATGGCTTTTGGACCAATTGAGCTCCACAAGCTCTTGAACTAAACCTAAATAGGTTCTAGCTCTGTTTGGATAATGAAAGTTATAACATTTGTCTTAGTTTAAGCAAAAGAACTTGATCGGGTTTTGATATTAAAAAAAACCGTTCACATGCCAGTACATATGGATGAAAATGGGTGGAAATTAAGACTATTTTAGGTCCATATGAGCCTGGTCGGGACCTTTGGATGTTTGCATGTGTTAGTATGTGTTTAAGACAAGGTGTAAGAGTCAAAATTCGTGTTTTGGGGCCCATAGGGAACCCAACTAGGATCCAAACAAAGATCCCAACCCAATTTGCTTATCTCAAGTTCATCTTTGATCCGCATTCGCGGCATGAAGTTAATACTTTGGGCTCTCAACATTAGATTTTTAGTTCATGGGTCAACATGGTTAATTTAGACTCTTTAATCTTCTTTTGAGAAGTATTGAAATGAGGTAGTCCTGTGCACTTTCGGTTATCAATGAGGATAGGGAAACTTAGAAGGTGTACGAGCAGAATTTACAAACTGAGAGACTACTTTTTCGAGAAAAGTCTGGGAAACTTTACCTGCTGAGTCAAGGTCAAAATCTAAGTTAAAGTCCAATCCCTCACCGATTTCGGTGGAAAGAGGTAATAAAATGGCTCAACTCATGAAAATGATGAAAAAAAAAGGAAACCAAACTGGATGATAGTGAAAAGAAGATAGAAATGATGGCTGCCAAAATCCAAACCATGGCCAAAGATTCCCTAAATGATGGTGAAATTTCTTACAACAAAGAAGGGGAATGTGGCGGGAAAGGAGAACCCAATGGTAGAAAGAAGGAAGAAGGGGGAAAATACACTCCTCGAATTGATCCCGCTTAGATTGCATAAACAGTTCCTTAAGGAATCTTTGATGTTTAACAATTACTGTACTGATTATGCTGGATTCACTTCAATCCCAAAAGCAAAATTATCCCTGAAATTTACCTTGCCAGATATCAAATTCCGTACAACTGAAAACCTTCACTACCATATGATGAATTTTGTCGGTGCCATGATTATAGAGGTAATTGATAAGGACATCTTTCACATCATTTTTCCTTAGACATTTAACAAGGGTGTAATGAGGTGGTATAATGTTGTTGACCAACAAAAGGTCATGAACTGCAATGATGTCTGTCAAGAATGCCTACATCAGTATTCATAGAATGTCCTAATCACACTTAGGGACTTGGAATTGATTTAGCAAGAATAGAGAGAGGCTTTTTCTGACTATCTTGCTCAATGCAGGGTAAAGGCTACCCACATGGTGGACTGACACTTAGAAGGTGATCAATTGAGGTTGTTTATAAGAAACTTGCAACTGACATATAGGAAACACTTGTAATTTTCACCCTTTGAAAATTTGGTACACTCAGGAATGTTGGCATGCTTGTAAAAGAAGAGTTGGCTAGATAAGCATCCACCAAGATTGGTAATAACTGGAAGAACAACTGCCAGAATAAGGATAAGAAAACTAGTGGCCTTGCAAGTAAAGAAGTGCATGCAGTAAACCCTTACACTGAGTACATTCCTATAGGGACCACCTACACTCAAGCTCTGGAACGATTATTGGCTAAAGGAAAGATCAGTCTTCCTAAGATCAGGCTAGGAACTGAAGCTATTGGGAAGTCCAAATCTTTTGCCCTAACTAAGTACTGCAAGTATCATTTTGCTTAGGGGCATGATACCGAGGATAACTTGGACTTTCAAAAATAGGTTCGAAAGGATGTTCAAGTTATAATAACTTCCACTACCTATGTAGCTCAGAAACCTAATAATGACAAGAACTCGCTTGGGGAACATGATGGTGTCTTTAAAAGTTTATGGTTTGTGGGAAAATGATGAATATGATGTATATGAGACCCAAGGAGAGACCTGGTTTGCTAAAACTAGTGATGATGAAGAGTTCTGGGGAGAAGATGAGGATGATGACTTTTAGGGTAAGGAGGACCACACTAAAGTCCAACATCTCGCAAAGGTCGGGCAATGTCAAGCCAAAGAGGGCATACAATAGGCCTTAGAGAAAGAAAAGGGGATCGATGTCAACGATGATCCTGTGCTAAAAAGGTTGAAGAAACTCAAGGTAAAAGTAATAATTTCCCTTTCTATGGCTTACCACAACCCCACTATTTGAAAGAGGAAGAGATTTGGGTCCCTGGGTTGGAAATCTTCAAGACTGCCACTTGCTAGAAGAAGAATTGCTTACCTCAATAAAGAGAGACCAATCCCCATACAAGACTGGGTCCATTTGCTAAAAGCAACATCTTTGGGATACTGTTCCGGCAAGATCACTAGAAACACAAGGATCTAGGTGCAGTTCTATCCTTTGCCATTTCTAACAACGACTTCGACCCTATGAGATCTATCATTAAAATAAGCATGAAAAGCTACAAGCAAGTAACTTGGATAATTGGAGAGGAAGGAAAGATTTCCATTATAGCGTTAGGAAGTAATTCAGGGAAGTCTAGCATAGGATCTAGGATAGAGTCTAAGAGTCAGCCTTCACTTTCAGCTTTCCAAGAACCCACATTTGATGTACTCATTTCAACATTCAATAAAGTGAACTCTTCTATTTACGACTTGTTTCGTTCTCTTTCCTTTGAATGTGTCGCCTCTATCAATGAAAATAATGTTTCCCAAAAGACTTAACCAAAGAAGTGGAATATCATAAAAATTGAACTTCCATAATTAAGGATACAATATTAGTTAACTTGCGGACTCTTAAAGAACACTGAGAGCTTGAAATAGGGAAATCTTTAACTTCTGTGGAGCAAGAAAGCTTTACTTCACTCTTATGAGAATTCCTTGATGCCTTTGACTAGTCTTAGAAAGACATGTTTGCCATAGACCAAGATGTAGCAGAGCATAAGATTTCTCTCTATCCTGATGCCAAACTAGTTGAATAAAAACTCTGTAGACTGAAGCTAGAATGGGCCTTGAAGATATAAAGTAGAAGGTCCAAGAACAATTAGACGCAAGTTTCATTAAGGTCGCACAATATACCTACTGAGTAGAAAACATCGTGCCAGTCCCAAAGAATGACGGAAGGGTAAGAATGTATGATGGAGATGTCACCATGCCCTTTGATTTAAAAGAATCAAATCAATTTGGCATTACTAATATGCTGGTTAAAGGTTGTATAATTCAACCAAATTTTGTTTAAGTTGTTCTATTGCAGGGCATAAGGTTCATTCCAGCACTGACCTGACTTTGTGAGCAATTTTCGACAAGCATAAACATGGTTTAAGTCTGATTATTTTTTATGGATTTCAATTTCAATATGTAAGCTTTCCAACAAGACAAGTTTCATCCAATTTGGAGTTCATTTGGTCGTCCAAATCAGCCAAAAACCAAGAGATGTCCAAACTGCCCAGCAATCCAGAATTAACCCGGTTTTGATTAAGTCATAACTTAAGCTATAATAATGCTTAAGTGAAGAATTTATACATTTTTGGAATCCTCAAGATGTGCACTTTCAGGTCCAAGCATCAATTTCCAATTATGCACACAAGAGGATGAATAGACAAGGAGTTTTCCAAAACTGGTCAGATTAGGCTCTAATCTGCACGGTTTTAAGTTTGAGTTTATTTAACCCATTTAAACTCACCCCAACCTTGATTTCTTGGTTGGGGGGGATTATAGAAATCCTAAATTTACACCCCCATGATTAAAATCACAATCATACCCATGTTCGTTATGCTTAACAAGTTGCATAAAAACCGGACAAAACTACCCCTGAACCCGGTTTTGTATAAACCGGTTCTTTTTAAACCTTCAGTCGGTTTTCTCGACTTGAATGCAGCTTGGCACGCCCCTTAATTCTTGTCACACATCCCTAAGCCTTCTCATGGGTCATTGCTGCCTTAAAGTCCACCAATGGGAGCTAGACAAAGCAAAGATTGGGTGCCTTGTTCCTATTGGCCAGCCGCAAAGTAACCTTCTAGAAGATGGCTGCAACTTGCATTCTCTAGTGAAAATCCTAGCATGTATTATAGCTAAACATGGTGTGTAATGACGTATTAATAGCTTAGACATAAAATAGATTTGTATTTTAATGTATTAGTTTAGGTTTAAGAATGTTGTAAACTAGATTAGTACTATTCAGCTTGTATTAGTGCTCTAAACCTTTCCTAAGCATTAAGGAAGGTTAGAAGTGTACTTTTGCTTATTTACTAGCTTGCCTTGGCTGCCTATTAAAGCATCCCCATGGCCTAGCTTGTAAGACAACCCCAACTCCTTCTGAATGATAAAAATCAGATTGAGAGCATTTGTGCTTTCTTCTTTCAAACTCTTACTTGCTTATCCTTAATTAGGCCAATTAAGGTGGTGATCAAGTGAGTCTTAATCAAATGTTAAGTGGTGTTTCTGTATCTTAACACTTTGTTTAAGGGCCCTAAACTTAGCTTGGTGGTGTTTCTGTATCCTTGCCTAAGTTTAGTTCTATCAAAATCGATGCTATACTCAAGGTGCTTCAAAGAGGATTAAAGTGGATTTGCTAGCTTTAATTTGAAGTTAGTGATTCTTACTTTGATTCTTTTTCCGTTTCACACATCCATAACCATTCCCACATACATGTCCATGCTTAATCCAAGCTAAGGCTAACCCTCCTTTAGCTTAGCTTCCAACCAAAACACAAAACACCTCAAACTGTGCACATTGAAGCATGCTAGGTCGTACGGGCAGCAAAGTGGCACGACCTACCTATGCCTAAGGGCACGACCGTGCCACCTCAAGGCCGTGTGAAATTGCCTTTTTTGAGTTGTGTTCTTGGCTTGGTTGATTTGGGTCCATTCCTCCCTTGTGTTATACATCACCTCACGTCAAAGAACCTTTGTTTTATCACTTAGAATCACTTGATTCTTAGTTCCATTCTCCCTTCACATACTTGATGCCTCACAACCATTATTTGATGTGTCCCTTTTCACTTGTTTCCCCTTGATGTTATCTACCTTTGGTTGCTGAGTTAGTTGTATTCTATTGAACCCTAGCTTGGTCATTGGCAAATACATCAATGTGTGTCGACCTTAATGACCTTAGCTAGGCAAGTCCAAAAGATGACTTTCGTCTACCACATATAGATTTTATGGTTGACACTGTGGGATATGCTTTCTTTACTTTTATTGATGGTTACGTTTGTTGCAACTAGGTTAAAATGGTAGAGGAAGACATGAAAAAAGAGTACCTTCATCACCCCTTGGGGAGAAAACTATTTATATTGTGATGACATTCAGAATAAAAAATGTTGGGGCTACATGCTAGAAGGCTGCAACTTCTCTAATGCATGATTTGATGTATGAGTAGGCCATGGTATTTGTGAATGATATCATCTCAAAGTCGAAAGAAAGAGCCAGACATGTTTAAACTCTTCGAAAGTTCATTCCCAGATTTAGGAAGTATAATATGCGCTTGAACCTACAAAAATGCACATTTAGAGTGACTTTTTGAAAGTTGCTAGGATACGTAGTTAGTTTAAGGGGAATTAGGGTTGATCCCTCAAAAATCAAATCCATACAAGAAACGCCTCTACCTAAAACGGAAAAGAAATACGAGGATTTTTGGGGCGCTTATAGTACATCATTCACTTCATATCAAAGTTGACTATGGTATATAAGCCTATTTTCAAGAAATTGAAAAAAGGGGTATAACCAGAATTGGATGAGGAATGCTAAGAAGTATTTTACAAGGTCCAGGGTTGTCTCTTTAATCCACTAATTAAAAAGGGTTTGGAATAAGTATTCTTCAGGTATCCCCAAAAGGGGCATGTACCCTTATATCTACCAAATTGGACTTTGAGGTTACTAATAATGTGGCTGAGTACGAGGCATGTATTATTGTGCTACAAGCCATTGCAAAAATAGGAATGAGAATATACATGTGTATGGAGAATCTAACTTAATAATTAAGTAGATCTCACAAAGGTAGCAAGTAAGGAGGGAAGCCTTGTGCCTATGCTAAGCTCATTTGGTTGAGCTCACTAAGAACTTCACCCATATTACTTACACTTGCCCTCTTGTAAAGGCAATCAATTTGCTGATGGTTTGGCTAAGTTGGCTTCAGTAATCAATATTCCTAGTGGTGTCCATTCAATGACATTGTCAGTATAGTGCATAGATAAGCTAGCTCACCGTTATGTGATAGAAGTATGCAACATCAACATTCCACCCCAAAACCTCAAAGTGCATTAAGGTTGTTCACTTTGTAATATTTCAAGGACAAGGGGAAGTTATACAAGAAAATTGATATGAGAATCAAATTGTGCATAGCATAAAAGAAGCACAAGAATTCATGAAGAAAATTCATGGTGGTGAATGCGGGCTGCACATGAATGGTCGATTGGTAGCTTAGAAGTTTTGGAGGATGGGGTATTATTGGTCCATGATAGGAAGTTAACTGCCACATGTATATAAGAATATGTCATAAATGTCAAATATATACAAAGATATAGCACCAACCACCCTTCTATCTCTCTAGAATTACTTCACCGTGGCCTTTTCTAGTGTGGGGAATTGATATAATTGAAATAGCAATGCCAAAAGAAACTGGCGGTCATGAATATATGCTTGTAGCAATCAACTACTTCACAAAATGGAGCAGTTGAAGCAACCAATAAAATGTATGGGGGGTAATTTAGAAAATCGTTGAAAACTACAAGGATTGGCTTGATAAGCTACAGTTTGCTCTATGGGGATATAGAGCTTCAATTCACACCTCAACAGGTTCGACACCCTAGTCCCTCGTATATGGAATGGAAGCAGTGCTCCAAATTGAAATAAGAATACCCTCACTTAAGGTGATGATGGAAAGTCAGATACCAGAGTCAGAGTGGGTAAGAGCTCAATACGAAGAACTAATCATGCTAGATGAAGCAAGATTATGGATCCTACATAATGTTTGTTTGTACCATGCCTGGATCTCTAGAGCTTTCAATAAGAAATCAAGCCTAGAGGTGTACAAGAAGAAGACATAGTTTTAAGGGAAATTAAGGGCCCAATATAAGATCCAAGGGGAAAACTTAGCCCAATTGGCTAGACCCATATATCATAAAAATGATTTTACTAGGTGGAATAGTAAAACTTATGGATATGAGAAGAGAGGAATATACTCAATGCATAAATCTTAATTAACTAAAGAAATATTATGCTTAGTAAAATAATTTATGAGCAGGGCCCATAGGCCTTAAGAAAGGAGGAGTTGATTCCCATATAGTCAATCCTATAACATGTTCATAAGACCCACACCTGGCCCAAAACATATATATAATAAACTACGAAGGTCTGATTCCACACGTAGGAAGCCTTAATGGTTTGACCCCATCACTCATTTTTAATCACTCACTCATCTCGAAAAAAGAATTGAGAAATATATATAAGAGCGGGATAGACCAGACTCCCTAGGTACCTAGGTGGAAGCCTAATAGAACGACCCAAAAAGTGCTAGAACCAAGCCAGGTTGGGTTGGGAGTTCAGCAAGCAGGAACCGTGTCGGGAGAGCTAGGTTGGGTTAGACTATAGCAGTCAGGCAGTTCAACCATTTTATAAATTTGCAATAAAAGTAATAAAATATCTAAAAAATCGTTATACTTTTATTGCCATTAAAAATTCTAAGAACCATACAACTTGTAATGAAAGTCCTAATCACATATCACTATGAGAAGGCATAAAATTTTATTATAAAATAGAGAGCAAATCTAGCTCCTAGTCTTTCTTCAAATTCTTATCCTTAATGAGTTGAAGTGTCCTTTTTTGGGCAATAGGATCCTTAACTCTCTTTCTTCCACTTCAAGACGAGTCAACTTTCTCCATACTCACCCCCATCTTCTTGTTAGATTTTGTAGCATTCTCCCTATCTTAGATAACTTTCCTTGACTTTGCATCGCATTCATTCATCCTGTCCAAATAGTGTTCTAAGATGTAGGCTGAGCAGGTGATAGATGACATCACAATGGGGGCAAAATGAAGTGAATAATGGACCTAGGACCTGATACGAGCGAGATCACTCATCCAACTTCGAGGAGGGAAGTAATCTAATGCTAGGATTATTTGGCTATGAGCAAATTGCCTCATCAACTACCCTGGGAAAAACTAGGCACCCATTAGTAGGCCAATGAGACGGACATGGAGACTACTTCCTCCATTCATCACAAATCGCCGCATACCCCACCAACGAATCACCCAACTAATAGGAGGGTTCTTCTCTAAAAAGCTAACCTAATTCTCTATGGATTGATCTTTGAACAACCTTTTCCTTTAACAGAATTGTGAAGCCAAGAATGTGTCCATGTTCTTAGGAGCTACTATAAGCCGAAGATCCTCTAATAGCCAAATTTGCATAGCAACAGAAACAACAACAAAAAAAAGCACTAAAAGTTAGGCGTATGCCCTAAAGGAAGCCCGACCTGGTTTCGAGGCCCAACGTAGGGAAAACAAAAAAAGGGCAAAAAGAAGAGGAGAGCCTAGCACAGGTAGCGCAAAACCCGGCCAGGTTCTAAGGTCAGTAAGGCCTAAAAAATTTTTAAGGTGAAGCAACAATGGGCTATCTGAGATGTCACATTCTCAATCTCTAATTACTTAAATCGCCTGATCTGATCTGATTATTTAATATCATGGTTGTAGTAGAAGTCTCAATGACTAGAGACATTGCTATCGTACGATGTCCGACAATGCTATACAATAAATACATGACCTTAACTTAAGCACTTTCATATTTATAGCTCCCATTAAGTTGAAAGCATACTAGACAGCTTTGCACAACAATTAGTTTAATATAACCAGAATATAACTAGATTGAATGTCTCCTTACTCCACATTAGGCATGCTTATTTAAAGTATAACCGAACATGACCTTTAAACTATGTCAAGTGTTCATGCCATGCTGCATCTAACGATGCTAAACAACAAAAGACATGGAGCCTTACTTCCTTCGCACTTGTTAGGGAGAGGACTATTCACTAATTCCTCACCTAAAATAGAAAACATAAAAATATTTTTAGAAATGAGTTGAACCCCAGTATTATTATCCCCTTACTGTAAAATAAGCCTTTAGAACAATTTAATGTAAAATAAGCCTTTAGAACAATTTAATTGGGCATCCCATTTCAATTTACTTTAGTTTAAAAATAGAAGAGGGAGAGAATATGATTAAAACTGCTTTGCTGGTTATTATTTGGAAGTGGAACTCTGTTAGCATTTGGTGTGATCATTGAGATAAATATACACCTTCCAGCCCAATCGGAAAGCCTGAGCTGAGATTGTGCGGTTGAACTGAGGGGCATAAGTTGTGGTGCTTGATAACTGATAGGGCTACTTAATTAGGTGACAAAGTCTTGCTCAAATTGATTCATTGCATAAATATTGTTTGTAATTGCATATGTTTGAGAAACATTTGAATTTTCAAAGAGCACAAGCAATAAACGTACCTAAAATCTTTAAAATCTCTCTCCTTTTACAAAGTTTTTGTTTAAGGCGTGGTGACTGAGGACATGGCCTCGTTTTTGCTTCAAAAATTATATACTTATATGGTTTGTAGAGTTTCAAATAGTTTTTATTAACTGTAACCTTAGTAACTAATTTGAAGTTTTCCTTTGGTACTTTTTTGAATTATCAATGTGCTCACGATTATTTGTTTAAACACATGAATTGAGCTTATCTCCCCTTTTCTATATTATTCCCCTCCTACTTAATGTTGTCGTAATTTTATAATTAACAACATTAATGTTAATGTTGTTATTATAGGTTTTAATATTATTTTCTTCCTTATTTTTATTGTCCATGTTAATATTATTTATGGTTATTGTCATTAATTTTAGTGACTTGTCCATAAAAGGATTAAGTTAGGCAAGACCCATTTGTGACTCTCGGTTATCTTTATTGCCAACTATATGTTCCTGAACCTCTTCGGGTTTAAGAAGGCTTCGCTTCATATTTATTTGTTTTGATTACAAAAGAATAGGTCATTTGTAACCCAAGTGGATACTACACAACCTTTAACCATCTCCTTGTGCATCATTAACGTTTAAATTCATAATTAACAATACCTAGAATCAATAATCATCTTTACTTTGATTAAAGTGCATCATCAAGCATACCTTTTTTTCTTAGATCACTAAGTTCATCCAAATTTCACATAGAATCTCACTACAATCTCCTAAATTAATTTTAAAGTCCTTATTAAGCGATTTATTTAAAAATTTTCTAAATTAGCAATTCCCTCATTTACTGCATGTTCAACCCATTAATCTCATTACTTAAACTAAGCTACAAGGTTCAACTTTCACAATTACCTTATCTTTATTGCTACTACCATCCAAATGTACATACTTAATCTCTTTCAATTTCTCAAATTAATTTCAAGATTTATGTTAAGAAACTTATTTCAAAACCATCCCAAATCACATTTCCCTCCCACCTTCTCTTCTTCAACCTCAACTCTACCTCAACCTCTTTATGGCAAACATACTACACCTGCACACCAAAACCCTAATGTTTTTACTTGACATATACATAGTTCCTTAAATTTCCACCAAACTAAACTTTATGGAACAACCTCACAAACTACACCAAAACTCCAATTCCACCATGAGCACTCACTTCACCCCCTCACTTCAAATCTCAAAATTGCAATAATGAACTATAAATTCATACAAATTATCATTAATAGATTAAAAAACATATTTATTAATGAAATTAAGAGATTAAATGGTGAAAGCTAATATAATAGGGTTTAGGATCCGCACTCACCCAAACAACCAAGATGGCTAGCAAAAGGGAAATGGTAGAATAGGGATGTCGTATGGGTGGCACAGGTAGCTGGCGACACTTGTTGGGGCTGCAACTGGGTGGTAGTGCTAGCAGGAGGGGTGTGTCTAGATCAAAACAGGGGAGGGGGATGCGTGAGGCAGGGTCACCCAGTGGGTGTAACGTACAGAGATAGGGGGTTATTTTGGTTTTATTAATTTTAATCAAATCTAACCCCTAATTTGAGAAATTTTCCTTATTATTTATTTGTTTTTTTCCCTTCTTTTTTTGTGGTAAAATAATTTCATTTTAAACTAATAATTATTTGGTCTAATATTAGTGTTCTCAAGATTATTTGGAACGAAAATATAAATTCTACACAAGTTGATTAGTATGTTATTTGCATTTTTTCTACTTTTTTTTACTAGCATTATGGTTTCATTTGTGTAATATAGGAAAGCGGATTGCGTGCACACACACACACACACACACATATACATACACATACATACATACATACATACATACATACATACATACATACATACA
>JACYFF010031952.1:70139015-70150812 GCA_017589665.1 Selenicereus undatus | reverse complement strand
ATATATATGTACACACATTGTAACACCCTAGCCCTTGGGCCAGGAGCGTTACGTTTTCTTACTTCCTACCTAATTTTTAGGGCGAAACGGACAAAGTTGCCCCTAAAACTGACCATTTCCAGGCTAAAAGCCTTACAATAAACCCCTGCAATCAACAGAAGCGTAAAACATTCTAAAATAAGCTCGGCGGCCACACGTCGGAGTTCATAACTCAACGAGCAACTCGCTCGGAGTACATCAAACAATATAGTTCGTTAGTACAGGAGAAACAAATGATACAACTCGACAGTTCACACAACCAGAGTACTGAGGTTTACATCGCAAAACGTAATTGATTTCAACTGAAAGGACGATTGACAAACTAGATGGTTGGCTCACATGGCCATGTAGAGTGATTCCTAAACCGAATGCTGTACATGAACTAGAATACTTGTTTATAATTGTTTACATTCCAAAGGAATACATTGCATGACTTCGTTAAACATGTCAGACCCCCTTCAATTGGGCACACATGACACCTTACAAGCAAAGATAGGCTCCATCTTGTAATAAGTGACCTGGCTTCTACTTGTCATAATATAAACCTCGGTAAAATGAAAAAGAGTAATGGGATGAGCAACCACACGCTCAGTGAGTATTTGCTGACTCCTTAAAACTAAAACCATTGTCAGTAGTAATATCTTTAATAGTCACATATCACGTATTCATACTTTACTATCGTATTACGCAATCATAGCCCCCAAGGAAGGATCACTGCCCATAAACCCCAATCTATGCACTCAAACCCATTTCCAGGTCCTTGAATGACTAAATTCCTTTACTAACAAGCAGTTAAACACATAAGCAAGCAACAAGGCTAAGCACAGAACTTTCTTCCATAGGTTATGTTATCTAATTCATGATTTATGCTTTATCTATCTAATTCACTCATATGAGATGCTTAAACACGTGAACTAGAGATTATGCAAGGAGCTCTCTTTAGCTAAACATACACATCCAACTCATATGTTCGATGGATTACAAGGATATGGCCATGCTGTACTTGAAATTTCATTCATACTGCACTTTAGAATCTTAATCACATGATATGCACAAAAGGCCTTCTATATTTTTCTGAAAACACTTTACTTAGCCTCTTTAGGCTCATAAATTTTTTTTTCTTAGCCTCTTTAGGCTCATAAAGCGCTTTTCTTAGCCTCTTTGAGGCACATATTCTTAAAAGAATCTCTTTCATATTGGTCCTATAATGACCCTTAAAAAAAAACTTTCTTTCTGAAATACTTAAAAGCCGAAACGCCGACTGCTTTTCTTACCTATTAGGAAATTACTATGGGCATAAGATCATCATAATATACTGATTGGGTGAGATCTACTCTCAACCCCTAGTGAGACTATCGCTCACGCTAAGCTCTTACTCGCAAGATGGCATCTAACTTTTGGACCTTAACCCTCATCAGGGTCTCTAAGGCTTCCTACTATTGGGATTACTCCCTAGGCTAGGAATTACCCCGTTCTAGCGAGTTCACTCCCAAAACTGTATTCTTATTGTTAAAATAGGCCATCGATTGCTAATAGTTATGGCTACTATTAGTTACAACCATGAAAACTTCCTTTTTCAAACTCACCCTCACTCGCAAGAAATGACATAAAGGGAAGGGAGTTTGCGCACAACACATTCAAATACTTCATAAACAACTCAGCAGAATAAGCCACACATGGCCTCACACTCCACACGACTGCGATCAATAACAACCCAGGCTCCCTGCTCACACAACACTGACCATAAGAACCTCAAAACACTCATTAGTTCATCCTCAAGCCATCTTACTACCAACACGGTTTTGAATTCCATAACTATAGCATATTATCATAAAAGTCAAACGAAATAGCTACGTATAAACTTATCGAGCGAGCAACAACCATTCAGCGACACAACAAAACTTATATAACATATATTTATATATTTCATTAACTTAAGCAGGGTATTCACTGAACCGAAATAACTAATAAGGTGTGAAACTAACTTGCATTCGTGACTCACGTTTAGGAAACAAACATGTCATACTCATGTCATTTTCAAACCATAATTAACCATCTTAATGACCTAATGATGTATGTCTGAAGGGAAGAAGCAACCCAAGCTAACACACATCAAAAGACAACCAAAACTCAAAGATATAATTCGGACAAGGGGAGGCACGGTAGTGCCTAGGTGCATGGGTAGGCCGTGCCACTTTGCTGGCGGTCGAAGGCAAAAACTCTTACTTTACACGATTTGAAATGTTTTGATGTTTGCCTTGATTCTAGGCCTTTTGGTGAGGACTATGCCGTGAATATGGAAGGAAAAGAGAGTATGAAGGTATGTGAATGAGAGGACAAGTAAGGATTATCAAGTGGAAGATTAATAACTCAAGATTCAAGCTAGTAATCTTACCTTGAATCCGAATAGCTCAAACTAGGATAGGATAAACTAAACTCAAAGAATGGATACAGAAACACCACCAATCTTGAGTATGGGGCCCTTAAATCTTGATTAAGATACAGAATCACCACTTAAACAAGGTTAAGACTCGCTTGGACAACACCTTAATTGGCCTAATTAAGGATAAGCAAGCAAGAGTTTGATAGAGAGAAAGCGAAAGCTCTCAAATTGATTTTATCATTCAAATGGAGTTTTTTACTTGCTATGGCCGTGGGGTGCCTTAAGTATGCAGCAAAAATGGCAAAGCTAGCAAGCAAGCATACACGTCCCCCCTTTCCTTACTAGCTAGGAAAGGTGTTAAGGACTAATTACATCCGGTTGAATGCTAAGCTAGATACAACCATGCTTAACTAAACTATTACATCCAAATCATGAAGTAAAACAATGTCTAAGCTTATTATACATCAATTAACCTCACATTTAGGATTAATACAACCAGAAATATAGCTTGGAAGCCAAGTGCTCAACCGAAAAGCAATACTCCCTTTGCGGCTAGCCAATAGGAATGGAGAGACAAGATTGTTGCTTCTTCTTCCTCATTGGTCGAACTTCCCAAGGTAGCAGCCAATCCTAGAGAGCCTTGAGATGTGTGCCATGTCTTGGGAGGCGTGCCAATCAACTTGCAAGCTAGAAAACCGGCTGAAGCTAGTGAAGCACTCAGGTTATGCCGAACCGGGTTCAAGCCGTGTGGAGGCCGGTTTTTAGGCAAAGTTTAAGCATAGCAAAAGTGATCATGATTTGGTTCTCATCCAGGGGGGGTAAATTTGGGATGTATATAACCCCCGCAACTAAGAAATCAAGGTTATAATGTGTTTAAGTGGGGTAATTAAACTCACACATTAAACCGTGCAAATTGGGGTCCAATCTGGCCGGTTTGGAAAAACACCATGATCTCCCATCCTCTTGTGTGCATGATTTGAAATCAATGCTTGGACTTGAATGTAGACTTCTTGAGGATTCCAAAAATGTAAAAATCCATGACTTAAACCACAATGTAGCTTAAGTAATGACATGAACAAGATCGGGCAAATTCTGGTTTGCTAGCCCGTGTACACTTCCTTGAATTCCTTGAACAAGTTGGACCAATGCTTGTACTTTGGAGCTGAAATTGGACCTTGAATGAGTTGTTGGACCTTGTTCCTTGTCAATGGTGGTGGGGACTCCATCACCTAAAGCATTATGAGACCGATTCAATAACATTTTCAAGGATAACTCAACTAACTCGACATACATCGATTCGAAGCGTGGTTAGGTTGTTTCAAAAGTTACCTTTAAGCATGAATCAGCTAACTCAACATACATTAAAGCATGTTTAGGTCGTTTCAAGAACTACTATCAAGCATGAGCCAGTTTACTTAACATGCATCAATTTTGGGTTCCTATTGACTTATTTCCTAAATACCTACTTTAGAAATCTTTATATTTTCTTGAAGCTAACATATTAAGGGTTCCAAAAAGTAATTTTTCATCCCTTTAAGTCCACGTTAAGCTTGGGTAATTAGGCTTGCAAAACCGGGCCAATTTCTGTCTGGACTGGGCAACAGCTGCAACGCATGGTTGATGACTTCTTGGACCATGGCATGAACCTCTTTGACCTCCTTGGTATTTGTAGGGTCCCTTAGGCTGGTGGGTTGGTCGTCACTTGGTTCCAAAGGATGGTCCCCATCATACTCCCTAGATTGGTTGGAGTTTGACCTCAAACTCGGAAATTGATCGTCTTCATCGCAATATGGACTAAGATCAACCACATTGAAGGTGGTCAAGACTCCATACTCTCCTGGGAGGTCAATCTTGTAAGCATTAGGACCAATCTTCTCAATGACTTCAAATGGGCCATCCGAACTTGGCATGAGCTTGGATTTGCGCTTGTTAGGGAGCCTCTCTTTCCTCAAATGAATCCAAACCAAGTCTTCCGGTTGAAATTAAGCATCTTTCCTATGCTTGATGGCTCATTGCTTGGCTTGTTCATTGGATTTCTCAATTCTTTCCCTCACCTTGGTGCGTAGCTCTTGAATTTCTTTGGCCCTCTTCTCGGCTTCCGAACTAAACTTGGTTGGATTTGGGATTGGAACCAAGTCTAGCGGAGTCCTTGGATTGTAACCATACACAACTTGGAAAGGTGAAAGAGTGGTTGCCTTGCTTGGAGCTCGGTTAAAGGCAAATTCCGCATGAGGAAGGAACTCATCCCACCCTTTGATGCTCTTCTTGACTAGAACTCTAAGCAAAGTGCCCAAAGTCCTATTAGTCACTTCAGTTTGATCATCGGTTTGGGGTTGGCATGTAGTGCTAAACTTGAGGTGAGTGCCAAACTTTCTCCACAATGTAAGCCAAAAGTGACGTAGGAACTTCGCATCCCTATCCGACACCATGCTTCTTGGAATTCCATGGAGATGAACGATCTCCTTGAAGTAGAGGTTGGCAATGGATGAAGCATCATTGTTGGTATGGCATGCTATGAAGTGTGCCATTTTTGAGAATCGGTCCACCACCACCATGATTGAATCTTTGTGCCTTTGGGTTCTTGGCAAACCCGTGATGAAGTCTAAGCTCACATCCTCCTAATGACCTTGAGGAATGGGGAGAGGAGTGTATAGACCTTGGGGTCGAGAGTGGCTCTTGGCTTGTTGACAAATAGAACACCTTCTCACATAGTGCTCTACATCCTCGGACATGCTTGGCCAATAGTAGTGCTCCTTGAGCATGGAGCAAGTCTTCTCAATGCTAAAGTGTCCGACCAAAGCCCCACCATGGAGCTCTTGAATGAGGATTTCCCGAAACCCACTCTTTGGTGTGCATAGTTGGGTTCCTTTAAAGAGGAAACCATGCTCCAAGTGAACCAAGCCGTGGGGATGGCTAGTACACTTCTCATGGATTTCCTTAAAATCCTCATCTTAGACATACAACCCCTTAATAATCTTAAAACCAAGGACTTTGAATTCCAAGGTAGAGAGTAAGAGGTACCTTCTTGATAATGCATCCGCCCCTTTGTTGAGTTGACCCAACTTGTGGTGGATCACAAAATGGAAGGCTTGGAGGTACTCAACCCACTTTGCATGCCTTGGGTTGAGCTTGTGTTGCCCTTGTATGAATTTGAGAGCCTCATGATCCGAATGGAGAATGAATTCTCCCCCCACCAAGTAGTGCCTCCAATGCTCCGAAGCTCTCACAATGGCATAGAACTCCTTGTCATAAGTGGAGTACTTCCCCTTTGCATCATTGAGCTTCTCACTAAAGAAGGCTAGGGGCCTCTTCTCTTGAGATAGGATAACCCCTATCCCAACACCAGAAGCATCACACTCAACTTCAAAGACTTTGGAGAAGCTTGGTAAAGCTAGAACGGGTGCATTTGTGAGCTTGTACTTGATTTCTTAAAAGGCCCTTTGAGCTTGATTGGTCCACTCAAATCTTTTGGCCTTAAGCACCTCGGTTATGGGGGCAACAATGGTGCTAAAATCTCTAACAAACCTCCTATAGAAAGAGGCTAGGTGATGGAAGCTCCTAACTTGTTGAATGGAAGTATGAACGGGCCAATCTCAGATTGCTTGAATCTTGCTCTCATTAACATGAATCCCTTGGGCCAAGACAACATAGCCCAAAAATATGACTTGAGAAGTGAAAAAGTGACACTTCTCCAAGTTTCCATAGAGCACCTTTTGAGATGGGATACTCAAGACTTGGTCTAGATGATGGGCATGCTCTTCTTCACTCTTGCTATACACCAATATGTCATCAAAGTAGACAACAACGAACTTGCTCATAAGAGGCTTTAGAACTTGGTTCATCAGCCTCATGAAAGTGCTTGGTGCATTTGTCAAACCGAATGGCATAACAAGCCACACATAGAGACCTCCATTGGTTTTGAAGGCCGTCTTCCACTCATCTCCTTCGTAAATTCGGATTTGGTAGTAGCCACTTGTAAGATCAATTTTAGAAAAGATGGTGGCTCCATGAAGCTCATCTAGCAGATCCTCCAACCGTGGAATAGGAAAGCGATATTTGATGGTGATTTTGTTTACCGGTCTACTACCTACACACATTCTCATTGACCCATCTTTCTTTGGAACAAGCAAGGCCGGCACGACACATGGGCTAAGGCTCCGACGGATCAAGCCTTTGGCAAGAAGATCATCTACTTGCCGTTGCACCTCTTTAGTCTCTTGGGGGTTCATTCAGTAGGCCGACTTGTTTGGGAGGGTGGCACCGGGGATGAGGTCAATTTTGTGTTGTATGGTTCTTTTGGGAGGGAGGCCATGGGGGGCCTCACTAGGGAAGACATGTTGGAAATCTTTGAGGAGTAGGGAAACCAAAGAATGGGAAGAATCCTTAGCTTCGCCCGGTTCTTGGCTAAGTAGAATCCACTCCTTGAAATAAATATTCATGGAGTTGGGAATGGAGTAGGGTAGTGAGAAAGACATCCATGCTAGGAGTGTCTTGAGGCCTTTTTTGTGAGTTGGATTTGAGAGGGGTAGGGGTGATCTTTTTGTGGTCTTTGGCTAATGTATATGTTTTTAACCGACTATCATGCATCACACTTCTATCAAACAACCATGGACGTCCCAAGAGGACATGACAAGCATCCATAGGCACAATATCACTCCAAATCTCATCCTTGTAACTTTTGCCAATTGAAAAGCCAAGTAAGCAACAAGAGGAGATTTGCAAGCCTTTACCTTGATTGAGCCATTGTATGGTGTAAGGGCTTGGGTGTGGAGAGACCGAAAACTTTAGCTTGTCCTCTAGAGTCCTAGAAGCAACATTGGCACAACTTCCACCATCAATAATAAGAGAGCAAACCTTCCCCTTTACAGTACACTGGGTGTGGAAGATGTTCTCCCGTTGTTCCATGTCATTTTGGGAAGCAATACCACTCAAGGCTCTTCTTATCACAAGCATTTCTCCTTCACCGGGTCCCTCTTCAACTTCTTCAAGAGCTTCGCTTATGAAAAGCTCCTTTTCTTCCCCATCACTCTCATCATCTAGCTCTTCACAAGAAGCTTGATACTCGGCCAAAGTGACAACTCTTTTGTTAGGACACTCGGAAGCAAAGTGTCCAAGGCCTTGACAACGAAAACATCTCTTCTTGTCACCGGGCTTGGGAGGTTGTTTTGAGGGGGATTTGGTGGAGGGGGTCTTGTGTTTGAGTTTGGAATTGATTTGGAAGGGTAGTATGAGGGCTTTTGGAATGGGTAAGGACAGGGGTTAGGCTTGGAGGCCATGCCCTTGCCCTTGGGTTTCTTTTGCGAGTCCACTTTGTGAGCTAAGACACTAAGCTCATCTAAGGAAGTGTAAGGGTGGAGTTTAACAACATGAGCAATTTCATCATTCAAACCACTCAAGTATCTAATTAAAGTTTGAGACTCATACTCCGTCAAGTCACATTTTAACAACAATTGCTCAAACTCTCTAGTGTATTCTTCTACACTCTTAGAACCTTGTTTGAGGTGGTGGAGTTTAAGGAAGTTGTCTTGCAAGTAATGGGGTGGCAAAAACTTGGACTTAAGTTTGGACTTCATTTTCTCCCAAGTTCTTATCTTCCCTTTACCTTTCCTAGCTCTCTTAGTCACAACATTTATCCACCAAATGGAAGCATACTTTATAAGCTTTAAAGCAACAAGCTTTACCTTTCTTTCATCGGGGATGTCTTTGAACTCAAAGACTCTTTCAACGGTTTAAAGCCAATCCAAGAACACATCTAGATCAAGTTGACCTTCAAAGTTGGGAATATCCACCTTGAAGTCATTGTAGCTTTGGTCTTGAGGCCTATGATGCTTTTTTGGTCTCCTTTCATAAACATCCTTACCAGAGTCTTCAAGTGAGTTGCTTTCTTCTTCTTCTTCTTCTTCGGAGTCATCCGAGTCTTGCTTGCTTGTATTCCTAGAACTTCACAAGTTCTTTCTCTTCTCTTGCCTCATTCGACCAAGTTGTGCTTGAAGGTACTTGACTTAGGCTTCTAGCTCGACCTTCTATCTCAAAGCTTGCTCGGCCACATGCTTGGGAGTGAGGCTAGAAGACATGATGGCTTTAGAGTGAGGAGGGGCAGTTTTGGGATGGAACGGGGATGGCACGGTCGTGTGGGGTGGCATGAGGTGGTCGTGCTATGCCACAACAATAGGAGGGAAGTGAAAGGAGGGTGGCATGGGGTGGCTATGCCAACTTTCTGGTTTGGCACAGGTGGGAGCTTGTGGGTAAAGTGTTTGGGCTGATTTTGTGGTTCTTGTGTTTGGTTTGTGTTTGGGGAATGGAAGCTTTGCCAAGAGGGTAGCCTAAGCCCTGATACCACTTGATGTATTCAAGCTTCACTGAGGCAAAGATTTGCTAAAGTGAACCAAGAATGCAATTAGGTAGAAAAGATGAAAAGGAAATCAAGAACCAAGATAGAACAAGTGGACTAGCAAAGGTGATGATAACCCACCTTGGTTTGCACACTTGGGCACTCTTCTTCCTTCAACTAAGTTACAGAAGTTAATCACCTTCTTAGTTGAATTAAGAAGACCAAGAGACCCACTTGAGGTTGCCAAACACCCAAGATATAGCACTAGGAATTTGAAGAGAATTTGAGACAGTTTACAAAACTCAAAGCTCAATTGATGTATCCGCCGATGACCAAGCTAGGGTTCAATAGAATACAACTAACTCAACAACCAAAGGTAGATAACATCAAGGGGAAAACAAGTGAAAATGGACACATGAAATGATGGTTGTGAGGCATCAAGTATGTGGAGGAAGAATGGAAGCTTAGAATCAAGTGATTCTAAGTGGTAAAACAAAGGTTCTTTAACGTGAAGGGATGTATAGCCCAAGGGATGAATGGACCCAAGCAACAAACCACCAAAAACAAGTGTGAAACAAGGGAAAACTCACGAGCTATGGGAGGCACGGTCGTGCCTATAGGCACGGGTAGGCCGTGCCATATCCCTGCCCACTTTGCCTAGCGTGTTCCATGGTTCACGGTTTGGGGTGTTTATGTGTTTGGGGTTGAAAGCTAAGCCAAGGGAAATAGCTTTAGCTTGGATTCAACATGGACATGTATGTGGGAATGGTTATGGATGTGTGAAATGGAAAGATGAATCAAAGTAAGAAATACTAACTTCAAATTAAAGCTAGCAAATCCACTTTAATCCTCTTTGAAACACCTTGAGTATAGCATCAATTGGATAGAACTAAACCTGAGATTTGGATACAGAAACACCACCAAATCCAAGTCTAGGGCCCTTAACTTAGATTAAGATACAGAAACACCACTTAATCCTTGTTAAGACTCACTTGAACACCACCTTAATTGGCCTAATTAAGGATAAGCAAGTAAGAGTTTGAAGGAAGAAAGCACAAATGCTCTCAATCTGATTTTTATCATTCCAATAAGGGTTGTATCTTTTGCCTTGGCCATGTGCTCTATTAAATAAGCAGCAAAAGATGATGGCCAAGCTAAGAATACAAGCACACATACACCTCACCTTTTCCTTCCTAGGTAGGAAAGGATTAGTGAGCTAATTACAACCTGATTTTGCTAATCTAGTTTACAAATATCTTAAACTAATCTAATACATCAAAACATGAATCTAATATTTGTCTAAACTATTAATACATCATTACACACTTAAACTAAGCTTAATCCAAGCTGAATTTGCTGCTTCAACCTCATTGGACAGCCGCAAAGGCATTACGGCTGGCCAATAGGAGTTAAGCAACACATTGCCACCAATCAAGCTCCCATTGGACCTCCTTTTGGCCATGCAACCAATCAATGAAGGCTTAGAAGTGTGTGCCAAGCATAGATGGTCGTGCCTAGCTGCATTCAAGTGAAGAAATCTGGCTGGAGGTTTTAAAAGAACCGGTTTATACAAAACCGGGTTCAGGGGCAGTTTCGTCCGGTCTTTATGCAACTTGTTAAGCATAGCAAAAATGGGTATGATTGTGATTTTAATCATGGGGGGGGGGTAACTTTAGGATGTCTATAATCCCCCCCAACCAAGAAATCAAGGTTAGGGTGAGTTTAAATGGGTTAAATAAACTCAAACTTAAAACTGCGCAGATTAGAGCCTAATCTGACCAGTTTTGGAAAACTCCTTGTTTCTTCATCCTCTTGTGTGCATTATTGGAATTTGATGCTTGGACCTGAAATTACACATCTTGAGGGTTCCAAAAATGTATAAATTCGTAACTTAAGCATTAGTATAGCTTAAGTTATGATTTGAACAAAACCGGGTTGTTTCTGGTTTGCTGGACAGTTTTGACACATCTTGGTAAATGGCTGATTTGAACGACCAAATGAACTCCAAATTGGATGCAACTTGTCTTGTTGGAAAGCGGACATCTTAAACTTGAAATCCATGCAAAAATATCAGGCATAAACCATTTGGATGCTTGTTGAATTCTGCTTGCAAAAGAGGGTCAGTGCTGGAATCTTGCCTTTCGTCCTGCAATGAAACAACTAAAACAAAATTTGGTTGAATTATACAACCTTTAACCAGCATATTAGTAATGCTAAATTGATTTGATTCTTTTAAATCAAAGGGCATGGTGACATCTCAATCATCAATACAAGTTCATCAATCCTTCTTTGGCAGCCCATGGCCTCCATTTCATAGTGGAGAACCTTTAACAAGCTGCAAAAGAGGGAACCAACAAGCTCTTACACGTCCAAAAGCAAAGGGGAACCAAAAAGCAAAAGAACAAAAGTTGAAAAGTACTTTTACATGCTGTTAGCAACTTTTCAATGCACAAGGGTCAACTTCAAACAGCTATAACTCTTAGGTTTCTCACTCACATTGGCTACAATAGGTCTTATTTCAAAACTTTAGAAGTCAGCTTTCACGACCCTCAAGTTGTACGCCCTTTGGAGTAGCCGTTTGGGAGATACAGGGCAAAACGTGTAGCATATGCAAACTGGGACAGTTTTTGCTGCTTCTAGAAAAACGCTCCCTCTGAATTATTTCCTAAATACCTACCCTAGAACTCTTTGTATGTCCTTGAAGATGACAAATTAAGGGTTCAAAAAAAGTAATTTTGCAGCCCTTTAAGTCCACCTTAAGCTTAGGTAATTAGGCTTGTAAAACCGGGCCAACTTCTATCCGAACCGGGCAGCATGTGCAATGCATGGTTGATGACTTCTTCGACCACGACATGAACCACTTTGACCTCGTTGGTGTTTGTAGGGTCCCTTAGGCTTGCGGGTTGGTCTTCACTTGGTTCAAAAGGATGGTCCCATTCAATATATATATATATATATACATATATATATATATATACATATATATATACATACATATATATATACATACATATATATATATATATATATATATATATATATAC
>JACYFF010031952.1:70104896-70116677 GCA_017589665.1 Selenicereus undatus | reverse complement strand
TGTGTGTGTGTGTGTGTGTGTACACACACACACATACACACACACACACGCACATACACACACGCAAATATATACAGTCCTGCTCAGGGTCCTCCTCTTCCATCATTTCGTCCTCGCTAGGGTCATCCTCTTCCGCTGGACCTGCCTCAGTAGGAACATCTCACTTGTGCTTAGAGTCTCCCTCCACATCATGGAGCTCATCTCCTGGGGATTTGGCATCGTCCTCACTAGCTGCGAGTGTACGCTTCTGGTCGTGGGCTCCCTCCAGCCTCAGGTAGTTGTTATCAGCCCAACTACACTCATCCCCGTAGGCTCCCAGTCACACCAAAAAAACTTCCCCCACGGGCGATGAGGATGAACCCGGGGGTGCAGCTCGTCAACTCGGTAGCACAACTCGCGGTCTCCCTTCAAGGTCGGTGGTAGAAGGATCACCGGGTTGTCCTATATCCTCAAGCAGCTATTGGGCGCATCCGCTAAGTACCTGGCTAACATCCACCTCAGATGCCGAATGTGGTCCCCTACAACCTTACATGGTCTCTTAGCTAACTGCTCGTGCAAACATGGACCTCCTATACAACCACATCGTTGGGTACCCTCCATTCCTACACAAGGTAATTACACATAAGACGTGTATCCACACAATAACATATATTTATTTAATACTCTATGCACATGCATGCAACCCCAACCCCGAACTACACTCACTCTCTGAGCAGTCCTTAAGTCTACAAGTTTTAGTATTTAGTTTCTTACAGTCTTTTAGACGAACCTTCAGGTCAGTCAACCTGGCTCTAATACGACTTTGTAACACCCCGGCTTCCAAATTTCATTTCTTTATTACTAACCCTTATCCTATGTGGTAGCGGAACCTGAAATGGGGTGTTACCGCTATATTTCCTTCTTGGAAATACCAGGCTGGATATCGAATAGCAATTAATACAAACATTCCTTAATAACACCTCAAACTTGAAAGAGTTCAAATGTTGATGCCAACTACTAAATTACACAATTGTTCATTTCTATCTTTGCTTAAAACAATTAAGCGTTCATCTTCTTCGATTTAGGCGTTAGGGCCTTACCCTACTTTCGGTCCCCCACTTCCATGCATAACTAGATCACCTGAAAACAAAACATTTTACAAAAGTGAGATAAGCTCAGTAAACAATCACCTCTAACAGTCAACTACGTACACAAATTCCTTTTGAAAACATTTTTAGGGGTTAAGGGAACAACAAGACCATAAGAACTCGTTTCTGATTAATATAACCATGCATGCTAACAAGATCTTAATGACGCACATTTATAATCCATGATCCAATTACAACCGTCAGATTTAAAGATGAGCGACCCCACTAGGTCTCATGGTCTGCGCTTGGGTTCAACGCAACCGCTTAACTCTATCCTCGTCTACCGCTTGTTATGGCGGTTACCACTTAAACCTTTCCTGGCCTACCATCAGCAGGGTTGCTTCCTGCTAACCTGGCCCATGTCCAAATGGGGCAAGTGGCCGCTCACATACAAGCACTAGTTTCCCGGAGAGGGCTAATGGCCTACATACAATACAATTAGTTCAACTCTTTCCCAGCTCAGCCTTTAATATTACTGTTACACTTCTTTATATTAAAGGTCGATTTAACATGCAATATTCATTCAGTTCCAACCCACTTCACAAAGGATATCATCACAACAAATAATCTCTGAACCTCCAACATAATGTTGCCAAGTCTCAAATTCACAACATAGCACATAATGAAGATTCTACTATGCAGTCACATTCAGTTCACTCATGCTTTCATTCCATCCAAACAGCATAGCTAAAATTGGTTCTTACCATGTTCAATGCACACGCGATTTTCAAATAACTCAGGAAGGGGTTAGGGCATGATTGCTACCTGGATACCGTACAAAGTTACGGGCTCGGTTACTATTTTGAACCTACTGCTCCGCACCTTAGCTAAACCATAACCCACACTCAGTCTAAAATCAAATAGATTACATCCCCAGTCCATGCCTCACCACCAAATTTTTTTCCTAGAATTTTCCTCATGTTTTAGGGCTCCCAACTAAAACCCAATCTCGGATCAAGATCGACCAGAATCTGGGTCCGCCTTTCAGAACCCATAACTTCTAATCCCAGCATCTAAATCCCAGTTTCTTGCTCAATATAGAAAGTTTGATCCACCCTTTACAGTTGTCATGTTTAGGGTTTTGCCAGATTCTAAGCCAAACTAGGCCATTTTCTTGTTTCTTTTCACGGTGTCACTTACTGTCCTACTCTGATCAGTTTATGATAATTTGACCATAGCTTGGGCTACGCTACTCCAATTCATTCGATGCAAAAACTAGATTATACGGCCCATACTAACGCATCTACCCTGAAGATTTCACAATTTTTGTAAATAGACTCGTCCTGGTTGAATTTCCAAAATCTATGTAAGTACAGCCCCCTTCCAACCCAGTGACTTCTTGCCCATTATAGAAAGATCCGTCTGTCTACTACAACTTTTATGTTTAATGATTTCGCAAACTCCAACAGCTACTAGGTTAAAAATCCTAAAACGCAAAGACTATCCATGACTGCCCTAGTTCGGACAGTCTTCAGTAAACAAACCATAATGCATTCAATACAAGTCAAAATCTCTCTATTCAAAAGGCGTAGTGAAGGGGACATCTCAGTCCATCTACCCTTAAATTTTGACTATTTTTAGATCAGTAGAACGGTAGGAATAAATTTTTAAAGACACATCAGTTTTCTAACCCTAATCAGAGGCGTGTTCTTCCACAATTCAGACCCAAGATACGATCTTTTCGCCTTAACACCCACAACGCTAATTCCCGTGACTCTCTACACATGAATCCTGAATACTTCATCCCTCCTCCCCCTCTGAGTCATCCAAGTTAAAAGGTTTCAATTTTCACAACAAGAACGCGGAATACCATCAAACACTCACCTCGTTGGGGTTCCTCAAAGAAGTGCTTGTCAACTTCACTCCCCTTGGAATTTAAATCTGAAAATATATGTATTCATAACAAAAAATCAGTTTCAAAATCTAAATATACTCCTTAAAAGCAAAATTTATAAAGACAACATAAAAACCTAAGAGTTTCAAACTTGAAAAGCATGATTGAAGTTAGGACTTTGCACAAGGGCACGCATGGGGTGGTTGTTACTCATCACAAGAGAGGGGCGGCACAAGGGGGATGGCGGTTATGGCTGGCGGCACAGGGCTGGCTGTGTGGCGGCTAAGGCAGTGTGAAGGGGAGGGAGAGAGATGTAGGAGAGAGAGAGACGTGGGAAAGAAAGAGAGTTAGATCGTTTAGGGCTCCTTTTTTTGTAAGGTTTAAAAAGGTGAGGAGAGGGGTTTCGACTAGGGCTACTGAGGGGGTGTTGGGCTAGGGGGAAGGGAAAGGGAAGAGGGGAAGGGGAAGGTTGTAGGGTTTGTAACTTCATGAGAAGAAAGATCTCTAAATGCATATTTTCCTAAAAACCTTTTATAGTGAGTTTGAAAAGAAAGAAATTTTTTGTAAAAAAAGAAAAATAATTCTCACTTTGACTTAGATTGACTCGAGGGAAATTTTAGGTCAGCCCATATCGAATATAAATTTTTGGGGTTGTACATTATATCCACCTTAAGAAGTTTCATCCCCGAAACTTGAGATACACCAGTTCACATGAATAGATGAGGGTATTTGTCTCGCATCTCCTATTCCGATTCCTAGGTCGTCTCTGCCATCTCGTGGTTAGCCTAAAGGACCTTCACTAGGGGTACCACTTTCTTACGGAATTGTTTCTCCCTCCAATCCAGGATTTACAAAGGTTGCTCTTCATAAGACAGATCCTCTTGGAATTGTGCTGGGTCAAGTTCAATCACATGAGAAGGGTCAAGGGCGTATTTTCGTAATTTTGGCACATGGAACAGTTGTGTACCCTTGCAATTCCAGTGGTAGTTCCAAGCGGTACGCCACCTCCCCAACCCTCCGTAAAATCGGGTACGGCCCAATATACCTTGGGCTGAGCTTTCCTGTCATGCTGAATCTCGCAATTCCCTTGGTTGGGGAAACCCGAAGCCTGATCTCCAACTTGGAATTCAAGGGGCCTACGCATTCGATCGACATAACTTTTCTGGCAGGTTTGCGCGGCTCTCATTCGTTGCTGAATCACTCTTATCTTATCCGTGGTGGCTTGGATTAGTTCTAGCCCAATAGTCAATGCCTCATCATTTTCCTACCAATAGAGCGGAGTTCTGCACCTCCTCCCATACAGTGCCTCATATAGAGCCATTCCAATTCACGCACGGTGATTGTTGTTATAGGAGAACTCGATCAGTGCTAGTTGTTCGTCCTATAGTTTCTTAAAGTCCAAGGCGCACGCCCTCAGTGTATCATCCAAGTTCTGAATAGTCCATTCCGTTTGCCCGTTCGTAGCTGGGTGGAATATCGTACTAAAGCATAGCAACGTCCCAAATGCTTCCTGTAGCTTCTGCCAAAAACCCAATTGGGACCTGGTATCTCGATTCGACACTATGGAACTGGGTACCCCGTGTAATTGCACTATCTCCTCGAGGTATGCTCCAGCTAATTGATCCAGGGTCCAGGAATTTCTCATGACTATGAAGTGCACTGTCTTTGTAAGTTTATCCACAATAACCCAGATCATGTTGTTCTTCTGCTGAGTCAATGGTAAGCCCACCACGAAGTCCATGGACACCGAGTCCTATTTCAACTCAAGGACATCCATGGGTTGTAAGAGTCCTGCTGGTTGTTGGTGTTCGATTTTTACTCGCTGATAAGTTAGGCACCTTGCCACATAACCGGCCACCTCCTGTTTCATGTTACTCCACCAGAATGTCTGCTTTAGTCCTTATAGAGCTTATTTCACCCATGGTGTACCGAGTGTGGGGTATTATGACCCTTGTTTAGGATTTTCTTCTTCAGTGCCTCTACGGCCTGAACACAGATCCGGTTATGAAATTGTATGGTACAATCTTCATGAATTACGAACCTGTGTGCTTTTCGCACCAATATTTCCTCCATGATCCGCTCGGGTTGAGGGTCCGTCGCCTGGGCTACTTTGATTTTTTCTATGAGTGTCGGCTGCGCTTCCAAGGTGCAAAACATAGATTTTTCCCTCGGAGTGATCACGTTGAGTTTTGACTGCCGAAATTCCTCACACAACTCATTCGGAAGTGCTACCAAGTAGCTCAGTGCTGGATACGATCGACAACTCAACGCATCCGCCACTACGATAACCTTTTCTGGATGATACTGAAAATGGACATCGTAGTCCTTCAGAAATTCTAACCACCTTGTCTGTCTCAGATTAAGATCCTTTTGTGAAAAGAGGTATTTCAAACTTTGGTGATCGGTGAAAACCTCGCAACCTACACCGTACAGGTAGTGCCTCCAGGTCTAAAGCGCAAACATGTCAGCTGCTAATTCCAAGTCATGGGTCGGGTAGTTCCGCTCATGGGTCTTCAATTGTCACGAGGCATAAGGTATAACACGACCCTCTTGCATTAGTACACACGCTAACCCACTCCCAGAGGCATTGCTATACACCACAAAATCTTTATCAGTGGTAGGTAAGGCCAATATGGCGCACTCGTCAGTCTCTTCTTAAGCTCCTGGAATGCTTCCTCACACTATTCCGTCCATTCATACCTAGTGACCTTCTTGGTCAAATTGGTGAGTGGGGTGGCAATCTTCGAGAAGTTTTGGACAAATATGTGATAGTATCCCACTAAACTGAAGAAACTCCTCACTTCCATCGGGCTCTTAGGTCTAGGCTAGTTCGTCACAGTCTCTGTCTTTTGGGGGTCCACGAAAACTCCCTCGTTGGTTACTACGTGTCCCAAAAATGTCACCTTACTCAACCAAAACTCACACTTCTAAAATTTGGGGTATAACTAATTTCTCCGTCATACTTCCAGGACTGTCCTTAGTTAGTGGGTATGCTCCTCTGCGGTCTTTGAGTAAATTAGGATATCGTCTATGAATACCACCACAAATTGATCCAAGGAAGGTTTAAAAACCCTGTTCATGAGATCAATGAATGCTACTGGGGCATTGGTGAGGCAAAAGGTCATCACCACAAATTCATATTGTCCGTACCAGGGTACGGAATGTAGTCTTGAGTATATCTTCATCCTTGATTCGAAGTGAGTGGTACTCCGAATGAAGGTTTATTTTAGAAAAAGTCCCCGCGCCTGTTAACTGGTCAAAAAGGTAATCTATCCTGGGCAGAGGGTAACGGTTCTTGACTGTTATTTTATTCAACTCCCGATAGTCTATACACAACCTTAGGGTTCAATCCCTCTTCTTTACAAACAGCACCGAGGCTCCCCATGGAGATGTACTGGGCCGGATATGCACCTTCTCTAACAGTTCATCCAGCTGTGTCTTCAATTCCTTAAGTTGTGCCAGTGCCATACGGTAAGGTTCCTTAGAGATATGTGTGGCTCCAGGGGTCAGGTCGATACAAAACTCCACTTCTCTAAGAGGTGGCATTCCGGGGATCTCCTTGGGAAATACATCTGGAAACTCCCTCACTACTGGAACGTCCTCAAGGGCGGGTTCGATATCCTTGGTTTGCACTACATTACACTAGAATCCCTTGCATCCTTTGCCTAACAACTTACGAGCTTTCATCACATAAATTAGTTACACTCCTGCGCTAGGTCCCTTGCCTTTATGCACCACTTTCTCCCCAATAGGCCCCTTGACGGTGATTTTTCGTCTTGGATAGTCTATTTGAGCCTGATATTTGGCTAACCAATCCATCCCCAAAATGACTCCAAAGTTCGTTAACTCAAACCTATTAAGTCTTCCGAGAACTCATGCTCATACATCCTAATAGGGCTATTCTCGTACAGTTCTTCACACATCAAAGCCTTCCCATCAGGGAGAATCACATACAATAATGAAGAGTTATGGATGGGAACTAGTTCTAACATCTCAACCAATTTAACAGAAATAAAGGAGTGTGTGACACCAGATTCAAACAAAACATCTACTGGCTGGGTTAGGATAGAGAGAGTACTTGTCACCACGTTTGGAGCATCCTCAGCCTCCTCCTTTTGCATCACATATACCCTGCCCTCATTGTTTCGAGGCGATTGGTTGGGAGGTCGGGCTTGAATTTGTTGAGTTATCCGGTTCTACAAGTTGGGGTTGGCCGCCTGTCCACCCCTGTTCTAATATGGTTACGGGGTTCGCTGTCCTTGTCCTTATCCCTGGCCTTGTCCTTGTCCTTAACCAGTAGGTGGTGCGAGGTACGGGCAGTACCGAACCTGGTGTTGAGGGTTTCCGCAGCGAAAGCACCTCTTCATTGAGCGACATTCTCTGGCATAGTGCCCCAACTTTTCGCAGACATTGCAGGTTACCTTAGGCTGTGCATTAGGATGCTGGCCCCCACGAGCATTGTTGTTCAAGTACTGATTCCCATAAGATATGCGGTATTGCTCCTACGATTGAAAGTTCCCTTGGTTATCGCCCTTCCTCTTAACTCCTCGTTGCTCGTTGAAATAGTTACTCTACTCCTTCATGGCCCTTTCTACGTCGATTGCAGTATCATATAGGTCAACGCAAGAGGTTCACTGTCGTACCGTCATTCGCTCCTTAATGGTGGGGTTGAGTCTAGCCTCGAACTGGTTCATCTTCAGCCCCTCGTCAGCTACGAAGGTCGGGGCAAATCGCGAAAGCTCTATAAATTTCAAGGCGTACTCAAGTACGTTCATGCTTCCTTGCTGCAGTTTTATGAATTCACCTTCCTTGGCCTTCAGGAGGGAGATGGGGCATAAATGATCCTTGATCATCTCCTTGAACTTGCTCTAACCGAACCCAGGCTCGTATTGTCTTTCCCTCATCGTGGCCCACTATAAATCGGCCTTATGCTTCAAGTAAAACACGGCAAAACTCATTTTCCACTCTTCAGGGCATTGGAACGTGTCAAACAATTTCTCCATGCCCCTAATCCAGTCCTCAAAAGTCTTGGGGTCCAGGGTGCCATCATAGATGGGTGGGTGGTGGCTCGCAAATCTCTTGAAGATGTAAGAATTATCTTCCTCGACCTTCTTCTCCCGGACTTCCATTGGCTTTTGCAGTTGTTCGTTCTGAAGCTGCAACTGCTCCCCTTGCTTCTGCAGCAGCTCCAGTAGTAGCGGGTTGGTGAGTTTGGCCCCAGCAGGTCAATTGGTCTCGTCCACCTAGTTGCGAGACCCGTTCCCATTCTTAGGGCGTAGGGCTTCCAGTTGTTCCCTGAGGCTTGACATGTTAACTTCCTGATTCACAGGGACTCTCCTAGCAGGGTGAGGTCCAATTTGAGATTCGTTGTTGTTTTCCGCCATCCTGTTCGGGAAGTAAGTTGGGTTTATTTCCTCTCCTAATAGTTCATATCCTACGTACTACTAGAATTCAATAACACATTACATGCTAGTGGATCATTAACATTTGATAGGTTTTTAATCACATCATATTGCCACACTTACGTGGTCCAACCACTAAATCACATGCTCATGCATTAAACATCATACAAGCATCACATTCACGTGACTCACATACTTCACTGATAAAGAACATTGGTATTCAGATAACTCAAACATTTCATTGCATAGAATTTCAAAATCATAAGTGTTGCATCCTAGTACTCTTCATTACATCACACTTTGTAACTTTATTAGATTATAGTGGCTTAACAACGTAACAGAAAAAAACTAACAACGTTATCCTAGCAAACAAACTTTCTAGCACTACTAGCTTCTACTGGTCAGGGGCGTCCAGTGAAAAGGTACCTCTACACATTCGACCACACCTGTCCTGCTTCCAGCGGGTCACCCGAATCTCGGACTCACCCCTCTTCTCCACAGAATCCATCTCTTCACCCAAGCTTTCAGGTCCTGTTGTTTGATCGCCCTGCACAACGAACTCCTTTCCTCCTCCTGATCCCCCTCGAGGTTCTCTTTCTTAATAGCCTCCATCTTGCTCTCGCTAGAGTCTCCTTTGAGGTCTTTACTTCTTGTAACTTTTCCCTCACTCACCTCAGAATCCTCCTCAGGGTCCTCCTCTTCCATCGGTTCCTCCTCGAGGTCGTCCTCGTTAGGGTCCTCCTCGCTAGGGTCCTCCTCCTCCACTGGACCCGCCACAATAGGAACATCTCCCTCATCCTTAGAGTCTCCCTCCTCATCAGTGAGCTTGTCTCCCAGGGGTGGGGCATCCTCCTTACTAGCTGCAGGTGTACGCTCCTGGTTGTGGCATCCCCCCAGCCTTAGGTAGTTTATCAAGTCAACTACACTCATCCTCATAGGCTCCCAGTCACACCAACAATACTTCCCCCATGGGGGATGATCACGAGCCCAAGGGTGCAACTCGTCAACCCGGTAGCGCCACTCAAGGTCTCCTTTCAAGGTCAACAGCAGAAAGATCACTCGGTTGCCCTCAATCCTCAAGCAGCTATTGGGCACATCCTCTAAGTATCTGGCTAACACCCACCTCACATGCCGAATGTGGTCCCACACAACCTGACCTGGCCTCTTAGCTAACTGCTCCTGCAAACATGGACCTCCTACACAACCACAATACTAGGTGCCCTCCATTCCTACACAAGGTAAGTACACATAAGACATGTATCCACACAATAACATGCATTTATTTAATACTCTATACACATGCATGCAACCCCTGCCCCAAAATACACTCACTCTCCGAGCAGTCCTTAGGTATACAAGTTTTAGTATTTAGTTTATTACAATCTTTTAGGAGAACCTTTAAGTCAGTCAACCTGAGCTCTGATACCACTTTATAACACCCCGGCTTTCAAATTTCATTTCTTTGTTACTAACCCTTATCCTATGTGCCAGTGAAACCTCAAATGGGGTGTTACCATCGTATTTCCTTCTTGAAAATACCAGGCTGGATATTGAATAGCAACTAATACAAACGTTCCTTAATAACACCTCAAACTTGAAAGAGTTTAAATGTTGATGTCAACTACTAAATTAAACAATTGTTCATGTGTATCTTTGCTTAAAACAACTAACCTTTCATCTTCTTCGATTTAGGCATCAAGGCCTCGCTCTACTTTCGCTCCCCCAGTCCCATGGATAACTAGATCACCTAAAAACAAAACATTTTATAAAAGAGAGATAAACTTAGTAAACAATCACCCCTAAAAGTCAACTACACACACAAATTCATTTTGAAAACATTTTAAGGGGATAGGGGAACAACAAGACTGTAAGAACATATTTCCCATTAATATAACCATCCATGCCTACAAGTTCTCAGTGATGCACATTTATAATTCAGGATCCAATCACAACCGTCAGATTTAAAGGTGAGCGACCCCACTGGGTCTCATGGCCTGCGCTTGGGTTCAACGCAACCATTTAACTCTATCCTGGTCTACCACTAACCTGGCCCACATCCCACGCAACCATTTAACGCAACCTTTCCTAGCCTAGCATCAGCAAGGATGGTTACCGCTAACCTGGCCCACATCCCAATAGGGCACGTGGCAGCTCACATGCATGCACTAGTTTCCCGAGGAATGCTAAAGGCCATCAGTCTACACAATTAGTTCAAGTCTCACCCAGCTCAGCCTTTATAATTACTGTTACACTTCTCTATATTAGAGGTTAATTTAACATGCAACATTCATTGAATTCCAAACCATTTCCCCAAGGACATCACCACAACGAATAATCTCTGAAGCTCCAATATAACGTTGCCAAGTCTCAAATTCACAACATGGCATATCATGCAGATTCTACTACATAATCACATTTAGTCGACTCATGCTTTCATTCCATCCAAATAGCATAACCAAAATCGGTTATTACCATGTTCAATGCACACACAATTTTTAAATAATTCAGGGATAGGTTAGGGCATGATTGTTACCTAGATGTTGTACAATGTTACAGGCTTGGTTACTATTTTGAATCTACTGCTCTGAACCTGGGCCAAAACATAGCCCACACTTAGTCCAAAATTAAATAGACTACCTCCCCAGCCCTTGCCTTACCACTAAATTTTTTCACAAAATTTCACTCATGTTTAAGGCTCCCAACTGAAACCCAATCCCAGATTCAGAATCTGGGTCTGCTTTTCAGAAGCCATAACCTCTACTTCTAGTGTCCAAATCCTAGTTTCTGGCCCAACATAGAAAGCTGGGCCCGTCCTCTACACTTGTTATTGTAAGACCCCACCTTATCGTTCTCTATTAAGCTGCCTGTCTTACCTTTTTACGTTATAAAATCGTATTTTAGTAACTATATGAGTTAAATGATTATCGATTTGGTTTTGGAAGCTGTAATTTTATTTAAAAGATTCTTATAGCTATTATTGATTTTAAAGTTAATTCGTGTTATTTATGTCTTTAAATTATATTGATAGTTTAATTTAGTCGTTAAACGATTAATTTTATTAAAAAGAACGCCTATTTGATTTACGTTATTATTGATGTTACTTATTTATAAAATTATTGAATCGATGCTAACTGGAGTTTTTCAAATCGTCTTTCGATTTGTTTAGTCGATTTCCGAAGTGTGATTAAGGGTGTTAATTGTAGGACGTTTCGACTCGAGTTTAGACTCATTAATAAGTTTGGAGTTGGAACCTGGCTGAAGCATGTTATTAAGCCAAAAAAAAAAAAACATAAGGGGGCCGAAGCCCCTTTCCTTTCTCAGAAAAGAGGAGCCACGAAGGGGGGAGGGGGTCCTCAAACCCTCAGCCCCGACCCCCCACGCGAATCACCGGCACTCGGTGAGAGAGAGAGAGGAGAGG
>JACYFF010031952.1:70048948-70082579 GCA_017589665.1 Selenicereus undatus | reverse complement strand
AACAACAACAACAACAACAACAACAACAACAACAACAACAACAACAACAACAACAACACCTCCTAGTGTGGGTCCCGCTTTTGCAAGGTCTGGGAAGATCCAGTTTTAGGCAACCTTACCCCTACCGGTATTCCTGCCCATAGAGAGGTTGATTCCAGGATACCCACAAAAAAGGGCTTTGTGAAATATTTTAAAGAAAAAATAATTTGTGAAAGCATTAAATGAGAAAATTAAGGACACATAGCACGGGAAGACTGAAATATATTAGAAAGACCAGTAGCTGAAGCTATGTAACAAAATGACAGTAAAACTGATGAAGGAAATATACCTTGACAACCAGAGGTAAGCCACCGAGAACTCTTCCGAGAAGAATGTTCAATTTGCATACAAACCCAACATACAAAAACCTCTACCAGCACTAAGCCACAACAACCAAAAGTCAAGTATAGGTCGACTCTCATAAAGAATGGCATAATCATGATATATAACTTACTGAGCGATCTAGCATCCCTCCAATGGTGCTTTACAACATTTATAAACATATATATTTCATTAACTTAAGCAGGGTACTCAACAGACCGAAATGAACTAATAAGGCGTGAAACTAACTTAGAATGTATCGATTTAAAACATTATTAGGCCGTTTTAAGGTCATTTTTAGGCATGATTCAACTAGCTTAACACACCTCGATTTAAAGCATGCTTAGGTTGTTTTGAAGGCTACTTTTAAGCATAATCAACTAACTCAACATACCATAACTTAAGGCATGTTTAGGTTGTTTCAGAAGCTACCTTGAAGCATGCATCAACTAACTCAACATACATCGACTTAAAGCATGTTTTAGGTTGATTTGAAGGCTACTTTCAAACATTAATTAACCAACTTAGCAGGCATTGATTCAAGACATTCTTAGTTCTTTTCGGAGTTACTTTCAAGCACGAATTAACTAACTTAACAAGTATCGACTCAAAGCAATATGCATGCCCAATTCGTGTCATTTTTAAAGCATAATTTAGTCATGTTAAGGCTTGCGTATCTATTTTAACTAACCAAGGTTACTACGTTGTTTTCAAGGTCATTTTAGGCAACAATTAACCATATTAGCATGCATTGACTTAAGGCATTCTTATGTCATTTCAAAGGCTATTTTCAAACTCTAATCAACTAACTTGACATGCATCGATTCGAAGCGTTCTTGGGTTGTTTCGAAGCTACTTTCAACCCTGAATTAGTTAATTAAATGGGCATCGATTCAAAGTCATTTTCAAGTTTTAATTAACTAAACTAACATATATCAATTCAAGGCATTGCTAGGTTATTTCGAAGTCACTTTCAGGAATGAATTAACTAAACTTAACATACGTCGATTCAAACTGAATTTAGCTGGAGTAGAACATGCATATTCTCAATTAATCAAACTAATCCTAAACTAACATTCCTCACAACTTAAGACTGAAACATTTTTGAAATTACTAATATTTAGGAGGCGAGGAACACCCACCATGATTCCAAGCTAGAAACTCGCTTAAAGGGCTTTGGGCTCGACCTTAGGTGCTTGAAAGCCCTGATCTTCGACCCTTGCTGTAACCACGCCCCATACCCACGCAAATCGAACCCCAAATTGACTAGAACTTCACTCACCAACTTGAATTCATGGTGATGGCTGAGGGTTCTAACCCTTGGAACTGTTAGTCCTCACTCAACCTTTCTCTCTCTCTTTCTCTTCACTGGCGATCGACAAACGGCCGACCAGCAATGTCGCCGCAATCTCTGACCTTGGCCTTGACCCTGGTGCCTCCTCTTCCACTCTCCTCGACGAGTCTCTCTCTCTCTCCTCTAAACGGTCGAGTTCGGTCTCACCTTCTAGCAAATGGACAATGGCCATTGTGGCGATATCATCACCATCGCCCAATCGGGCCTTTTCTCTCCCTCTTCCTCTCTTTCTCTTTGTTCTGTGCGTGGCTTCATGGGCTGGGGTCACCGAGAATTCCCCTCTTCTCTTCGTGTTTGGCATGAAAAGAACGAGGGCTTCGCCCCCCTTACCCCTTTTTGACTTTTTTTTTTCTATTTATTTCTTGCCCATTCGACTACATTGCTAGTCTAATCTTGTACCCCATGTCCTAACCCAAATTAACGATACAACCCGTCGTTGATTATTCGATCCCAATTACAAATAGCTAGGTTCGAATTAAGAAATAACTAACGAGTTTTTTTGAGCCTCAAGAGGCTAAATGAAGTGTTTTCAAGAAAAGAAGGAAAGCTTTCTGTACATGTTCTATGCTTTTCTTATAAATGAAATGCGAATGAGATCTAAGTAAAGTATGCTCATGAAAATAAAAGTGTTATGTGCATGTTCCAAGTATAACTTATGAATGAGATGCTAAGTAAGATACGTTTATGAAAAAGGAAATCCTTATGAGCATGTTTCCTGCATATCCTATGAATGAGATTCGAATGAGACCTAACATGTGTGTGTGCCATATGCATATCATATGAATGAAACGTCTACAAAAGTATGATTATGAAAAGAAATAACCTTATGTGCACATCATACGAATAAGGTTTCATGTATAGTTTAAATGGAATGCTAAGAAGTTATGTTTATGAAAAAAAAAAAGTATCTGTGCTTAGCCTCATCACTTGTTTAAGTGTTTGACTGCCTGTTAGTAAAGAAGTTTGGTCATTTAGAGACCTAGAAATGTGTTTGAGTGCTTAAAGTCAGGTTTATGGTTAGTGACGCTTGCATAGGAATTTTAGGAGTGCCTAATATGATACTAAAGTATGGATACGTGATATGTGACTAGTAAAGATATTATTGCCGGCAATGGTTTTGGTTTTAAGGGGGTTGGGGGACACTCACTGAGCGTGTGGTTGCTCATTCGACTACTCTTTCCCCCTTTTCCCCAGGGTTTCCTTAACATAGGAAGAAGTTGAGTAAGCTATGTCAAGATCGAGTATATTCTTGCTTGCAAGATGTCATGTGTGCCTACTTACATCTTAAATGAAGTCTTGTAAAGTTTGTAAATGTTTGTAAACAAGTATTCTAGTTCATGTAATGCATATTGTTTATGAGTCGCTCTGTATGGCCATATGAGCCGACCATCTAATTAGTTAGATGTCTTCTTGGTTAAAGTTATGTTTTGGGATGTAAACCCCATACTCCGGTTGTGTGAACCGTTGAGTTGTATCCTTCGTTTCTTCTTTGTTCATGAACTATTCCGTTTGGTGTACTTCAAGCGAGTGGCTCGTTGAGTTATGAACTCCGGCGTGTAGCCGTTGAGCTTCTTTTGAATGTTTTATGCTTCCGTTGATTTGCAGGGATTTATTGTAAGGCTTTTAGCCTGGAAACGGTCAGCTTTTAGGGAAAACTCTGTTCGTTTCGTCTCAGAATTTAAGTAAAAAGTTTAGAAAACGTAACGCTTTCGGCCCAAGGGCCAGGGGGTGTTACAAGTTCACACAGTCAGAACAAGTGAATTGTGATATGGGCGTCTCAGTCATCCTTCAAGGGAAGTACTTTCTTTACTTATAAAAGTTTAGACTTTAGTAATTGTGCAAATAAAATGAAAGACCAATGTGACGTATGCATGTGTGTTGGACAGACTACCTGTCCTTTTCCCCAAAGTGAAAATATTACTGGTGAATTGTTTGAACTTATCCATTGTGATATATGGGGTGCATATCATGTGTCATCCTCTTGTGGTGACCATTATTTTTTTACTATCATTGATGATACGAGTAGAGCCTTATATGTTCATTTGATGCGTGATAAAGGAGAAACAAGCAGGTTGTTGCAAGACTTAGGATATTTGCTACAAATTAGTTTGGTAAGAATGTGAAAAACATTCATAGTGATTACGGAACTGAGTTCACTTCCAATCCTATGAACCAATTTTATGCTAATAAGTATTAGCCTAACCCGACAATAGTGAGGTGCCCCTTTCTGACTTTGAGCCCAAGTCCGAGTATGCTATTGGGGTTAGGCCATTCAATGCACTAATTCCAGCTCCAGCCGAGAGTGAGGGGTGGTCTGTCCAGGCCTCCATTCCAGCAATAGCCCACTTCGAATCTGGGCCTGAATATGAGACAACACGTAAGCTTAGTAAAAGTGGCTAGCATGACAAGGGAAGCCCATTATGGGACATCGGGAGTTTGACTAAAGCAAAACGTGAGTCTCCATGACAAACCACTTGAGCAAAACAAGCACCTAGACACCTCAATGATTATGCATGTTTCAGTGCTCGACCTGAAGACCCCTCTTCTCCTATCTCCTTAAGCATGGTTCCTTAGGTACTCGTTGTCCCATTATAAACCACGTCACATGTAATAATTTTTCTTCTTCTCATCAACAATTTTTAGTTGCTACTACCGAAATTATGGATCCTAGGTTTTATCATGAAGTAGTTAAAGATCCTATATGGAGACAAATAGTAGCAGAAGAAATTTGAGCTTTAGAAAAGAATCAGGCATGGATTATAAAACATCTTCCTCCTGGCAAGAAATCTACCAGTTGTAAATGGTGTACAAAGTCAAGTACAAGTCCGATGGCTTTGTGGAAAGATAGAAAGCTCATTTGGCCATTCATGGGGGATCACCAAGCAGCAGGTTTTAATTACAATGAGACCTTGCTCCTATAGCAAAAATGACTAGTCAAGCAGCTATGCGTATTGCCAAGAATCTAGTTTTTCATGAGCGCACAAAACATATTGAGATCGATTGTCATTTTGTTCATGAAAGACTTGTTAGCAGTGATATATTACTCTTGTATCTCAAATCTTGTGATTAATTGGCATATATGTTCACAAAAGCACTTGGAACCAAGCACTTTCTACATCTACAAGGCAAGCTGGACATGATTAATCCTCATGCACCAACTTATGGGGGAGTATTAGGATATCTATTGTGCTTAGTAAAGGAATTATAATACCTACTATAATTAGGCGAGGATTTCTATTTTCATATTGTCATTAGGAAAGGCTTTGTGTCCACTTTCCTAAGCTTACAGGCTCTCGGACTACTTGGTTATTTCTAGGGCTAGGTGTGTATCATGGCAGACATGAATTGAAGGAATGAAACATAATACGATTTGCTCCTATTTCCTTTGCATCTTCATTCAGTTATTAAACCTATTTGGAGAATTGAACGTCAATTCTCCCAATTTTGGTAATATTAATTTTTCTTGCATTGGCACCGAGTCCATTTGGTAATTCGACGGCATGGAGTGGTCAAATGGCTATGTGGAGATGGTTTGACTAAAAAGTTGTTTTTAAAAAATAAATAAATTTGAAACACATGTAGCGGTAGCTGGACTTCGTGGCAATTCAAAGAAAATAAATGTGGCCTAAATTGAGAGTATTGACGTCCAATTCTCTATTTGAAATTAATGGCATCCAACACCTCCCAAACTTATGATTTATCGAGTCCTATAAGCCTAATTATATTATAGATGAATCTAACTAAACTTTTCTTGATACACGTAAATTAAGTAACTCTATATATAGTTATCATCTTCCTATTTAAAGTACACTACTTGGTATATCAAATTATTCATACGTAACTGGTATTGTCGTATTGTTTTTTAAAATCAAAATTGTTCTTCTAGAAACTAAATCTTTGACTTCACATTTGTAACTGGAAACCTGTTGCTCTAATGAAACTATAATATGACAGTGAATTAACCTTTTTTAATTAAAGAAATTATGTTATTGGTTGGTTGTGCAAAATGGCAAAAAATCTTAGGGATTTCTTTCCTTTTAAGATAGCAGATAACAAATAACAAAATAGGTGAGAAATTCAATTTAAAATCTAATATGTTTGGATCACTAGTTAGTTTGAAAATGAAGGGGAAATTAGGGTAGAAAATTTTTGTTTGTGAGATAACTTCATGTAAATTTAGTTTACATTAAGTTGGATATCCTTGTGATATATCTGAAATGTTAATTTGTTTAAACATAATATTCTCCATAAATTATGTTTCATGGAAAATTGTGATAAATAAGTTATAAAAACTTCTAATTCATGCTTGTGTGAGATGATTATGAGCTTAGCGAAATTTTTGATCATACAACATGGATAATGGAGTTTTTGATAATTTATTTATTTGAAGATATGCTTAATGTCCACTTTACAGAATATATACTTTTAGATATGGCAATTAAAATAAGGTTGGTAATTTGTTTACCAATAAAGAACTTGATAGCGCTGACTACGATACATAATGTCAGAAGATTGAGTTTCTTCTGAATGAACGTGAAATGTTAGGACACTCACTAGGTTCTAGGTCTCATAGGATGACAAAGATGGTACTGTAAGTGAACAGTATCTAGAAAACTTAAAAGCATACCAAAAGTGGTTTGAGAATAGATCGATCAAGATGTTATACTTTGTCGTATTGCATCAATGTCGATCTAGTGGGGAAATTAAAAATCACCCATTATTGAGTACGAGTGGGATTAGCTTAGCATCAGGTTGGTCCGGATCCATTCCCTCATAAGGTTCTGGACCTAAGAATGGTATTGCGAAAGGGAAAAAAAAGGCTAAGGAAATAAAGAGAAACATATAGCACGTGTAAGTGCTATGATTATGGAAATTAGGCATCTTATGCTTAGGATTGTCCTAAGTCGATTAAGGTACCTCCTTCCACAGCCCCTCCTGGATAATGTGTGCGCTCCCAAGCATTTGTTGCGAACTGTGATCCTTAGTGGATTGCAGATACGAGAGGAACCAAGCACACAGTTCGGGAACGAGTTGATTTTTGTGAACTTTCACCACTACACGGTGGATTCACAAATTGTCGTCTTAGGTAACGACGATGAAAAAGATTTATTGAATTAAGGACAAATCATTCTAGACTCCTTGAAGGGACTACGTTGTCTCTTCCTGATGCTCTCTATGCACCTGGAGTGTGATGTTTCCTTGTGTCTTTTGTCCCTAAGTTTAGTTTTCTTTAATTTTCGTCTAGATGTCTTAGGCATCATATGGCATGGTGATTTGTTTGGCTATGTCACATTGAAAGGTGTTTTCAATGGACGAAAAAGAACATCTTCCATCCCTGTCTCATTTTCGACTCTATTTTAGGCATGCTCGACTTGACCATGAGGGTCAAGATAGGGTCAATAGACTAGCTAAAGATGACCTTTTTAAGACCAACTAACTAGGCTTAAGGTGCAAAATGTGAGTTATGTCTAGCTAGTAAAGGAATAGGAAATCCTTTTTGAAAGGTTTCAACGGCATCGAATCCCTTAGCGTTCATTCACTTTAGACATCTACAGCTCCATGAACATGAAAGCATGTCATAGAGCCACACGTATTCATGATATAGGTATATGTACCTACTATCTCACTGTTATTAAGTACTTGATGTGATCATATACTTTATAGCGATAGTAGGACTCAATTGGAATGAAATATTAAAACTCTTCGAACCAATTGAGATCATGAATATTTTCTTTGTGAAACAAAATCCCCGTAGTGTCGATTTTCTTAAGGATGAATTCTCTAGAATTTAGTGAAATTTAAAAGGACCTCAATTTGTATGCGTTACAACAACACCTTCAACCACCTCTCGGTGAGGGGGAGGATTTGAATTCTCACTAAGTCACCGAGGATGGTACACATTCCTTACTTGGTAAGAATGGTGAAGTTTTGTCTGTCAAGGAGAATAAGGTTCGCCCTCAATCTTCAAATGTTGAGGAGAGTCATTCCTGAACATGCAGTTAGTCCACATGTTTAGGATCTCACCTCAAATGGATAGTGGGAGTAACTTTCTCTCCATACTTAGGGTTCTATGCCTCTTAGAGAAAGGGGGAGGAACTCCTGGTCCCATATCTCTTAGAGAAAGGGGGAGGGATTTCTCACCTCGTCAAACAAATAATGAATGTCCTAGAATCCGAAGGAGTTGGCATGGAAGAATTCTTCAACGATTTTTCTACATCGAAGAAGAAATATCCTCATGCACTTCATTGGGAGTTGAGAGATCTACCTCTTGTGAAGATACGGTTGGTTCACCAAATTACAAACAGTGACTGGATGCCATAAGGGAAGAGATGGACTCACTGACAAGGTTTAAGAACCCCTTGGAACTCCACCCCAATGTAAGTCTTCAAGATAAAACACCGAGTGGATAGTTCAATTGATAGGTTCAGGCCCGAATATTCCTAGCCCTGGTTGCCCATTCGAACTTTGAGTAGTTCGAAATGGACGTAAAAAAAATTGCTTTTCTTGATGGAGAGCTTGAGAAGGAGATTTATATGGGCCAACCCATTGATTTTGTATCAAAGGGACAAAAGGACAATGTGCGTCATTCTAAAAGGTCCATATGTGATCTTAAGCGATCTTCCAGTTCTCGGTACTCTAGATTCCATAAAGCCATCTTGGCTTATCTATGGTTTCAGAAGGCCCTTGTGTATGTCAAAAGATCAACATGGGGATTGCGTTCCTCACGTTGATGACATACCGTTGACTAGGAACAAGTTGGAGATGATTAAAGCTACTAAAAGGTAGCCATTCCATGTCTCTGAAACGAAGGACATGGGTGAAACCAGGAATGTCCTAGGAGTGGAAATAATCCAAAGTCGTCCCAAGAAGCATACATCAAAAATGCCTTGGAACGATTTTGGGTTTATAATTCCTAACCCATAGATACTCCAGTTGAGAAGGGTCTAACCTTAAGTCTTGCTTAATACTTTAAAACAGATGACAAAATAGAGATAATGAACAATGTCCTTAACCCTAGTATCATAGTAAGCTTAATGAAAGCCATGTTATGTACATGACCTGATATTGCTTTGCGGATAATTTGATAAGTCGTTATCAAAGTAACCCAAAACTTCCTGATTGACAAGTCATCAGGAGAATCAAATGCTACCTTCGTGGTATTGATAACTCAGCATTTTGCTATCAAGGAGGAGGCCTTAAGTTGAGAGGATGCTAAAATCTTGATTGGGGTGGTAACTCATATGAGTCTAAGTTAACCTCAGGACATGTCTTCACCATGAGTGGGAAAGCCATGTCATGGTGCAGTAAAGAAGCACATCTGCACAACAATGTCGGCAATGTAGGTGGATTGTATATCTTGTACCATAGAGACCAAAAGCATTGCCATTGGGTATATATATATAGACTAACAAGGTGATTATGTTCCCTTAACTAAACCCATTCCTAGTGATGTGTCCAAAACTCATTGGTTGAGTCTTGGATTTCATAAGGTTTGGTATCTAGAGATGTTCTGTTACTTGATGGACATGTTTCTTTTATGGGCAAGATGCTCATTGTTGTACGTTAGGCATATTGAAATGTCACAGACTTCTTATTGGCCTAGTCACATAGGCAATCACCCTGGTGTTTGAGTAGTGGGTAGGATGAGACTGAATCATATTAGCACTAGGTGTGCAATATTGATTAGTCACACTGGAAGTGTGTGAGTAGAATGAATATAGTCGCCTTAGTAAGACTAAGATGAGACTGAGGGAGTCGAGTATGAAATAAGTTTTTATATTGAAGCCTTAAAAGCCGAATCTTGAGTGTTAAGATCAACATTCAGTATGTTGATCTAGTGGTTCAGGTTAGATTTTTGGGTGAAAATCTAGACTGACGATTCGCATGGCATAAAGAGTGACGAACCCAACTAAGTGGGAGCTATGCCGTGACACACATCTCATACTGTGTGTGCTTATAAGACGACCCATATGTGGGGTGACAATTGAATTCCCTATCACTTGTCACTGTGTGACCCTAAGGACGATAACCCTTTGACTTAAAGCTATGATATTAAGTCGAAGCTTAATGATGCTACTTTAATGTGATTCTTAAGAACCACGATGTATATGGTTCAGTGAGAACACGTTAGGAAAGCAATTAAGCTAAGATAAGATTTCATGAGTGTTTAAGGAAAAATCTATCTACCATCACCATATCAGCCCGGGCGATTATGTGGATAACATAATCATATGATATATCAGGCATAAGGGATTAGAGATGCCACTGGTGATGTCTTGGGATATTTTTTGGGGTATCGCATTTCGTGAAAGTGTTATGTTAGTTGGATGGTAACTTAATATAACACTACTTGTTATTTTTGGTCGCACGTCCTATTCCTAGTATGAAGTGTGAGGAGTTGTGATACATGGAGAATACGTGTTTTACGGCCTAAGTGGCCTAGTGGGAGCTGTTAGACGGGCCTAATGAGATTAGGCCCGACGGTCACTTAAGTCGCCTAGGGCGACAACCCTTGCTACCCCCTAACCTATATAAAGAGGTTTAAGGGGGTTAGCCTAGTGAGACGATATGACGCAAATATTATATCTCCCATATTCTCCTACTTCTCTCTCATGGCTGAACTACCATCTATCGAGTTCTCGGGTTTAGGACGTGAAACCCTAATGCGACTCTAGTAGTCGCTTGGTATTCTGATTGGTGAAGACTGGTATTCTTATTATTGTGGACTATTACCGACAGTATACTTCCGCATCCAGGTTCGTCCTAATTCTTCCTACAGTTTGAATAATAGATTATTAAAATTTCACGGGATGAAAAAAAAAAGAATAAAATTAAATGATTTTTTTGTTTGAATTTATAAATTAAAATAAAAATTAGCCATTTTACCTAAAATTTAATCTTGTTTAGCATATCCAATTATATATATATATATATATATATATATATATATATATATATGTATATATATATATATATATATACATAATGTTGGACATAATATTTATTAGTATCTAAATCATCCAAATCAAATTTCACGTAAATTTGAACTTTTGTCACCTGTTAAAAAAAGATTAAAATGGAAATAAAATCCCAAAAACTAGAAATTTCTTGCTTGTCATAATTAATTCCAATGGCATGTTGTAATTGATTTGACCAGGTAAGGCAAGCATGCATCACATTTACAAGGAAAGTAATTAAGTTTTGGAGCTTGCACATAAACAATGTACAAAGCCTGTATCATGCTCCTAGGAGTACAGACTCGTACATGCCACATCAGCGCTACATATTAAAATTGTCTATATGACAAATACATGTTGGAAAAATATATATACATGACAAGAATGAGTACACGCTCCTAGGTATATGATATACATTACCAATAATGTATTGCACCTGGCCAATAAACCCTTTTTTAGTTGAAAAATAAATTGATTTTTGAAAATAGAATTATTAGATTGATTAATGCAATTATATAATGCTTTTTGAATAGATAACAAAACATATTATGGATACATCAGTTTTACTGGGACTCAAGTCTATGTTTTGAACTTAAAATTGACATTTCAATCAAAAAACAATTTTGCATGAGCAAATAAATTTCCGCATAAGACTATTCTCTTAATATTGAACTTGTTAACTTATGTTCTTCTATGACAGAATACTAACTCACCAGGGAAATTATGTTATGCTCATTGGATTTGTTATCTTGGAGTAAGAGAAAAGCTCAAGAAGTCACATGGCAATTAAGCCATATGCTCGTTTGAATTGAATTTAGCTAACATAGTGCAACATTGTGGTGGCAAGTCTGGTCCTATGATTTTGAGGAAAGAAATCCTCAATCAATTCAATTCTCACTCGAATCTCTAAATGATTAGGATCTTACCATCATTATTACTTTTTTTGCAAATAATGCGTACCAGGGTCATACTATGATTATACGATCTTACGCCCCAGTTGCGATCCTAAACAAAGAAAATAATTTCGTACACTTTATACTTAAGAATTCATTATTACAATGTAGATTTTGTATGAAAATTTTATCCAAAATATAGCTAAATGGAATTTCTATTTTATTATGACGGTTAATTAAGATTTTAATTATTGCAAAAATAATTTTCACTTTTTTGAGTAAGTTTTAGAATCTTGTGATCCTTGATCCCATTGTCAATTCCAACCCTAAAAGAATTCCAGTTGATTCTAATTAGAATCCCGATTCTAATAACTTGAGTATAATATGCTACTTTAATCATGATGTTTTAAAATTTCTTATTTTTCAAGTGTAAAGGATACTTTATAAGTTAATGGAAATTATTCATATAAATTTAAACCCTGGCTAGAGAGGCAAAAACAAAAATCCAAAAAAAGCTCCTAAAAGTGCATGTAATTGATTTTTTTTAAAGACAATTAAAAAAAGGGCAAAAGTCTGTTTCTTTCCTTATAGAGTAGCCAATTTTCGTATTTATTCGGCCGTCTGCTGTCACTGCCTCATCCCTAGGCATCTTAAACACACATACACACTTTCTCTGTCTCTCTATGTTCTTCTACTAGTCAAACAAAAGCACAAAAAATTGGCTAAGAGAAGAGGTGAGATTGAAAATGGTAATGGTGACGTAAGAGTACAGAAGCCAAGTATGAAATGGACTGATGAACTCCATCAATCATTCCTAGATACTGTCGTCACTTTGGGTTGCGAGCATTTTAAGCCCAAATTAATCTTTTTTTACCTTTTTCTATTCAAATTTCGCAAAGCAGACTCCACGGTCAAATTTGTTTTAGAAGTCTTTGTTATATATAAATTGTTTTGGCCCTTATCGAGAGCACCAATTTTATAGTATTTTTCTATAAAATTTTTGTTTGAAGAAGAGACCAATTTATCTTTTTATATATATGGATTTGTAATTCCATTTCCATTTAGAATTTAAAAGCAATTAAAATAGAGGTACGGTAGTTTTTCGCAGCACTCAAGTAATACTGAATCTATTTGTCTTTGGGAGTTTGTGTGCTTGTGTTAAATCTAAGTGAATTGAAGAGGCTAAATTCACCACACTCTTAAATTTTAAGTAAAATATTTATCTTGAGAGATGAAAGACTAGTTTATCTCTTTTTGTCAACATATCTACGCATATGGAATTCAATTTTATACTAAGATTTAAAGAGCTCACAATTAAACAGGGGTTAGATCGCCAGTAACCCCCCCCCCCCCAATGCAATCAAACATGTTCTTCTCTATATCTATGTGTTTGGGTGTAAATGTGTTCTTTCATATTTCTAATTTATGAATTTTAGGGGGTTAAACATGATTGTGAAAATTTGATTGAGTACAGCTCAATCAAATCTTTTTTCCTTCCTTCCCAAATGCATTGATCGATCCTTTAGATCAACCACATATGTCTTTTTTGGTTCAGAAAGAGATTATTTTTTTTTCTCTCTATATCGAGATATCCATATATTTGTTATCTAATTATATTCAAAATTCAAAAGGATTCGCACAGAGGGGGAGAATTTATACTTGTTATTTTTCCCTATATCTATGCTTTTTTTTTTGGTGTTGCTTGTATTGTTTTAATGAAGTGAAGATGGGTTTGACATGCTTGATTATGGTAAGTTGATTGAATAATGTAATTTATATGTGGATTTTCTTTTTCTTTTCTTGTAATTTAGACGCTACCCTAAGATGATATCTTGTATCATGAGATCAGAAGGCTTTACAACATTAAACATCAAAAGTCACCTACAGGTACGTTTGTTAACAATTTTCTCTGTAAACTTGGACTTTACAACTTTGTATTTTACTCTTTGTTGACTTACTTTTGTTTTGGTGACTTGGATTGCTTGTTATTCTAAAACGCACGTGTACCGGAATTTGCGACAAAGGCATCTAGTTCAAGGTAAAATTCATTTAATAACATCCACATGTCATTAAAAATTTGTAATCATTGATACATATGCTTTTATTTCAATTTTTTTCAAAAAAATCATATGGGCAATTGAGTATGAGAATATTTTGATGAAAATTTAAGTTCTCTTTGACTTTTGCCAAGTTTTTACAATCTAATAATCTCTCATTTGTTTGCCCCTTTTGTGGTGAATAATAGCAAGATTTTTACAATTTAATTCGTGAAGGAAAAACTCTTTCTATCAAATGAAACAATTGTCATAAAATCACTTTCATAAGCTTAGATGTCTTTACGTTTTGATATGCTTCAACAATATGATAAATTTCAAAATGAAGCATTCCCGATTAATGTGTGAAAGTCATTTTTTCTCCCTTTTCGACAGACCAGAATGGATATTTTTTCAAGTCTGTGTCGTTTTTATATATTAATTTGAGATACATTTCCTTATTAGAGTTTTAAAAAGTCAAGTAAACCGTTACAATATTTAATATTTATTAATCTTATCAATTCTGCAATTTGAAGGTCAATGCACGAGTGAATTTATTGTATCAATTGAGGTTTTCATCAAATCCTATCTAGTGCATTTTTCTTACCATAGTTCGTCACTGTTTTTAATTTGACATCAATAATTAATTTCATTACAGAACAATAAATTAATGTACATTTCCTCAAATACGCAAGTGTATGTACATACCTTTGCATGCGTTGTTGCGATAATATGTGTTGGCTAAATCGATCTCCCATGCATGAATGTACGACAACTAACTTCAGATAAGTTAGTTACTTAATTAGATGTGATAAAACATTACTTAATTAACTCCCTGCATACACTTAGCTTGTACCGTATTAATTCCCTTACAAAGTTCTCACATTAAAAACGGCATTTATTTTATTGTTGAGTAATTTTTCTATGTATATGTTGAGTTACGAATAGGACATTGACCCCCCATGAAATCCCTAGTTTCTTTAAAAAAAAAAAAAAGATTGTCTCATATTATACTAATTTTTCCAAACATTTTTGAAGTTTGTTTGAATTTGTACTTTTTTAGAAATTTAGACATCCAAATCCAAATTTAATACCCCAAAATTTCCGCCACTAGGCGAGGTGTGGGGGATCTGATGTAGCAGCCTTACCCCTGAATTGTAAAATTATAGAGAAACTAATTCCGATTGACCATAAATTTAAAAACCGTAGACTACCTACTGCTCCACAAAAACAGAGTAGAGGAAATTTAAAGAGATATTTTGTTTTAGTCCATAAAATCTAAACTGAAAAAATAATCGAAACTTACCTTTTTTCAACTATACAGATTTTAGACATGTTTTAGAAATTTAGACATAGATTTGTAAAATATGAGCTCTAAAGCAATATATTTTTCTTAATTGATAAATACAATCATTTTAGATGTCCCTTCTTTCAAATGTTATCATCTCCCCCCCCCCCCCACAAAAAAAAGAGAGAAGGCAGGAAAGGGATCTTTTTTGTTTATATATAGAACGATAAGAGATCATTTCATAACATCATGACTAGCCTTAATCTCATGATTGCAATTGTAATTTTCTTATTAGTTTTTAATTAACAATGGCATGTAGGTGTTCTTGAGTGTTCCGAGGACTCCGAAAAGAAACAGGTTGTTGAGAAGATCAATGAAGAGCTAGATCACCCAGCCCCCAGCATCGCCAGCCCCGTCAACGCCGGATTAAGGAGTTGATTCTTGGAAATTCCCTTGAGAACCACCATTTTCACCACCACCATCCGCCAATATTGGAATCCAGTAACATTGTCACAGTTCGTATGCCTGGAGAAGAAGGCCAGAGGCCTTATGCCTATCTCATTTTCGGAGATCTCGTAAACCCTTCAACTACTCAGGTATAGCGAAATCATGTACAATCAAGTTTGCCCACAAAGTGCTTTAACATTTGAAGTAAATCTATTTCGGTTTTTTTTTTAATATTTAGGACACAACATTTCTATTGATTATGGGTAAAATTACGTGCTTTGGAGTTGAATCAAAGCAAAGTATGTATAAATAGCAGCTAGGCTTACATAAATAGGATACACAGGAATCAAAAATTGAAAATACCCGGGTCATAATTATTTGGTATTAGGAATTCTTGAACAAAACTTGTGCAGAATAATTTTTGGATGGACCATCATGACGCTACATACCTAGCTTTCATAATCTTATAACATGGATATATACTTAATTATGCCCTTTGAGTTTTCAGGCCGAGCGCAAGGGAAAGAAGAAAACGCCCATCGAGGACTACCACCAGACAACGAAACAATTTTATGAGAAGTTGGTGAAGAAGTACCAGTACAATTGGGCTTCCTCCTTAAAACTGGGGATTCATTGATCATTCGTAGATGACTCTTGGTGAAGATATACATAAATCTTGCCAAATTAAGTTTGTTGGCAAAAATACATTGTCATAAAGATTTAGTGCCGGTTGTCCTTGTATCTTTATGCATCAATGCGGTTGGCTTTCTTGACTTGCAGTGAATAATTAGTATACTTTCTTCTTCTTATGAAGGTACTTTTAAACATTAAAAAGTGTGTTAGCCAAAGATTTATAGTTTGTACTAAGTTGATGAATTAACTTCATAGTTATTGGAGAACTACTAGTTATGTTAGCGAGCTCTTTTCAAGAGTTTTGTTCTTTAATTTCAATTGCTGCTCCATTGCATTGTCTAGCTAGTAATATGCATGGTGCTAATGTTGCGTAGAAACACCACATGAGAATTGGGTGTCTAATTATCATATTAAAAGATTTCTTTTTGAAACTGAAAATTCTACATATATGGAACCTCATGTTCTCTTAAGTCACGTTGTGATATATAAAAGAACTTTTGGACTCTGATAGTCTCATGTTTAGGTATTAGAGGAGAATAATTCAACTTTTAAATTTGAAAATTAGCATGTTAACTATTGTAGGTATTTGTCTTTAGTGCACTACCAACAACACTACTAAAAGTTCACCTTTTTTGACGGAATCTCCGACTGAATTTCAGTCCGTTGGAATCTCCAACAGATTGTAGGCGGATCCTGTGATATGTCCGATGGAATTGGAAACCACCGGAAAATCCGTGGATTTTCGACGAAATGTCCACTTTTCGATAGAATTCCGACGAAACATTCCGTCGGAAACAAGATATGTTGACCAGTCCAACATCCATGGGGAATAATTTGAAATTCTTTGAAAAGAAAATAGGCTTCTAAAAAAAATTCCGTCGGAACATTGCTTCCAACATAATTTTCCGTCGAAGTCTTTTTTTACCTCGACACTGCATCTGGTTTCATTTTTCGAAGGTGTTCACATTTTTTAGAGAGAAGAATCGTTGTTTCCTCCATCGCCACCACGTACCCTCCGTCGCTGGCCACCCCCAACTTCCACCACTATTTGTCGCCCAATTCCTTTGACATTTTCAAGTAAGTAATTCTACCTAATTATGTAGTGGGTTTAGCAGTAGATCTGTAAAATTGAGATATAATTTGGTAATTATGTGATATCTAAGTAATAATTAAGCATATATGTTGAATAATTTTTGAAAATTATGTTGAAGGAGATATATATAAGTGCATTGTAAGAAATATGAAGTGTATGAGATGTTATTAGTTTGATAAATTGTAGTTAATTAATTATTTAATATGTTATTCGTTGATCTTGTTTTGTGAATTTTTTAGTTTGCATGTAATTTCTTAATTAAATGATAAGTATTAAAAATATTTAATAATATATTTGTTAATGGATGTTGTATATTAGCTAAATTTTGATTATGTAAAATTTAATGTTAACAATGAAAATATGAACGATAATGGTTTAGTAAAATAATAGTTTAAAAGAAATTATGGTTCAGTTAGGTAGTGAACAATTAACAAATTATTAGATTATTATTTGTAAATGTTGAACTGTTTTATGTTGTTACATATGATTTGGATGATGAAAATATATACAATATTTATATTTTAATTTTGTGGATGATCAATGTGAAGAAGATGGGTCATAAGAAAAAATATATTGCAAAAGGCGAAAAACAATTATTGTTGCTGTGAATGTCGTTACTGTCGGTTTGATTTTACAAGTTTGGACTACAATTTCAGTCACTCGAACAGCTTTAAATCCTGACCCAATTGTCATAATATGTTATTTTTTTCCATTATATATTGAATAAAGTGTATGACGAAATAGTATAATGACAAATAAATCATTAATTTAGCTAAGAAGTAAAATGCAATTATTATATACATGATTATAAATAACCCCTTTACTTATAACTACATTTTTTGTGGTGAACAGTGGATAATATGGATGGACCACCTCATCGGAGGTGGATGTATAGAAGATTTTTACCAGGTAAAAAGGGATATAGATAAGAATTTTTAGAAGGAGTTGAATTATTTGATCAATTTACAAGAAGCTAGATGGAGTTCACGAATAATGAACATTATAGATGTCCTTAGGCCAAATGCAAAAACAGAGCTTATAGAGAACTTGATAATGTGAAATCACTCTTGTATCAAAATGGTGTTGTTAAAATTGGACGTCTCATGGGGAGATAAAGCCTACTCAATATGGCAATGTTGGAAATAGCAACTCATAATACTAGTATGAGTACATGGTTTCAAGTCCTATACACTTTCATAGCATTGAACCATTTGTGAATTGTGTTGGAGCAATGGTGAAGGATGTCATGATTACTTATGAAGTTAATGTAAGTGAACAACCAAATGCAAAAGCTTAGGCATTCTATGATATGCTTGAAGCTGCTCAGAGGCCTTTATGGGATGGGTGTAGTAACCAAACTGAATTATCAAATGCCATTAGATTGATACGTATCAAATCTGACTACAATATGCCTCAAAATTATTTTGATGAGGTCATGCAGTTAATGCATGAGAGTTGTCCAGCAAACAATCGTATGCCAAAAAATTATTCAGAGTTGAAAAGGAAGGCTTGAAGTTTGGGACTAGATATGCGAATGATTGTTTGTTGCCGCAATGGTTGTATGCTTTACTTTAAGGAGGATTTAGCACTTGAGAAATGCAAGTCTTGTGATTTACCAAAATGGAAGCCAAAGAAGCCAACTGATAATAGGAAGAAGCCAAAACCATATGTGAAAATATTCTACTTCCCTTTAACACCTAGGTTACAATACCTGTATGCCTCAAGAAACACAGCTGAACATATGAGTTGGCATTATAACAATAGGCGTGAGGATGGTGTTCTTTGTCACCCTTCAGATGGGGAAGCACGAAAACATTTTGATTACACACATTCAGATTTTGCTGCTGAGCCTTGCAATGTTAGACTTGGTTTGTGTGCAGGTGGGTTTAGCCCCTTCTCATAATCTGCACAACCTTATCCAATTTGGCTTATGGTTGTGATACCTTACAACCTTCCTCCAAATATATACATGATAACACCATATATGTTCTTAACTTGGATTATACCCAGTCAAACAAATCCTAAGAACAAAGGAGATGTGTACCTGCAACCTTTGATTGATGAGCTGAGACATGGAATGGTGTTCAAACTTATGACATTTCGATGAGGGAGAACTTCTTGATGAGAGCTACATTAATGTGATAGTAAATGGCTTCCTAACTGCAAGAGGTTAATGAAGATGATGCAAATAAGGGAAGTGAAGGGGAGGAGTGGAACGATGACTATAAAGATACTAATGACGAAATAGATGTCCACCTTGAAGACTTTGAGGATGATAATGAAACTAAGGATGATAAATAGATTAGCTTATATCAAATTGTATATTAAATCAATTTAAGTACTTTCACATTGTATGCCTGTAGACTTTATTCAATGATGATATCTTTAATGCTTTAGTACAATTGTCATAGTTTGATTTGGTGAAATTGTTTCTTTGTTTTCACTTATATTATTTGATTATTACGCTTTGTATGTTTTTCATAAAGGGGTCAAGTATTCAACGTGGGCATGGTGGTGGACATGGTAGAAACTGGGGGAGAGGACGCACTAACCAAAGTGGACAACAAGAACAGGATTTTCTATGATGGAAAAACACTAATGAGACTCCTTACAACCCTTTTCTTGACTCCAAAAACATTCAAACCATGCAATTCACCCAAAATATGCCTCAAACTTCTATATTCCCCAATGTTGACGTGAATTTGTTTTAGAATCAAAGACCTCCTACCACTCAAACTCCAAGAGCATTTGTGATCAACCAATTCGGTTCTTATATCCTTGTGACACCATTCATTTCAACTAACAATGAAGAAAGGAGTTAGGATCATAGTGAAGATGCCTAAGCCATGGGAGTACGTCTAATAAGATGATCATCAAGCTAGATGGTAAGAGTAAATAGTTAAACTTTCCCATCTATGTATATTATGAACAAAAATATCTAACTAAATGTTTGTTATGAACAAAAATTTGTAACTGTGTGTTTGTTATTTGCAAGCTTCTATTTCTATCCCTTTGATGTGGCGTTTGAAATTATGAAGACATTTGTAAGCAAATATCCCAACCCTTGGCCATCATGGGGTAAATTTCCTAAATCACAGTGGGATTTGTGGTTTGGTGAGTTCGAGGTAAGAGAAATTACTAAGTTTGGTATAACTATAAATATATTCCTGGTGAAAACATTATATATGTTTTGACGACTTTTATTTTACAGAAGTGTTTCTATTGGGCTCCGGAGCATGGCTTTCATATTAGGAAGACTTTTAAGGAAAAAGGGGCCAGTAGATTGAAGGACACATTTAGGCTGTTAAGAAAGAAGAACCAAAATCCATTATGGTTGTGTGACAACACTCGAAAGTCATTTAAACAATATTGGGCTTCTGAAAAATTTTAGAAGATGAGTGCACAAGCAAAGAAGAATCGGAATAGTGACCAGGATGGCTTAGGTCCTTTTTTCCATACTTGTGGTTCGACTCCATTTAGTGAGCAAAAGAGTTGTTTGGTAAGTGGTTAATTAATTTTTGAATTAAGTTATTTTTATAGTTTTTACAAATATTGAGAGCTCTCTTCTATTTCAACTTATTTGCCTAATGTATAGGCTAAGAACTTAATAGGGAGCCGACTACGATAGAACTTTTTAAAGGCACTCATCAACATGAGAAGGACAATACATGGGCTTATCAGAATTTTGAAGAAAAAAAAAACATATGCAAGTGACCTTTACTTTTTAAGTGTTTAAAAATCATTCCATTTTAGCGATTTTCATGCTATACTTTTAACGTGTAATATTCTCAATCCTATTTTGTAGACGAAGCATCAACAAAAAAGGGAACAAATTAGAAACTCTCAATCTTCAATAGATCCTAGCTACGATCCATATGAAAATCCATCTGAGATAAAGCTTTGGGTTCAAGAAAACTTGAACAAAAAGGGTCGTGTCTATAGGCTCTGTTCAGAAAGGGTAAAACTGAAGCATATGTTTAAGTCCAAACCAACATCCAAGAGTAGTCAAAATTAAGAGCCTAATGTATGAGAGACGTCACCCTATTGAATAATGAATTGAGTACAATGGTGGAGAAAAACCCCCAGAATGGAGAAGAGAAATCATCATTTAGAAGACAAAGTCATGATGTTGAGTGAACAACTTAGTGGGGTTCAAAACTCACTAAATGAGTTCATTAGATCCCAAAAGGCATCTGACTCTAGTTCTTGTTCACCCCCTTCTTCGCGCCATCAGCAGCATTTTCGCTCTGCTCCTTATGCCCCCCTCCTCCTCCTCCTTCTCCTCATCAACCTAAATGCTATGATGATGATGATGATGATGATGATGATGGTGATGGTGATGATGACGACAATGGGTCTGATTCAGGTGGCTAGAGTTTTGGGTATGATCAAGACCCTGACTGGAACTATTTCAACTATTAGAACATTGAACATGGGGTGATTTCTATGTTGGATTGCTATGTTGGATTACTATGGTTTGGGATTGCTAAACTTTGTAGTTGTGCTTTTGTGAGTTTGAACTAGAACTTTGGTGTGATTATGTTGAACTTGTGTATTTGTGGTGGTTGAATGAAAGTAACCACGTGTGGTGGTTGTTGCCATATTATACCATGTGTGGTGGTTGTTATAAATTGGGCTTATGCAGATTTTTGTTCATTTTTTAATTTGGTAATTCAATTTTCAAATTGCATGCCCAAAAATAAAATAAAATCTTCTAACGGAATCCTTCGGATTTCGATAGAATTTCCTATGAATTCGGATGAAAATTCTACCCAAGTCTGATGGATTCTGATGGAATCCTGGGTTTTAAGTTTTTTAATGAAAAAATTCAAAAATATATTTTTTGATATCCGACGAAATAGTGTGTCAGATGCATCCTTCCGTCGGAAGTTCATTGGTAGTCCGTCAGAATTACTGTCCCACGAGAATGGGTCTGTCCGTTAGAATGCTTCCAACGAAATCTGTCAGTCCGTCGGAACGCCTTCCCGACCGACTCCATTCCAATGGACGTCGTTCCATTGGAAAATTCATCAAAAAAAGGATCTCGTTTAGTGCTGTAGGTCAATAACTCTTTGACTAGTTAATTTGATGGCATGGTAGCTTAAGTATTGCATAAGGATGGTGGTTGTGGAAACTGAGCCATGTGTGATAAGCAAGCTACCACAGTCATTTGAAAGTGTCAATAACTCCATGGCAATATAGATAAATATAAGTACCCTTAAAATTTAGGACACCATGAGATAGTAGCTTATTTGTCTCATGTAAGCAAGGTTACTAGAAGAAACGAGGAAAAATATGCTAGTCATGGGTGATAGATGAGCTTCCATATCATTAAATCAGTAAGTCAAAACATTATTGATTCGGTGATGATACATTAAAAATAAAGAGATCAGCATGCTAGACGTCAAATTGAAAAATGGGATTATTACCTATCAATTCTTCCATGTTTGGAATTGTTATGATTTGAAAGTCCTGTGAAGGAAAGTTTTAACTTATTAGCATTAAGGGAAGTTTAGTAAGACAATGTATGTGAAGTTGACCAATAATCTACTATGAGTTGTAATGAAAATATTTACAAGATATATATTTTGATATTGAACTAGCATTAAAACACGTGCAACTATAGAAAAACTTTCAAACATCCTTTTAAAAAAAATATTTCATGGTTTTCCCACTCAGGTGTAGAGTATAACTAATTTTTCTATATAATCTGAAGTTTTAGATAGTAAAATTATGTCTAAAGGTCATCGAATTTATTGATACAAATAAGTCATATACATAATCTATAGCTATACATATTAGATGATTAAAATAAGGGAGACTAAGTCAACTTTGGTTTGCATTTTAAGAAATAAATTTCACACTGGGCACATACTTTTCTTTACATAAAATAAACAATACTTGCTCCTTGTTCATATCTGACAAAATAAGCCACAAGAGTATAGCTCAATAGGTATGGTATTCTTTCCCCATACAAGAGCTCCTTGGTATGAGTTTCGGTAGTGACCATATTTTAATGATGAGGTTTGATAGAGGCAAAACATACTGGTTTTTGCCTAGTTCTATTCAAGAACCAGCTCAACCAAATGTTTAAACTCTTAATTGAAGATTCAAGAACAGGTTTATACTCTAATGCAACCCTTCACGTAAATGCTCTTTAACCTTGAAGCGAGTGGATGTTGCAAAGACTTCCTTTACTTTGCGCAATATTAGATGTAGGAGCCCTTAAGATTCGAACATAAGACATTTCATGTTGAAAGACTCTGATGCCCTGTTCAAGAACCATCTCGATGAAAAGTTCTTAGGAATGGTTTTTTACTCCAACGGATCCCCTCATATGGATGACCTTTGGGTTTGAAATGTTGATGTTGTAAAGACTCCTCCTTACCTTGCACAATAATCAGTATAGGGATTGTTGAGACTCAAGCATAACACCTCTTACTCAGCTTTGATACCTTGTTTGAGAACTTGCTCAGCCAAAAGCTTAAACTGATGGTTGAAGACCCAAAAATAAGTTTTTGCACTAACGTTCCCCTAGCACGAATGCTCTTTGGGCTTGAAGCATGGATGGTGCAAAGCTATAAGGACCTTGACCCATACCCCTAGGTATGGTTCCCCAGCCATTGTTTCCCATGGATGGCTCACCACATTGTTTGTTGTGCTTGATTAAGAATTTAATTTTATTTGCTTGAAAAATAAGCTTTTTTAGGGTAGAAAATATTAGTTGATCCAAGAAACCGTTCGGACCCATAACTAAACAATGCACAAAAATGATTCACTTTTCATATCAGTTGTTTAAACTAAGGGATATGGCTTGATAAGAAATGTTTTTTAAAGTTCTCAAATAATCCTGATGTAGGGACCACCTTACTCCATTGGCATGAACCAAGGGTCTAGGCTGGACAAATGTACAATGTTAGGATGGGATACATCCTAGCACAAAATATCGTATAAAAAAAAAAACACCATGGTAATGAATCAAATTTTTTTTAATAAAAAACCCCACATTCTTAGTTCATACTATGTTCAAAAATCAAAATTTACAACCGGCAAGAACTCAAGCTTAAATTAAAATTATATATTCCTAAACTTTCTAATTAACCGAAATAGTAAAAAGAAAAGTGAAAAGCAAGGATGAATGTTGGCTAGCCATATGCTTGACCCACATGATTTGCTCAGTGATTTAGCGTAATAGAATTTGGCATTTAGTTTTGGCAGACTAATGGTCTTTCTCTTTTTTCAATCTCTCACTCTGTTGTGGCTATTCCTTCTATTTGAATGACCACTTTTTTTCCTTATTCTTTTTCCATCCTTTCTCTTCATTTTTTTTCTTTTCCAACCCAAAGGGGTGACTTCTTATTTGTAATAGTAATGGGATAAGGAAGACATTAGATAAATAAATAATATTTCATCTTTATCTCTTATCACACAATTGTCTTCTTTATTATTTTTTAATCTCATATCATCCAAAATTTTATTTATCTTCTTAGTTTAAAATATCTTAGATTATTTACAAAATGAATAGTTAACATGTAAATCGAGATAGAAAGAAACTAATTAGGTTCTAGGTTAATGTTGGTTGACTTTTAAACTTATGTAGGCTATTATGTCTAACTAAAGTCTAATTCCATGGTTATGGTTTGATTTTTGCTATGCTGGACACCCAAGTGAACAATTGTGCAAGCTGAGGTGTCCTTTTATGCTAGGACACAAATGTTATGAGGATAACTCTTAAACTTACCAAGACGAAGGTCGAAAGGTTAATATTGTATCATTATGCAGGGAGCTAGCTAGATGGTGGAAGGATAGTCTGGCAAGGGTCAAAAGCTCAATACCATCTTATTGTGCCAAGAGCCAGTTGAATATTGGGAGTTTGATCCCCAACTCGATCGAGCAAAGGTCAAAACCTTAATATTGTCCCTTTATGCCAAGAACCAGCTAAATATTGGGAGGTCGGTCCCTAAATTTGATTAGAGGAAGGTCAAAAGCTCGATATTGCTCCATAATGCTGGGAGCCAGCTCAATACTGGGAGCTGGGCATGACTTGATTGGGCGAAGGTCAAAGGCTTGATATTGCCCTATTATGCTGGCACGTAGATAATAATTTGTGCCCTTCTGATGTCTTGGTAGAATGTTTACATGAAGCTAGATTTGTCCCTTTTCTGCTAGGAAGAAAATGATGATCATCTTACTTCTTTAAATTGTGGCCGAAGTAGACCGTGTATAAGTTGCCCTTTGATGTCTAGGCAAAAATGCTAACGAAGCTAGTTTTGAAGGTGTTTGGCCAAGCCTGAAGGAGAAGATTAAAGTAAGTATTTTTTTTTTGGTGACAATTCGTTAATGCAATCTTGAGGACCTTTTGTGGATTCATTGTTGACAAGAGTTGTGTGCGCTTCCTATAGATAGCTCTGATTTTGTCTGGCCTCACACTATTTTCATTTAGGGTTCCTAAGTGACCAAGGAGAAGGGGGGGTAAGTAATTAGGCTAGAGACCCATATATTGATGCATATATTTTTGCTACCAAAGAAAGTAAATGTTAATGGACAATGTCAAGTTGTCATTACCTTATACCCAACATCAACAACCCTTAGCTTCATGCACATGAGATTAGGTTAGTTGCATAAGGGCTGATAAGGTATAAACATGATACCTTAGAGATAATGCTTTCTCTGTTTTGGTCAAGATAGGCTGAGAAGCACAACGGTGCAAACTTTAGGGTTACACCAAGTCAATAGGTGTTCGTCACCAAGGATATGGAATCATTCTTTTAATGAAGGATAACTAGCCTTCAATTTTGCATTAAAGTGCCGCTATTTTGGTTAGATAGCTGCTAATTCATGGGTAGAGGAAGCCTCCAAATCTTGTATACAGGTGCTCACGCTTTTGAGCCATGCTAAAAGTCACTTATTCTAGATAACCGAGTTTGCTGCCTTCACACGAAGGTTTTCTTTGGTGGAATATGCCCCAGTTTATAAGTAAGGGAAGCCCCAAGTTTGGTTAATGGTTATCCCGATGTTGGGTAACCTTCTTTTAGAGAAAATTCTAATCGCGCAGGGGAATGTAGGTGAACCTCGTATGTCTCCTGAGGGGTAAGTCCTCGCTTGAAAAGGGCTATAAATATGAAATTGGCTACCAAACAATCTACTCAAGTAATCACCATTGAAAACCTAATTAGAAGTGGTGTTATTTACCTTTTGACGTACTTATTTCTTTCTTCTGCTAATGTTTGCTTTGAACCTTATCATTAGAGCTTTATAGGCCATATACGTCTTTACTAAATATTCATCAACGTTATAGGGAGTTTCACCATAACTCCTAGACAGGTAATGTAACAATCGCACCCACAGAGATAGCCACATTAATGTCAGGGATGTCCAACAGGGAACACCCATAAGGCCTTTTAACCTCCTTAATCATAATTGATAAATGTAGCAAAAACCTTAGGTAGATTTTGGTCAAAATCGACCAGATAATTCTAAACATGCATTTACATCCATATGCCATCCATGTCCACAAGAATTTTACATTTATGCATACAAAATACATCCATATTTGTGATTGGTAAACATAAACGATAGTATAATCATATAATGGAAGGTCCCCTATAACTTCCGAAAATTTGAAACATTGGCGAGGTCATGAGCTCTTGAAGCCAGTGAACAACTATTACTTTCCCTGTAGTTACGCTTTGCTTATTAGCAGACTTACACATAAGCATATAATATGTATAGCATCGAGAATCAAAACATTAGCACACAGCGCATGAAATGTGACATAAGAACATGCCCATGCTTCAGAAATAGACTCATATCCGTCATACCTATCATGCCCCAGAAACATAAACCATGGAGTCACATTCATATCCTACTAAGTTTAGGTCAAAACCTTCCTCACTAAGGGCTCGCATGGCTAACATAACACATAAAGCCGACATTCATATCCTAGAGGATTGGGAAGAACCTCTCCTACTAGGAAACCTGAATATAATGATAGTCATTACTACTATATCCTTAGGTAGATATGAACCTATTTCCCCATAAAAACATAACTTAATGAGATCGTAGATTTCATTTTATCATACTGTTATTTCTCAAATAAGCTTATATTAACAGTTTACATAAAAAAAAATCAAATTAAAGCATAATTCCACCCAAAATAATTTCCACAAATTTTCAATACAACATGAAAAATATCCTAATGCTTTGAGTAGTCAAAATCATCCCTCCACGTAATCAATCTACACCTTATGCATACAAATGGTCCTTATAACAACAACAACTACTACTCCCAGTGTGGGTTCTGCTTGTGCAGGATTTGGAGAGACCCAAATATAAGCAACCTTTTATTTGTAAGTATCTCTACCCACAAAGAGACTGATTCTGATAGACCCACAAAAGATTTAAGAAAATACTTGGAGTTAAAAATCCTTAGTTGTAAAAGGAAAACTAAACAGACAACAAAACTACAAGCTGTAGCAGTAAACACATAAAAGAGATATGCACAAAACCACAAAGAATAATAAGTTATAAAGTGAACACTATGACTCTAAGAAAAAAAATTATAAGCATAAACAAGTGCTGGAAACCCGTGATATGTGCTAACTACTATGCATGAAAAGTAACAACCTGAACCATGCACCAGCTATTCATTTTTCCTCGATCTAGGGAAGGGCAAGTAACCTGCTACCTAAAGGCCCTAACGTTTATCCTAGACCTCTACATTCTCCTACCTTGAGCCATGTACTTCGTAAATCCTAAAGTCCTCAAATCATGTCTAATCACTTCATTCTAACTCTTGTTAGGTCTGCCTTAATCCCTTCTACATTTGGGAAGAATTTCCTCTTATATCTCCTTACTAGTGCATCCATACTCCTCTTCCTGATATGACCAAACAATCTAAGTTCTAATCCTATCTAATCTCATGTGGCCACACATCTAATGAAGCATTCTCATCTCTGCAACCTTTATTCTCTAGACTTAACACTTCTTGATAGGCCAACACTCCATTCCATACAATAATTCCAATCCAACAACCATACGGTAAATTCTATCCTTCAATTTTAGCGGGATGCTCTTGTCATACAACAACCCTGAGGCATTCTTCAATTTTTTCCATCCTACGTTTATTTATTGGTTAACGTGTTCGTTAATATCCCATTTTTCTTGGTTGGTTGAGCCCAGATATATGAGCTTCATTGAAGCTTGGTGTAGCCACACCCCCAATAGTCACCTCGTCCTCTATTCCACCTTCCCCATCACTGAATCAATATTGTAAGTATTCACTCTTTGACCTACTCAGCCTAAAATATTCAGCCTCTAGGGTATCTCTCCACTGTTCCAACTTGTTATTAACCCTCTATCTAAACTCATCGATAAGAACAATGTCGTTTGCAAATAAAATATAGCATGGTACCTTTTCTTGCATCCCTTTAGTGAGCTCATCCATAACCATACAAACAACCTGTAATTACACTAAACGAGGCAATTTTAGTCAAAAATTCAAAAATCATAAGATACACGTCTACAATTCATAAAAATTTGCATAAAATTGTCAAATATTATAGAGAATGCACAATAAAATTTTAATAATTTTTCTCCAGGTGAATAGTTCATAAAAATTCAACCATTGACCGAAAGTATGCATTAAACAGGGCGGTCTCAATGAAAAATTCATAATTCAGAAAAGACACTTCCAAAGTTCAATAAATTTATAGAAAATTGCTAAATACCATGGGGACCTACAGTAAAATGTTTAGAAATTTTCTCCAAGCTGTTAATCAACAGAAATTTCAATAATGAGTGAATTAAGGAGAAATTCAAAAATTGAACACAATTTTTCCCATTTTTGTTCTTCTAATCCAAATAATCAAGTCAATTTGCACGATCTAGTTCATATATAAATAAATTTACTGCATGCCCATCAAGTTCACACATCCATACAACCCAAAAATCACACTTACACATGAAACTTTTAAGGATGAGTTTCTACCAAGCGAAATAAGGTTTCTAATCTACTAAACCCTAACTTCAACCTTCAATTGATTTCTCTAATTCAAACCTAGATGACCAAAATAATATTTTTTAAATAAATTTTAGGTTTATAAAATACAAGAATTGCTCACCTATAATCTTTGCCAAGTCTCTAGTTCCTCTTCCTTTTCTTCTTTTGCTTCTTCTTTTTCCTCCCCTTTGTTATGTTTCTACACCTCACGCTCTGTCCTTTTCTTTCTCTCTCTTGTTTTGCGTGATTGGAGGATTTAAAAAAGAGAGGAAAACCCCTTCTTCCATGATACAAAATACATCCCTCCCCCTTTTGTTCTTTTTCTTTTTCTATTTTTTGGGCAAGTCATTTCCTTCTTTTTTTTTAAAGAAGAAAAAAATCAGGGCATTACAGGTAACCTCATCCTTCACCCTAATATAAGGAATACGATATCTAACACTTAATTCATACAACTCTATGGGTCACCAATAAAATTGTTTAAGGCTAAGCTCAACCCTTGTATTCGCTAAAATGTACGAAGCATAAACAAATTTAATTTTTATTTTTTTGGATCTTGGATACTCCATTTCACTAGAGTCAAGTTGCTACTGGCCTAGTAATGAGTAGAGTTCTCTTCTCATAAATTTTCTTCATTCACAAGATTTGTACTCGAAACCTTGCTTAAGGGAAACAGGTTTCAAACCACTTGAATCAACCTATGTTGGAACGCATAAACAATTATGCATAAAAGTAAATTTACTTTTCTTAGCTCAACTATGACTACATCCGTCGTATATAAACCTTTTATTGGAGGGTCTTGCAAACTTCTCTTGTAGTTTACAAATTGTGAGGAAATTACACAACTTTTTATTATGCTTTTAACAATATTGCCTTATGATCGAAGACTTGTCCCCTCTTTCGTTGTAGGAGTTATTCTTGGCTATTTAATATAGCCTATTGAGAATCACAATACAAGGGCCATGAGGGAGTTAAGATTTTTTGTAACACTTTATGACCAACCGGCGGCCATTGTTATCGACGAGTCATCGGAGACCATTGTTACCAACGACACCCCCATTCTCTCTCTCTCTTCCCCCTCTTCCAACCACACAACCATGACATATGCCCATCGCCATTATTATTCTCCGACGTTCCTCCATCTGTGTCATTTGTCCAGCAATGGTGTCCATCGTTTTGGTGACAGGGTAGGTTGGCGACAATGGCAGACGATGAAGTCTGATGCATTGGGAGCGGCCGGCGGGCGGGGTGGGGGTTGTTGTAGGTTTGATCATCGAATATGAAGACTATGAATAATACTTCTATTTTTTTTAATTTCTACAATAGGGAAGGGTTATGCATTCTAAATGCGTTGTCCATTGATGAAGAGCATCGGGACCATTAGGGTCAAGGCACGCTCAACTTACTCTACGGACCCCGATTCAATTCAACTATCGGGCGTTTTTTTGGGAAATATTATTTCAAATCTTTTCCCCCCTACGGTAATAATGATTAACAACTTCTAAGTTTTTATTCTCTGCTTTGTTTTGGAAATAATATTTCCCACTATGCCACCGATGCTTTTCATTAATGAGAGTCACGGTTAACATTCTTAGATAGTCTACATCAATAGAAATTTAAAAAAAGAAGAAGTTCTATTCATTGTCTTTGTCTTTGACAACCAAACCCTGCAACGCCCCACCTCAGCCGCCATCCGCACCTAATGCACTAGACTTCGCAGTCCACCACCATCATTTGCCCACTCTGTCACTAGAATGATGGACACCACCAGTTGACAAACGACATAGATGGAGGAACGTTAGAGAATAATAAAGGCAATGGACATACGTCGTGTCTGTGCAGTTGAAAAGGGGTAGAGAGAGAGAGAGACGGGGGCATCACAAGTAACAATGGTCTCTGATGACTCACTGGTAACAATGGCCGCCGGTTGGCTTTTCCATGGTCTTCTTTAATGGTGATGGAATGTTAGCATTATGCTTTTACTTTTTTTTTTCCAAAATTTTTTCAATTTTTCTTTCCAACACAATAGGTATTCGAGAGTAATTAGACACACCCTTATAAAATTAATTTTCTTTAATATTTAGTCACATTATATAATTCTTATAGCATATTTTTAATGATTTAACAAAAAAGATAAAATGAACAGTGAAAATTGACTTGTGACAAATGTATGCCCTAGATGTTCCCTATTACGGTGGTTGTCGTATAGTGATAACCGTTACAACTTTTTGGCAGAAAATTATGTTATTGGGTGTTTTGTACACAAATGACAACAAATCTCATGTATTTCTTTCCTTTCACAACAACAAACAGCAAAATAGGTGAGAAATCCATTGCGAAATCTAGTCTGTAACCACCCCTAGTTAGTTTGAAAATGAAGTGCAAATTAGGCTAGGAAAATTTTGTTTAAATGATAGATTATTAGAATTTCACGACATGAAAAAATGGAATAAGATTGTAAGAGTTTTGTTTCAAATTTATAATCAAAAATAAAAATTTTCCCATTTTATCCAATCTTGTTTAGTTTAGCGAATTCAAAACATACTCGATATAATGTTTCGACCAAAAATTTTGTCCAAAATTTTATTATCATCGAAATCATCAAAATCAAATGTAACGTAGATATTATTTTTTTGACCTCCTGTAGGGGAAAAAAATTAAAACGGAATTTTTTTTTGAAAAAACTAGCTATTGTTTAACTATCATAATTAATTCCCAATGCACGTTGTAGTTAATTTGATCATGCAAAGCAGGCGTCCCTCTGATTTACAACAAACATGATTAAGTTTTGGAGCTTCCACAAATGTAACGTTTTGCATCCAATAAACCTTTTTTTTATGAGATTTACAACAAAGCATTTTTAGTCATTTCAGCAAATTATAGATGATGAAAGAGAAATTGCTTTTTGGAAACTAAATTATTAGATGGACTAGTGCCACTATATAATTCCTTTTGAATGCATAACAAAATTCTAATATGGATGTATCAATTTTACTGAGACTCAAGTTAACATTTTTAACTTACAATTATGATTTCACTTGTCATTGACAGTTCAATCATGACATTTTTTTTATATGAGATGATATGCAAAAAAAAAGGGCATAAGACTATTATCTTAGTATGAATTGGCCTTTTTTCAGGTGGTAATGAGCGCACTCTATTTGGTCATTATTAAGGGGTGGTTATGAGGGTTACGACTGGGCTAGGGCATTAGGAAGTCTTAGATAATAGCTGAGGATTTGAAACCCGTTAATTTTCTACGATAAATTACTAACTCGCGCGGGAGATTTGTGTTATGCCTCCGCAGATTTATGTTATGCTCCTCATATTTTTTTCAGGGGGAAATTGGGGGTTTGGGATGTGTGGGATGTGACGAAATGGAATAGAGTGCAATCGAGTGGAACAAAGTGAGATGGAATGGAATGAAGTGGAAAGGAATGGTTTTTTCTTATAGGAGTGGGAATGATTGGAATGGAGAGGAAAGAAGGGGGATCGAGTGGAATAGAGTCGGAAAGAATGGCATGAAGTGGGAGAAAGATAGAATTATTCATATCAAAGTAAGAGATAGGGTGGAAGAGAGTAGGAAATAGCAGAAAGGAATGGAAGAGAGTGGAATGGAGTAGTATTTATCTTAGGGAGTGGAAAAAGAGTGGAAATGAATAGGAAGGAGTGGAGGCTACAGATATATCCACAAAAAGAAGAGGAGAGTTGGCTAACAGAGTGTGTCATTACAGTTGCAAGTATGCTTTATATTTTTAATTGTATTGTAAACTTCAATTAAGATATTTTAAAATTCTCTTATTTTCAAGTATAAAGGAGATATTTTTATAAGATGATGGAAACTATCCACTTCAATTTAAAATTGGGATAAAGAACCAAAAACATCCCAAAAAAAAGGTTCCTGAAAGCACATGTAACCGATTTTTTTTAAAGACAATTAGAAAAAAGGAAAACGTCTATTTCTTTCCTTTTATACTAGCTAGCTTTCTTATTTATTCCGCCCTATGCTTTCACTACCTCATCACTTAACATTTGAAACACACACATACACTTCGGTTCTATACCGATTTTATTTCCATAAACCTTTTGTTTTCATCTTTGTTTCCTTTTTGTTTGTCTTTCGCTTGGTTTGAATGTTTGCCAGCTTCTTCTCTGTTGCTCAGGATTTGAAGCCTCATATTTATCGGGAAAAAAAACACACACACATACACTTTCTGTGTCCATCTCTATCCTTCTACTTGTCAAAGAAAAATGGGGAAAACTGGCTAAGGGAAGGGGGTGAGATTGAAAATGGTAATGTTATAAGGGTAAAGAAGCCAAGGATGAAATGGACTAATGATCTTCATCAATCGTTCCTAGATGTTGTTGCCATTTTGTATGGCGAACATTGTGAGTCCCAAATAATCTATGTTCTCCTCTCCAAATCTCATGAAAGTAGGACCTATTACAAAAGTTTAATTGTTGTTATATATGAATGGTTTTATTTTTCCAACAAATGCGCCAATTTTGTAGTTCTTTTTTTTACAAAAAGGTTTGTTTTTGGAGGAGATTGACTTATCTTATCTTATCTTTTAT
>JACYFF010031952.1:70033893-70048548 GCA_017589665.1 Selenicereus undatus | reverse complement strand
TATAAACACACACCAATTTGTAATCCATTTCCACAGAATTTAAAAGCCATCAAAATAGGGACCAGTTAGTAGTTTTTCCCTCCATCAACTAATACTGAATCCATTTGCGTATAGGAATTTGTGCGCTTGTGTTGAATATAAGTGTGTGAATTGAATGGGTTAACGTGATTACCCCCAAATTTTTATCTAACATCTTTATCACTACTCCGTAAAGCTTTTAAGTAAAATGTCGAGGAGGAGTTGGCCAGGTGGGTAACACTCCAGAAGTTCTCCCCCACCCGGGTTCAATTCTAGGAGGCACAATTATGCCTTTGTGCAATTGTGTGTGGGAGGTTTGTGAGTCTGGGCTTTGATGTTCCCCTTTCCCTAACCCATTCAGGTTCACTGGATACCCCTGAGATAAGGGCCAGTGAGTTGAGTTTGCTTAACAGTATAAAAAAAAACTTTTTAAGTAAAATATTTACCATGAAAAATAGAGACTATTTTATCTCTTTATGTCAACATATCTTTGTATATGGAATCCAATTTTATATAGAGATTTAAAGAGGTAACAATCAAAATAGAGGTTAGATCACGACTATTTTTCCCATGTGATCCTACAAGATCTTCTATATATCTATGTGCTTGCGTAAGTTGAGGGGGCCAAACATGGCCTGTGCTTTTTTCTTCTTTCCCAAATGCCTTCTTCCTTTAGATCAACCATAGATATCATCTTTGTCCCAAAAAATTATTAGTTTTCCTCTCTATATTGAGATATCGAGATATTTGTTATCCTGTTTATATTCATAATTCAAAAGCAGTCAAATAAAACAGGGGAATTCATACTCGTAAATTTTCCTGTATCCTGCTAAGAGAGAGTTTAAGCACGCAACAGATGCAAGAGCTTTTCCTGTTCTTCCATATATTCCTTTGAAGTAAGTTACATGTTTGATATATATTAAAGAAGCTGGAAGAAGACTTCCCAAATAACCAGAAATCATGATCCTCTATCTTAGGAAGCTAGCAAGAAAATACCAACTGAAAATATATGAATACAATATTTACCACAAATAAAATAACTACAAGATTTTATTTGATCACTTCCGCTCAAGTTGGAGCATGTGGATTCACCATGCCCAACTTGGACCGGAGAAACAGAAATTGGTGCTTGCGAAGAGCTTTAGTAAAGATATCTACCACCTGCTGATTGGAGGAAACATAGTGTGTAACCAATTCGCCGGAGAGAAGACGTTCACGACCAAAGTGGCAGTCAATGTCGATGTGCTTAGTTCGCTCATGGAACACTGGATTCTTAGCAATATGTAACACTGCTTGATTGTCACAGAGCAATTGCATAGGATGGGTCACAAACACCCGCATAGAGGCCAGAAAGGACTTAATCCAAATCAAATCACTGGTGACAGTAGCCATGGCCCTATATTCTACTTCGGCCAATGAGCGAGACACGGTGGCTTGCTTCTTAGTTTTCCAAGATATGGGCGATCCTCCCAACGTCACAAAATAACCAGTAAGTGATCGTCTAGTAAGAGGACACACCCCCCAATCTGAATCATAGAAGGCAATAATGTTAAGATCCGAACCACAACGTAAGAGAATCCCGTGTCCAGGAGTGCCTTTAAGGTAGCGCAACACACGTTTTGCTGCCTCCATATGAGCTTGTCGAGGTGCATCCAGGAATTGAGATAAGATGTGCACTGAATAACTTAGCTCAGGCCGGGTAAGAGTCAAATATATAAGCCTTCCCACCAGACGGCGATACTGCGTAGGGTCACTGAGAAGCGGTCCCGTGGCTAGACCCAACTTATGATTCGTTTCCATGGGAAACTCAACAGGCTTGGCCCCAAGGAGGCCACATTCTTCAATAATCTCCAGTGCGTACTTCCTTTGGCATAAAACCAGGCCCTTGGCATTTCTGGCAACTTCGATGCCCAAAAAATACTTCAATGGTCCCAAATCTTTAATACGAAAATAGTTGTTAAGATAAGCCTTGAGCTGAGCGCAGAGAGTGCTATCATTGCCTGTCAGGACTAAGTCATCAACATAAAAAAGCAATGCCATGAATTTGTCACCTTTTGTGTAAGTGAACAAAGAATAATCTGCGTAAGACCGAACAAATCCATATTCGAGGAGTTTGGAGGATAATTTGGCAAACCATTGTCTAGGAGCCTTTTTCAATCCGTATAAGGACTTCTGAAGACAACACACCTTAGTGGGATTTGTGGTTTTAAATCCCGGAGGTAGAGTCATATAGACTTCTTCGTCCAGGTCTCCATGCAAAAAGGCATTCTGTGCATCCATCTGGTGCAGTTCCCATCCTCTGGTAGCGGCAACGGCAAGGAAGCATCTCACGCTAGCCATCTTTGCAACGGGAGCAAAGGTCTCAGTGTAATCAAACCCCTCTACTTGTTTATTGCCCCTGATCACTAGGCGAGCTTTATATCTCTCACTGCTTCCATCAGAATGATACTTCACTTTATAGACCCACTTGCAGTAAATAGGCTTCGGCCAGGGGGCAAGTCAACAATTGACCATGTGTGATTCAATTCTAAAGCCTCGATCTCCTTTGCCATAGCTTCCCACCATTTAGGATCTTTAACCGCCTCATAGAAGAACTTGGGCTCTACAATCTTGGTAATAGCAGCCAAATAACATTTATGGGCTTCAGAAAAATTATGACATGTGACATAGTTAGTTATGGGATACGGTTTACCTGAAGACACTTTTTGGATTGGAGTTGCATTCGAAGAGGGGTGTGTAGGGCAAGCCGTATAGCAGATATAATCTTGTAGATGTGTTGGAGTCTTACGGACCCTTTTTTCTGCTCCCTGCGGTCCAGTGACATCAAGTGAACTGCCACTGCTGTTTGTGGGCCTATCTGTAGTAATTTGTGGCCTGTTGGTATGCAGTGGGCCGTTCCCCTTATCTGTCAACCCTTCTGAAAAAGCTATACCAACATCTTCAACAATTAGGCCTCTCTCCATCGCACTTGGCCCATCCTGCCTTGCAGGCTCGGTTGCTGCCGTCGGTCCATCAGCAGAAACAGGCCACACCCTGCTGTTCTCGTGGATTGCCCCAATTTCTTCTCTCTGAGATTCATTAGTGTGCTTTGTGGGCAGTCCATGTGGGAGTCTTAGTGCATCAGCCTCATCGTAGCACACATGGGGACTCCAACCCAGAATTTGTTGATCATTTTTCTCTGCAATCTGCTTAATCTGTGCATAGGGATAAATTGCTTCATGAAATATCACATCTCTACTAACAAATATTTCTCCGGTTTGCATGTCATAGACCTTCCAACCCTTTTTCCCATGGGGATAACCAACAAAAATACACCTTTGAATTCTTGCCCCGAACTTGTCCTTTTTCCGTTGGAGATTATATGCATAACACAGGCATCCGAGGACTCTAATATGCTCATAGGAGGGTTTTGTTCCAAACAAAAGTTCATAGGGAGTTTTACCGCTAAGTACTTGAGTGGGGATTTGATTTATTAAATGGGCCGCGGCTAATGCACATTCCCCCGAAAAATCAATGGGAAGATGCGCTTCAAACCGAAGAGCTCTGGCTATGTTGAGCACATGGTGATGCTTCCTTTCTACCCTTCCATTTTGTTGGGGAGTATCGACACAACTAGTTTCATGAATTATGCCTTGTTCTCCGTAAAAATTTTTCATTGGACCCGACACAAATTCACTACCATTGTCACTCTTAATGGTCTTTACTCTTGTCTTAAATTGAGCTTGCACCATGACACAAAATTCTTGCACAAGTTTAGAAGCTTCACTTTTATCCCTCATAAGATGCACCCAAACACAACGAGTTGCATCCTCTAAGATCGTCAAAAAATAACTGGCACCACAAAAGGATTTAACATAGTAGGGACACCATATATTGAAATGAACTAAGTCAAAAGGCATCGATGCTTTATTATCACTAAGACCAAAAGGTAAGCGAGTTTGTTTGGCCCATAAACACACATCACATAAATCCTTCTTACTACCACTACTACAAAAAATATCTGAAATAGTACTCGATAATTTTGATAATACCTGATTCGATGGATGGCCCATTCTTCGATGCCAGAGATCATGAGTCATGACATTATTGGCTTGAATTTCTGTCGTTGGCCTCTTGTTGTAAAAATACACCCCTCTTCTATGCTCACCCGATCCAATCAGCTTCTTTGTAGTATGGTCCTGTATCACACATAACTTACGCGTAAATGTCACAGTGCAACAAAGATCTTCGATTAGTTGCGCAATTGATATCAAATTGCAATTTAGACTAGGCACATAAAGGACATCACTTAGCACCAACTTGTCATTAAGTTTCACCGAGCCACGTTTGTTAGCAAATACAATTGTTCCATTAGGCGTACTAATAGGAACTGATGGCATATCACATAAATTTTGATATGGTTTTCAAGTCTCCAGTCATGTGGTAAGAGGCGGCGCTATCTAAAAGGCAGTCATGCTTACCCGAGAGGTGTTCCTGAGTGTCTTTAGGAGCTTCGATGAAACTTAGCAATTTTTGTACGTGATCCTCGGTGAGTAAAGATAGCATAGACCGGTGGTCTTCTACCTTACCAGTATCGGCATTGGTCTTCTGGCCTTGGACTGTGTGAGCGTGTTCCTTGCCGAGGTATCCCCGCTGACCTCTGCCAGAATTAGCTCTACCTCCTCCTCGACCACCTCATCCTCTACCTCGCCCACTACATCCCCCTCGAGTATTCCAGCCAACCAAATATCCGATCAACTCAAAGCAATTTGCTTCGTCATGACCGATCTTCCCACAGTACTTGCAGCTCACTCTCTCTCCATTATACTAACCGTCCTTTGTGAAATGCGACACAGCAAAGGCAGAAGCGTTCTTGGGCCTGTGCTCTCTTCCTTGCATAACCTTCTTATGGTTCTCTTCTTGTTGAACCATACTATAAATTTTATCAACTGACGGCAGCGGGTCTAAGGCTAGGATTTGTGATCGAACGTTTGAGTATGCATCATCATCAAGTCCCATCAAAAATTGATGAACTTTATCTTCCTCAATCATATTGGCATATGTTTCGGCTAGTTCACATGTACACTTTGGTTGTTTCAAATAATTTTCAAGCTCATTCCAGAGCCCCATCAGTTGAGTGAAGAACTCAATCACCTCGAGATTGCCTTGCTTGGATGATGCGATCTTGGCTTTCAATTGATGAATCTTTGGTACATTTGGGATAGAATACCTCTGCTGGATATTCTCCCATATTTCTTGGGCTGAGTCGGCATACATGATACTTGCGTGAAGCTTCAGGTCAACGGAGTTTAATATCCATGAATGTGAGACCCGAAGTTTTGTCGTACTCGCTTAATGAACATCATGCCTGTTTGGTTGGAAAATTTTACTTGAATATCCGTCAGCCTTAGAAATAGTTCGATGTTATTAAATCGAACTTGGACAAATTTGGGAAGGAATAGTTAATGAATGATTATATTATGGATTTGGGTTTAGGAATCGGTTTGCGAATTAGACTAGCCATGTTAAGGTTGGACTGTCGCGTAAACGATAGAGATAAGGGAAGGGCAAAATCGTAATTTTACGCCCCCCTTATTTCTCCTTGCCCTTCCCTTAGCCGCGACACCCCCCGACTGGTTCTCTCTCTCTCCTCCGTCCTTCTGCTTCGGTTCTGCATCTTCCCGTAACCCCCTATTTGTCCCCTCGGTGCTCCGCTTCTCCTCCCCTCACGTCGAGCCGCCGCCGCCCTCTAACCACCGGACCCCAGGCGATGTCTCTGGCGTCCTCCCCTGTGCGCGGTCGAGCAATCCCAGCGCAAAACGAAACCGAGCACCGGCGATTTTCAAGGCATGCAAGGTGAATTCAAACCCTCACTCATCTATAAGTGTAATCTTGACCTAGATTCTTCCTAATTGTGGTTAATTTCATCAGAAATTGCAAGTTAGGGTTTCGGTTTGGTGGAGTCCGAACCCCCACGCGAAGGCAAACGGGATTTCTTGGGTGTGGAGTCCGAATTCAGCTTCAACCTAGCCAAATTGCACGCAAATTGCTTGAATTCATGTGGGTAATCCTTTAATCCCACTTATTTTAAGAATTTCGAATGATAATCATATGAATAAGTTTATGGATTTGCTAGTTATAAGTATTTATGCCTAAAGAGTATGAATTATGCTAGAGATATGTATTTGAAGTGAATTATATGCGTTTAGTTTCGATTCGAATCAAATTGGGTAAATTATGCTTAAGATGTTAATTCGAAGTGAATTATATATGTTTAGCTTCGATTCGAATCAATTTGGGTGAATTATGCTTAAGATGCTAATTCGAAGTGAATTATATATGTTTAGCTTCGATTCGAATCAATTTGGGTGAATTCGAAGTGAGTTATATGTGTTTAGCTTCGATTCGAATCAATTTGGGTGAATTATGCTTAAGATGTTAATTCGAAGTGAATTATATATGTTTAGCTTCAATTCGAATCAATTTGGGTGAATTATGCTTAAGATGCTAATTCGAAGTGAGTTACATATGTTTAGCTTCGATTCGAATCAATTTGGGTGACTTATGCTAATGAGGTTAATTCGAAGAGAGTTATATATGCTTAGCTTCAATCAAGTTGGGTGAAGTAGGCTTGAGGTGTTAATTAGAAGTGAGTTACATAAGTTTAGTATCGATTTGAATCAATTTTGGTGATTTACGCCCGAGATGCTAGTTCGAAGTCGTTATATGTATTCGAATGTATGTGTGGACAAACATGTTAAGTGAGTTAAGCTTATTATGTTTATGGGCAAGCTTATTACGTTTGTAAACAAATGAAGTCGGTTATATGATTTAGCAAAACTGTCAAGTTAGAAGCAAAGTCGTTTATGATTAGGCAACCCCATTATGTTTATAAAGAGCCTTATAGTTGAAAACTAAGTCGTTTTACGATTTAGTAAACGTGTTACCCCTATAAGAAGCTTTTAAGTCAAAAGTGAAGTCGTTTTATAAGTTAATAAATGTATTACGTGTTTAAAAGAGCTTTTAAGTTAAAAATGAAGTTGTTTTACAAACTAGCAAACGTTTTACGTCTATAAGAAGTTTCTTAGGCTAAAAATGAAATTATTTTGCGAGTTAGTATCTGTATTACGTTTATATGAAACTTTTAAATTGAAAACGAAGTCGTTTTACGACTTAACAAGCTTATTACGTTTTTAAGAAGTTTTGAAGTTTCAAAGGAAGTCGATTTATGTATTAACAGACTTATAACATTTATAAGAGGCTTTTAAACTTCGAACTTAGTTTGAATTAAGCATTAATTAAACACGTTATGTTTCAAACGAGTATCGTTTTACAATTTAGCGAACGAATTACGTTTTTACGAAGCTTTTAAGTTAGAAACGAAATCGTTTTACGATTTAGCAAACTAATTACGTTTTTACGAAACTTTTAAGTTAGAAATGATTTCGTAAGTGTGTTTCACTAAGTAGTTTACACGTTAGCAGATTTATTTCGAATATGAAAAGCTTTTAAACTATTCGCAAAATCGATTTATGAGTTAGGAAACTTGATTTGCATCAAATTCATTCTTTTGCGTTTAAAAGGGTTGAAACGATCTTAAAAAGGGCAACTGGGGTTGTGTATTGTGAATCCTAGTTTTGAAGTACATGCTAGTAACTACCCAAGTTTTGAATCGTGAGTTAGAATACTCACCATGTTTCAAGAGGCCTTTCTTGTTGTTTGCCTAAAGCTAAAGTTGTAAGAAAATTATGTTTTCAGGTTTTAAGTTCATAAAACCTATATATGAATAAGTATAAGCATGTTTGTCTACTAAGTATGTATGTGTATGTAAGTATTTACATGTATGAATGTTATAAGTTCTTAAGATATATATATGAATAAGTATAAGTATGTATGTTTACGAATGATTATGTTTATGTCTAAGTATAAGTATGTATGTTTACGAATGATTATGTTTATGTCTAAGTATAAGTATGTATGTTTACGAATGATTATGTTTATGTCTATGTTTATGTGGAGGAGTTACTCTAGAAACTTTACGCTTAAGTCTGAGACCCAGGGATGGTGGCTTAGTTCCCGCCTGGTATCAAGTATGTTATGTTATGATAGATTCAGGGATGGTGGTTTGATTCCCGCCTGAAGTCTATGTATGAAAATTATGTCTCAGCATGGTATGATGTCTGCCCGGATAGGCGTATGTTGCCGCTCGGGTTTGGCCGACTCGGGATGACAGTAACAAAGTACCTCTAAGAGTCTAGTCTCCTCATTTACGTGAATAAGATACTACGTATGTTTTCAGTAAGCTTATGTTTTGCTATGTATATGGATTTACGCAATGGTTTATGCTTTACGATTTCACTAAAGTTAAGCTTTTTGGTATGTCTATGATTCCGCTTGGTTTATGGTTCAAGTATGATGTATGATGTGTAAGTCTTCAACTAAAATGAATTACGAAAGGCTTATGGTAAGTTAATATGTATTTTAAGTATGTTTTGGTAGAGAGGGTTTACTCACTGAGCGGTGGTTGCTCATTCCCATTACTTTTTCCCTTTTTCCCAGATTCACAGGTATGTGATTACAGCGTGGAGCGCCCAGGGTGGACTTGCTGGGACTGTGTTGCCGTGTTTATGATATTGTTATGTAATGTCGATTGTGGTTGTAAGGTTATTTAATTAATCTATTTCCTTGTAAAGTTTATGAAAAGTAGAAAGCTCTGTATACTCCGGGCGTGTGGCCTGTAGAGTTGGGGATTCCGGCGTGTAGCTGTTGAGTTGTTGGTATTGTTGACTACCTTATGTATTGCAGGGTTATAATGTAAGGCTGTAAGCCTGGGAAACAGTCAGTTTTTAGGGGAAATTCTGTCCGTTTTGTCCCAGAATTTAGGACGAAAGTTAAGCACACGTAACGCTTTCGGCCCTAGGGGCTGGGTGTGTTACAATGAAGTGATCATGGAATTTACAATCACCCAAGCACTCATCTCACCAGCAGATCCTCTCTTTATCACCTCTATTTTGGTGATGGTTCCATCGATGAAGGCGATCTTGTTTTTCGCCATCAATGTTGTGGTCACGGCCTTCTCCTATAGCTCATAGTTTTTGCCATCGAATCGAATTGCAGTGATGATTGCACCCGGTGCATCGGATGGGTGAAGGAAATAGGGTGATTGAGTATCAATCTTAAAGTCTGAGGTTTTATCATCTCCCATGGTGGCTGCAGCCTCAATATGATTTTTTTTTCCTGTGTGGGTGGATCAACGCTCTGATACCATGCTAAGAGAGAGTTTAAGCATGCAGCAGATGCAAGAGCTTTTCCTCTTCTTTCGTATATTCCTTTGAAGCAAGTTACATGTTTGATATATATTATAGAGGTTGGAAGAAGACTTCCCAAACAACCAGAAATCATGATCCTCTATCTTAGGAAGCTAGCAAGAAAATAGCAATTGAAAATATATGAATACAATATTTACCACAAATAAAATAACTACAAGATTTTATTTGATCATATCCGCTCGTGTCTATGATTTAGCTATCTTAATAAATGACAAGAGCAGTCTGACAAGCATGATTATGGTAAGTTGATTGAATAATAAAACTTACATGTGGATTTGTTTTTAAATTTAGATGCCACCCCTAAATTGGTATCTTGCATCATGAGATCAAAGGGTGTCACGCATTGAATATAAAGAGTCACCTACAGGAACTTTTGTCAGTATTTTCTCAATGAAATCTAGACTTTATAATTTGATGCTTTTGTACTGCCTAATATTTACTAGGTTTTCTATCGGTGATTCCAATTGGTTCATCTAAAAAATCGATGTATCGCAATTTGCAACAAAGGAATTTGGTTCGAGGTAAATTTCTTCTAATAGCATGAATTAGTCATTAAAAAGAAGCCAATTTAATTTTCGTATCACGAGTCATATGATAAATTTCCAATTGGGGCATTATCAATAAATGTGTGAAAATTTAGTTTGTTTTCCTTTTTGATAGAAAGAAGCAAGTTTTTTGAGTCGGTTATTTCTGTCTATTAACTTTAGATGTATTTTTCCTCATTAGAGTTTAAAAAAGTCAAACGAACCGTTATAGTGTTTAATATTTATTAATCTTATAAAGTACATACTATTAGAGATTCATTTCTTGACAGAAGAGTGAATTTGTTACTTATACTAATCAAGGTTGCCTTTTCGTCAAATCACAGCTAGTGCCTGCATTTTTCTGAGCATACCTAATGCATTTTTCTATTGGAAATTGAAAATTAATCTCATTACTGAACCATAAATTAAAATAAATTTCCTCAAACACACAATTACTAATTTGCAAGCCTGTTTAAGTCCTCCGACGGGACATTTGGTTCCATGCACGCCGTTGAATACATTATTGCAACGGTGTATGTTGGTTATATGTATCTGTCATGAAAGGGATAATTAATATAATTCATGACATCATAGCTTGCCCTTAATCTCTTTTGTGCAATTGTAATTTTTTTATTATTTTCTATTTAATAATGGCATGTAGGTGTTCTTGAGGCTTCCGACTCTCAGGCTAACGAGAAGCAAGTTTTGGAGAAGATCAATGAAATGCTAGACCAGCCAGCCCGCCGGCGTCACCAGCCCTGTCTCCGCCAGATCAAGAGAGCTAATTGCCAAAAATTCCCTTGAGAACCACTCCCAACCACAACAATATTGGAGTCTAGCAGCAACATTTTCACAGTTCACATGCCTGGACAAGAAGGCCAAAGGCCTCATGCCTATATGATCGCTGGAGAGCTAACGAACCCCTCAACTACTCAGGTATATATAAATGGGAACCATGTGCATTTAACTTGACTAACAAAATGCTTTAACATTTTAACTAAACCTAATTCAAATTTTAGTTTTTTAACCAATAGGATAAAATCTTTGTTGATTGAGGGCTTGTTCTTTTAGTCCATAGGATAACATTTTCAGCAATCCTTCGAAACTTTTCTCAACAATCTTGGCATCATGGGTTTTTGAACCACTTCAGGTGTTCTTGTTTCTATTGTTGAAGACAATTAACCTTTTTAAACTCATCTTGGCCTTATACTCATTTGTCTACTAAAGACCTTAGAAAGGATAAAATTTTCACTAGAATAATTTCACGAATGGCTATCATGATGCTACCTAGCTTTCAAAATTCTGAAACACATATTTGGGTGTCATCAGTTCAACTAGCAAAGTCTCTATGAGTTGTTACCAGAGACTCTTGTTTGAATCCCACTTACGTCAGCATTTGCCCATCATTCCCCCCTACACACACAAAAAAACCCCCTTAAAACATAGATGTATACTTATACCCATTTGAATTTTTCGGGTTGATCAGGGGAAGGCAAAGGAGAAAATGCCCATAGAACAAGACCACCCAACAATGTAGGAATTTCATAACAACTTGCTGAAGAAGTGCAAGTACAATTGGGCTTCCTCCTTGAAATTGGGCATTAATTGATCATTTGCATATCACTCTTGCTGATACTGCTCTTGCTAAGATGGATTCGCGTTCCCTAGCTACATTAAACGAAAGCGATGGATAGGGGAGAAGGCTGGAATTGGCACCAAAGCAATGCTGGAATAGGTTATCCATCGCCAATTTGTGATTAATAGAGTATTAATTCCATCGCCTTTTTTTTAAAAATAGTCTGCATTACACGAACTCCTGAAATTAATACAGTCATGAATAATGGATATAGCTACAAACAGGCTTATTTAAGGCCATCTTTTCATCCAATATATCACAAAAACATCCTCTAGTCACACAAACTTAGATGTCTCCAATAAACCAAGATAGATTTTCAAGCATACATAAATTACCAAGGTCATACGAATGTACGAATATCCTTAAAAAAAGAGTATTCAACCAAAAGAAGAGCAACGTTTTTAACCAAACCGCGTAAACTGGAAAAAACCAGTAACTAAATCATCTCCAAGGGGAGTAGCCTTGTGTTTTTCATCCTTATCCTCATTCTTACCTTCATCATTTTGTTGAGGATTATGAAGGGGCCTATTGTGATATAGAGCTGAAAGCTTGATGTATGCTAAAGAAAGTTCACATTTGTTGATTCATGCTCAAAATTTGCTAACCTATTTGCGTTTGCTCCCTAAGCATTTCATCATTAGGTTCCTTATTGCTTTAATTTATCAACTACTTATATTTCTCTATAAGCATATGGTGATTTTTTTCTTGTGAAATAAGATTACCCCCATGTTGGTTATCACATCCCTTAAATCATTCAATTCAACTTGAAGTGACTCATGACCTCTACCTACTACAAAAGGCTTATGTCAACTATATATTTATAAGAATAAATACCTTGGACCAAAGTTGTCTTAACTGTAATTAGAATTATTTGAGGATAAAGCATCATTATATCAATATATGTAACTCACTGATTTAAATTCAATGTCACCTACTCGATCAAAGGAACTAACAAGAACTCCTCACATTAATGACGTCATCTCTAATGCTGTAAATATGATATTTTTGGTTTAGTCATCCGTCACCCATAACTTTTTTGAACTTGGGAATGCCTACAATTGATTTTGAGAGTTGTCCCCCAGGAATCCTTGAGTGTTGAAGATGCTTTGGAACTCTTGTTTAAAAGATCCCTATAATATCGCAACATTTATAGTAAATAAAATGGATTAACTTTGTGAGAATACAAGAATAAAGATTCAAGCATGAAGAACTTACCTTACATATGTTTCTATAATTTCTTACGAACCTGAGTCCATCTTCATCTGCTATGAATTATGTGAGTGCAGCAAAAGAGCACGAGAATCGTAGGGTCCATCCCAAGTTGTTCTGTCTACATTTTCTCAAGGATAAATCCAACATTTAATTATAATGACTAAAGTAACACTCACCCAATATAGAGTTTAACTTCATCATAATTCAACAAAACATAAAGATGGGTAACAACATGCTCAATATTGATGAGATATCTTGATCTTCCCTTCTCCATAACAATCCCCTGTAGTACAAAAACTTATAGAGTTGAAAAGTGATTAATTTGTTATATATCATCCTTAATTCTTTGGCATTTAGTGTGCATGGAAGGCATGTTAGAGTTGAAATAATGAGAGACAAAGAAAGTCCGTTCAACTTCTAGGTAAGCTTATGTAGTTGATAGTTCAGGGTACACTTGTTCTTTAATTTTTTTTTCCTTCAATCGCTGAAAGTATATAACCAAATACAATAATGCATTACTTGTAATGGATTGCAAAATATAACTTCTAGACATAGATAAGTCAGTTGTAGTTTGTAATTTCTTCTCAAATCGATACATCCATTAGCATTGTACATGTCCATCAAGTTGTGCTTTTCTATCAAATGCATTGGTTAGAAAAACCTTGAGGAAAGATTGTTTCAAATTTAAAGATTATAACTAAAATGTTTCATGCATTTCTTTGAGCACATTCTCTTGTAATGTTGTTGAGCAAAAATATTTGAAGAACTCACTTATTTTAGTGAGAGGTTTTGACAAATCATCTGCAAGAACACTAAAGGAAATGGGTAAAACGGTCTCCATGAATTCATGTCAATTATGACCTTTCATATTGTAAAACTTTACATTATTTACGTCCATATTGTTAATGAAGATGCCACAATATCCATTCATGAAGTTTCTTGTTCTATTCAGACAATTGTCTTCTTTTATCCATAGAACGAGCTTTGCTTTCGGTTTAGTCACTTTGCTGCTTAGTCCCAGCTACAAATTGAATTTTTCATTATCACATATATATACCACATCCATCTTTGATTTAACACTATCCTTTGTTTTACCAAAGGACATCTATAGCAGTGTTGGTGATGTTCTCAAAGAAGTTACTTTTTAAGTGCATCACATCTAAGTTACGGCTGAGCAATTGGTCTTTTCAATAAGGCAACTCGTAGAGTACGCTCTTATTCGTCCATTTATAGTCATTTTCGTTAAATATTAATTTTAGAAAAGTCATTATCTGTGGTTACCATTAAGCAGTACTCAATCTCAGCATAAATTTAGCCCATAAAAAAACCAGTAAGAAGGATCACCCCTAACAGTTTTCGCTTTTCAAAATCCAATTCTATTTCTTCTGAAGGTAAGACTCTTTGGCAAAAAAAATCGGTGATAATAAAACCATAAGAATTTATCCTCATTCTTTAATAGCAAAGTTTTTCGCATTTCATACATATTATACACATCGATTGACCATACCATATCACATGTGCTGAGCATTGATGCAGATTTGAATGGAGCACAGACGGCTTGGGCTTGAGGTAATGACTCCAATGTTCGAGGTCTCTATCAATGACAAAAAACTCTTTGTAATAAGTGGAGTAGTTGAGCATCAAATCATTAACGCTCTCAGTAAAGAAAGACAGAGGTCACTTGGCTTGGGTGAGAACTGCACCAATTCGAACTCCACGACCATCACAATCAACATCAAAAAGGAGATCATAGTTGGGAAGAGCTAAGACAGGAGCAAAGCAAAGCCTATCCCCGATTGTTTCAAAGGCCCTTTCGGCGGCCATTGCCCACCCATAACTTCCTTTAGAGATACAAACAAACACACACACACACATATATATATATATGTATGCATGTATATATATATATATATATATACATACATATATATATATATATATATATATATATATATAT
>JACYFF010031952.1:69987235-70013893 GCA_017589665.1 Selenicereus undatus | reverse complement strand
TAGACACACACACACACACACAATATAATTTCTACCTAAGTTAATTAGTGTGCTATTGGCAATTATTTCTATTTGGTCTGTTAACATTAACAGTTTCATTTGTATAATTTATGTAGATAAATTTTGTGTGTGTAAGTATGTATGTATGTGCGTGTGCCTATGTGTGCGTGTATATATATATATATGTATATATATATATGTATGTATGTATATGTTCCATGATTACCCACTTTTGTAAATGGACTAATTTTTTTATTTTTTAGTCTTTTTATTCATGTCTTTATTTATACGTTTCAAATGATTTATCATAGAGCATAATTAAATTTTATTTTGAGGCCACTTCGTCGTCTAAACCTGCAATTATGAAAACATATCGAATGTTGAATTAAATTGCGGGCTTAACTTAATTAATTTAAACAAAGATTAACCAAAATAATTAGCATTGTTTTGGATAAGCCTATTGCATAAGAAGAACTCATCAGGGTGGTGGCATAGGTGATCCAAGCACAGTACGGTTTTAGAGATTAATAGTGGCATAGGGGTTTGGTCATGGTGAATTAGCTCCAAAACATTCAGCAACATTGCTGGTCCCCTATTGTCAAACCCATCTACGAATAGGAAGGCCTTGAGAAGGAACATAGTAACAATTTAATTCCTATATACACCTTTAATAGCATACCCATTCTCCTCCTGAAAATAGAAAATTAAGGACACAAAATCCACCTCATCTTTGACGACTATAGAAGAGATGGCCTCTTTGCTTATACTTAAACAGAGATGATATTAGGAGGATATATCTATTGAAGGTGATTGAAGAATAGGAGGGCGCTAAAGGGCGAAGCCTAGTATAGCACTAAACTATTTAGTTAAAGAGCAAAGCTCGCGTCCTTGAAAGTGACATAAGTGAAGTTCAGAATTACAAAAGGTTGAAGCTACTCGAAGAAATTCCTAGGAGATCTTGACTTCATGAAGGCTAAGGAGACTGCTTAATCGAAGGTTTTTTAGCTAATGTTTATCCCTAGCATTGAGGCTAAGTAGGCTAGAGGATAAGGTTTTTTGAAAGACATAATGAATTGTGATAGGTTGTGTCCAATTGCGATCAAAGATTACGTATTGTATATTCATATAGCTGCGCGAAATGAGCTAAGCAAAGACTAAGCAGGACTAGGATTCCTTAGCCAAAAGGAGTTCGGTCGAGTTCCTGCTCCTGTTTCACCTTGAAGTTGGGTCTAACTTGGACTAGGCTTCGTAGATCCGATTGGGAACATTGTCGGAATCCCAGATTGGTCCATTTAGTCATTTTTCTTTCGTTTCCTTCTCCTTTTCCTATTGATTGTAAACTTAGCAGGTTGTAATTCAAAAGTTATTTAATAAAATTTAGAAATTCTTAGTTGGGACCACAAAGCTCTCAATACTTATTAGTATCATTTTTATTTTTTGTTATTTATTTTGAGGTTGAGCGGGGGCTATATTTCCATTGGGTCATTAAGTTATATTTGCATATAGTCCTTAGTCTTTATCTGGATAGAGTCGTTATGTAAAAGTAGCATCGCATTACATCATAACATTACAAAAGAGTATCATACATAAGTCTGTTAGGCTGCCCTTATTAATTGTATGGGAAATCATTACTACTTCCACCAAAGAGGTAGCCAACGAAGTCAAGCTAAAATCAATCAAGGAATGACTTGCCCCCAAATGGGGCAGGGATTGGCCCTGGAGCTCAAGAATGACATGGGCGATCATCATGCATTACCATAGTTGAAGGGTCATCGTATAAAATGTGGGGTACGTAAGGCTCCCTCAATGAAGTGGACGTGGCATAGGGATCACGAGGATCATAGACTCGGAGTGGTTTGACCTCTAACGTGGACTTTGGATGGGGTTTCATATCTCTGGCATGAAAAGATTTCAAAATATCCTATGATCTAGTGAAAGGACACCTTCTTGAGTTCTAGCGAAAGGACACCTTCTTGATTGAGATACACGAAGTCTCTCCCACCTGGCATGGTTTTCCGGCCCTTGTACAAAAGGAAATGTTAAGCCATACACATGAATCGTCAATGGGAAATAAAAAGAAGTGGCAAATTACCTCGTTTCTCTGAGGGTATCGATAGGTAAAGAGGTTTGCAAACGCCTTCCTTAATGAATGAAAGTGCCACAATAATAAGTCTAATTGCCCCTGATTGTACTGCAAGGTAAGGAAAATGGATGAGTATATACATATATCTTTAGAGAATGAAGTAATCAATTTAGTCACTCCTCTAAACGTCAGAGCAAATGGTAGTTCGGGACACTCGGACTCTGGAATCGACGGAATGTCTACATATACTGGGCACTCTCCTTTTTCCACCACATTAAGACTCGAGCTCGATATAGGAGCGTTAGCTAGAATTCCTTATAAATACTTATAAAAATTAACATCATAAAATTGTTAACATGATAAAGGAGAAAACAACATAATGGATTACCAAATGGGTCATGATGCTGTGTAGATGATAGTCGTAATCACATTCTTGATCGATAAAATCCATGATAGAAAGGCCCACTTTCATCTCGGCCATATCCCCAGGTGATCGGGTCCTGGCGTAAAACATAGACTAGGGAGGATCTATAGGGACAAAAGGAGGTCCACTTTGAGCGGTCGCCCTCTCATGCAAATACTGAAGCTGTGTGGAACTTCTATAAGAATCCGACATTAGGAGTAACACTAGGATATTTGCACCCCAGGAGTCGAGTTACAAGTTTCCCTTGGGTAGAAATTCGCATGTATAGGAGAAAGTCAAAAAAGCCCAAAAAGTCCAAACACAATGGTTTTTAGAATATGCAGGCATCTAATGTAATAATAACATGTTTAAAGCATATGTCGCTTTTTGAAGGTGCAGAGGCTTTCAAGTGAAAACTTCATTAGACATGGTTCTCTTTGTCCATGAGACCATGGTCAAAAAATGAGTTGGTTGCCTCATCCTTAGCAAGAGTGTAGGAAAGTACTCATAAAACCAAGGCTGGAGGACATAACCCAAAAGGAAGGAAGTGGTTTTTTTAAAGAAACCATTACCTTAATTACTCTCCATAAACTGTTAATGGGAAAATAGAAGTGATGTTCCTCATAAGTTATCTATGTTTTCTACACCCCTATTTGCATTCCACGAAAAAGGGTGAAATATGTTAGGACCCCTAGTTTAAGTCTTCCACTCTATTAAGGCCAACAAGATTAACTACGTAGCGAAGTAACATGGATTTCTAAACTCGGCAAAAGTTGTAATGCCAAGGATAAGAGCCAACATGATGTGGGCCTGTTGGTCAGCTCAATGCTTGACCTAATGCTTATCGTTGTTTATTACATTAAAAAGAATGTTATAAGAAAAATGATTCTCATGAGATTCATGACATACGAAAATGCTGAAAAAGTTGGTCATGTTGCAAATAGAAATCACCTTATAAACTAACGAGTCTCTAAAAAATCCACAATCTATTAGCATTACAAAGTCAAAAGGGGGTGATGGTCATCTCCCTAAATGAGAAATGCAAAGTGATTATAGTATTCCAGAATCTCTCAACTATTAGTCAAGTAACGCATCAATAAGTCAAATCCACAGCTACTTCTAGGGCTTCATAAAGAACCCCGAATCCAAAATCATTGAGTATAGACTAGATCTGGGCTTTTATCTGCCTAAAATCTAGCCATAAACTTTCTAGGGGCACTCGAACTTCTAATAAGATGCTCTTAAAGAAAAAAAGATAACAAAGCTTAGATTTATATCAACAGTTAAAAAGATACTTTAAGAACAAGATGGACACTTACTATTGTTGAAGCAGCTTGGTAAGATACATGACATCCGATGTCTATTAAGGGATCACTTCCTTCCCAAGCCTCAGTAGGTCTTCATTCCCTCTTGACGAAGGAATCCTAAAGAAACCTTTTTTGCGTAGTCCTACGAGGTGGGTGAGCCCTTTTCATCTTTCCTTGCATGGAACTATAAACACTCTTGATTACAAAGAAAAAGATATGATGAGTTCAAGGGCAAGACAGCACGATAAGGCAAGGCAAGAAGCAATGCATGAGCAAGTTAAATATGGAAGGAACAAAAGGAACACAAGAGAAAGGTGGTGAAACGGGGTTATCTCATGCAAGATACATTCATACACTACATATGCATGAGACCAATTACAAATGAACAAGAGGTAAGAAAGCAAGAGAAAGGTGTTAAAGGGGACCCCACCGGGTTCTCCCATGCCAAGGCATATGCATGCATTGTAATTGCATTAAACTACCACAAGAAGGCAAGGAAAAAGGCAAGGGGAAGTGGAACCCGATCAAGATTCTAGACGTACAAAATCAATAGGCAAAATCAAAGCTTGTCAATCCATCATGCATGAAAACAAGAAGAAAAGAGAGAGGAAGGGCATCCGACTTAGATTTCTAGAGAAGTGAACTTCACATGCACCAGCATCATCATTTTCTTTATTAAGAAAAAAAAGGCATATGTATGCGTGGGGACCTAATCGGGATTCTCAAGTGCTTGAAGTTAAAATATTCCATTAACTTTGGCAATGATAGAGGCAATAAATAAGAAATCAAGAGGAAGAAGCCAAGAGGGGGGGACCTGGTCGGGTTATCCATAGCAATGTAAGGACTTGGCAAATGAAAAAGAAGAAAGTACTATGCATGCATCAAGTGGGAGCAAGAAAACAAAAGAAAAAGAATCCTCTTGGAAAGAGGTTTAAACTATTCATAAATTCAAAAAAACGGAAATTGCCCAAATTCAATGATTGTTAGACTGACAAAAGGTCTGGTAGATAGCTGAATGGTCGAATTCAACATCCACTAGATTGGAAAAGGTCCACTAGATCGATGAAAGATCAAATTCAAGATCCGCTGGATTGGGAAAAGGTTCAAATTCAAAGATCCATTAGACCGAAAAACGATTCGTTGTACCGACCAAAGTTGAACTCAAAAGTAGTAGCTCTGAACAAGAAAGCACGAGCGCTAGCTACATTGACCTTCACCTCGCACAGGCTTGATCAGAGTTGCAACTAACCATAAAACTCAAAAAAATGGTGTCTCAATTTTTTTTAATAGAAATGCCCAAGTATAAACATATGGGCCAACTCATGTCTTTGTGGGCCTACCAGAATAATTCTTTAATGGTGTGCTTAAAAATATGATTGAACCACAAATGCACAAAAACGGATTGGCATGGCCTAAAAACACAAATGTAGTCAGGGTCTTGTGAAACCAGAACTTGAACGGGTCGGATCTTGGCCCGATTCTCTAACAGGAAGCCGATCAGGAACTTATCTCACTCCATGTCTAGCATATGGCTCAACAATGAGAGTTTTACTTGATTTAGTGCACGTGTTTTAGATTAATCCAATTAGGAGTTGAATTAGGTCTCCTTTATCTGAACCAACTCTTATTGTCCCTATCAAATGCTATAAAAGGGGGGCTACCCCAAGGGTTGAAGACATTAGAATGTCAGAAAATTGAAGAGAGCATAGAAACAGAGAAACACACTGAAAAATATACTTAGAGTATTACTAGAAGGGAAGTTGCTTAATTAATAAAGAGGTGTTATTTTGTTGGGTTTCTAGGTAAATCGAGTGGGTTATCCTGAGGAAGAACCCTGAAATCTACCCTTTTATTCTCTAGTTTCTTTCTCTTTGTTCTATTGAATTTTAGATTTAGTAACGATGTAATATGTAATTATTTTAGCCCCTCCCACTTTAATTGTTTACATTATTTCTTTGAACAGATCTAGACTAGCATTGTATTTTGAATTCCTGCTATTTGACACTAATATGTTGTATGATTGTTTGTTCGTGTAATTAATTTTAATTCCCCATATCAATTAGTTGAGGTCATTGGTGGTGAAAAGTCATCTCTTGATGCAGTCCATCACGACATTATATCTTTGACCCTAATTTGTGTCCCAGTTCAAGCCTATAGAGTAAAATGGTCCCTACACAAGAGATTACTCGATGGCCTTTCAAAAACCTTTAAAAACAAAGAGTGTTTTTATCCGTTTGGTGTCCTTTCAATTTATGGTTCATTTTAGAAAGTAGACTTTGTTTGTAAGGTTTCCTCAAAACTCGTTAGCGATTCTATTAATTCAATTTATTGTTTTTATTTTTTATCACCTATTTTCAGATTGTAGTAGAACTGGTTTGGGATCCTGACAGCATCATTTTTTGGACTAGGAACCGGGCCTAGTTTTGGCCCAAGAACCTAGCCCTGGGTCTAGGCTGCCACCTAATTTGTTGGAGTAGACAAAGGGGCTACGTTATAGAATCAGGCTAGAAAGTTGGACCTAGCACTGCCCAGGAACCCGATGTGGCTTAGCGATATGGTCCAACTCTTTAGGTTGAGCCCCAGTTTTGTTGTAGCTTGGTCTATATTAAAAGTTTTTTGGATCCAAGTACAAAACCCAACAGCAAACAAGTCCAACCATTCATGGGGACTGCACCCGAGGGGAGGGGAATTCCAGGATGTGGTCCATATAAGTACTTTATTGATATTTGTAAGGTATTTCATCTTTAAATTTAGCATTATTTACTTTTGTAGTTTGTGGTTTTGTTGTTGTTCACTAGTGTCTTCATGATTTTTCATTACCAACTCTAGTATTGTACACTTTTGTATTTTGATTTGTATTGCATGAATTGGGTTGAATAGTAAGAAAATTGTTAAAGGTCAACCATTAGGAGAAGTATAGGCTGGGGACGACAACTCATTCAGAATATAAAGCATTTCGTATCTACAATAACTGCTTATAAGGGTGATTATGTGTTTAATGTTCTAGGACATGCAACATATGTAAATCCAAATGAGGAGGATTATGCATGCGTTATTTTACTGTTGAAAAGAATGACCCAAGCAAGATAAAGGTCAAAGTCATAAGGATCATATGAATACATATGTGAGGATAGGTTAAAGGCATTCATTTAGTTTTACATTGATCAGGACGACAAGTGGATAGCCACTTAACATTCAACAAAATCATGCATTGTGTAGTCCAAGTACGCAACATTTGTTTCCTCCGTGTTGAGAAGTGTCTGGGAAGGATGTTTTATTTGTTAAGCTGCTTAGGGAGTTAAGAATAGGAGTTGCTGATGCATATCATGTACTTAAGAAACAAGCTGGAGGATCTTCTTTTTTGGGATATGTAGGGTTCGAGGGATGCATACAACGAGCTTGGACAATGAGAAGATAGAACCTTTGACGGCAGAGATGTGAAATCACTAATTGAAATATTTTATAGGTGTTTGAAGTATGAGGATGATTTCTTTTCTGCGTTTGAGCTTGATGCGAATAATTGTTTAGCAAGTTTCTTTTGGCATGACAAGCAAATGTTGGATGATTATATATTATTTGGAGATTTGGTGATTTTAACATGACATATCTGATGAACAAGTGCGTTGAGATGAATCAGCATTCAAAGAATGTTATGTTTGGTTGTGGGTTTGCAATGCATGAGAAGATTGGGTCCGCTACAAAAAAGGTTATTTCAATTCCCTCCACATTTAATTTTGCTAATAACCACACTTATAAGTGTAGAAATAGTAGTTGCCCACACTTAGGCTAAATGTGGGGAAGTTCAGTGTGTGGAAGTGTTCTCCACACTTAATGGAAATGCAAGTAGAGCTATATTCCCCATACTTACAAATGTAGAGTAAGTACTAGCTACCCACACTTTATGTGTGGTCGTTTTACGCTATGCCAACTCTGGGAGATGTAAGAAGTCATAATTTTTCCGCCACTTATAAGTATTATTAGTGTCATTTTAGTTTTTTAAAAAATAAGGTTGGTAATTAATATAAGACTTATTAAGTTAAAAATAAAACAATTATATACAATTGTTCTTTTTTTAATTAACAAGTTTTATACTAATTACCAGCAACACCCTATATAAATAAATAAAATTAGAATTGTATAATATAGATCAATATAATTATTCTCCAATTAACAAACCAACAAAATTAAAATAGATCAAATGTCAATTAAATAAATTACACATTAGTACTTGGAAACAAATACATTGTAGAAATAGCAACAAAGACTAAGGAAATCAAAATTAAATATTCTTGCATTGTTTTGAATCCATCCTACTAATTTTATTTTATTTTTATCACTAGCTGATTGAACATTTTATGAAAAAGTACTTGCTCTATGTACTACTTAAAACTATACTTTGAAAACATGCCAAAATTCTAAGAATATATTAAAAAAATCTCCATCTCCGTTTTCTTTATTGAGAGATGTTAGCTCCAATGCCACCTATTAGACAATTGAAAGACAAAAAAAATGAATTATCAGAAAAGATAACCAAAGAGATTAACTAAAGACATAGACTCGGCAGAATCAAGTTTAAAGATGCACAACAGAGTTCAACCAACTACAGAACCACAACAGAGTTGAACCAAAAATAGAACCACAATTGATTCAACTAATAATAGGACCTAGGTGAGCTCAACTAACAATAGAACCACAATTGACTTCAACCAATAATACAACCACAATTGAGTTCAACCAACAATAGAACTACAACCAAGTTCAACCAACAATAGAACGAACCCAAGTGAGTTCAACCAACAATAGAACCCCAATCGAGTTGAACCAATAATAAAACCACAATAGAGTTAAACCAAGAATAGAGCCACAATGGAGTTCAACTAATAATAGGACCCAACTAGTTCAACTAAGAATAGAACTACAATCGAGTTCAACCAATAATACAACCATAACCATGTTGAACTAACTATAGAGTTGCAACCAAGTTCAACCAACAACAGAACCCAATTGACCTAACTACAGAACCCCAACCGAGTTCAACCAACAATAGAGCCACAACTAATAAGTTTAACCAACAATAGAACCCAAGTGAGCTCAACCAACAATAAAACCCAACTGAGTTCAATCAACAATAAAACCACTAGTTCAACCAACAATAGAACTCAATTGAATTCAACCAACAATAGAACCAACTGAGTTCAATCGACAATATAATCTAACTAAGTTCAAACAAGAATAGAACCACAACTGAGTTTAACTAACAATAAAACCCTATATGAAAATGAATAGCATACCCTTACCAGGTTGCTTAAGAGTAGTGAACCACTTCTCGTAAAGAATCTTGCTCGGTAAATCCTTGTCTACCTTCTTTTCACCCTCAATAAAGGCCTATAATAAGTGATGTTTTATTTTTCGACTTAGTTAACCCAAAGTAAACGATAAATCAAACCTTAAATGTAAGATTATATAAGCATTTATATACCATGTTGCCTAGAAAACAATAGCCAAACTGTCTTCTCTTTGGATTCTTGAAACTTCTCATTGTGTTTGGATTTTCCTCGGTCACCTTATCGACTAACTTTTCTATCTCAGCATGACAACACTTAAGAGTCATTCAAATGAAATCATTTAGTGAGGATACTTGAAATAAGAAAATTGTAGAAAAACACATTCATACACGAGTAAAAATACACTGGAAGTATAGAGTCCATAGTATCTTTTAAAGAGTATTTACCTGATCCAGCAAAGATTGATTTTGACTATGCTTATGATTGTGCATTGTCTGATTTGCTTGCTTTTTAGGCAAACTGATACTTGGTTGAAAATTAGAAGTATCTACTTCCTTCCTCTTTGATCCACTAATTGGATTTTGTACTTGTTGATTATATGCAGTTCCTGCAAGTCTCCAATAACCATCTCCAATAATCTCATCATTTGGGGCGACATCATCATTACAAGTCACAAATTTAACTTGAGTGCTCTTTGAATTTATAAGGGTACGAGGCACATGATTCATCTTCGCAGATGATGAGTGATTACTGTGAGATAAAGTTGTCCTTAAAATAATGAAAACAACTAAATGAGTTGAATGATCTATTATAATTGAACGACTATCATATTAGGAAAAAAACACGCAATTGTGTTGTTGCATAGGGATTAATTACCCTAGAGCACATAAGTTCGCTTGAAAGTGGAGAAGGGGTAGAAGTCAAGCTAAGACCCTTACTAACTTCCTGGATGTGTTTCCGCTGAATGAAAACAATAGTCAAAGAATTACCAAATTATATAAATTACTCAAATAAAAGGCACTATAAATATTTCAATTCCAGGTTTGCTCTTTAGATTGTGGCATTGGATTGAGGTATCTATCTAGTAAAAATGAAAATTACTTAACATCTTACCTGCTCTCTTTGGTCAAAATTAAGCCTTTGAGCGATGTTTGGTTGCTTTGAGCCATGGTTACCAGAACCGGACCGGACCAGCCGGTTCAACCGGTTCAGCCGGGAATCGGACCATTGTCCGTTTTGATTGTTGGTATTGAACCGCCACATCAGTGAACCGGTCAAGAACCGATCAAAGACCGGTTGAACCGGTTGCCCAAACCAGTTCAATTGTTTTTTTTTTTGCTGAAACAATTTCATAAAAATAATAGAATTGCCAATGAGGAGATTCAAACCATGCTCCTCATGTTCATTCAATGCACTCTTTATCCAATTCAACCACTAGAGCAATCACACTTTTATGCTACTGACCCATTTCATTTCTTTATTGTATAATGGGCTTTCCATTGTCTTTGACCAATTGAATTTGTTCAAATACTTTTCGTTCTTTTTTTAAAACAACTCTTCCATTGTGACACTTTATATAATGAATTGATAACATATTATCAACCCAAATTATATTGTGGGTGCATTTTCTTATTAATTTATTTTCTAAAATAAATAATAATATGTTTTAAACTGTAGACAACTATAAAAAATTTAAGAATATGTAGATGAATTACTTATTTTTATTTACAAACTTACTAAATTTTCAAAGTTAATACTTTGTATCTATTAGTCTAAAAGCTAATAACTCAAATACTTATTATACAAATATAAAATTTGAATAATTAAAAAATCCGGTCTAATACGGTCCGACCGATCCAACCGATCCAACCGATCCAACCAATGACCCGCTAGCTTCACCAATTCACTCACCGGTCCGGTTCTAGCAACCTTGCTTTGAGCAACCAGAAGTTTTTGTATTTTTCCCCATAGATGTGTTCTCATAATCCAACTACATAAAAATTACAAATTGAAAAGAAACTTCAATAACGAAAACTTAACTATGCAAGGTTTTTACATTACAGTATAATATTATGTTTATGTGCACAAAATAACGACTTAGTTGATTTACAAGATTATAGGGTTGTGGGGCGTGCCAATTGTGGCATTTCCATCCTATTTGTCACACTAATATGTTTCTTGCTGATTTGAGTTTTGCAAGTGTTGTTAACTCCTTGAAGTGAATTCGGCTAAATAAAACTAGTAGTCAGATAATGATATGATTGTGTGAAACGAAATAGCTAATAAGAACACAGATGTAACTGTCATGATTGTAAATGTCATCTTTACTCAAGTGGCACAACATAAAGCTAAATCAAGAAAATAAAAAATAAGTGGTTGTTTTGCTTTATTTGCAAATGTATGTTCTCTTTGCCTCTGACACTTCCTCTTTGCTAACTCACCTTCAAACACCTAATATCAGGTTTGATAGTGGTAAAAAAGTTAACCGAGACACAAGATGTTGTACGAGAAGAGCGCATTTATGCGCATGCAGATTGTGAACTCACTTTGTTTAGAACATGAGGCGACTATGATGTATGAGCAACTCCACGTTTATCCCTTAGTACAATGAAATTTTCAATTTGACCTGCATCCTTGATATATGCCTCATTACTCTTAGCTAATGTAGGCATAATTTCCAGAGTATCTCTTATGTGTTCACCAACTAAGGATGTGTTAGTACTTTGATTCTCTTCAACATCATCACCCTAATCACAAACTAAGTAAAGAAATGAACATCAACCTTATCCAAAGTGTAGATGTATTCATTATCCATTTTTAATTATGGAAATTCAATAAGAAGTAATAAAATCATTAAGTAATAAAACCACGGTTTAAAATGGACCCGAGATAAAACATGCACATCATCAGTTCTTTGAGAGTTCAAGTAAGTGACCTCATATCACAAGGATCGAACCTCTTTTAGCAATAGACTCACTATTAGTCCGGCTTTGATAATTACATTTGGCGTTAAGTTGATTAGAGGTTGCTCTAGACCCAACTCCTCTAACCCTCCCACATCTTTCAGGTCTCATCAGCTTATGATAAGCAAAAGTCTTAGCAGGCACTGTGGCTTCAGAGAATACCACTTCTGAAGCACCTGTCTTTTGTTTAACGATATCAATAGCAATATCCTATATAAATTATTGGCTATACATACCAACATTTATCATTATGTTGTTTATGTATGTATTAATTAATGACATAGTTTATGCAAATTACAATAAGTGTGCAAATGCACATACCACAAATTTCTTTGTCGCCGATTCATGGTAAGATCCTTCTTTACCCCGATGAGTCTCCATAAACCATTCCAAGGGACCAGGTTCTCTTTGATGCTCTTTCTCCTATAAATCAATGTATAGGCATAAAAAAAGAATTCTATACATGGCAAAATATACAAAGTGTAACACCCTAACCCTAGGGCTAGTGATGTTAGTGTTGTCTAGAATTTTGGAAATAAACGGACAGAGTGTCCCTAAACAATTACAATAGGGTAGGCTTATATCCTTACAATAAGTACCTGTAACAACAAAAACATAAGAAATATGTCCACCATGCTCGACGACTACACGCCGGAGATCGCAACTCCAAAGGCTACATAGTCGGAGTACCAACAATATAAAGCCAAGTACAAAAATAAATAAAAAATATAGCTAAATGGATCACATGCCCGGAGCACCTTTGATGGGTGAACTTGGATGCAGATGACCGGGATGATTTAGCCATGTTTCTTTCTAGTGCACATAGAGAATTCACAGAGAACGCACAAGATGAATCTGTAAAATCAATTATCAACTCAAAATTGGAGAATCTATATGCGAGTGAGCTTTTGGGCTATGCTGCCTGTAGTAGCAGTGGTAGTGTGGAAACCAACGTTTAGGCATGTATTTTTGGGTGTTGTTGTAAATAGAAGAGAGTTATCTATGCTAGTGTTTGCAATACATGTCCAGTATTAGCACTTCCATTGTTATACACTTAGGCCTGATAATGATCTCCACTACTAACTAAAAGGGAATTAGAGAAAAATCACATCTTTCATTCATTAATAGTGCTGCTTGTTGTCGCTAAGAACTTCTTACCATGCAGAGTTGAAGTTGCATGACTAGACATCTTACAGTTGTTTGATATTGGCATGTTTAACTTTCACTCCTATCTGTTGTAGGCTACTAGGCATACATACAGAATTCTATATATAGCAAAGTATACAAGGTGTAACACCCTAACCCCAGGGCTAATGATGTTAGGAGGTATGCATTAAGGATATAATTCATCCTCAACGACCATGGTTGCTCCTAATTAGTAATTATCTCTTAGCGTCATTCTCACAACATGTGCCTAACCTTTGTCTTTCTCATCTTCAACATAAAATACCTGATTGGCTTGCGATGAAAGAATATATGGATCATCCTTCAAGACATTTCCTTTATGTATCTTATGTGAGAAATTCAAGAGAGTGAACCCCCGTTTGTCCACTTTTCTTCCCCGACTTGAGTTTACATCCACCCAATCACATTGAAATAGAACTACCTTACATTTAGAAAAGTAGTCCAACTCAATGATGTTGGTGATCATTCCGTAGTAAGGTTTTCCATTAGCTTCTACCATAACCCCATAGTTTTAAGTTTTCTTTGTCTCATCTTGGGCTTGAGTTTGGAATCTATACCCATTGATGTTGAAAGCCTTCATTCTTTTGACTATAGACTTCGGACCCTAAGCCATAGTTCTTACCACTTTTGACTTCGGGTTATTATCATCACTATTAGTAACCTCAACAATTAAGCACCCACGTTAGTAATTGATATGGTTATACTTCTAAAGCACTCATCATAAAGTTCTAAAGTTACCATTTGTTGCAATCAACTTAGAAAGTCCTCAAGCAACCACTTTTGCTTAAGCTTACCACTAGGCTTTTGTGAACAAAATGCAAGTCATTCGTCCAAGAAAGGTCTACAAATCATGAATTTCATCAAATTGGATGCATATTAGTTAACTTCATACATTTACAACGAAAGACTATAAAGCTAATGTTGCCAACCTGCGATAAAAGTATATCCCCTGAACATGTAGGTGCACATATCAATGGGATTGCTTAAGGCTCAACACATCCATTTCCATCATTACAACCTGACCTTTAGGTTGTCCGTTAGTGTCAAATAAATACATTTCTTCATTAGGAATAGAGTAATCGTTCCTTTGTGGACGATTGAATATAGTTTCTAACCCTTCAAAGTATCTTGAACAAAACATTATGCACTCTTGTTCAATGTATCCTTCTGCCATTGATCCCCCTCGGTTGTGCTCAATTACGGACATATCCTTTTAACCGTGCCAAGTACCTACAATTTGCCACTAATATATGGTTTCTAGGAGGAAAAAAGATAAATAAAAACCCATAAAATTTAAGGCCTCATCGATCTATGGGGTACATCGATCTATAAAATACAGGCCCTCCAAGCTTCGGTTCTTTCATCAAGTGAACAATCAGAAGCACCATAATGGTGAAAAAACTAGGTGGAAACATTTTCTTCATATGACATAACGTGAAAACCACATTGCTTTGTAGCTCATCCAATTTATCAACTTTAAGCTATTTCGCATATAATCCCTAAAAAAAAAATCAAACAACTCACTCACCAAATCTACAAGATTATCATCCTTAACTGTTCACAATGCAATAGGAAGTAAATCTTACATTAGAATATGCGAGTCATGGCTTTTCAAATTAAACAACTTGTGCTCCCTCAAATTAATACATCAAGAGATATTGCTTGCGTATCCCTCTGGCACTTTCAAGTGCTTCAAGACTTTTAGCAAGGAGGTTTCTTCATCAACCGACAAATTGTAAGGAGCTATGGGTAAATGATATTTGCCATTTGGTAACAAACTAGGTGGAGCTCAGTCCTTATCTGCATTTGTCGAAGATCTTGGAGGGCCTTCAAGTTATCCTTGCTCTTTCCTTCCAAATTCAATAATGTTCATAATAAATTATCACAAATATTCTTTTCGATATGCGTTACATCCAAATTATGATGAAGATGATTAAACTGCCAGTATCCAAGATCAAAGAAAATGCTTCGTTTCTTCCATATTTGCTTTTCATCCCACTAATCAACGTATATATTTGTTTGGTGTTTTCCATACGTAAACATAGGTCGCTCTAATGCTGCATGTAGTTGACTCCCTGTTAATGAAGTTGGAGTGCTACCAAACTCTATATTTCCATCAAATCCATCCTTATCATATCGAAAAGGATGGTCTTCTGCTAACCATCTCCGATGATCCATATAGCACAACTTATGTCCATTTTCTAGCCAAAGTGATTGAGTTGCTTCCCCACAAGATGGATATACGAAACGACCCTTTGTACTCGACCCAGACTGATTAGCGTATGTAGGAAACTCATTTGTAGTAGAGTGAAGAGCACCCCCGCAACGTAAATCTCATATTTGTGTGTGCATCATATGCATATAGTCTATGCCATAACTGCACTAACTCTTTAATCAATGGTTGAAGATATACCTTGATGTCCTTACCCGGTACCTTTTCACTGGGAATAATCATTGATAGTATAATTAAGGATTGTTTCATGCATACTCAGGCAGGCAAATTATATGGAATTGGCAAGACTGACCAAGTACTATACGTGCTACTCATAACACAAAAAGGATTAAACCCATCGTTAGCTTGCCCAAGGCTTAAATTTCAAGGATCAGAAGCAAAATTGGGATATTGTTCATCAACTTCTTCCATGCCTTTGCATCTGCAAAATGCCTCAAAATCTATTCCTTTGTACGATACTTATCATGCCACATCATGTCTTTAGATATCTTGGATGATTTGTAAGGCCTAAGTAGTCTAGGAATGAGAGGGAAATAGCGTAATACCTTAGTTGGCAATTTCTTTTCACTATTCTACCATTGCAAAGAACCACACTTGTCGCATGATTCTTGTCATTCCTTTTCACCCCAACATAATATGCAATCATTAGGACAGACACGTACTTTGTCATATTCAAGGCCTATATCCTTGAGCAATTGCTTGCAATTACTCCAAGATGATGGGAATGGGTCTATGTAGGGGAAAATAGAACACAAAAGTTAGAGCAATATATTAAATGATTTAATTGACCAACCAAACATGCATTTCAAGTGGAGTAAGTGCAATAGAAAAGAGAGCTTTGAAAATTTCGAACCGTGATATAGCTTCTGTTCAACTTGTTCTAGTAACCTTTCATATCTAGCATCTTTGTTTACCATGGAACATTCACCGTCATGCCCCTCATTCCCTTGCTCACCATTGTCATCTTTATCCATATCACCCTCTTGATGAAACGCGTCATTCCCATAATTTTTGCGCGTCCCAAAAATATCATTAAGTATTCTCATAGTATCAATGTCACCAAAACCGCTTTCTGATTGGGTATTAGTAGTAATATGGCCTTTGTCACAAAAAAACGAAAAAGGTTCAGAAATTTCCTCCCCATGATGCACCCACTCTTTATGGTATGGTTAAAAACCATTAAACATAAGAAGGTGTGCCACTTCTTCTTTTGTGAACCAACGATTATGTCCAACTTTGCATTTATTACAAGGGCATAGGATCAGTTCACTAACCCCACCATTGCAAAAAGCAAATTCCAAAAATGACTCAACCGCATTCCTATGTTCAAGAGAAGTTATATGCATATGAATCCAACTTTTGTCCATTATGATTTCTCACACTCCACCTACAAGGTCATCACATAAGTCAATATATGCATATAACTAAACATTGACAATCATTAAATGAAGGGGTTGGGGGGGGGGGAGAAGAATCACACATATCACACCAACAGATCAAAATCATGCACTTAGAGTATACTACCCCATAAGAATTAAACATATTTAAACCACTAGCTATAAATTCAATCATATTAACAAGCTAAATACCAAATAGTAAACGGAGACTCGGTATCTAGTATACTTGCATTGATTGCAGAAACATGAAAGAAATTCAACTAAAATCAAGTTTGGGTCAACTAAAACTTGTTTATGTACTAGTCACATTTAAAGCTTGACAAAAGCACTGCAAACTTAGAGCATCTAAGTTCAATACAGAAATCATATAATGTTTTACTTCCCTAAAAAACTTGGGCTCAGTGAATTTAGTGGATTTAAATCTCATATAGGGCTCCCACTAGATTAGATGATACATCAACACATCAAAAATGGTAGCAAAACCAAAGGTTAACCACTCACAAATGGTAAACTTTTTAGATGGGCATGTGAACATGGACGTTAAACTGCAATAGTCAGTCAACAAAATGCATGCTTCTGATGTTGTCCAATGTGTTCTCTCTATACTTTAATTAAGTGTGGTTATACAAATAGGGGACGTCGCATTATTTTTTGTAGTGTATGAGGTTTGTTGTGGCCATAAGTTTGATTGAAGTACTGCAATCTCACAATGGCTTCAATTACTTGAACTAGTTAGTTTAGTGTAAGATTGATACATGCCAAAAGTATAGCATGAAAGGTGTCTTTTACATCTGACTATTATTATAATTAGGATCCTTTATGGTATACCAAATATTCTGGTACTTTCTAAAGCTTTTGAGACTTCAAATGTGATATCTAAGAAGAAGAATTAGCTCATAAAACAAAGGCCTCAAATCTAATGAAGCCTGGGCTAGGGCTATCAGTTTGCTTGACACTTCAATCTTGCCCATATATCTGTCAGAACAATATGTCTTCAATCAAAATAAAAATGTCAAAGCAAGTTTTGACACAAGAAAAAGAAAGATGGGGATAAGCCCTAAAATGGGGGGGGGGGGGGAGCCATTAACAACGCCTATACAAATGTACGAACTATCAGAATAGGTTGCAATTAAATGACCCACCCTATATGATTCACAGGTGCACAAACATATCTATAGAATTTCCAAAGCACTTCATTTTGCTTAAGCTTCCATCTTAAAAATATCATTACTGAAGTATGGTTGAAATTATTCTCGCTTTCCTTTTGGTCTATTTCACAATGCCTTAGAGTCCATCTAATATTTCTTATTCTTGAGATAGATTTGACAAGTGGAAAGTTGTTCGAAACATCACTCATTTGGTCTAAGAGCATTAATTTAATGAAATACGAGAAAGAACACCCAACAAATATTAATACACACCTACTTAAATTAGTCCAAACATATATATGTCTTGAATAAAAATCTAATTCATTAAAAATATGTAAAATTAAATGGCAAAGAAACATTCACACTATAAAAGAAGTCACAATTTACAACAATTTTGATATTGTCACTCGTGAGAAATGTCCTCACTACAAAGATATTTATTATGAAGATTTAAAAATGGTGCATTCAAAATTTTAAAACTGTTGCAAAATTGTTGATAACTTTTCTAGTGCTGACATTTCAATATCATTTTTTTCACATTGGTGATTGAAATTTACAAAAAGTTCTTGTCTCAATAATGAATCTTTGCGTGAAAAAAGCAACAATTGGCAATATACGGCACGAAACAATTGTAAAAACTTGAGACTTTTTTATTGGCTGCAACATGTGCATTTTAGATGCACATCGCTTCTATATATTTTTTCTTTTTTTTTAAATAAAATCAAACAAGAAAAACTAAAAATTTGTAATGAACTTTTGTCGTTTTTATTTCGTGTATATATCATTATATCTACACCTACTTCTAATTTATCTTATGATTTTCAAGTTTCAAAAGTTGTATGCTACCAAAGTATTTTCAAATTATTAATACCATTTTTACATCTAAACAATCTTTTTAACTATGTATTCTTAAAAGTTTAAATGAAATATTATCTCAATAGAAATTCATGCTGCTAGAAGTTTTTCTTCATCGAACAAATAGTCCTAAATATAGACTTTTACTAACAATGTTTTATACCATATCCACATCGTTCCTTTATTTTATTTATTTATCTTAATTATAACTAGCTTAGATCGGTTATTGCCAAGGCATTAACTTTTAAAATGACTATATAACATTTTTTAAAATTATCATGAAATTTGTTATCATTGTTTAACTTTCTATTGTTAATCAAACCATTTATTATTTATTACTAGGGGGTAAATTCTTCATTGTTGTTAGAGGAGTGTAGTGACTCGCAGAGGATGGTCAAAGAAGAGCATGATATTGATGGGGAAGACATCAAGAATACACCACAATGTCAAATTAATTCAAGCATGGCACTAAGACATGGAAAACCAGAGGCCGATCTAATTGACATCATTCATTTGGGGTCTAGAATATAGCTTGCCTATTTCAACCAAAGTGGATTTTTGGAGGAAATCATTAAACTTACATAACATTTATCAACATTAGAGTTGATATAAAGCACAAGAACTCATAGATAAACAATCAACAACCCCTAGGCTTAGACAAAAATGTCAATAGCAAGGATAATGATGTTTTGCCCTTCCCTCATAACATGACTTTAACTACACAATCAATGAAGGAAAGGAAAGCTCGACCTTGACAAAATGAAGAATAAATGACACAAATTGGATTCGAATCTCTTCCCCAATTAAATCCTTAATTATTGTAAGTTTCTAAGGAAAAGAAGAAAGGCACCAAAAGACAATAGAAAATTGAACATTAAGCATCATTTTATCACTGTCATGTATCTAGACTTTTGGTAATAGCAAGACTTTTGGGTGTTTTAGTAATACAAATTGAGAAGGGAGTTGCAACAACAATTATTTCAATTCTAAAAAAGGATATGAAAGTGCAAGCATTAAAGTCAAAGGAGAATAATGACATATGTCAACCACAATATAACAGGCATTAGCCCGAACAACAAGAGAAAAATCATAGAGAACTTGATAAAAGAAGAAAATATTGACCTCAGTAACTTTGTTAAAACTCTAAAATTACACATTCGACATTTGGAGATAATGTTGACAACAAAAAATTGATTGGCTACATGAACTAGCTATTGAAGGATTAGGCACGACCGATAATTTCTTAGCATAAAGAATCTTTTCGAGTAAGTGACTGCTTTCTCATTAAAAGGTAAGTTTGTGTTCCTGAGAATTTCAATCGAAGCATTTCAAATGTGTTGTTTGTATCATATATGTAACAGATGATCAATAAGAGAGAATGCATCTTTGGAATCAACTTAGAGTACTTAAAGATGTTGAACACCTCTTAGAGTCATGCCTTAGGTGTAAACAAACATGAGGTTGACCTAGTCATTTTCAAAGCCAATGACTCACAAAGGGTTTTAATGAAAGACAAGGTAGGCCAAAGGATAGTTAGAGTGACCCCATCTCTTGATTATGATAAAGTACCTAACAAACTTGTCATAGTAACCGTGAGAAAATTTTAGTCTTACTTATTAAATCATTTTAACACCCAATCTTATCAAAATATGTGTAAGCTTGATATCGAATAATCAATCAGATATTGTGGCTTACAATAAATCGATCACATTAAAATTTATAAAGATCATAGCCACCTAATTTGGTTAGCCTAATTCTTTGACTCCTATTTAAATCTCTAAATCCTTAATCTTGAAAACTCTATCAAAATAGGTTAAATTTATTTAATCTTTTCTTTCAGAAAACAATAAAAATATTATGCAATTATTTATGATTTTATTTGGTGTGATTTTGCATTATGCTATATTATTCTGAATTTCAAAAAGTCACTGTAATGACCAACTATGACAACCAATCATTTAGTGCTAACAACGTAATTTGCATTTGACTCCTAGATTAGGAGATGTTAAGTGCTTAAAGTGTGCACTATTTTGAGGTTATTTTGTAACGTTTTTAGGGAGAATGATGTGCTTTATGTTATAATTTATACTCCTTTTGCAGTTATACGCTCGGGTATGGTTCTTTTCTATGTTTTTCAGGTTTTTGACTATTTTACCCTAAAGTTGACCGTAATTGAGTGTAATTTGACTCTCTACGGACACCCCCAAGGTACTATGCCTATAGAAGAAAGAAAGAACAGAAGATCATCGAGACAGAGCCGTTAATAGACTGTCCGTGGTGCAGGCATAAGTGCTAGCCTATCCATTTTCCTTCATCGTGTGGCTAAGGTTGATTGTAGTTCTCTATAAATAAGGTGATTTTTGCAGTAGAGAGCACAACACACGGCAAAGAAAAGAACTATTCTCTCTAGTTTTTCATTCCTTTTCCATTTTGTTCTAAGTTTAGTTTAGATTTTTATTAGTTTTAAGTGTGAGTGTTGAAGAAGTGCTTGCTATTTAGAGCCCTTGAAAAGTTGGGAAACCTTTAAAGGATCTCCAATTGCACTAAGTTTTCTTTTCTTGAAACTTTGTTTAGTTTTGTTGATTCGAATATGTGTGAGTTGTTTTCTTAATCTAGGGATTGTTAGCCAAGTATTAATGTTGGAATCTTTCATCTTTATTTAGCCGTTCTTGTTTCTTGATTGGGATTGGTTGAATTCTATCTTGTGAGTGTAATTGTTGTGATTGGATTTTAGGCAAATTCATTCGCTAATTCTAAATAGTTAAATGAAGGACTGAAAGGTGAAACTTGCTGTTTGATTGACAAGAAAGGACTTAATTTTGCAATACTTGAAAGAGATTCACATGTTAGGAGGACTTTTAGCAATGAAAGATCTTTAATTTAGGCTAAGCAAGGGCATTTGAAAGAATGACTTATTATTTTAGACAATTCAGTTGTTTCGAAAGAAGATTGAATTCTATGGCCCTGCTTGGCAATCAGCTGTTAGTTATTAGTTCTTAGCTATTTCTATTAGTTGTTTGTTGTTAGCTGCTTGAATTGGTTGGTTGCATTAGCTGTTTGAATCAGCTGTTTCTAGAAATGATGTTTCGTAAAATTAGTTGTTTCCGAAAAGTTTGTTTGTTAAAATTCTATTTATGCCCTTTCTCTATATTGCTTTTTTGTTGGATAATTTATTTATTGGCCCTTTTATTTTCTTTCCAAAATAATTAAATTTATGCCATATGTAAAAATTAGTTCAACGCTTGGAACGTTATTTTCATATTAATTCTACATATATTTTGTATTCATTATTTATCTTATTTCTTTTCAATTTATATATATTCATGTGATACCTACGTCTTACAATCTTATTTTATTATTCATTTAAAGATTTTTTTTGGTTGTGAATTGAAATTTATATGATTTTTTTTATCTAATTTAATTTGTTAAATATCTTCTTCTTCTTTTTTTACAAATTAAAATTTGTCTAACTCTAAAATGATTTGATTTCATTAAATTTTATTCAAATAAACATACTATCAAATGTCACTACTAACTTGCATCAATCCAAAAAAGGTACTCAGCTTAGCTACTCATGACATGTCTAGTAATTTTAAATGACTAGAATTATGGTTTTTGATTTTACTAATGGCATGTCCTATAATTTTAATAAAGTATTGGGCATTTTGGTCATTTACACAAACATCCATTTACAAAAACCTACTCATCTTAGCTTTTTGGAAATTGGCTTTTTGGCCTAAAATAACTATTACAAAAAGCTGTTTACCAAACATCAAGTTGGCTCCTTTGACCAGGTCAAGCTAGCCAAAAGCCAACAACCAAACACCTCCTATATGCGATTGCACCCCTTTCAACCCCCCACAATAGTTCAAATACGTGATATATTGCATTAATCCACATCTTTACAAGTGAAACAACTTCGTAGATATTTTTAGTCAATTGAATTCTTCAAAGAGGTTATAGTGTCATTCAAACTCTTAATTGAAATTGCTCACTTAGCACCTTTAAAGGGTAAAACTCAAAAGATTACAACTGATCCCTATGGGAACGATATCTTTACTACACTACAACACCCGTGCGCTTGCAGTTGTAGTAATAGCCCTATCATAGTTTTTGGCGTCGTTGTCGGGGACCAAATTTGTGGATATTGAGTTAGCCCTTAGAAATTGACTAAGCATTTTATTATTATTTCTTTATATTTTTTATTTGCGTTGATAGTTTTGTTACCTATTTTACAGATTTCTCCTTTATATGCGAAGTCCCTTTCCATTTGAATTCAATCTAGAAATTGAAAGGACTTTTCACTCAAGAAAGAAGAAATTAAGGGTAGAAGAGCAAAGACTCAAGGCTCAAGCAGTTTCTTCAACAACGGCAAAAATAGGAGGTGACCAAAGAAGAACAATCCAAGATTTTGTTACCCCAGGCGTCCAAGGCATTTCCTTCAGCATCGCTCGGCCAACCGGAGAAGGGAATAACTTTGAGCTCAAACTAGCCTTATATCCATGGTACAACAATCTCAGTTCGGCGGCACCTCGCCAAAAGATCCAAACTTGCACCTCTCGGTCTTTTTAGAGGTGTGTGATACCCTAAAACTCAACGGAGTTTCTATCAATGCCATCCGCTTGCGCCTATTTCCCTTTTGTCGTAGGGATAAGGCGAGGGCATGGCTTCACTCATTGCCTCCAAGATACATAACGACATGGGATGAGCTTACAAAAGTCTTTCTTGCCAAGTTCTTTCCTCCGAGTAAGGCAGCAAGCTTGTGGAATCAAATTACTACTTTCTCTCAAAGGGAAGATGAGACTCTTTATGAAGCCTAGGAGCAATTCAAAGATCTTTTACGATTATGTCCTCACCATGGTCTTCAAAGATGGATGATTGTGCAGACATTTTATAATGGAGTCACCCAATCATTGAGGTCTGCTGTTAATGTAGCAGCAGGAGGTACCCTTATGAACAAACCGAAGTTGATGCATACAATCTTATAGAAGACATGGCCTTTAACAATTTTCAATGTTCATCTGAGAGAGCCCAACTCAAGCAGGTTGGAGGTAAGCTTGAATTAGATGCTATTTCTATGGTTTCTTCTAAAGTTGATGCTATGTCTCAAAAGTTGGAACACTTGAATGTTAATTCTATTAGTTCAAGTAACCCTTCGCATTTGCTCCCTAAGCATTTCTTCCTTAGGTTCCTTGTTGCTTTAATTTATCAACTAGTTATGTTTCTCTATAAAAATATGGTGATTTTTGCTTGTAAAATGAGATTACCCTCATGTTGGTTGTCACATCCCTTAAATCATTCAATTCAACTTGAAGTGACTTATGACCTCTTCCTACTACAAAAGGCTTATGTCAACTACATATTTATAAGAATAAATACCTTGGGCCAAAGTTGTGCTTAACTATAATTAGAATTATTCAAGGATAAAGCATCATTATATCAATATATGTAACTCATTGATTTAAATTCAATGTTACCTACGCATTGGAAGGAACTAACAAGAAATCCTCACATTAATGGCGTCATCTCCAATGTTGTAAATACGATATTTTTGGTTTATTTGTTCATCGGCCATAACTTATTTGAACTTGGGAATGACTGCAATTGATTTTGAGAGTTGTCACCCAAGGATCCTTGAGTGTCGATGATGTTTTGGAACTCTTGTTTAAAAGATCCCTATAATATCGCAACATTTATAGTAAATAAAACAGATTAACATTGTGAGAATACAAGAATAAAGATTAAAGCATGAAGAGCTTAACTTACATATGTTTTCTATAATTTCTTACAAACCCAAGTCCATCTTCATTTGCCATGAATTTTGTGAGTGCAGCAAAAGAGCACGAGAATCATGGGGTCCATCCCAAGTTGTTCTGTCTACATTTTTTGAAGGATAAATCCAACATTTAATTATAATGACTAAAGTAACACTCACCCAATATAAAGTTAAACTTCACCATAATTCAACAAAAAATAAAGATGGGTAACAATACGCTCAATATTGATGAGATATCTTGATCTTCTCTTCTCCATAACAATCCCCTATGGTACAAAAACTTACAGAGTTGAAAAGTGATTAATTTGTTATATATCATCCTCATTTGTTTGGCATTTAGTGTGCATGGAAGGCATATTAGAGCTGAAATAGTGAGAGGCAAAAAAAGTCCTTTCAACTTCTAGGTAAGCTTATGTAGTTCATAGTTCAGTGTACGCTTGTTCTTTGAATTTTTTTTTTCCTTCAATCAGCCAAAGCATATAACCAAATACATTAGTGCATTACTTAAAATTGATTGCAATGTATAACTTCTAGACACAAATAAGTCAGTTGTAGTTTGTAATTTATTCTGAAATGGATACACCCATTAGAATTGTACATGACCATCAGGTTGTGCTTTTCTGTCACATGCATTGGCTAGTATTCCATCACATTAGAAAAACCTTGAGGAAAGATTGTTTCTAATTTATAGATTATAACTAAAATGTTTCATGCATTTCCTTAAGCACATTCTCTTGTAATGTTGTTGAGCAAAAGTTTTTGAAGAACTCACATATCTTAAGGAGAGGTTTTGACAAATCATTTGCATGAGCACTAAAGGAAATTGGTAAAACAGTCTCCATGAATTCATGTAAATTATGACCTTTCATATCGCAAAACTTTACTTTTATCCATAGAACGAACGTTGCTTTCGGTTTAGTCATTCTGCTGCTTAGTCCCAGCTACAAATTGAATTTTTCATTGTCACATATATATGCAACATCCATATTTGATTTAACACTATCCTTTGTTTTACCAAAGGACATCTATAGCAAGGTTGGTGATCTTCTCAAAGAAGTTACTTTGTAAATGCATCACATCTAAGTTACGGCTGAGCAACTGGTCTTTTCAATAAGGCAACTCGTAGAGCATGCTCTTATTCGTCCATTTATGCTCATTTTCGTTAAATACTAATTTTAGAAAAGTCATTATCTGTGGTTACCATTAAGCAATGCAAGACCTCAGCATAAATTTAGCCTATAAAAAAGCAGTAAGAAGGATCACCCCTAACAGTTTTAACTTTTCAAAATGCACTTCTATTTCTTCTAAAGGTAGGAGTCTTCAATAAGAAACATCGTTGACAATAAAACCATATAAATTTATCCCCATTTTTTAATAGCAAAGCTTTTGGTTATGTCACACATATTGGACATGTCAATTGACCATGGTAACCCCACCATATCACATGTGTTGAGCATTGATGTCGAACAATGCTTTGTGATTCAAATGGAGCACAAACGGCTTGGGCATGAGGTAATGACTCCAATGTTCCGAGTCTCCATCAATGACATAAAATTCTTTGTCGTAACTGGAGTAGTTGAACCTCAAATCATTCGACTTCTCACTAAAGAAATATAGAGGCCACATGGATTGAGTGGGAACTGCACCAATTCTAACTCCACAACCATCACACTAAACTTACAATAAGAGATCGAAGCTGAGAAGACCTAAGATAGCAGCAAAACATAGCCTATCCTCAATCACTTCAAAGGCCCATTGGACAGCCTTTGTCCAGTCAAAACTTCCTTTAGTGAAACACACACACACACACATACACACACACACATATATATACGTGTGTGTGTGTGTGTGTGTGCGTATCTGTGTCAGTGAAAATATATATATATATATGTATATACATATATTTATATATTTATATACATATACATATGTATATATATATATATATATACATATATATATATATATACACACACAGACATATATATATATATATATATATATATATATATATATATATATA
>JACYFF010031952.1:69840415-69952235 GCA_017589665.1 Selenicereus undatus | reverse complement strand
AAAGTTTGTAGATTAAAGAAATCATTGTATGGCCTCAAACAAGCTAGTAGATAGTGGTTCAGCAAGCTCAAAGATACCCTCATCTCATTAGGCTATACTCAATCCAAAAATGATTATTCCTTATTCCTCAACAAATCATCCACCAAGCTTACCATAATAGCAGTCTACGTGGATGACATTCTCATCACAGGTTCAGATTTTGAGGAAATTCAGCATGTTAAGGAATGCCTTAATGCAAAATTTGGAATCAAAGACCTTGGCCAACTTCACTATTTCCTTGGACTGGAAGTAACTCAAACACCACAAGGTGTACTCTTGTCTCAACATAAGTTTACAAGGGAATTATTAAGAGACTGTGGTCTCACCCTTAAAAGACAAGCAAGCACACCTCTACCAATCAACTGCAAGCTCCTACCTGATGAGGGAAACTTGTTGGAAGATCCCACAATACATAGAACCTTAGTTGGAAAAGTAAACTTTCTCACCAATACAAGACCAGACTTGAGTTTCACTGTACAAACACTTAGCCAATTTTTACAAAATCCAAGAACTAGTCATTTACAAGCCCTCATACATACACTCAGCTATGTTCAAAATACAGCAAATCAAGGAATTTTATTAAAGGGAACAAACCAACTAAAGCTGCAAGCATTCTCGGATTCTGATTGGGCAGTATGTCCTAACTCAAGAAGGTCTGTCACTGGTTACCTCATTTTACTTGGCACATCCCCAATCAGCTGGAAATCCAAGAAGCAAGGGACTGTATCAAGAAGCTCTTCAGAAGCTAAGTATAGAGCAATGGCCCATGCAGCCTCTGAAATCACCTGGTTAGTAAGGTTACTAGAAGAACTTAGTGTCAGAAACCTCACTCCTGTAACACTTAACTGTGATAACCAGTCTGCCCTACACATTGCACGGAATCCCGTATTCCATGAAAGGACAAAACATATAGAAATAGACTTCCACTTCACTAGAGACAAAGTCCTCGAAGGCCTACTACAACTCAACTACTTACCCACTTCATCTCAGGTTGCTGATGTATTAACAAAGATCTTGCCTGGACCTCATTTCCAGGAATTGCTCTCCAAGCTCGGCATGGTTAATGTATTAAACCATCCCAGCTTGAGGGGGGGTGATGAGTATACTGCAATAGCCAAAGAGATAATTAACCATCTTAGTTAGTTATATTGTTATAACAACCTAATCCTAGCTGGCAAAACAGAAAAGAAAGGTGAAAGAAAAGTTGGTTAGAAGATCTTTCATTTTCTTTCATCTTGCTAAACGAGGCAACACATGTATATATACATACACATCCTTTGTACAGGCAGACATAAATTCATTCTAATGAAAACCATTACTATACTCTAAGATTTCTCTGTTTTCTCTTTGCATACTGTTCTCTCTTTGCATATTGTTTCATGAATTATGATAGGTTGTGTCCACTACATAATGTATATTTATATAGCTACACGAAATGAGATGAGCAAAGACTAAGCAGAACTAGGATTCCTTGGACAAAAGCAGTTCGGTCGAGTTCCTGCTCCTGTTTCACCTTACAGCTGAGTCTAACCTGGACTAGGCTCCATTGGGAACCTGGTCACTCAGTCATTTTTTTCGTTTCCTTCTCCTTTTCCTATTGATTGTAAACGTGGCCGGTTGTAATTCAAAATTTATTTAATAAAATTTAGAAATTCTTAGTTAGGACCACAAAGCTCTCAATACTTACTAGTATCATTTTTATTTTTTTGTTATTTATTTTCAGGGTGAGTGGGGGCTATATTTCCATCGGGTCATTAAGTTATATTTGCATAAAGTCCTTAGTCTTTATCTGGATAGAGTCGTTATATAAAAGTAGCATCGCATTGCATCATAACATTACAAAAGAGTATCATACATAAGTTTGTTAGGCTGCCCTTATTAATTGTATCGGAAATCATTGCTACTTCAACCAAAGAAGTAGTCAACGTAGCCGGAAGTCAAGCTAAAATCAACCGAGGAACGATTTGTGCCCAAATCAGGGCAGGGATTGGCCCTGGAGCCCAAGAATGACATGGACGATCATCATATATTACCCTAGTTGAAGGGTCATCTTATAAAATGTGAGGCACGTAAGGCTCCCCCAATGAAGTGGATGCGGCATATGGATCACGAGGATCATAGAGTAGCAATGGTTCAACCTTTAACATGGACTTTGGATGGGGTTTCGTATCTCTGGCATGTTCAAAATATCCTATGATCAGGTGAAAGGACACCTTCTTGAGTGAGATACATGAGGTCTCTCCTACCTGGCATGGTTTTTCAGCCCTTGTACAAAAGGAAAAGTTCAGCCGTACACATGAATTATCCATGGGAAATAAAAGGAAGTGGCAAACTACCTCGTTTCTCTGAGGGTATAGATAGGGAAAGAGGTTTGCAAATGCCTTCCTTGAAGAATGAAAGTGCCACACTAATTAGTCTATTTGCCCCCGATTGTACTACAAGGGAAGGAAAATGGATGAGTATATATATATATATATATATATATATATATATATATATATATATATCTTTAGAGAATGAAGTAATCAATTTAGTCACTCCTCTAAATGTGAGAGCAAATGGTAGCTTAGGACACTTAGACTCTGGAATCGACGAAATGTCTACATATACTTGGCACTCTTCTTCATCCACCACATTAACTCTCAAGCTCAGTACAGGAGCTTTAACAAGAATTCCTTGCAAAGGCTTATACAAATTAACATCATAAAATTGTTAATATGATAAAGGAGAAAACAACATAATCAATTATGAAATGGGTCACGATGCAGTGTAGATGACTATCGTAATCACATTCTTCATCGATAAAATCAATGCTAGAAAGTTCCACTTTCATCTCGTCCATATCCCCAGGCGATCAGGTCCTGCTGTAAAACATAGACTAGGGAGGATCTATAGGGACAAAAAGAGGTCCACTTTGAGCGGTCACCCTCTCATGCAAATACTAAAGAAGCTATGTGGAACTTCCATAAAAATATGACATTAGCAGTAATACTGGGATATTTGCACCCTAGGAGTCGAGTTACAATTTTCCCTTGGGTAGAAATTCGCATGTATAAGAGAAAGTCAAAAAAGCCCAAAAAGTAAAAAAACAACGGTTTTTAGAACATGCAGGCATCCAAGGTAAGAATACCATGTTCAAAGCGTTTGTTGCTTTTTGAAGGTGCCAGAGGCTTTCAAGTGAAAATTTCATCAGACTTGGTTCTCTTTGTCCATGAGACCATGGTTAGAAAATGAGTTGGTTGCCTCATCCTTGGCGAAAGTGTAGGAAAGTATTCATAAAACCAACGCTGGTGGACACAAACCAAAAGGAAGGAAATGATTTTTTTAAAGAAACCATTACCTTAATTACTCTCCTTAAACTGTTAATGGGCAAATCGGAGTGATGTTCCCCATAAGTTATCTCTATTTTCTACACCGCTATTTGCATTCCACGAATAAGGGTGGAATATGTTAGGACCCCTAGTTTAAGTCTTCCACTCTATCAAGGTTGACAAGATTAACTATGTAGCGAAGTAACATGAATTTTCGACTCGGCAAAAATTGCAATGCGAAGAATAGAAGCCAACATGATGTGGCCCTATTGGTCAGTTGAATGCTTAACCTAATGCTTATCGTTGTTTATTACATTAAAAAGAATGTTATAAGGAAAATGATTCTTGTGGGATTCATGATAGACCAAAATGCTGAAAAAGTTGGTCATGTTGCAAATAGAAATCATCCTGATAAACTAACGAGTCTCCGAAAAATCCACGATCTGTTAGCATTACAAAGTCAAAAGGAGTTTATGGTCATTTCCCTAAATGAGAAATCTAAAGTGTTCATAGTATTCAAGAATCGCTCAACTATTAGTCGAGTAACGTATCATTAAGTCAGATCCACTGCTACTTCTAGGGCTTCTTAAAGAACCCCGAATCCAAAATCATTGAGTATAGACTAGACCTGGGCTTTTATCTGCCTAAAATCTAGCCATAAATTTTCTAGGGACACCCGAACTTCTAATAAGATGCTCTTAAAAAAAAAAGATAGCAAAGCTTAGATTTATACCAATAGTAAAAAAGACATTTTAAGGACAAGATGGGCACTTACTATTGTTAAAGCAACTTGGTAAGATATATGACATTCGATGTCTATTAAGGGATCACTTCCTTCCCAAGCCTCAATAGGTCTTCATTCCCTCTCAATGAAGGAATCCTAAGGAAGCCTTTCTTGCCTAGTCCTATGAGGTGGGTGAGCCCTTTTCATAGTCATGATTCTTTCCTTGCATGGAACTGCAAACACTGTTGATTGGGAAAAGGTTGACATTCAAAAATCTACTACACCGACAAAAGATTCGTTATACTGACCAAAGTTGAGCTCAAAAGTACGAGCTATGAACAAGAAAGCACGAGCGCTAACTACATAGACCTTCATCTTGCACAGGCTTTATCAAAGTTGCAGGTAACCATAGACCCTGAAAAAATAGTGTCTCCAATTTTTTTAATAGAAATGCCCAAGTACAAACATATGGGCCAACTCATGGCTTTGGAGGCCTAGCAGAATAATTCTTTAAAGGGGTGCTTAAAAAAATGATTGAACCACAAATGCACAAAAACTGATTCGTATGGCCTAAAAACACAAAGGCAGTCAAGGTCTTGTGAAACCAGAACTTGAACGGGTCAGATCTTGGCCCGATTTTGTAACAGGAAGCCGATTAGGATCTTCTCTCACCCCATGTCTAGCATGTGGCTCAACAATGAGAGTTTTACCTGATTTGGTGCATGCGTTCTAGATTAATCCAATTAGGAGTCGAATTAGGTCTCCTTTATTTGAACCAACTCGTATTGTCCCCTTCAAATGCTATAAAAAGGGGGCTATCCCAGGGGTTGAGCACATTAGAATGTCAGCAAAGGCAAAGAAACTAGAGAATAAAAGGGTAGATTTCAGGGCTCTTCCTCATGATAACCGCTCGATTTACCTGGAAACCCAGCAAAATAACGCTCTTTATTGATTAAGCAACTTCCCTTCTAGCAATGCTCTCAGTATATTTTTTAGTGTGTTTCTCTATTTCTATGCTCTCTTCAATTTTCTGACATTCTAATGTGCTCAACCCCTGGGATAGCCCCCTTTTTATAGCATTTGAAGGGGACAATACGAGTTGGTTCAAATAAAGGAGACCTAATTCGACTCCTAATTGGATTAATCTAGAACGCATGCACCAAATCAGGTAAAACTCTCATTGTTGAGCCACATGCTAGACATGGGGTGAGAGAAGATCCTAATCGGCTTCCTGTTACAAAATCGGGCCAAGATCTGACCCGTTCAAGTTCTGGTTTCACAAGACCTTGACTGCCTTTGTGTTTTTAGGCCATACGAATCAGTTGAATTTCAGATTTAGTATTGACATAATCTATAATTGTTTTAGCTCCTCCCACTTTATATATTTACGTTATTTCTTTGAATTGTTCTAGACTAGCATTGTATTCTAAATTCCTGCTATTTGACCCTAATATGTTGTAAGATTTTTTGCTCGTGTACCTAGTTTTAATTCCCCATATCGATTAGTTGAGGTCATTGGTGATGAAAAGTCATCTCTTGATGCAGTCCATCACGACATTATATCCCTGGCCCTAATCTGGATCCCAGTTCAAGCCTTTAGAGTTAAATGATCCCTACACAAGAGATTACTCGATGACATTTCAAAAACCTTTAAAAACGAGCAGTGTTTTTATACCTTTAGGTGTCCGTTCAGTTTATGGTTCATTTTAGAAAGTAGATGTTCAACCTGAAATTGTTACATTTTTTTATACACTTTATTATCTAATATTTGCTCGGAATAAATTGTTAAATTAGAATTTTAATATGTTTTTATTTATTTTGTAGGAATTGGAAGAAAACATGAGAAAGAAAGAAATAATGAGCTCAAATAAAGAATTGGACCAGAAAGAGAAAAGAAAGAAGAAGATGCTAGACAGAAGCCCAATCTACCAAGCCCAAACCAACTCCTTTTCTCTCTCTATTCTAATACTGGGCCAACACACTTCCTTACCTCCTTGCTCCCGACCCAATTTTCTGAGCCCATGAGACCAGCCTAGGCGCCTCCTCCTCCTTCTTTCTCTTCCCAGTCCTCCTTATTCACGCGTGGGCTTAGGCTTCGTTTAATTTCCAGTGTGCGGGCTGAGCCTAGCCCGCCTTCTTTTGTCCATGTTCTTTTGCTTTCCTCCCTCTCTTTTCTTTGGGCCTGACTCTTTCCCCTCTTCCCAACCGAGCCCAGCCCATTTTTTTCACTTAAACACCATGTGCATTGCATGTGACGCCCCCCTCCCCTTCCTTCTTCTTCCTCATCCCACGACCAGCAGACCCGAAAAGAATAGGGCAGTTCTCCCCCCCTCGATGTTCCATCTTCCTCCATCATCAATGGTGATTTTCATCTGCCTCCTCAGTTATTGCATCATTATTTCACTCGTTACCCATTCCCCATCTCTTCTTCTTCCATTCGACAGTTCCAGACCCCAAAAAAAGTCTGAGAATCAAGGCCGAAACATAGCAGTACCATCTCACCTTCGTACAAAACCCAACAGCAAACAAGTCCAACCATTCATGGGAGATTGCACAAGGGGGGGTGGGAATTCCAGGATGTGGTCCTTATAAGTAGTTTATTAATAATTGTAAGGTAGTTCATCTTTAATTTTAGCATTATTTACTTTTGTTGTCTGTGGTTTTGTTGTTGTTCACCAATGTCTGCATGATTTTTCATTACTAACTCTCGTATTGTAAACTTTTGTATTTTGATTTGTATTTCATGAATTGGGTTGAATAGTAAGAAAATTATTAAAGGTCAACTATTGTGAGAAGTATAGGCTGGGGACGATAACTAGCTTAGAATGTGAAGCATTTTATATCTACAATGACTGCTTATGAGGGTGATTCTGTGTTTAATATTCTAGGACATGCAATATATGTAAATCCAAATGAGGAGGATTATGCATTCATTATTTTTGCTATTGAAAATAATGACCCAAGCAAGATAAAGGTCAAAATCACAAGGATCATATGAATATATATGTGAAGACAGGCTCCAAGAATTCATTTAGTTTTACATTGACGAGGACGGCAAGTGGATAGCTACTCGCCATGACATTCAACATAATCACGCATTGCGGAGTCCAAGTATGCAACATTTGTATCCTCCGTGTCCAGAAGTGTCTGAGGAGGATGTTTTATTTGTTAAGCTGCTTAGGGAGTCAGGAATAGGAGTTGCTGATGCATATCATGTACTTAAGAAACAAGCTAGGGGATCTTCTTCTTTGGGATATGCAGGGTTCGAGGGATGTATACAACGAGCTTGGACAATTAGAAGATAGAACCTTCGACGATAGAGATGTGAACTCACTAATTGAAATATTTTATAGGCGTTTGAAGTATGAGGATGATTTCTTTTCTACATTTGAGCTTGATGTGAATAATTTTTTAGTACGTTTCTTTTGGCGTGACAAGCAAATGTTGGATGATTATATATTATTTGGAGATTTGGTGATTTTAACACGACATATCTAATGAACAAGTACATTGAGATGAATCAGCATTCAAAGAATGTTATGTTTGGTTGTGGGTTTGTGATCCAAGAGAAGATTGGACCCGATACAAAAAAGGTTCTTTCCCTCCACATTTAATTTTGCTAATAACCACACTTATAAGTGTAGAAATAGCAGTTGCTCACACTTAGGCCAAATGTGGGGAAGTTTAGTGTGTGGAAGTGTTCTCCACACTTAATGGAAATGCAAGTAATTCCCAACACTTATAAATGTGGAGTAAGTACTAGTTACCCACAATTTTATGTGTGGTCATCTTATGCCATGCCAACTCTAGGAGAAGCAGGAAGTCATAATTTTTGCCCCACTTATAAGTGTTATTAGTGTCATTCTAGTTTTTTAAAAAATAATGTTGGTAATTAATATAAAACTTATTAAGTTAAAAATAAAACAATTATATGCAATTGTTCTTCTTTTAATTAACAAATTTTATACTATTTACCAGCATCACCCTACATAAATAAATAAAATTAGAATCTTATGATATAGATCGATATAGTTATTCTCCAATTAACAAACCAACAAAACTAAAATAGATCAAATGTCAATTAAATAAATTACACATTAGTGCTTGGAAAAAAAATACATTGTAGACATAGCAACAAAGACTAAGGAATTCAAAATTAAATATTCTTGCAATGTTTTAAATCCATCCAGCTATTTTTTTTTATCACCAGCTAATTGAATATTTTATGAAAAAGTACTTGCTCTATCTACCACTTAAAAGTATACTTTGAAAACATGCCTAAATTCCAAGAATATATATATAAAAAATCTCCATCTCCATTTTCTTCATTGAGGGATGCTATCTTTAATGCCACCTATTAGACAATCGAAACACAAAAACAAAATGCATTATCAGAAAAGATAACCAAAGAGATTAACTAAAGACACAGACTCGGCAGAATCAGGTTTAAAGATGCACAATAGAGTTCAACCAACTATAGAACCACAACACAGTTGAACCCAAAATACAACCACAATTGAATTTAACTAATAATAGGACCTAGGTGAGTTCAACTAATACTAGAACCACAATTGAGTTCAACCAATAATACAACCAAAACTGAGTTCAACCAACAATAGAACTACAACCGAGTTCAACAAACAATACAACCGAAGTGAGTTCAGCCAATAATAGAATCCCAATCGAGTTTAACCAACAATAGAACCACAACAGATTTAAACCAAGAGGTCCCAACTAGTTCAACTAACAATAGAACCATAATCGAGTTCAACCAATTATACAACCATAGCCATGTTTAACTAACTATAGAATTGCAACCAAGTTCAACCAACAACAGAACCCAATTGACCTAACTACGGAACCCCAACTGAGTTTAACCAACGATAGAACCGCAACTAATAAGTTTAACCAACAATAGAACCCAAGTGAGCTCAACCAACAATAGAATCTACTGAGTTTAACCGACAATATAATCTAACTGAGCTAAAACATGAATAGAACCACAACTGAGTTTAACTAACAATAAAACCCTATATGAAAATGAATAACATACTCTTACTAGGTCGCTCAAGAGCAGCGAACAACTTCTCGTAAAGAATATTGCTTAGTAAGTCCTTGTCTACCTTCTTTTTACCTCAATAAAGGCCTATAATAAATGATGTTTTATTTTTAGACTTAGTTAACCCAAAGTAAGTGACAAATCAAACCTTAAATGTAAGATTATGTAAGCATTTATATACCATGCTGCCTAGAAAACAATAACCAAACTATCTTCTCTTTGGATTCTTAAAACTTCTCATCGTGTTTAGATTTTCCTTGATCTCCATATCAACTAACTTTTCTATGTCAGCACGACCACACTTAAGAGTCATTCAAATGAAATCATTTGGTGAGTATACTTCAAGTAATAAAAATATAGAAAACCACATTCATACACGAGTAAAAATACACTGGAAGTATAGAGTTTATAGTATCTTTCAATGATTATTCACCTGATCCAACAAAGATTGATTTTGACTATGCTTATGATTGTGCATTGTCTGATTTGCTTGCTTTTTAGGCAAACTAATACTTGGTTGAAAATTAGAAGTATCTACTTCCTTCATCTTTTATTCGCTAATTGGATTTTCTACTTGTTGATTATATGCAGTTCCTGTAACTCTCCAATAACCATCTCCAGTAATCTCATCATTTGGGGTGACACCATCATTACAAGTCACAAATTTAACTTGAGTGCTCTTTGAATTTATAAGGTTACGTGGCAAATGATTCATCTGCGCAGATGATGAGTGATTACCGTGAGATAAAGTTGTCCTTAAAATAATAAAAACAACCAAATGAGTTGAATGATCTATTCTAATTTAACAACTATCATATTAGGAAAAAAAAACATGCACTTGCGTTGTTGCATAGGGATTAATTACCCTAGAGCACGTAAGTTAGCTTGAAAGTGGTGAAGGGGTAGAAGTCAAGCTAAGACAGTTACTAACTTCTTTGATGTGTTTCAGCTGAATGAGAACAATAGTCAAAGAATTACCAAATTATATAAATTACTCAAATAAAAGGCACTAGAAATATTTCAATTCCAGGTTTGCTCTTTAGATTGTGACATTGGATTGAGGCACCTATCTAGTAAAAATGAAAATTACTTAACATCTTACTTGCTCTCTTTGGTCAAAATTAAGCCTTCAAGCGATGTTTGGTTGCTTTGAACAACCAGAAGTTTTTGTATTTTTCCCCGTAGATGTGTTTTCATAATCCAACTACATAAAAATTACAAATTGAAAAGAAACTTCATTAACGAAAACTTAACTATGCAAGGTTTTTACATTACAGTATAAGATTATGTTTATGTGCACAAAATAACGACTTAGTTGATTTACAAGACTATAGGGTTGTGGTGCATGCCAATTGCTGCATTTGCATCCTATTTGTCACACTAATATGTTTTTTGCTGATTTGAGTTTTACAAGTGTTAACTCTTTGAAGTGAATTCGGCTAAATAAAACTAGTAGTTAGATAATGATATGATGGTGTGGGACGAAATAGCTAATGAGAACATAATTGTAACTATCATTATTGTAAATGTCATCTTTACTCAAGTGGCACAACATAAAGCTAAATCAAGAAAATAAAATATGAGTGGTTGTTTTCCTTTATTTGCACTTGTATGTCCTGTTTGCCTTTGACGCTTCGTCTTTGCTGACTCACCTTCAAACACCCAATATCAGGTATGATAGTGGTAAAAAAATTAACCGAGACACAAGATGTTGTACGGGAAGAGCACATTTATGCACATGCAGATTATGAATTCCTTTATTTAGAACATGAGGCGACCAAGATGTATGAGCAGCTCCACCTTTATCCCTTAGTACAATGAAATTTTCAATTTGACCTGCATCCTTGATATATGCCTCATTACTGTTAGCTAATGTAGGCATAGTTGCCAGAGTATCTCTTATGTGGTCACCAACTAAGGATGTGTTAGTTCTTTGATTCTCTTCAACATCATCACCCTAATCACAAACTAAGTAAAGAAATGAACATCAATCTTATCCAAAGTGTAGATGTATTCATTATCCATTTTTAATTATGGAAACTCAATAAGAAGTAATAAAATCATTAAGAAGTAATAAAACCATGGTTTAACAATGACCTGAGATAGAACATACGCATCATCAGTTCGTTGAGACTTCAAGTAAATGACCTCATAGCACAAGGATCGAACCTGTTTTAGCGATAGACTCACTATTAGTCCGGCTTTGACAATTACATTTGGCGTTAAGTTTATTAGAGGTTGCTCTAGACCCAACTCCTCTAACCCTCCCATAACTTTCAGGTCTCATCAGCTTATGATAAGCAAAATTCTCAACATGCACTGTGGCATCAAAGAATACCACTTCTGAAGCACCTGTCTTTTGTTTGACGATATCAATAGCAATATCCTATATAAATTATTGGCTATAGATACCAACATTTATCATTATGTTGTTTATGTATGTATTAATTAATGGCATACTTTATGCAAATTACAATAAGTGTATAAATGCACATACCACAAATTTCTTTGTCGCCGATTCATGGTAAGATCCTTCTTTTTCCCGATGAGTCTCCTTAAACCATTCCAAGGGACCAGGTTCTCTTTGATGCTCCTTCTCATATAAATCAATGTATAGGCATAAACAGAGAATTCTATACATGTCAAAGTATACAAAGTGTAACACCCTAACCCTAGGGCTAGTGATGTTAGTGTTGTCTAGAATTTTGGAAATAAACGGACAAAGTGTCCCCTAAAAACTTACCATAGGGTAGGCTTATATCCTTATGATAAGTGCCTGTAACAACAAAAGCATAAGAAATATGTCTGCCATGCTCGACGGCTACACACCGGAGATCACAACTCCAAAGGCCACACAGTCGAAGTACCAACTGTAACACCCCCAGCCCCAAGGGCCGGAAACGTTACGTTTTCCGAACTTCTTCCTTAAATTCTAGGACAAAACGGACAGAGTTTTCCCTGAAAACTGACCATTTCCAAGCTAAACGCCTTACAATAAGTCCCTCTAAATCAACGGAAGCGTAAACATGTAAGACATAGCTCAACGGCCACACGTCGGAGTTCATAACTCGACGAGCCACCCGCTCGGAGTACACCAAACAGAATAGCTCATGAATAAAAAAAGAAATGGATGATACAACTCGACGGTTCACACAACCGGAGTATTGGGGTTTACATCCCAAAACATAACTAACTTCAACCAAAAGACATCTAACTGACTGGATGGTTGGCTCATATGGCCATACAGAGCGACTCGTAATCAATATGCATTATATGAGCTAGAAAACTGAAGTTACAACATTTACAAACTAAGGGTACGTTAATATTACATTGTCGAACTCGAGAAACTACTTTTATATGGCACACATAACTCTTTTTCAACCGAGGGTAAACCTCAACTCCGCATAAATGGCTTAATCTTCACCTATCACAAAGAAACCCTGGGAAAAGGGGAAATAGTAGTGGGATGAGGAACCACACGCTCAGTGAGTGTCCGCCAAACCCCTTAAAACCAAAACCGTTGCAGGCAATAGTATCTTTACTAATTACATATCACGTATTCATACTTTAATATCATATTAGGCATTCATAAAATTCCTGTGGAAACATTACTAATCATAAACTTGTCTTTAAGTACTCAAACACATTTCTAGGTCTGCAAATGACCAAACTTCTTTACTAACAGGTAGTCAAACACTTAAACAAGTGACGAGCCTAAACACGGAACATTCTTTCTCATAAACATAACTTCTTAGCGTTCTATTCGAACTATGCATGAAACCCTATTCACATGATGTGCACATAAGATTATCTCTTTTTATAATCATACTTTTCTTGGTATTTCATTCATATGAGGTGCATAAGACATAGACATTTCAAGTCTCAATCAAATCTCATTCATAGAGTATGCATGAAATATGCTCATAAGACTTTCTTTTTCATAAACGTATCTTACTTAGCATCTCATTCATAAGTTATACATGGGACATCCACATAACACCCTTATTTTCATCAGCATACTTTACTTACATCTCATTCATATGATATGCACAAGTTATGCATAGTAAACTTTCTTTCTTTTCTTTGAAAACACTTCATTTAGCCTCTTGAGGATCATAAAAACTCTTCTCTTAGCCTCTTGAGGCTCATTTTCTTTGAAAGAATTTCTTTCATCTTGGTCTCATAATGACCCTTAAAAACTTTCTTTCTGAAATAGTTAAAAAGGCGAAATGCCAACTGCTTTTCTTATTTAATAAGAAACTACTTCTGGGCATAAGATCATCATAAAGTGCTGGTTGGGAGATACCTACACTCAATCCCCTAAGCTCTTAGTCCCGGGATGGCAACTAACTTTTGGACCTTAACCCTTGTCAGGGTCTCTAGGGACTACTCCCTAGGCTATAGGGATTCCCCCGTTCAAGCAGGTTCACTCCCTATCTATTGTCCCTAAGCACTTATCTTAGCCATTTAAACTGGTCTTAACGACTAATAAGTTTGCTGCCTCTCACAGCGAAATCCTTTATCATGCAACTCACGCTTTTGTAAAACTCTCTAGGGATTCCCCCGTTCAAGCGAGTTCACTCCCAAAACTATTTTCATTTAATTAAAATAGGCCATCATGCACTAATAGTTATGGCTACTATCATTTCAAAACATGAAATCTTTCTTTGAAAAACTCACCTTTATGCACGTAATGCAATTTGAGCATTTAAGCACATATATCACATATATCACATTGGTAAGGGGGTTCACATGCATCACATTTGAGCACTTCATAATCAATTCAACACAATGAGCCACACATGTCCTCGCAATCCACACAATTGCGGTCAATTCACAACCCCAACTGCCTCCTCACAAGCACTGTACACCTCGAACCACTCATAGTTCTTCCTCAAACCATCCAACTACCATCTCGGTTTCAATTTTACAATCTAGCATCCTAATCATGATGATATACTGAAAGGGAATACATAAACTTACCAATGCTAAACTTTACCGATCAATTAACTAACAGTTACTCGAGTTAGCCGAGCGCTGCAACCAACGATCATATCCAAGCACATATATATGTATACATGTAAGCATTCATACGGACTAAACTTAATAAGAAGCATGGGATGTGATTTGCATTTCATGTAGGTTAGTTAAACATGCCATTCTAAAGCTAAGCACGCTAAATGGACAGGTGTTGGCTTCACGTTACATTTAGCCTCTTACGTCATTTACATTCTCGCGGCGTTTGTCTACCACATTATGGTTACCAAGCCGGCCTACTTATGTCAATCAACTTAGTATGAGCTAGATCTTCATTTAAGCATGAAACGGTTCATTACTTAGGTTAATGTGGCCATTTAGGCATAATACGTTTCGAGCGATTACTAAGCATGCTTATTCATACTAGGAAAGATTAACATGAATCGAATTTCTACCTAGGCGTAAATCGATTAACAATTTAGGCTAATTGGGTCATTTAGGCGTCATACAATTCTAAACTTTCATTTATCGTATCAATGTTACTCTTCGAGTCGACCTTTCAAACATGCGTTAACTAAATATACTAAACTTGATTCTAAACATGCATAGGTTACTTCGAACCAAACTTTCAGGCACGTGTTAACCGAATGTACTAAAATCAATTCTAAGCATTCATATTACGTTTCGAAACTATTAATTAGGCAGGAGTTAATTATAAGTGCTTGAGATGATCATAAACATGTATAGCTCATTTCAACCCAAATCTTTAGGCATGGATTACTATATGCATTCGAATTAACGTTAAACATATAAAATTCGTTTCAAATTAGAAACTTAGGCATAAATTAACTATATGCATTCAAATTAACGCTAAACATATATAATTTGTTTCGAATTAAAAACTTAGGCATAAATTAACTATATGCATTCGAATTAACACTAAACATATTCGAATTGAAGCTAAACATATATAAGCCCCTTCGAATTAACATCTCATGCATAATTTACCTAAATTGATTCGAATCGATTCTAAAGATGCATGATTCATTCCAATGTTACTTTTCAGGCCTTAGTTAACTAAACTAACATACAACACAACTTAAAGGTTAAAACGATTTCGAAACTACTAATACTTAGGAGGTGAGAAACACCCACCTCAATCCAACCTAAGAGTTCGTTCGAAAGGCTTTAGGCTCGACTTTGAGTGCTGGAAAAGCTCGATTTCTTAACCCTTGCTTACTGACGCACGAACAGACCCAACCCATGCTTGACCCTCGCAAAAACGGACTCAATTCAACCCCAAACCTAGACACGAATTAACCCCTTTTTACTGTTGTCGTTGCTGTTACTGGTGGTTGCCGGCTTGGGCTCACCCGTAGACGGTGACGGTGGTGGTGGCGTGGGGTTGAGGGCTTCAAAACCCTAGCCTTCGAACCGAGCACCTCACCCTGACACTCGCTTGATCCCTCTCTCTCTCTTCGCCGGTCCACGGCCGTGGCCGGAGCTCCCTCTCTCTCCCTCCAACGCTCAGCCTCTCTCTCTCTCTCTCCTGTGTGGTTCGTGGGGCAGGGTAGGGTAGTGAGAGCCCCCCCCCCCGATCGCACCTTTCCCTGAAGAAGAAAGGGGCTTCGACCCCCTCTGTCCCCTTCCCCCCCCCCTTTTTTTGTGGGTCTTAAGCTAATCTATAATTGGTGTCACTAATCTAATTCACATCCCGAACTCTACACCCGAATCGTTAATACGACCTTCTATCAACTATTCGTTCCCAAATACATCTAGGTTCGATTTAATAAACCTCGAAACTAATTCTAAGGTTGAAAACCTAATCGTACTTGGGAAACGACTAAATAAATCGATTAACGACTAAATTAAACTATCGATATAATTTAAAGGTGCAAATAACACGAATTAACTTTGAAATCAATATTAGCAATAATAATCCTTTTTAATAAAATTATTGCTCCCAAAAGCACATCGATAATAATTTAACTCATACAGTTACTAAAAATACGATTTTATAACATAAAAAGGTAATACAGTTAGCTTAACAGAAAACACAAAAATGCGGGTCTTACACCAACAATATAAAGCCAAGTACAAAAATAAATAAAAAATATAGCTAAATGGATCACATGCCCGAAGCACCTTCGATGGGTGAACTTGGATGCAGATGATCGGGATGATTTAGCCATGTTTCTTTCTAGTGCACATAGAGAATTCACAAAGAATGCACAAGATGAATCTGCAAAATATATTATCAACTCAAAACTGGAGAATCTATATGAGAGTGAGCTTTTGGGCTATGTTGCATGTAGTAGCAGTGGCAGTGTGGAAACCAATGTTTAGGCTAGGGGTGGCAATGGGGCGGGTACGGGGCGGGTTTAGCCGTACCCTTACCTATTTTTAAAATTAATACCCATATCCATGCCCATACCCATCGGGTATTATAAAGTTAGACCCATACCCATACCTATACCTATTGGGTATAGCGGGTATGCGGGTTTTATTCGGGTACATATAGACAAAAAAGAATTAAACCCATTTTGTACCCATGTTCGATATCAAATACTCAATATGTCACATTAACACTAAGCTTCCGACGACATATCATATCACATCAAATACAACTAAAATTTTTCCAATCAAAACAATAAATTAGCACTTGACAATTACAGTTTGACACAAAATATTCTGCCGAAGTTTGGAATATCATATAACTCAAAGCAACTAGCAAAATATTCAATTACAAGTAACAAATTGGAACTTTAAACAAACGGGTATGGGTTTTATATGGGGCGAGTATGAGACGGGTACGAGGCGGGTATTAATAAAACGGGTATGGGGCGGGTACGAGCTATACCCATACCCATACCCATTTTAGCAATACCCGCCCCATACCCATTTTTTTTCAATTTTTCCCACCCATACCCATACCCATTGTGGCAGGTTTTGCGGGTGTTAAGTGGGTATGGGTGTTTTTGCGAGCCCTAGTTTAGGCATGTCTTTTTGGGTGTTGTTGTAAATAGAAGAGAGCTATCTATGCTAGTGTTTGCAATACATGTCCAGTATTAGCACATCCATTGTTATACACTTAGGCCTGATAACGATCTCCACTACTAACTGAAAGGGAATTAGAGAAAAATCACATCTTTCATTCATTAATAGTGTTGCTTGCTGTCGCTAAGAACTTCTTAGCTTGCATAGTTGAAGTTGCATAACTAGACATCTTACATCTATTTGATATTGGCATGTTTAACTTTCATTCCTATCTATTGTAGGCTGCTAGGAATAGATAAAGAGTTCTATATATAGCAAAGTATACAAGGTGTAACACCCTAACCCTAGGGCTAATGATGTTAGGAGGCATGCATTGAGGATATAATTCATCCTCAACTACCATGGTTGCTCCTAATTAGTAATTATCTCTTAGCTTCACTCTCACAATATGTGCCTACTCTTTGTCTTTCTCATCTTCAACATAAAACACCTGATTGGCTTGCGATGAAATCATCCTTCAAGGCATTTCCTTTATGTATCTTATGTGAGAAATTCAAGAGAGTGAATCCCCTTTTGTCCCCTTTTCTTGCCCGACTTGGGTTTACATCCAACCAATCACATTGAAATAGAACTACCTTACATTTAGAAAAGTAGTTCAACTCAATGATGTTGGTGATGTTTCCATAGTAAGGTTTTCCATTAGCTTCTACCATAACCCCATAGTTTTAAGTTTTCTTTGTCTCATCTTGGGCTTGAGTCTGGAATCTATACCCATTGATATTGAAAGCCTTCATTCTTTTGACTATAGACTTCGGACCCTAAGCCACAGTTCTTAACACTTTTGACTTCGGGTTATTATCATCACTATTAGTAACCTATACAATTGAGCACCCACGTTAGTAATTGATATGGTTGTACTTCTAAAGCACTTATCATAAAGTTTTGAAGTTACCATTTGTTGCAATCAACTCGGAAAGTCCTCAAGCAACCACTTTTGCTTAAGCTTACCATTAGGCTCTTGTGAACAAAATGCAAGTCATTCCTCCAGGAAAGGTCTACAAGTCATGAATTTCATCAAATTAGATGCATATTAGTTAACTTCATACATGTACCACGAAAGGCTATAAAGCTAATTTTACTAACCTGCGATAAAAGTATATCCCGTGAACATATAGGAGCACATATCAATGGGCTTGCTTAAGGCTCAATAGATCCATTTCCATCATTACAACCTGACCTTTAGGTTGTCCATCAGTGTCAAATAAATACATTTCTTCATTAGGAATAGAGTCATCGTTCCTTTGTGGACAATTGAATACATTTTCTAACCCTTTAAAGTATCTTGAACAAAACGTTATGCACTCTTGTTCAATGTATCCTTCCGCCATTGATCCCTTCGGTTGTGCTCGATTACGGACATATCCTTTTAACCGTGCCAAGTACCTACAATTTGCCACTAATATATGGTTTTTAGGAGGAAAAAAAGATAAATAGAAACCCATAAAATTTATGGCCTCATCGATCTATGGGGTACATGGATATATAAAATACAGGCCCTCTAAGCGTTGGTTCTTCTATCAAGCGAACAATTAGATGCACCATAATGCTGAAAAAACCAAGTGGAAACATTTTCTTCATATGACATAACGTGAGAACCACATTGCTTTGTAGCTCATCCAATTTATCAACTTTCAGCTCTTTTGCACATAATCGCTAAAAAAAAAATCAAACAACTCACACACTAAATCTAGAAGATCATCATCCTTAACCGCTCACAATGCAATAGGAAGTAAATCTTGCATTAGAATATGGGAGTCATGGCTCTTCAAATTAAACAACTTGTGCTCGCTCAAATTAACACATCAAGAGATATTGCTTGCGTATCCATCTGGCACATTCAAGTGCTTCAAGACTTTTAGGAAGGAGGTTTCTTCATCAACTGACAAATTATAAGGGGCTACGGGTAAATGATATTTACTATTTGGCAACAAACTGGGCGGAGCTCAGGCCTTATCTGCATTTGTCGAAGATCTTGGCAGGTCTTCAAGTTATCCTTGCTCTTTCCTTCCCAATTCAATTAAGTTCATAACAAATTAACACAAATATTCTGTTCGATATGCATTACATCCAAATTATGACGAAGATGATTAAACTGCCAATATCCCAAATCAAAGAAAATGCTTCGTTTCTTCCATATTTGCTCTTCATCCCTCTAATCAACGTATATATTTGTTTGGTGTTTTCCATACATAAACATAGGCCATTCTAATGTTGCAAGTACTTGACTCCCTGTTAATGAAGTTGGAGTGTTACCAAACTCTATATTTCCATCAAATCCATCCTTATCATATCGAAAATGATGGTATTTTGCTAACCATCTCCGATGATCCATATAGCAGAACTTATGTCCATTTTCTAGCCAAAGTGATTGAGTTGCTTTCCCACAAGACGGATATGCGAAACGACTCTTCGTACTCCACCCAAACTGATTAGCATATGTAGGAAAGTCATTTGTAGTAAAGTGAAGAGCACGCCCGCAACGTAAATCTCATATTTGTGTATGCATCATATGCATATACTCCGTACCATAACTACACTAACTCTTTAATCAATGGTTGAAGATATACCTTGATGTCCATACCCGGGGCCTTTTTACTGGGAATAATCATCGATAGTATAATTGAGGATTGTTTCATGCATGGCCAGGGAGACAAATTATATGAATTGGCAAGACTGGCCAAGTACTATGCATGCTACTCATAACATGAAAAGAATTAAACCCATCATTAGCTTGCCTAAGCCTTATATTTCAAGGATCAGATACAAAATTGGGATATTGTTCATAAACTCCTTCCATGCCTTTGCATCTGCAAAATGCCTCAAAATCTATTCCATTGTACAATACTCATCGTGCCAAATCATATCTTCAGCTATCTTAGATTATTTGTAAAGCCTAAGTAGTCTAGGAATGAGAGGGAAATAGTGTAATGCCTTAGCTGGCAATTTCTTTTCACTATTCTTCCATTGCAAAGAACCACAATTATCGTATGATTCTTGTCATTTCTTTTTACCCCAACACAATATGCAATCATTAGGACAGGCATGTATTTTGTCATATTCAAGGCCTAAGTCCTTAAGTAATTGCTTGCAATTACTCCATGGTGGTGGGAATGGGTCTATATAGGGAAAAACAGAACACAAAAGTTAGAGCAACATATTAAATGATTTCATTGACCAACCATGCATGCATTTGAAGTGGAGTAAGTGCAATAGAAAAGAGAGTTTTGAGAATTTCAAACCTTGATATAGCTTCTGTTGAACTTGTTCGAGTAACCTTTCACATCCAGCATCTTTTTCTACTATGGAACTTCCACCCTCATGCCCCTCATTCCCTAGCTCACCATTTTTGTCTTTATCCATATCAAACTCTTAATGAAACACATCATTCCTAAGATTTTTGCGCATCCCAAAAATATCATTAAGTATTCTCATAGTATTAATGTCACTAAATCCACTTTCTAATTGGGTATTAGTAGTACTATGGCCTTTGGCACAAAAAAATGAAGAAAGTCCAGAAATTTGCTCCCCATGATGCAACCACTCTTTATAATATGGTCAAAAACCAGTAAACGAAAGAAGGTTTGCCACTTTTTCTTTTGTGAACCAACGATTATGTCCAACTTTGCATTTATTACAAGGGCATAGGATTAGTTCACTAACCACAACATTGCAAAAAGCAAATTCCAAAAATGACTCAACCCCATTCCTATGTTCAAGAGAAGTTCTATGCTTATATGAATCCAAATTTTGTCCATCATAATTTCTCACAACCCTCATCACATAAGTCAATATAAGCATATAACTAAACATTGGCAATCATTAAAGGAAGGGGGAGGGGGGAAGAATCTCACATATCACACCAACATATCAAAATCATACACTTAGAGTATACTAATCCATAAGAACTAAACATATTTAAAACACTTGCTACAAATTCAATCATATTAACAAGCTAAATACCAAATAGTAATCGGAGATTTCGTATCCAGTATACTTGCATTTATTGCTAAAACACGAAAAAAATTCAACTAAAATCAATTTTTGGTCAAGTAAAACTTGTTGATGTACTAGTCACATTTGAAGTTTGATAAAAGCACTACAAACTTAAAGCATCTAAGTTCAATATAGAAATCATATGATGTTTTACTTCCCTACAAAACTTGTGCTCAGTGAATTTAGTGGATTCTAATCTCATATAGGGCTCCCACTAGATTAGACGATACATCAACACATCAAAACTGGTAACAAAATCAAAGGTTCACCACTCACAAATGATAAACTTTTTAGATAGGCATTTGAACATGGACGTTAAACTACAACAGTCGGTCAACAAAATGCATCCTTCTGATGTTGTCCAATGTGTTCTCTCTATACTTTAATTAAGTGTGGTTATACAAATAAGGGAGGTTACATTATTTTTTGTAGTGTATGAGGTTTGTTGTGGCCATAAGTTTGATTAAAGTATTACAATCTCGCAATGACTTCAATTACTTGAACTAGTTAGTTAAGTATAAGATTGATAAAGGCCAAAAAATTAGTTTGAAAGGTATCTTTTACATCTAACTATTATTGTAATTAGGATCCTTTATGGCATCTCAAATATTCTGGTACTTTCCAAAGCTTTTGTGACTTCAAATGTGATAACTAAGAAGAAGAATTGGCTCATAAAACAAAGGCCTCAAATCTAATGAAGACTGGGCTATGGCTATGAGTTTGCTTAACACTCCAATCTTGCCCATGCATCTATCAGAACAATATGTCTTCAACAAAAATAAAAATCTCAAAGAAAGTTGTGACACAGGAAAAAGAAAGAGTGGGGATAAGCCCTAAGGGGGGGGGGTTGAAGAGCCATCAACAACGCCTATACAAATGTACAAACTACCATAATAGGTTGCAATTGAATGACCCACCTTATATGATTCATAGATGCACAAACATATCTGTAGCATTTGCAAAGCACTTCATTTTGCTTAAGCTGCCATCTTAAAAATATCATTACTAAAGTATGGTTGAAGTTATTCTCGCTTTCCTTTTGGTCTATTTCACAATGCCTCGGAGACCATCTAATATTTCTCATTCTTGAGATAGATTTGACAAGTGGAAAGTTGTTTGAAACATCACTCATTTGGTCTAAGAGCATTAATTCAATGAAATACGAGAAAGAACACCCAAAAAATATTAATACACACCTACTTAAATTAGTCCAAACATGAATATATCTTGAATAAAAATCTAATACATTAAAAATAAGTAAAATTAAATGGCAAAGAAACATTCACACTATAAAAGAAGTCACAATTTACAACAATTTTAACAATTGACACTCGTGAGAAATGTCTTCACTACAAAGATATTTATTATGAGGATTTAGAAATGGTGCATTCAAAATTTTAAAACTGTTGCAAAATTGTTGACAACTTTTCTAGTGCCGACATTTCAACATCATTTTTTTCCCATTGGTGATTGAAATTCACCAAAAGTTCATGCCTCAAAAATGAATAATTGTGTAAAAAAAGCAACGATTGGCAATATGTGCCACAAAACAATTGTAAAAAATTGAGACTTTTTTGTTAGATGTAACATGTGTATTTTAGACATACATCGCTTCTATATATTTTTCTTTTTTTTTTAATAAAATCGAACAAGAAAAACTAAAAACTTGTAATGAACTTTTGTCTTCTTTATTTCGTGGGTATATCATTATATCCACACCTACTTTTAATTTATATTATGACTTTCAAGTTTTGAAATTTGTATGCAACCAGAGTATTTTAAAATTATTAACACTATTTTTACATCTAAATAATCTTTTAGCTATTTATTCTCAAAAGTTTAAATGAAATATTATCTCAATAGAAATTCATATTACTAGAAGTTTTTCTTCATTGAACAAATAGTCCTAAATATAGACTTTTACTAACAATGTTTTATACCATATCCACATCGTCCCTTTATTTTATTTATTTATGTCAATTATAACTAGCTTAGACCACTTATTACCAAGGCATTAACTTTTAAAATGACTATATGACATTTTTTAAAATTATCATTAAATTTGTTATCATTGTTTAACTTCCTATTGTTAATCAAACCATATGTTATTCATTGCTAGGGGGTAAATTCCTCATTGTTGTTAGAGGAGTGTAGTGACTTATAGAGAATGGTCAAATAAGAACATGATATTGATAGGGAAGCCCTCAAGAACACACCACAATGTCAAATTAATTCAAGCATGGCAATAGGTAATGGAAAATCAGAGGCCAATCTAATTGATAGCATTCATAGGAGGTCTAGAATAAAGCTCGCCTATTTCAGCCAAAGTGGATTTTTGGAGCAAATCATTAAACTTACATAACATTTTTCATCATTGGAGTTGATACAAAGCATAAGTAGTCATAGACAAATGATCAACAACCCCTCGGCTTAGAAAAAAAATGTCAATAGCAAGGATAATGATATTTTGCCCTTCCCTCATAACATGACTTTCACTGCACAATCAATAAAGGAAAAGGAAGTTCAACCTTAACAAAATGAAGAAGAAATGACACAAATTGGATTCGAATCTCTTCCCTAATTGAAACCCCAATTATTGAAAGTTTCTATGGAAAAGAAGAAAGGCGCCGAAAGACAATAGAAAATTGAGCATTAAGCATCATTTTATCACTGTCATGTATCTAGACTTTTACTAATAGCAAGACTTTTGGGTGTTTTAGTAATACAAAGTGAGAAGAGAGTTGTAACAATAATTACTTCAATTCTAAAAAAGGACATGAAAGTGCAAGCACTAAAGTCAGAGGACAATAATAACATATGTCAACCACAATATAATAGGCATTAGCCCTAACAGCAAGAGAAAAATCATAGAGAACATGATAAAAGAAGAAAATATTGACCTTACTAGCTTTGTTAAAACTCTGAAATTAGACATTCGACATTCGGAGTTAATGTTGACAACAAAAAATTGATTGGCTACATGAACTAGCTATTGAAGGATTAGGCACGGCTGATAATTTCCTATCATAAAGAATCCTTTCGAGTAAGTAATTGCTTTCTCATTAAAAGGTAAGTTTGTGTCCCTGGGAATTTCAATCGAAGCATTTCAAATGTGTTGTTTGTATAATATATGTACCAGATGATCAATAAGAAAGAGTGTAGCTTGGGAATCAACTTACAGTACTTAAAGATGTTGAACACCTCTTTGAGTCACGCCTTAGGTGTAAAAAAACCATGAGGTTGACCTAGTCATTTTCAAAAAGCCAATGACTCACAAAGGGTTTTAATGAAAGACAAGGTAGGCCAAAGGATAGTTAGAGTGACCCCATCTCTTGATTATGATAGAGTACCTAACAAACTTGTCATAGTAACCATGAGAAAATTTTATTCTTACTTATTAAATCATTTTAGGACCCAATCTTATCAAAATATGTGTAAGCTTGATAACGAATAATCAATCAGATATTGTGGCTCACAATAAATCATTCACGTTAAAATTTATAAAGATCATAGCCACCTAATTTGGTTAGCCTAATTCTTTGACTCCTATTTAAATCTCTAAATCCTTAACCTTGAAAACTCTATCAAAATAGGTTAAATTTATTTAGTCTTTTCTTTCAAAAAATAATAAAAATATTATGCAATTATTTATGATTATATTTGGTGTGATATTGGGTTATGCTAAAGAGAATAAATAAGCTAAAGCAGTAAAATAATTATTTTGAATTTCAAAAAGTCACTATAATGACCAACTATGACAGCCAATTATTTAATGCTAACAACGTAATCTGCATTAGGCTCCTAGATTAGGAGATGATAAGTGCTTAAAGTGTGTACTATTTTGAGGTCATTTTGTGCCGTTTTTAGGGAGAATGATGTGCTTTATGTTATAATTTATACTCCTTTTTTGGTTATACACTTGGGTATGGTTCTTTTTTGTGTTTTGCAGGTTTTAAACAATTTTACCCCAAAGTCGACCATAATTGAGTGTAATTTGACTCTCCACGGACAACCCCAAGTCACCATGCCCATAGAAGGAAGAAAGAACAGAAGATCAGCTAGACAGAGCCGTCAACAGACTATCCATGGTGCAGGCATAAGTGCTAGCCAATCCATTTTCCTTCATCGTGTGGCTAAGGTTGATTGTATTTCTCTATAAGTAAGGCCATTTTCACAATAGAGAGCACAACACACGGCAAAGAACAGAACTATTCTCTCTAGTTTTTCATTCCTATTCCATTTTGTTCTAAGCTTAGTTTAGATTTTTATTAGTTTTGAGTGTGAGTGTTGAAGAAGTGCTTGCTATTTGGAGCCCTTACGAAGTTAGGAAACCTTTGAAGGATCTCCAATTGCACTAAGTTTTCTTTTCTCGAAACTCTGTTTAGTTTTGTTGATTTGAATATGTGTGAGTAGTTTTCTTAATCTAGCGATTGTTAGCCAAGTATTGATGTTGGAATCTTTCATATTTATTTAGCTGTTCTTGTTTCTTGATTGGGATTGGTTGAATTCTATCTCGTGAGTTTAATTGTTGTGATTGGATTTGGTGAAATTCATTCGCTAATTCTAAATAGTTAAGTGAGGCACTGAAAGGTAAAACTTGTTGTTTGACTGACAAGGAAGGACTTGATTTAGCAAGACTTGAAAGAGATTCGCATGTTAAGAAGACTTTTAGCAGTCAAAGATCTTTAACTTAGGCTAAGCAAGGGCATTTGAAAGAATGACTTGTTAGTTTAGATAATTCAGTTTGTTTCGAAAGACGATTGAATTCTATATGCGATTTCATCCCTTTCAACCCCCCATAATAGGTCAAATACATGCTATATTGCATTAATCCACATCTTTACAATTGAAACAACTCCCTAAATGTTTTTAGTTAATTGAATTCTTCAAATAGGTTATAGTGTCATTCAAACTCTTTATTGAAATTGCTCACTTAGCACTTTTAAGGGGTAAAACTCAAAAGATTACAATTAATCCATGTGGGAACGATATCTTTACTACACTACAATACCTGTGCGCTTGCGGTTGTAGTAATAGCCCTATCATAGTTTTTGGTGTTGTTGTCGGGGACCAAATTTGTGGATATTGAGTTAGCCCTTAGAAATTGACTAAGCATTTTATTATTATTTTCTTTATATTTTTTATTTGCATTGATAGTTTTGTTACCTATTTTACAGATTTCTTCTTTATATGCAAAGTCCTTCTCCATTTGAATTCGATCTAGAAATTGAAAGGACGTTTCGCTCAAGAAAGAAGAAATTAAGGGTAGCAGAGAAAAGACTCAAGGCTAAAGTAGTTTCTTCAACAATGGCGGGAATAGGAGGTGACCAATGAATTACAGTTCGAGATTTTGTTACCCTGGGAGTCCAAGGCATTTCCTCAAGCATCACTCGACCAACCATAGAAGCGAATGCCTTTGAGCTCAAACCAGCCCTTTTATCCATGGTACAACAATCTCAGTTCGGCGGCACCTGCCAAAAGATCCAAACTTGCACCTCTCAATCTTTTTAGAGGTGTGCGATACGCTAAACCTCAAGGAAGTTTCTATCGATGTCATCTGCTTGTGCCTATTTTCCTTCTCACTTAGGGATAAGGCGAGGGCATGTCTTCACTTATGGCCTCCAAGATACATAATGACATGGGATGAGCTACAAAAGTCTTTCTTACCAAGTTCTTTCCTCTGAGTAAGGCGGCAAGCCTACGGAATCAAATTACTACTTTCTCTCATAGGGAAGATGAGACTCTTTATGAAGCCTGGAAGCAATTCAAAGATATTTTACGATTATGTCCTCACCATGGTCTTCAAAGATGGATCATTGTGTAGACATTTTATGATGGAGTCACGCAATCATTGAGGTCTACTGTTGATGTGGCAGTAGGAGGTACCCTTATGAACAAAACCGAAGATGAAACATACAATCTTATAGAAGAGATGACCCTTAACAATTTCCAATGTTCGTCAGAGAGGGCCTAACCCAAGCGGGTTGGAGGTAAGATCGAATTAGATGTTATTTCTATGGTTTCTTCTAAAGTTGATGCTATGTCTTAAAAGTTGGAACACTTGAATTTTAATTCTGTTAGTTCAAGTAACCCATCGCCATCATGTGATATATGTGGATCAGTTGATGATTTGACTATGCATTGTCAAGTGGGTCGTCCTTCTGCCCAAGACGTAGGTGATCAGGTGAACTATGTGAACAACTATCACCCTAGACCAACAAATGACCCTTTCTCTAGTACATATAATCTTGGTTGGAGAAATCACCCCATTTTCTCTTATAAGTCCAATGGCCCACTTGTGCCCTAAACAAATTTTAACCCATCCCTTGAATTTAAAAGACCACCATATTCTCAACAAGCACCTCAAGAATCCTACTTAGAGTCTATGATGGAGAATATGCTTTTGGCTCATTAAAACCAAGATGAGTGCATTAAGCAATTAGCCTCTACGATTGATGTGCTTACTACTCACAACAAGATGTTAGAAGCCCAAATAGCTTAACAAGCTATGTCTTCATCTATAGCTCTAGGAAGACTACCTAGTAAACGGAAATCTAACATGATCAAAACATTCATGTAAAGTATCATGCGATAATCAACTCGCACTCAGCATATGATCAAAACATGAAGCTCGTTTGCACAAAGTCATTCTCAAACACTTTTTTGCACAATTGGGCAAATCAAATGATCAATCTAAACCAAAGAAGTCTAAATAGTCTATAAGATCATCATCGGAGGATTTTTCTTGTTTTTTTTCATTTTTTTGCCATTTTTTTTGTTTTTTTAGATAAGTAAAAAAGCATGCTCCCAATAACAATACTAGGAAAAAGCAAAAGCTATTAAAAAAAACTACAAAAACCTAAAATGCAACCTAAAGTGAAAAGAAACCTAAATGTACTTCTAACATGCTCTAACTACATAAAATTAAAACCTACAATGCAAATCTAGATGCAAGCATGGAAAATACATACAATGCATACACAAGCACACACCAAACCAGGTAAGGCATCAGACACCATCAAGTAACTGACTAACTGCCCCATGCTTGAACAAAACATTGTCCTCAATGTGTGCATAGGGTAGAAAAGGGAAGGGGGGGAAGCAACAAGCAATCAGAAGGGAGGTGGGAAAGGAGGGTTGGGTGGTTGACCATAGGAGATATGCTAATCTCACCAGGTCTCTTAACAAGCCTTATAATCCTGAAAGTATTGGGTTTGGATAGCAAGCATCCCACGGACCTCATCGTGCTGCTCTTGAACAAAATCACAAACAGTGGCATTCTGTGAAGCAACATAGGCACAAAGGGATACTTGTTCCTCCCGGATGGGCCTAAGGGTGGCTTGGAGGTTGGCATAATCAGTGGGGGGTTGTTGGGAAGAGGAACTAGGTCCGACTTGACTACTAAATAGGGGTAGAGGAGTTGCGAGGTGAACGACCTCGGCATTGCCATGTACCCAGTAAAGGGTAGCTCGGTGAAGTAAGGTGCTCTGATCAACATTGGAAAGTGGAAGAAGCTAATCCCCGGGGTAAATCTAGCTCAAACGTCCGACCTCTACTCTACAACGTTCATTAGCTCAAAAGCGGTTTGATCAAGCTACTCGGACCCAGATACTCGATCCTTAGGGTTAGGCTCAACGCTCAAAAGTCTAGCAATGATGGTGATGATGCCACCAATGACTATCCTACACTTAGTACCAAAAGCAACACTATACAATTGTCGAGCCAAGAACGCCCCAGGGTTAAGTTGAACACCATCAAGCATATGAGACAGAAAATATAACTTAGACAATCTCGGGACATTCAAACTATCATCCCTAGCAAAGAAACAACAAGCAAGGATATGCTGAGCTACCCGAATGCAAGGGTTTCTAATATGGCTGAATTTGGAAGAACTAGCACTATACCTAACGCTCCTCGAAAGCTTGCCCCAAAATGCCTTTGGGTTAAATTCTCGAGGGACTTAATGGTTTGGAAAATCCATGCTAGGTGGAAAACTAAATATACTATTGAAGGTACCTAAGTCCAACTCATAAAATTATCCTTTCAAATAAAAGGAAATATACCACACTTAACATTAAGGCCCTCGAGTGACCTCAATATGCAAAGTACTCAGGAATTCAAGGTGAGGTCCTGATATTTATGATCTTTAACCTCAATAAAATGTCCCATGTCCCCCCCCCCCCCCCGTGCAAACAATCCTAAATAGCGTAATAATTCCTCATCATAATAACGAGTTGCTACAACAATTCATTCATTCAAGTAATTCTATCTAGCAACAAGCTCGTGGTTAGTTAAACCAAGAGGATGAGAAATGTTACCTTGGGCTTATTCATTGCTGGACGTTCAGGAGGTCCGTTGAGGTCGGGTGACAGAGATGTGATAAAGAAAAGTGAAAAATTTAAGTGAAAAAATAAGGAAGAATTAGAGAGAGAAATAGATGCCTATGGAGGATGGGCGAAGGTGAGCTGAACTTGGAAAAGAAAATGGTGGATATATATGAAATTTGTGGGAGAAAGAGAAACATTAAGTGAAAGAGAATATTTTGAATGAAAATAGAGTAAAAATGGGAAGAAATGAGGGAGAAATTGAAGTTGTAACAATGGAGGTTTTAGAGAGAGAAAGGTGAAGGTAGAGAGAGAAGGAGTCAAGTTTGAACATGATTGTGAGGAAAAGGGAAGGGGCACCATCGTCAAAACCCCTGACCACGGTCCGTAGCAGACCACCACAGTCCGAGGAGGGTGCCATGGTTGGACCGTGGTGTCTACTAGACACCTTGCTGTTTTGTTTTTCTGGTGGGCATGCCACGGGCTGTATTTGAGTGACACGGACCGTGGTGCCCATCATTTGTTTGCTTCCTTTTGTTGTATTTTCTTCTTTCTTTTTTTCTCTCTCTTCCTTTTTTTATTTATTTTCACTCCTTTTTTTAATGAAAAACTACCTAAAAAGAGAATCAAACCTATAAAAGGGGCTCGGGTTGCCTCCCAAGAAGCGCTCTTTTGAGGCCAAAAGCTTGACTATGTTTCTATTTGTGGTTGGGATCGGTAAGTGTACGGACGTCATTTTTGTTGCGAACCACAAAATGGTACTCCTTCAACCAAAGGTGCCACATCAAAAGCTCAGGTTGGAGGCCCTTCTTCATCATCAATTGACTCCATAACATATTGTTAGTATACAAGACAAACCAAGTACGTGGTCCATCAAACCAGCCACTATCATCTTGTTCAATCCCCAAATCAAAGTCTACATCAACTCCTTCCAAAGGAGCCAAAGAGAGAACCGCTTGGGCAAAGCTACAATAATCACTCATAGCAAACTCATTAGAAACATAGGCCTCAACCCTAGGTATGCTAGGCAGCGTAGAAGTAGCAAACTTCAGCTTAACATACCCTTGGTCAGGATCCTCAGTGGAAATCCAATCAAAACTGGGAGGATCTTGACAATTCATAACATCGTCCATGTCAATCTCAAGAGAAAGGGGAAATGCATCTGATAAGGAAGAACTAGGAGAAATGACTTTCTCCTTCATATGGCAGAATATAGCATAACTCCTTTATACTTCAAATGTTAATGGCCCCCTCGTTACATCAATATGGAAATCTGTTGTAGCTAGGAAGGGCCTACCAAGAATAATTTGGGTATCCTTGGTCTCGGTCATATCAAGAATGATAAAATCGTCCACCACCAAAATATTTCCTATTTTGACTGGCATATCCTCTAATTTACCTAAAGGTTGCATTTCAGAACCCTCTGCTAATTGTAGTGAAAAGGGTGGGGGTTGTAATAGTCCTAAATGAAGCCTATGAAACAAAGAGTATGACATCAAACTGATGGTTGCACTTAGGTCACATAAGGCTCTTTTAATTTCCACTTTTCACACAACACATGGGATAGAAAAGCTACCTGGGTGAGGATGCTTAGGTGGACAAACTGCGGGGATCTCTAAACTATCATTTTCTATGAAAGCCATGGGCTTGCCGCCATCATTTCTCTCCTTACTCTCTACCATGATTACTCTTTACCCTCCTCAAGTGCTATGTCCTCGGGGTCTCTAGGGTCCTCTTGCCCTTCCTTCAAGGTAACACAATTACAATGTTCATAGGGGTTAGATTCAGGGTTTACTTGGCAGTTTACCCGAAGGTGTAGATGAAAAGCTAGCTTGTTGTGTAATTTAGGCTTCCAACATCTTATTATGAGTCGTAAGCACATCAACCTTAGAGGGTAATTACTTTATATACTCATCTTGCTTTTGTTGTACCAAAAGCATATTCTCCATCATGGCCTCTAGGTTGGACTTTTGAGGAGCTTCTTGGGGAAAGTGAGGTCTTTGAAATCCGGGGGGTTTCCTAGCATTCATTGGGGGCATAGTAGATGGGTTAGGCTATATGAGAAATTTGGATGGTTCCTCTAACCCAGATTACAATTATTTGAATATGGGTCGTTGGTCTGTCTTAGGTTGAAATTATTAACATAGTTGACTTGGTCACTAGTGTTTTATGCAAAAGGACTGCTAACTTGGCGATTCTCACTCAAATGGTCAATGGAACCACATATTTCACATGATGGGGGAAGGGCACTAGAATTCACTACATTCACATTTAATCGTTCCAACCTATGAGTCATAGCATCCACTTTAGCATTAAGTAAAGTGAGTGCATCAACTTCGAGCTTACCTCTAACCTACTTGGGTTAGCCTCATTCATTGGACCATTGAAAATTGTTGAGCGTCATCTCCTCAATCAAATTGTAGGCCTCATCTTCAGTCTTACTCATCAAGGTTCCTCCTCCTGCTGCATCAATAGTGGACCTTATAGGTTGGGTCACTCCATTGTAGAAAGCTTGAACAATCGTCCATTGTTGAAGGCCATAGTGAAGGTACAACCGCAACAAGTCCTTGAACTGCTCCCGAGCCTTATGGAGTGTCTCTTCCTCCTTTTGGGTAAAGTTGGTAACTTGATTCCTCAAACTTGTCATTTTGCTTGGTGGGAGGAATTTGGAAAGGAAAGCTCTAGTAAGCTCATCCCATGTGGTGATGCATCCCAAAGGCAAAGAATGCAGCTATGCTCTCGCCTTATTCCTAAGTGAGAAGGCAAATAGCCGCAGTCAGATGGCATTGGTGTAGACTCTGTTAAGCTTCAATGTGTCACAAACCTCTAAAAGGACAGAGAGATGTAAGTTCAGGTCTTTTAAAGGGGTGCCTCCAAACTAGGATTGTTGCACCATGGAAATAAGAGTCGGCTTGAGCTCAAAATTGTTTGCCTCAATATTAGGACGAGCGATGTTTGAGGCAATGCCTTGGACTCCTGGAGTAACGAAATCCCTAAGCATCCTTCTTTGCTCATCTTCTCCTCCCACCATACTTGGTGAGGCTCTTCTAGCTTTGCATCTTTGTTCCCCAAGTTTATTTCTTCTTCCTTCTTAAATACAAAGTCCTCTCATTCTCAGGATTGGGTTCGCATAGAAATGGACTTCGCATAAATGGGGGAAGATTCCTGCTAGCACAATCACCAACACTACCAATGCAATCAAAAAGAAAAAGGAAAATAAAGCAAAACAATTAGTCGATTTCGTAAGACTAACTCAATAGTTAATAACTTGGTCCCCAGTAACATTGCCAAAAACTTAGACACATCCGCAAGCGAACGGGTGCCATATCAGGGATCTAACAATCTATCGAGTCAATGACTTATTGAAATTGCTAAGAGATCAATTCTTTCAATGAGTCGAGTTAAATAAACTAATTAACTATTTGGAAATTCAATCAAAGTAAAGCATCTAGGAATTTGATTCGCCAAGTAAAGAGTTGGATCTTAGAATTAAGCATGCACTTTTCACGAGTTGAATGATTCAAGGAATTGTAATCGAGTTAAATTGAATCCTTTCTTTCGAAATGAACTAAATTGCCTAAACGAATTCAACTAACACTCTCTCAAGTGTCTTTGATTTAGCCTAGGATAAAGATTCATGAATGCTAAGTCTCATCCTAACAAGCAATTCTCTCTCGAATTTTGATAAATCAAGTTCTATCAAAACGATTGAGTAGTGAGTTTCACCTTTCAGTACTTCACTCTACTACCTAACATACGCAAGGAAAATTGGCCAAATTCCACTTACAACATTCCAATTTCAACATAGACTTGAATCATTCGAAACATGAAATAAGTACAAGATTTCAAAGATAAGGGATCCAGCTATGAAACTGTCGCTAACAAATCCCTAGATTAGATAAAACTACTCACTCATATTTCTAATTCAACAAAAACAAGAGCTCAGGAACAAATTTAAAGGAAGGAAAACTTTGCAACAATGGCAACCTATCATGCAACAATCTTCAAGCCTCCAAGAGCAAAGCTTCACCCTTCAAACCTCAAAAACAAAACTAAAACAAAACTAAGCTAAAAGACGAATGTGAGAGTAGGTTATGGTTGCTAAAAGCCTCTAACTTTTCTACCTTGGAACATGCCTTTTTAGGAGGAAACAGATCATCCTCAGCCACATAACGAAGGAAGATGAAGAGGCTAGCAGTTGCAGGCTCACCACAGTCCGTGGCAACCACCACGGTTGGACTGTAGTCTTTGCTGGAACCGAATTCTTCTGCTTCTCTCTTGCTCCACGGGCATGGCAACTTAGAGGCACTCGTGGGTGGTCAACATCTACTTAAATAAGGGTCAAATGCTAGGTTAAGTGGTCTAAAATCTTGCAAATACCATCAAAGAATCGTACCCAAGTATAAAACAAGAATAAGATATAAATTATGACATAAAACACATAATTCTCCTTAAAAATGCAGCAAAATGACATTGAGTAGTATAGTGAACAATAGTGAATGACATTGAGTAGTATAATGAATAACATGGAGTAGTAAAGTGAACAATTTGGTATTTTCAGCAGCCCATCTTATCAATCTGGACAAGATGTAATCCCATGCAGTTGATGGAAATGAGTAGTATATGGTAATGGAATTTTGGATGACAATGAACTAGGTTTGCTATAAAATTGATTTTATGTTGGTGAACGACATTGAGTAAGATAATGATCAATCGTAAGCGATATAATGAATAATTCTGTATTTTTGGTGAAAGAGTAATCTTATATTAGTGAACAACATTTAGAGGTAATGAACAATGTTGAATAGTGTTGTCAACAATGTTGTTATTACTGTCATCTAAACCTCCTCCTCTAAAGTTTTGCAATGTGTTTTTTAATGTGCCTCTTGCTGATTACTTACAAAGTAGAGAAATCATACACATATACATATAAATTTTTGGGGTTTGGGGATGGGGTTTGAAGGTGTATGGATGAGCAATACTAAATGACTAGAATTAATATTTGATGCATATAAATTAGTGTTATATATATACATTCATTTTATTAATTAGTTTAGTCAATTAGTGTAAATATCTAAGCAATTGGAATGAAAAATTTATCACTTCATCTTCGACCACAGAATCTTTCCTTTAAATTGGTATTAATAGAAAAAGCAATTAATATAACATTGATAAAATGACATTAACAATATTGGTAAAAAATTATGTAATTATATACAACTAATGCAAGACAAATCAAAGGTATAAAATATAATAATAATAATAATAATAATAATAATAATAATAATAATAATAATAATAATAATAATAATAATAATAATAATAATAATAATAGCCACTAATAATGCAAGGGAAATCAAAATCTAAATATAAAGTTAAGAATTGAATGTTAATAGATGAAAAATTCACTATAAAATGTATTCATCAGTTAGCAGATTATGGCCATTCACCACTTTATTTTTTATCCTCATCTGTTTTGTTCTTCTCTCGTATGTGTTTTTAGTTTTAAAATTATTTGCATCCATTTCCCCTCTGTCATGTCCCTCATATATTAATTCTTTTTTTTATCAATTTTTTTGAATATGTTATTATTGTTAGCTAGCAAACAATACAATGCAACATTTGATTTTATTATTTGATATGAGTAACTTTTGAATATTCATTTACTAATTTTTCTTATTGTTAATTGATTGACGCCTTATATTACACAAATTGAAATTCTTTGTTGCTATTTTGTTTTGATTCGTTAATAAAGAAGTGTAATCGATTATTTCTATCTTCGATAAGGAAGATGGAGACCCACTAACACAGTGAAGTCGCTAGAAATTTATATCTATTTTATTTTATTTATATAAGTTACAAATAATTTATTAATCTTTATTCTTCTCTATTTTAATATCCAACTTGGTTGTTGAATATTTTTTATATTGTGTATATTCAAAGCTATGTCTTAGGTTTTACTCAATCGATTCATTTATTTAAAGTTGTTATTAATGAGTTTATATTAATAAAAATATATATAATTTTCATTTTATCTCTTTTTCAATGAAGAGACTTTTAATATGAGTTCTCTAAAAAATATTGTACGTATGTATTATAGTATGATCTAAAAGAAATACGTTAAAACTTTAACATATATGCTATTTTTAAAACTCTGAAAGAAAGCTGGTCCTTTTTCACTAGAATGAACAAAATTTAATTTTTTTTTTCTATTTAGGTATGCTACAAGGGAGTTCCGCATGAAACCCAAATAAGTTAATGTAGATTTATTTTAAAGGACGAAAGGCTACATTCACCACCATGAAGTATCTTTACCTCAAATTTAGCCCCACTTTTGTTCCTGAACAATCATACCTGATACCATATTGATAAATGCTTAGAGTATACTTCATTATGGGGTTATTTTGTTGCATTTTTTTGGAGAATTATGAACTTCATGCTATAATCTACACTTTATTCCCATTTTAGACTAGGGTATGCTTCTTTTTTGTGTTTTGTACATTTTTGGACCTTTTTACCCTTGCTTTGACCCCAATTGAATATCTTTTAATGCCACACGGATTCCCCCAAGTCACCACATCCGTAGAGAAGAGAAAAGAAACAGAGAATGTTGAGACAAAGCTAACCACGGTCCCTGGTGAGCTTCAAACTGCTTGCCTCTTTGTCTTCCTTCATCTAGTGGCTGAGGATGGTCGAGTTCATGCATAAACAGGGTTTTTTGGCTGCAAAAGAAAGACAGCAAAAAGCATCTATGACTCATTTCTATATCACTTCTATCAGTAGTTTTAGGATTTTCAAGTTTTCTTTACAGCAAGAGAGGGAATTGAAGTGGAAGATTGACACTTGGAGGCGTGGATAATGGGAAGCCATTGAAGACCAGCATTGTTGCCAACCTTTCTTTCCTTCTAATATCTTCTTGAACTCTTTGGTAGATGTTAATTTCAATTATATGTAAGTAGTTTACTTGATCTAGGGACTTGTTAGCCAAAGTATTAATGTTGGATCTTTAATTTTTAATATCTGTGCTATATCTAAATTGGTATGATTAAATTCTATCTTGTGGATAAACTATTGTGAGTAAATTTTTGGCCAGATTAGCTTGCATATACTAGATAGTTGAGTGAAGTACTGAAAGGATAAACTCACTACTAGAACAATGAGTTAGAACTTAATTTAATGATTCTTGAAGGAGAGTTGTATGTTAAAAAGAAATCCTAGCAACCAAAAATCTATAACCAAGACTAAAAACAAGGACATTTGAAAGAATGTTAATTGGATTAGTTTAGGCAATTCAGTTTATTTAAAAAAAAAGATTGAATTGTTAGTTTGGTTGTACTCCTTTGAATCATCCAAATCTAGGTAAAGTGCATATTTAAGTCCAACGATCCAGCTCTTTGCTAGGCAAAACAATTCCCAACATGGTTTTAATTTGATTGAATTTCTTGGTAGTTAAATAGTGATAGTTGAGACAACCCATTGGAATTTGGTTGCTTGGCCTTTTATAATAGGCCAGAAGCTAATACATTACATTTGGTCTCCACGGTAACAATATTAAAACTATACTACAACACCCATGCGCTTGTGGTAGTGACCAAATTTTTGGCGCCGTTTCCAGGGGCCAATTTGTGGATATTAAGTTTGCCTATTTAGATTGACTAAGTATTTTTTTCTGTTTTTCTGTTTCATTGTGATTTCTTGATTTGTGTTGGTAGTGTTTTGTGGTGATCTTTCTATCAACAACAACAACAACAACCTCCCAGTGTGGGTCCTGTTTTGCGGGGTCTGGGGAGATCCAGATGTAGGCAATCTTTCCTCTATCGGTATTTCTACCCATCGAAAGATCTTTCTATGACTTCTCTAATTATATGCAAAGTCCCTTTCCATTTGAATTTGATTCAAAAGTAAAAAGGACTTTTTACTCTAGGAGAAAGAAGCAGAAGTTAGAGTGGCAATGAGGCAAAGCTCAAGAAGCTTCTTCAATGATGGAGGGAGAAGGATATGACCCAAGAAGGACACGTCAAGCTTATATCACCCTGGGAGTCCAGGGCATTGCCTCTTGTATTGCTTGACCCAACCTAGAAACCCATAATTTTGAGCTTGAGCCGACTCTTATTTCCATGGTGCAACAATCCCAATTTCAAGGCACCCTACTAGAAGATCCCAACTTACACCTTGGTATTTTTAGAGGTGTGCGACACATTGAAGCTCTACGGAGTTTCTACCGATGGTATTCAATTGCGGCTATTTCCCTTTTCACTTAGAGAAAAGGCAAGAGCAAGGCTTCATTATTTTCCTTTTGGATGCATCACAATGTAGGATAAGCTCGCCAAGGTCTTTTTTGCTGAATTTTTTTCCTTCTAGCAAGACGCCAAGTTTGAGAAACCAAATCACCACTTTCGCTCAAAGGGAGGACGAGTCTCTATATAAAACTTGGGAGCATTTTAAGGACAGATTGAGGCTATGTCCACATCTCGAGCTTCAACAGTGGATGTTAGAACAAGCCTTCTATAATGGAATCACTCAACTTGTGAGGTCTACGATAGACGCAACAGCAGGTTGGCCACTTATGAACACGATGAAAAATGAGGCTTAGAATCTTATTAAGGAGATAGTGCTAAATAACTACCAATGGTCCAATGAGACAAGCTAAGCCAAGAGTGTTGGAGACAAGTTAGAACTTGATGTTATCTATATACTTTTCACTAAAGTAGATGCCATGTCTCAAAGATTGGAGCGATTAAATGTTAATTCTATTAATTTAAGTACCCCTTTCCCCATCATGTGAAATCTGTGGGTCTGTTGATCATTTGACATATGTATTGTCAAGTTGAGAGTCCATTTTTTCAAGATGCTAGTGACTAGGTCAACTATGTCAACAATTTCAATCCTAGATAGACCAATGACCTATTTTCTAACACATACAATCCTAGTTGGAGGAATCACCCCAATTTCTCCTATAGGTCTAATACCCCTTATATGCCTCAAATGAATTTTAGACCACCCCTTGGATTTCAAAGACCATGTTATCCTCAAACGCACCTCAAAAATCCAATTTAGAGACCATGATGGAGGGTGTGGTTTTCGCGCAGTGAAATCTAGATGAGTATATTAAGCAATTAGCCTCTAAGGCTGATGTGCTTACTACTCATAATAAGATGTTAGAAACTCAAATCACCCAACAAGCTACCTCTTTATCTACACCCCTGGGTGGTCTTCCTAATAAACCTAAGCCGAATCCCAGTGAGCAATGTAACTGTGTACCTCGAAAGGAGGGTTAGAGGATTCTAAGGGTGTAGAGCTTAAGGAGGTTGGAGAGGTGCGTAGAATCGAAAGTGAGATGAAAAATGCTGAGATTAAGACCCTACCCTTTGGAGGGGTGAATAATGTGGCGGTACTTGAAGAGTTTCCCCTAAATCTTAAAGATCCAGGTTGCTTCTCTATTCCTTTTATGGTCAGTAAAGTGAGGATTGATAAAAGGCCTTATGAGATCTTGGTGCAAGTGTTAGTCTTATGCCCCATTCTAAGTTCTAGAAGCTTGGTCTAGGTGAGTTGCAACCAACACCTATTTCACTTCAACTCACAGATGGTTCCGTAAAGTGCCCTTTGGGTATTTTGGAGAATGTTCCCGTGAAAGCAGGTGATTTTTATGTGCTTAATGACTTTATCACCTTAGATATGGTCATAGATGCATATGCCCATATTATTCTAGGGAGACCCTTGTTCGCCACTCTTGATTGAAAGGTTGATGTGAACGAAGGATGACTAATATTTGGTGTGAGGGAATGTCATGTTGAATTTACCTTGCTTGAAAAGAAAATTTCCCCTCTTCTTCATCTGCTTTTGAAGAAGATTTAGATTTTCAAAAGATTGGCTCATTTGATGATTGGTGGCATGTTCACCCTTTTGTGTTTGAATGTATTATGTCTGAAAACCTCAACCTTGATTATGCTAGGGTGAAATTTAATGCACTTATGCCACCTAGCGTAACTAAGGATGAGCCTTATGCTACTAATGAAGCTTCCATGAGTGATTATTGCATGTTTGTTCAAGTGGTGCAGTCTATGCCTCCTATTGATAATATCAAGTGTGGTTTTAACTTAGGAGTTGAGTTTGGTAGTGACTCGTCTGATGGAGCTCACTACAAGTTTGTTTTGTACATGGATCACGCTAGTTGGCGACACTTGATGGTAAAGAAGGACCTCCATACGAGCTCTTAAGATGGTACCTTCTAGTGTAAGAGTTTAACTTCAAGGTTCATGATAAAGGAAAGTCAGGAGATGTGGGGGAACCCATTGACAAGCTTGCTATCCATAACCTTTTTGATCCCAAGCCCTCCTAGAAGAGACGGTTGAGCTTCTGACCCTAAAAGAACACTTTTTGGGAGGCAACCCAAGTTTTTCCCTTTACTAGTTTTTCTTTTCATTGATTGTATATAGTGTATTTCTTATTTTTTAAAAGAAAAAAAGAGAAAAGAGATAAAAAGAAGCAAAAGAAGTAAAAGAATGAAAAAAAATCAAAACAAACAATAAGTGAGTTTTATTAGCTTTACCAGTAGTCACCACGGACGCTTAGTAGTGCCTAACCTGGTATGTGGAGTTGCTACCAGAAAAATAAGAAAATTCAGAAACAGAGCTCACCACAGACGGTCCGTGGTGAGGCTCTCCAATCGCGTTTAGGGGTTTTTCATGCCCTTTGACCTGAGACAAGCATCCATCTTCTTCTACCTTTCTTCTTTCTCTCTCTAAACTCTCTCTTTCTCACTTTGAAACCTCCAAAACCACCCACCTCTAAACCTTTCAATTTTTACTCATTTTTCATCAAATTTCTTCGTTCTTTTTTTTTCACTTTCACTCCAAATCTCCTTTAAATTTCTCCTTTCTTGCATTCTTTCTCTCACATTCTATCCGTCTTCATACCCCAACCTTTAACAACTCAACTTTCTTTCCATTCTTCCAAATTCTCATTTTCTTCCATATTTCTTCCTTATTCAACTTAATTTTAGCAAATTTAATTTGCATTTTTTTGCCATTTTCCTTCCCATTTCCACTTTAGTTAGTGTTTAGAACATTCACTCATCCACTCCATTACCATGGCCCCAAAGAAGAAGGCAATAACCACTGAAGAGGTGGGGACATCAAGTCAAGCACCACAACATGCATCCCGGACTTCCTGAACCTTAACAACCGTAAGAAACCAAGGTAATATTCCTAACCACTTGGTTTAACACATCCTGAGCATATTGCTAGGTGCAATATTTTGAGTAGTAAGCTAGTTGTTGCTACTCGTTATTATGACGAGGATTTGTTAGCGCAATTGGCTTTGTTGGATGACATTCGTTGGTTATTTGCTAGGGGAGGTATGAAGCATTTTTTTTAGGGATTAGGGACAACACTTATCATCACCTCACTCTTGAGTTTTTGAGTACATTGCATGTGGAGGTCAGGAGTGGGCCTCATTGTTAAGAAGGATACATTTCCTTCTACCTAAATAGGGCATTTTATGAGCTAAATTTGAGTGCCTTTAATTGCATATTTGGTTTTTCACTGAGTGTGGACTTGCCTTATCATCATGTCTCCAAAGGATTTAACCCCAAATACTTTTTGGAATGATATTTGTAGTGATTATCGATATGATACAAGCAACTCCAAAGGCACTTTTATTAGAAACCCCTGTACTTAAGTGGCATAGACATTGCTTGCTTGTGGTATGTTTGTGAGGGAGGATAGTTTGAATGTGCATCGCTTGTCTTATTTATATTTCTTGTATAACACGCTTTAAGGTGACCGACTTACCCGGGTTCATTCTTGGTCAATTACTTACATAGTGTGGCCACTAGTTCTACACATAGGATTGTTATTAGGGGTCTCATTACCCCCATTGCTAATAGAGTTGAAGTCTGAAGATGGAGTTCTTAGTTATGAGCAGTTGAACTTAGTTGCTTTTGAACAAATGAAGTTTTCTATGGTGGAGGCTGGGTGTGTTTATTGGATTTATCTTGGGAACTGTCTCATGCCTCTCCCTAATGTTGATCGAACCACTCTCTTGAACCGGGCCAACGCTAATCTTTACTTTCTGATGTATATTTTTTTGGGAGTCCAAACTTGCAAAAACATATAAAATGGGTAGAAGGGAATAAGATAGAACCAAAATAACCAAGAACCAAGATAGAACACAAGTGGACTAGCAAAGATGTCTGAAGAACGCACCTTGGTCTGCACTCACTTGGGCAATCTTCTTTCTGCAACTAAGCTACAAAACTTAATCACCTTCTTAGTGGAATGAAGAAGACCTAGAGACCCACTTGAGGTTGCCACACTCAAGATATAACACTAGGATTTGAGAGAGAATAGAGAGAGTTTTCACAACTCAAGTTTAACATTCATTCAAAGTTCCTTCTTACAATCCTAAGGCCTCCCTTATATAATGGGAACCTCTAACAAGCTGAAACAAAGGGGAACAAAGGAGCCTTACACGTCCAAAAAAGGAAAAAGGAGACAAAAAAGCAAAGATAAAATCTGAAAAGTGCTTTATACTTTTGTCAGCAACTTTTCAGTTTACAATGGTCAACTTCAACAGCTATATCTCCTAGGCTTCTTACTCAAATTGGCTGAAATAAACCTTGCTAGAAAGCTCAGGAAGTTCGATTTCATGTGGCTCAAGTTGGAAGAACTTTGGAGCTACCGTTTGGGAGATATAGGCCAAAAGGTGTAGTATATGCAGGTTGAGATAGTTTTTGCAACATCTGGAAAATGGCTCCATTTGACTTATTACCCAATGACTTAATCTAGAACTCTTTATATGTCCTCAAAGCTGACATATTAAGGGTTCCCAAAATTATATTTACAGCTTCTTATATCCATTTTAAGCTTCAATAATCAAGCTCCCAAAACCGGGTTGCTGCGCTGGAATCTGGGCAGATTGTATAGCTGAACTTTGAGAGCTGAGTTAGATGGGCAAATGAAGTCCAAATGACTTGAAATTTGATTTAATGGAGAGCTAAATTTTTGAACTTAAATCCTAAAGCAATAAAACTGATTTAAACCACCTTGAAGCTAGGTGATTAGGGTCACCAAGTTGCTGCACTTGCTGTCCGGGACTATATCTTTTAAAAATGGCATTTTGAAGTTCAACTAAAACTCCGTAAAGTGTCTTTTACCGTGGAATTCAAACAATGGAGATGAAAAAAGATCTTGCCAAACTTGGATTTGAGATGAAGCTACCCCAAAAGGATTGGATGAGCAAGTTTGTATGTAATGTCCTAGGAGATATGTATAATACTCCCCTTGTTAGGAAAGAATTGCCCTCAATTCTTGTTGAGAGTAAGGACAACCTCCTTGAGTTGAACACCGCTCAAATCCTTGTATAATCGCCTCTTGCTTCAATTCAAAATTTTCTAGGCCGCCCAAGATGATTAATACCTCACAAGAGCCTTCGCCATCTTCATGTTCATCAAATATTGGAGGTAGGTCAAAGATAATCTCATTGTCTTCATGATGAAAATCCTTATAAAGAGGAAGATGAAGTTCTTCCTTGCAAACTTGTCCTTCTTCCTCACAAAAAGATGGAGCTGTGGTTTCTCCTAACTCTTCAAAGTCTAAGAGCTCTTTATCACCACAGTCTTCAAATTTTAAGAGTTCTTCATCACCATAGTCATCAAAGATGGGAGGTGGATCAAACCGATTTAAATCTTCCTCCTCTTTGTTTACTTCTTCATCTTCATAGAAGATGATTTCCTTCAAGGGTAGCAAGGTAGGAAGGCTAGGAGTGTGATGACTCTTTGGACTCCCCTTGTTGAAAAGGATGTCCACACATGAGGGCCTTGAGCCATTCTTCTTAGGAAGTAGAGAAACATGTTTGAGCACATAAGTGGGTGGGCAAAAGGCACCCATCAACTTACCCCTCAACTTCTTCTAAGTTCTCACCTTCTCTTTTCCTTTCTTCCTTCTCTTAAACTTGTAATTCTTCCACCATTGAAGTGCACAACTTGTTAATTTTGAAATAACCACCTTGAACTTCTCTTGGTCACTAAGGTTGTCACAATCAAAGGCTTGCTCTACCTTAGAAAACCAAGTTGTAAACTCATCTTTTTGGCCATAAAATCTTGGGATTTTTAGGCTAATCAAGTCAATGTCTATCAAGGCTAGCTCTTTTCGAAAATTCGTCAATGAAGGCATGATGGATGAAATGCAAGGGTTCTTTATAGGATGATTTTGTGTTTGGGTTAAGGGGATGTGTTTGGGGAATGGAAGCTTGGCCAAGAGGGTAGCCAAAGCTCTGATACCAATTGATGTATATTTTTTTGAGTGTCCAAACTCACAAAAATATATACAATGGGTAGAAGGAAATAAGATAAAACCAAAGTAACCAAGAACCAAGATAGAACACAAGTGGACTAGCAAGGGTGATTGAAGAACCCACCTTGGTTTGCACTCACTTGGGCAATCTTCTTTCTTTAACTAAGTTACAGCACTTAATCACCTTCTTATTTGAATGAAGAAGACCTAGAGACCCACTTGAGGTTGCCACATTCAAGATATAACACCAGGATTTGAGAGAGAATATAGAGAGTTTTCATAACTCAAGTTTGACATTCATTCAAAGTTCCTTCTTACAATCCTAAGGCCTCCCTTACATAATGGGAGCCTCTAAAAAGCTGAAACAAAGGGGAATAAAGGAGCCTTACATGTCCAAAAAAATCAAGAGGAGACCAAAAGGCAAAGACAAAATCTAAAAAGTGCTTTATGCTTTTGTCAGCAACTTTTTAGTTTACAAGAGTCAACTTCAAATAGCTATATCTCCTAGGTTTCTTATTCAAATTGGTTGAAATAGACCTTTCTGGAAATCTCAGGAAGTCATATTTCACATGGATCAAGTTGGAAGCACTTTGGAGCTACCGTTTGGGAGATATAGGCCAAAAGGTGTAGCATATGCAGGCTGAGACAGTTTCTGTAGCACCTGCAAAATTACTACATTTGACTTATTACCCAATGACTTAATATAGAAATATTTATATGTCCTTAAATCTGATATATTAAGGATTCCAAAAAGTATATTTTCAGCTTCTTGTATCCATTTTAAGCTTGAATAATCAAGCTCACAAAACCGGGTTGCTGTGCTGCAATCTGGGCAGATTGTATAGCTGAACTTTGAGAGCTGAGTTGGATGGGAAAATGAAGTCCAATTGACTTGAAATTTCCTTTATTGGAAAGCTAACTTTTTGAAATTAAATTCTAAAGTAATAAAATGGATTTAAACCACCTTGAAGCTAGGTGATTAGGGTCACCAAGTTGCTGCACTTGTTGTCCGAAACCGTATCTTTTAAAAATGGAATTTTGAAGTTCAAGTAAAACTCCATAAAGTGCCTTTTACCATGGAATTCAAACAATGGAGATGAAAAAAAGATCTTGCCGAAGTTGGATTTGAAATGAAGTTACCCCAAAAGGATTGGGTGAGCAAGGTTGTATGTAATGTGCTAGGAGATATGCATCACTTTTTATCAGGTGATGAGGAGTTGGCGTAAGCTGCACCATCTCCTCCCCCTCCTCAACTAAGGGCTTCTAGTTCATCCGAACTGTCCTCCTTATGTGATTATGTTGGTTTACATGCTACCCTTCAGTCTATTCAAGAGGACCTAGCCTACCTTTGGGCTTATAATCAAACTGAGCATACCGCACTGTGTGACTTGGTGCAATTCTCAACCCCACCCTCCTTCTTCTCCCCCTCCTCCTCCTTTTTAGTTCTTCTTTTCTTTCCCACTGATTCTTATGTCCTTGCATTGACGACAACACTTTGTCCAACCATGAGGGAGTTGTGTGTGACTATGCATATGTGACATGAATGTGTACGTAGTTTGCATTTGTTATCATGCATTTAGGAGTAGTTTGCATTTTTAGTTAGTCATTTCATTTTTCTTTCTATCTTTAGGTTTCTTTTCTTAGTTTTAGCTTTGTTTTGGTATTTTCAATTTTTAGTTACATTTTTAGGGTTAGCAAAAGACAGAAAAAAAACTAAACGAAAAAAGCAATAAAATCCTCCGATAATGAGTCTTAGACTAAGTAGTTTTCTTTGGCTTATTTTGACTCTTTTTGTTATCCCCACTTGTGAATAAAATATTTGATTATAAGTTTTTGAAATTTGCTTCATGTTTTGTTCGTCATGTTGACTATGATTTGATTACTTAATGATTACTTGCATGAATATTTGGCACATGTGATCTAATGAACTAGTTGAGCTTTGGCAGTTGTCCCAGGACACTTTGAGCCTTCATTGGACTCATTCATCATTTTAGTCTCATATTCCTTTTCATGTGTGGCTCTTCCTAGATTTCAAATCTTTAGAACATGCTTTGACTCTTGTTTAAGATCACATTTAGCATGCATGTTTAGGCAATATGATTAAGGCATGCTTTATATCTTATTATATGATTAAGGCATGTTTAGGCATGCTTTGAATTTATAAGATACATTGACCAAATATCAACTCTTATTATATATGATTTATCCCTTACTACCCCTTTTGAGCCTTCACCTTTTTCTTGATGCAAACTTATAATAATGAACCTCAGCCAAACGCATATCTTACCTTTTTAGCCAAGATTATAGAGATTCATTAGTAATTGGTGGATAATGACATTATTGTTTAGCATGGTTTGTTTGTATGCAATAAAAGATTTATGCGTTATTTCTGTTGGTGTCAGTTGGGTTGAATTTTGTGACCTACTAGAAAACGTGTTGAAAAATGCACAATTTCTCTTACCATAATCCTTCTCTTTGAAAAAAAAAATGAATCACAAAGAAAAGAAAGAAGAAGAAAAAGAATGTTGAAAAGAAAGAGAAACAAAATAATACAAGGATTTGGTATAGATTTGTATTGCATATACTTCAATAGTCTTGCATTGTAGATCAACTAGGGCTAATTTTGTGTATTTGAGATGTATTGGTGTTTGGTGTATTTTTCTGAACAGTAGGGTGAAGATGATTTATACTCACAGTCTTTGACTTTGAGCTCAACAAATCCCAACATATTTGTTCCCCTCTTACCTTTACCCATAGCCCCATTACAACCCTATCAAGGTCCTTATGATTACTTAGCATGTTTTGCACTTTAGTGGTGGTGAATTTGAGAGTCTTGTCAAACTTATGGTAGATTTGATTATGTGGAATGAGATTTGAGTGAATCGCATTATATTTTAAGAACATGAGTGATGAGTGCTTCATTCATAAAGTGTGGGTCTACCGGTTCTTTTAGCTGTACCTATTGCCAATATGATTGTTTAAGTTGATTGTGGAGCGATTCAATGTGATGTGATGGTACTTGCTCGTATTTCGAAAACTTTATTCTTTCATCTATTTTGCAATGTTTTTAGTAACTTTTGGGTGAACTTCTTAAGCTGGCTAAGCTATTGATGTTGTTACTTATGTTTATCTGAGGAGGTTCTCCATTATAGTTCTGGTGTTCATAGTTGCTAAGGGATAAGTAACGATTCAAGCATAAGGGAGTTTGATAAGTGCTTAGAGTATACTTCATTTTGGGGTTGTTTTGTCGCGTTTTTAGGGAGAATTATGTACTTAATGTTATAATCTACACTCCCATTCCTGTATTATGCTTGGGTATGGTTCTTTTCTATGTTTTGTAGGTTTTTGGCTCTTTTTGCCTTAGTTTAACCCTAATTGAGTATGTTTTGACTCCCCACGGATGCCCCCAACTGACCATGCCCATTGAGAAGAAAGAAAAACCCGAGAATGTTGAGATAGAGCCAACCACGGACGCTCCATGGTAATGGCCATGGTTCGTGGTGAGCTTGAAACTGCTTGGCTCTTCGTCCTCCATCATCTTGTGGCTAAGGATGGTCAAGTTCATGCCTAAATAGGGTTTTCGATTGTAGAAGAAAGATAGCAAAAAATCATCTACCACCCATTTCTATCTCACTTCTATCATTAGTTTTAGGATTTTCAAGTTTGCTTTAGAGTAAGAGAGGGAATTGAAGTAGAAGATTAGCACATGGAGGTTTGGAGATTGGGAAGCCAGTGAAGACAACCATTGTTTCTAAGCATTCTTTCCTTCTAATCTCTTCTTAAACTCTTGTTTAGATGTTGTTAATTTCAATTATGTGTCAGTATTTTACTTAATCTAGGGACATGTTAGCCAAAGTATTAATGTTGGATCTTTAATTTTCATATTTGTGCTTCATCTAAATTGGTATGATTGAATTCTATCTTGTGGATGAACTATTGTGAGTAAATTTTTAGCCACATTAGCTTACTTGTACTAGATAGTTGAGTGAAGTACTAAAAGGAGAACCTCACTATTAGAACAGTGAGTTAAAACTTAATTTAAAAATCCTTGAAAGAGAGTTGTTTGTTGAGAGGAAATCATAGCAATCAAAAATCTATAACTAAGACTAAGAACAAAGACATTTGAAAGAACGTTAATTTGATTAGTTTGGGTAATTTAGTTTGTTTTTAGTTCGATTGCACTCATTTGAATCATCCAGTTCTAGGTAAAGTGCATATTTACGTCTAGCGATCTAACTCTTTATTAGGCAAAACAATTCCCTAGATATTTTTAATTTGATTGAATTTCCCAATAGTTAAATAGCGATAGTTTGGACAACAGTTAAACAGCGATAGTTAAATAGCTAATATATTACATTTGGTCTACATGGGAACGACATTAAAACTATACTGCGACATTCGTACGCTTGCGGTAATGACCCCGTATTCATGATCCTTTTCAAATTAGATATCTAATTTATAGAAATTTAATGGCGTGATTTCTCTATTACTCCCACATATTTTCTTTTAATGAGATTTTCTATTTTCAAGGGAAAAAAGCAAATATGATCATTTTCGACAAAATATGAAAATTTATTTTCGAATTTTGAAACTCCACACATAATCCATCACGATTCATATACTATACACATGTGATTTAATAATTGTCTATGCAGTGCAAGGGTCAAAACACTAGTCTTAATATGTAGTTGAGTTTGTAGAAGGTATGAAATGAATCACGTTTTGTAGAAGATTGATCTTATGTCAGTGAGCAACACTGATAAATATATGAACACTATTGACTAGTATGGCAAACAATTTTATGTCTTTTTTGATGTTCTCCTTTGATAAGTATCTTTAAACTTAGAAAACCTTAATGAACCACATTGAGTTGTATAATGAACAAAACTAACTAGTATAGTAGACAAGTTTGTACTCCTTACCCTCTAATTCCTTTTCTTCTCTAGATTTTTGCAAGCTATTATCTAATGTGCTTTCTAATAATTACCTATAAATTTGAGAACCTTACTATGTTATCAAGTGTACGAGATAATGGAAGTTGTGATGATGATGAATTATCTTACGTTAAAGAGTGATTTTATGGCCTTTTATGACATTAAATACTATAATGATCAATATAAAGTAGAGAGTGAACTATTTAATATTTTTGGAAAAACAGTAATCTCAATTTATTGAACATCTTTGAGTATTGTAATGAACAACATTAAGCAGTATAGAGAATTATTTGGTATTTTTTGGAAAAAAAAGGAAATCTTATTTTACTAAACATTATTGAGTACTATAAAGATCAACATTAAGCGGTGTAGTGAATAAGTAATTGGTGACTGTTCCTTAATCCCTATTTCCTACAATATTTGTGTGTTATTTGTTGTGTCTTTTGATAAGTACCTATAAGGTCAAGAACCATACGTAAATAACATTAAGTTGTGTAATAAATAGCATTAAGTAAAGTGGGCACAATTTTGTATATTTTCCTGCCTAAGATGTTGGTAACATGCCTTACTCAAAAAGATTTTAGAAACTACCCTGGTTCGAGTCCAAGGTTACTATGTAGGTTTAACTACATAATTGTTATTTCAATTTTTTATCCAATTGATTGGGGAAATAAGATTTCCCCGTTCGGCCCATCTCAACTAACTCAAGGACTAGGCCCACACTCTAGAAAATGGGCCCTAAGCGGGATCCTGGGGCTCTATCTAGGATCCTTTTTGGCCAAACTGACGGCCCATCTGGAGTACCCAGGTAAGATTACTGTTTCACCCCTTTTTCAAAGGGACTATAAATAGTTACCTACCCACCTCAGGAAAGGGGTTGGCAGTATGACTTTCTACTGATTTCATATTATATCCTCTCTTTCTCTACGTTGACTTGGACCTTTGACTAACTTTACCGTTGGAGAGGTGTTCCCCGGTCCACAGCCCGGGGGTGCCCTTTTTGCAGGTGGGACCTTGTAGAGAAAGGATGTCAAGTGTTGCTCACGTGTTATCAGATAAGCCCGTTCTTTCATCCCATTTCACCATCAACAACATCCAAAGGGAATTTCTGGAATCCACGTCATCACCTTCAGCACACCCCTAGAATCTCCGGAATCAGATTGGTGTCGCCTGTGGGGAAAGAGCGGTAACGACGGTTGCAAGTGAAGCTACACGGGCACGGAATCAGAAGGACAAGGCCCTTGCACCTCCTAAGGCGCAGGATGCCTTAGAGGGTTCGCGGGCAAATCCCCGATCAGCTAACCCGCGTCCTCCCAAGAGAGGGGCGTACGTTACAATTGACACCCGGAAAAATTTCCTATCCGTCATGATTAAAACCATCACACGGCAAGTCTCAGAGTAGGTTCAACGGGCCACGGAAGCTGCGAACTCAGCAAGGCCCCTTCCTCATTTTGACTACGTGCCCATTGCCGGTTGCAAGCCTTCCCACCTGCAGGTGCGCGTACTGTCTCCTCATTATACGGAGAGGGAGCGGGAGGCATCTCTGCCAAATCGGGGTGGTCGACCCTATTCAGGGCATCATTATCTGCACACGGCTACGGCGGTTAGGCGAACCGGCCACCCCATCCAGGGGAAGACGGCCAAGTCCATCACTGCCTCCACTTCCTATGCGACTCACTACAGGCGGACTGCCTGGCTCGAAGAACAAGAGCAAACTTCCAAGCCTTAAGGGGAGGCCTCGGGCTGGTAGCGGCCCACCCCGAAGCGTCGTTCCCGCCGTGACTGTACCCAGAGTCCTCCCCCGTGGGGGACCTGCAGCCCAGAACCGCCCCGAGATTACTGGTCCCCGACAAAGACCTCAAGGCACGGCTGGGGTAGGAGAAGTCCCTCTGTTGTCGAAGTTAAGCACCATCCTGAAACTCTCGTTAATGTTTTGGGGACCGCTGCCCAACCAGCAACACTCCCCTTCTCCACCCCGTTCAGCGCCGAGATCAGTAATGCTCCGCGCTGTAAGACCCGCGTTTTTGTTTTTCGTTAAGCTAACTGTATTACCTTGTTACGTTATAAAATCATATTTTTAGTAACTGCATGAATTAAATGATTATCGATGTGCTTTTGGGAGTTGTAATTTTACTAAAAAAGGATTATTATTGCTATTATAGATTTTAAGGTTAATTCTTGTTATTTTTGCTTTTAAATTACATCGATTATTTAATTTAGTTGTTATTCGATTTGTTTACTCGTTTCCTGAACGTGATTAGGTTGTCAACCCTAGAAGTCGTTCGATGTTTAATAAATCGAACCTTTATATATTAGGGAATGAATAGTTGTTATAAGGTCGTATTAAGGATTTGGGTTTAGAATTCGGATACAAATTAGACTAGCAGTGTTAAGTATTGGGCAAGCTGGAAACCAAAAAAAAAAGGAGAGAGAGAGAGAGAGAGAGAAGGAATCGAGGGGCATTTTGGTAAAATGCCGCTAGAACTTAAGCTGCCTTCTTTCTCCCTCACGCAGACCCCGAGCCCCATTCTTCTTTCTCTCTCTACTCTCCATCTTCATCTTCTTCCTCCTCCATCACCATGCTCAACCACCGAGCTCCCAAAACCCCCAATGTTGGGTCACCCAGCTCGAAAATCCCTAGATTTCGCCTCCCCATCATCAAACCAACCTTTTGATGCGAAATCTGGGCAAAATCAGAGACAACCCAACATGGTTTCGGTTCATTTGGCAACGATTTGACCCCCCATACGCGAGCCGAAGCCTAGCCGAGCAACCTCACTCCTAGTTGCTTCGAATCCACCACATATTGAGAGTAAATTCGTAGCCCAAACAACCATCATGAGTTTTAGTATGTGAAGGAGCTTTTGGATGAAATTAGGGTTCAAAATACACGGGTTTAGGCGTGAAATGGGGTTTGTTCACGTGGTTTTGGGCAAGGTAACAGAGGAAGGTCGAATCCCTGGTTTGAAGCCTTTCCAATCGAGTCCCAAAGGCCCATAATCGGGTCCTCTAGCATGGAATCGAGGTGGGTGTTCCTCGCCTCCTAAATTAGTATTAATTTCAAAACGTTTTAACCTAAACGATGATTTATGTCAGCTTAGGTTTAGTTAATTTCATGGATTATGTGACGAGAAACTATGCATGTTTAGAATCGATTCAAATATGTTAAGTTTATACAAGCCTGAAGATTCAATTCGAAGTGAATTATGCATGTTTAGCTTTGATTCGAATCTATTCAGTTAATTCATGCCTGAAGATTTAATTCGAAGTGAATTATGCACGTTTAGCTTAGATTCGATTCACGAAAATTCAGTTAATGCGTGCCCGAAAAGTCGACTCGAATAGTAATTTCGATGTAATAAATGAATGCCTAAAATCGTGTTATGTTTAAATGGCATAAATAGGTTTGAATAGTAACTTTGATATAATAAACGAATATCTTGAACGCATTATGTTTAAAGGGGCCTAAATAGGTTCAAATAATGACTTCGATGCAATAAATGAATGTTTGGAATCGTATTATGTTTAAACAACCTAATTAGGCTTAAATAGTGACTTCGAAGTGACTTGAATCATGAATGCAAACGCTTGCATCATATTATGTTTAAATGACCAAAGTAGCCTAAATAGTGAATAAATTTATTTTGTTCTTTTTATTTTATTTCATTTCGTTTATTTTGTTTTTTTATCCCCCTTCCCTTTTATTTTTTTTTTCTTATCTCTCTCTTTTCTTTTCTTTTTATTTTTGTTTGGTGACTGTTGTGGTGATTTCATTCTTTTCTCTTTGTTCCTTGTTGGAATATGCTTGGTAGACGTTCTTTGTGCTTTGATCCTGAACCACACAATCCTGAAATTGAACGCTCTCTTCACAAGATAAGAGCTAAGAAAAGGAATCTAAGAACAAGATGGCTGAAGAACAACCAACCCTACCACCTAAGCAACTTAAAGAGTATTTTACCCCCGCCACATATGACTCACCAACTAGAACCCGTATACCCACTGTTACGGCGCCATTTGAGATTAAACATTCTCTTATCCAAATGTTCCCGTCGTTTTATGGGCTAGAATATGAAAATCCTTTCAAGCATGTTGATGCATTCTTAGAGATTTGCTCTACTGTGTTTTTACATAATATCTCTGATGATGCTCTTCGCTTGCGGCTTTTTCCTTTTTCTTTAAAATATAAAGCTAAAGCTTGGTTGGACACTAAGACAAATATCACCACTTGGGATCAATTGCAAAAGGAATTCTTGAAAATGTTTTTCTCCATTGGTAAACTGACTGCCTTAAGACGTGCTATGACCACCTTTTCACAGAATAAAAATGAACAATTGCATGAAAGTTGGGAAAGGTTTAAAGAGTTGTTGCGATGTTGTCCTCATCATGAGGTACCTATGTGGCAACTTGTCCAGAGTTTTTACTCTAGTTTAGATGAGCACAATAGGCAGATGGTTGATGCGTCATGTGGTGGTAGTTTCTTGTACAAAACTCCTGAAGAAGCTTGGGAATTGTTTGAACATTTGAGTGAAAATTCACACTTGCATGCTACTTCCTCACATTCTGATTTGCCTAGGCAATTAGGAAGTAAAAGGGGGATTTATGAGGTTTCACATTCAATTGACCTTTCTAGTAAAGTTGATGCTTTAGCTAAGAAATTTGATCAATTGTTGTGCATGAACAAAGTATCTAATGCCCCTTTTATGCAAGATGTGTGTTCGATTTGTGCTAGTCCCATGCATGCTTCTGCTGATTGTCCGTGTATTGGTAAGTCTGACTGTATGACTGAACAAGTGAATGCTGCCCAAGGATTTCCTCTATCCAACAATCCTTATTCTAATACCTATAATTATGGTTGGAGGAATCATCCTAATTTTTCATGGAGGTCTCAAAATGTTGAGAATCCTCACGCGCAGTCTTACAGACCTACCCCTCCTGGTTTTCAAAATCAGAGATATGCTCCTCCCTCTTCCCATCAAGCTCCATCTCGAAGCTCTGATGTCGACAAGGTACTTTCTGGTCTTGATACCTTGACTTCTGTTGTACAAAATATGGATGCTAGGGTCCAAGGAATTGAGTCTAAAATACATATTGTTGACTCTGACTCACACTCTATAGCTAAGTTAGAAACCCAACTTGGGCAACTAGCCATAGCTATAGGTAGAAGAGAAGAAGGAAAACTTCCAAGTCACCCCGTCCAGAACCCTAAAGGCCAACAATTTGAACAATTGAAAGCTGTAAGGGTTCTTAGGAGTGGTAAAGAAGTAGACAACAAGGTGAGTGAGAAGAAACATGATAAAGATAAAAGACTTGAGACCATGGAGAGTGATATTAAGATTGAAAAAGAGAATGACCCATCCCTTTCTCCTGCTATGTCTGACCCCATTCTGACATATGAGCCAAGGGTTCCTTACCCTCAAGCTTTAGATACACCGTTCCCTTCCAAGAAAAACAAGTAAAGAGATGACATCCTTGAGACCTTCAAGCTAGTTAAGGTCAATCTTCCCCTCTTAGAAGCGATTAGAATGATCGCTGCTTATGCTAAGTTCCTTAAAGACATGTGTACTTTTAAAAGAAAATCCAAAGATGACAAGTCAAAAAGGTTCTTCTAAGTGAACAAGTGAGTTCAATTATGAAATGTGATACTCCTCCTAAGTTCAAAGATCCTGGTGTCCCTACCATTTGATGTTTTATTGGCAGTCACAAAATTGACAGGGCACTTTTGGATTTGGATTCTAGTGTCAATTTGATACCATATTCTATTTACTTAGATTTGGGATTAGGTGAACTGCAACCTTCCAACTGTACCCTTCAGCTTGTTGATAGGTCGGTTAGGATTCCTAGGGGGCGAATAGATGATGTCTTGGTGCAAATTGATAAAGGATTTTTTCCTGTTGACTTTGTTGTGTTGGACATGGACCCCACTCAGGCTTTTAAGCAGATCCCTCTTATTTTAGGTCGTCCCTTCCTAGCCACAGCTAATGCCACCATTAACTGTAGATCAGGAGTGATGGATGTCTCGGTCATCAACACGAGGGTTAGGCTTAGCATTTTCAAAGCCTCTGCTTGATATTGTCTGGCTGAAGACATTAAACTTAGCGCTTGTTGGGAGGCAACCCAATCTTTTTAGGTGATTTTCAGTCTTGTATTTTTTCTATTTGTCTTTTTGATCAAGGTGTGCTTGTGTTTTTGGGTGTGATTCTTCACTTGGTTTTCGGCTTTTGAGGTTGGTGATGGTTGTGAAGGTACTTTGGGCATTTGATTGTTGAGCTTACATAGAAATAACTTCCTCGTGCTATCAGGTTGTGTTGCTCTTTTCTCCATTTTCCTTTATCTTATTGTTTTCTACATTGAGGACAATGTGAGATCTAGGTGTGGAGGGGAAGGCAAAATGAAAATATTAAGGAAGGAAAATTGAAAGATGAAAATTTGTGGGTGAATTTGATTTTGGGAAGAGATTGAGTTTCCTAATTGTGCATGTCTTATTCCTATTATGTGGATTTGATTCATGTGACCTATATTCACTAGAGATTATTTCTACCTTTGACTAGTTGAAGGCCAAAATTTATGCTGTGCTAATGCTACTATGTAGTCGATTTTGAGTATGAGATGTAACCCCATTTACAATGTCGTGATGAGTATTCGATAAGCATTGAGTTCCCCTTTGACTTTTCAATCCCAAAAAAAAAAATCAAATAAATGAAATTAATTGAGTTATGATTTCGGTACCAATGTTCAGGTCCTATCTATATCCATATCTTTAATTGTCTGAACATGTACTAAGTGTTTCTCTGAGTCTTATCTTCATTCATATCTTTATCCACTCAAGAAAGCACATAAAATCAAGTAACATCTGAAAATAAAAAGCTCAAAGTCTCAAAAAAAAGAGAAAAAAAAACAAAATAAAAAAATTGATTTGACATTGGGGACTCGATTTTAAAAGATGCTCTTCTGATTTTTGTTATGTGGGGTGAAACTTCGTGCTTATAGTTTGCTACTTGGTTTCGTTGTGTACTTAATTTGCTTGAATCTTGGCCTATTGACTTGGTTGGAATTGGAAATCTTTGATAATGAGTTGTGGGTTGGTAGTGAATGATATATGTGATTTGGAGTTGGCATTCATAGTTGGGTCACTTGATATTCATACCTAATCCTATTCTTTTCCTGCTTGATGGCTTGAACGAATTCATGCATTGTTGTTGATCTTTGCTCGAGGACTAGCAAAGTTCTGGTGTGGGGGAGTTGATAATTCATATTTTATATACAATTTTCTCCTTCGTTTTATCTACTTTTATGTCTTTGAAACATATTTTTGAGTTAATAATGCAGATTTTATGAAACTTACAGGAAAACTAAAATAGAAGAATTTGGATGAAGGTTGTGCAATTTTACTCGAATCGCCTACAAGTGCAAAATCTAAAGTTCAAGCCCAAAGAAAAGAAAAAAAAACATAAAATGGTTTGTTTGGGCCTGAGCAAGCAGCCCAGTCTTGACCATGCCTCTCAGTCCATCTCATCCTCCCCTCTTCTCTCAAGTGCTCCATCTTTCCCACATGGCTAATTCTTAACCTAGTTAAATGCCATTAATCAAAATTAATATTATACTTATGACTAGCCATGACCATGCTTGTAACATCCCAAATTAATTGGAATTAATTTTCATTAATTTTGTGGGTATCCTAAGGGTTGGATTTCCACTATAAAAAGGGGCCAAGGTTGAGCGAAAAGTCACTCATATCCACTCTCATTCTTCCATCCACTCACTCAAGCATCTTCTTGCCCTTTCATCTTTCATTTTTTTTAGAGAAAGTCTTTGTAAGACAAGATCATTTGGGTTGAGGGGTTAAGAAGAAAATAAGCTTTGTTAACTATTTTTCTCTTCTCTTCTCATCTCATTTGTGAGTCAAATTTGAGAGTTTATACTAAGTTTCATAATTTTGTGTAATTGAGTATAAGGTTTGGACATAGGTTGTGAAATATACCAATTTCAATGGCGTTTTCCCTAACTATGGTCGGCTAAACTACTCATTTCTAGGACTATGATGGATCCTTGGTAATAATATTCTTTTGCTAATTTGTTATGGGGTTATTTTTGTCTCTTTTGCATAATCTTGAGTTTATATTTGATCATCATCTACCTATGCTTCTTAACACTAATGTTTAATCATGTTGATGACATTAGTTTAATTTGCTATCTCAAAGGAATATTAGACCTTGTACGCTAATATGATGATTATGCAATTTGGGCTTAAAATTATAATTGTTTAAATTGAATAATTTATGCTAAAAATTAGATGAGTTATGTCTAAAAAGAATAATTCATGCTAAACCACTAGATAAATTATGTCACTTTATAATTATAATCATCTTTTTAATTCATGGCCTAATGCTTGTAGCTTAGGTTGAACAAGAGACAAATTGAATCCCCATTCGAATTAGTAAATCAATATTGGCATCAAAGGTGAAATCTAAAGTCCTAGAACTTTCTCCTATTTGATTTCTCTCTACTTTACTACTTATTTGCTCTTCATTTTGTTGCTCAATTTATATTCATAATCCAACTCTGATATTAATTATTCTTTATAATCGGAAAGGTAAATTTTAAAAATCGATACCGTTCCTCATGGGATCGACACCCTATATTCGCTAGTCTACAATTAACCTTGTGCACTTGCAAGTAAAAAGGGTTTTAAAACTATATATAAAATCCACATCAGATATGAGATTCGAATGAGACTTAAAATGTGTGTGTGCCTTATGCATATTATATGAATGAAGCGCCAAGAAAAGTATGATTATGAAAAGAGAGAACCTTACGTGCACATGATATGAATGAGGTTTCTTGCATAGTTTAAATGGAATGCTAAGAAGTTATGTCTATGAAAAAGAAAGATTCCTATGCTTAGCCCTCGACGCTTGCTTATGGGCTTAACTGCTTGTTAGTAAAGGAATTTAGTCATTTGGGGACCTAGAAATATATTTGAGTGGTTAAAATGAAGTTTATGGTTAGTAATCCTTCCATAAGGATTTTATGAGTGCCTAATACAATAGTAAAGTATGAATACCTGATATGTGACTAATATGAGTATTATTGCTCCTAACGGTTTTGGTTTTAAGGGGTCGGGGGACACTCACTGAGCGTGTGGTTGCTCATCCTACTACTCTTTCCCCTTTTCCCCTAGGTTTTCTTTATAACAGGAAGAAGTTGAGTCAGTTGTGTCAAGATGGAGTCTATTCTCGCTTGCAAGGTGTCATGTTTGCCTACTTATGTCTTTAATGAAGTCATGTAAAGTGTTCTTGGTTTGTAACGTTTGTAACCAAGTATTGTAGTTCATGTAATGCATATTGTTTATGAGTCGCTCTGTATGGCCATATAAGCCAACCATCTAAATAGTTAGATGCCTTCTTTGTCAAAGTTAGTTATGTTTTGGGATGTAAACCCCAATACTCCTGTTGTATGAACCGTTGAGTTGTATCTTTTACTTTTCCTGTATTAATGAACTATTTTGGTTAGTGTACTCTGAGCAAGTGGCTCGTTGAGTTATGAACTCCGGCGTGTAGCCGTTGAGCTTCTTGTAAATGTTTTACGCTTCCGTTGATTTCAGGGATTTATTATAAGGCTTTTAGCCTGGAAACGGTCAGTTTTTAGGGAAAACTCTGTCCGTTTTGTCCCAGAATTTAAGTAAAAAGTTAAGAAAACGTAACGCTTTCGCCCCTAGGGGCTGGGGGTGTTACACGTGCTACGGGAAGGTCAAGATGCCCACGGTAGACCTTTACGATGGGACAACCGACCCCAAGGAGCATCTGAGGGTCTATAAGGCACAGATGTACATCCAAGATGTGGACGACGCTACATATTGTCGTTATTTCCATGCTACCTTGAAAGGGGTAGCGCAGTCGTGGTTCAACAGTCTGCCCCTGAGAACTTTCACTTGTTTACAAGACCTAGCTGATAAATTTGTCAGCCAATTCATCACAAGTCAGAAAGAAAGGAGGACCAGCATCCACATTTCTAAGATCAAGCAAGGGTCGTAGGAGTCTCTCGTTGAATTTGTCAAGCGCTTTCACCAGGAGGCGGTGTTAATCTCGAATCTAGAAGATGGGGTGGCGCACATCTCCTTCCTGAATGGCCCCAAAAGCGTTCGCTTCAAGTTCTCCTTATCCAAGTAAAAGGAGACCACCTTGGTCGAGGCCTTGAGAAAGGTCGAGACTTCATTTGTGCCACGAAGATCTAGGCTGACAACTCTAACGCCCCGAAAAAGGCTAGAATACCTGGGGATAAGAATCTTAATCGTAGTGATAGAAATCCCAGGCCCTGAGACAGGAGGCCACAGCTCGAGACAATTGAGCCTTGGTTCACCGTACATGCCAGGAGAATCCTCATGGAGGTTAGGGGACATCCCATGCTCCGAAGACCTCCACCAATGACTGCACCCCCGAAGCCCCAGAATGCCTGAAAATATTACGAGTTTCATGAGCAAAATGGGTACACCACTACTGAATGCCGTCAGCTGAAGAAAGCCCTTCATGAATTGGCGGACAAGCGTCAGATCGACCTTTTTTGAAGAGAGGCCCTCGTTTCCTTCACAGAGAACAGGAGCCAGCACAGCCCCAGCCGCGGGATGAAGAGTGTTCTCCGAAACCTGTGGCCACTATTGGTGGAGGCTACGCAGAGGGTATGACCAGGTCAGCTTGGAAGGCCCAGCTCAAAGGCGTGCAGCAGGTGCTCACGAGTCAGTAGGGGCCCCGCATAAAGGTGCCCACAATGGTGTTCGGCAAAAAGGAAGCCCCATGTTTCGCCTCTTTACACAATGACCCGTTGGTGGTTGAGATGGAAATAGCTAGCGCAATTGTACATAGGATTTTGATCGATACGAGACGCTCTGTTAACATCATCACTTGGGATTGCTTAAAGAAGCTCATGCACCCCGGACGTGACATCGTTCCCATAGTGCATTTCATTTTAGGCTTCGAAGGAGAGGAGGTGAGTCCCACTGGGATGATTCGCCTCCCTCTACGCTTTGGTGATAAGCTAAAGGCCAGGAACCTAGAGGTTGAGTTCCTAGTCGTCGACGTGCCCACATCCTACAATGTGATCCTAAGACCCCCAACCCTTCACAATTTGAATGTCGTCATCACCCCATACCTCCTACAGCTCCAATTTGAGGTTGATGACAGAAGTGTGGGTGAAATGCATGGGGACCAACGAACGGTCCAGGAGTGTTACTTGGTGAGCATTCGGCCCTTGTTAGAACGGGAGAAGGAACATGGGCCTGACGGATCGTCCCAAACGGGAAAGCGGCCTAGAACCGGACCACCTACTGCTGTCCCTGAAGCCTTGGTCATCCAAACCTTAAGCTCGGTCGAACCATCACGGCCACGACCGGAGGCCACTGATGAAGTGGAATAAGTTCCACTTGAGGAGGAACGGCCTGAGTGCACAGTCCAACTAGGTTGAGATGTGAAAGCCCCCGATCGGCAGTCGCTGCTCTCACTCCTGCAGGAGTATAGGGATGTCTTCGCCTTCGGACGCGAGGAAATGCCCAACATCGCTCCAACCGTTGTAAAGCACAGGCTAAACGTGGATCCCCTCCATAGGCCGGTCGTCCAGAAGAAGCGTCACATGAGCCCGGAGAGAATGGTCGTGGCTAATGGTGAAGTACATAAGTTGTTGGAAGCTGGGTTCATTCGAGAATGTCAATACCCTGAATGGATCTCGAATGTGGTGTCATTAAAGAAACCCAATGGGACGTGGAGAATGTGTGTGTACTTCACGAATTTAAACAAGGCTTGCCCGAAGGATAGCTACCCGCTGCCGAAGATTGATAAGTTGGTGGACGCCACGGCTTGGCACACCTTATTGAGTTTCATGGACACCTTCTCTAGGCATCACCAAATACCCCTCTATCCAAACAATAAAGAAAAGACTGTCTTCATCACAGACCGAGGCCTACATTGTTATAAGATGATGCCTTTCGGTCTAAAATACGTAGGAGCAACCTATCAATGCCTCGTCAACAAGTTGTTCGAGCCCCTCATTAGCAAAACTATGGCGGTCTATGTTGATGACATGATAGTAAAAAGCAGGACTGACGTTGACCACAACGACTATTTGAGAAAGACGTTTGACATATTGCGTGCCTTCGGCATGAAGCTTGACCCCAAGAAATGTGTGTTTGGAGTACGGTCGGGCAAATTTTTGCGGTTCATGATCAGCAGCTGCAGGATTGAAGCTAATCCGAATAAGATCTAGGCCATACTCGACATGAAATTGCCATGAAATGTCAGAGAAGTGCAGCACTTAATCGACTGCGTAGCTGCCCTGGGCTAGTTCATGTCCCGACCAGCAAACAACTGCCAGCCGTTCTTCCGCGTCTTACGACAGTATGCAAACTTTGTTTGGGACCAACAACGACTCGACTTTTCAAGCGCTAAAGATGTACTTGGCTCAGCTGCCCAAAATTGCTAGCCCCCTGGCGGGAGAAACACTAATCCTTTACCTGGTCGTTTCGGAGCACGCGGTCGGCACAATTCTTATGGTGTAGAGGGCTAAGGGGCAAGTCCATGTATACTATGTGAGCCACGTCTTAGTAGTGGCGGAAGTAAACTACCCTCTTATATAGAAGTTCGCCTATGCCCTAGTGATGGCCAACCGGAAGCTAAGGCCCTACTTTGAAGCTCACAAGATCCTGGTCCTAATTGACCAACCCCTGAAGAACGTCCTTTAGAGGCTAGATGCCTCAGGGTTGCTCTTAATGTGGGTCGTCGAATTGTCATGCTATGAAGTGGTCTTTGAACCACGACGGGCCATCAAAGCCTAGACACTAGCTAACGTTTTGGCTAAGAATGCCACAACTGTAGAGGAAGGTGAGCTCCACCCCCGGCCTTGGAACCTGTACGTTGACGGCTCGTCTACCAACGACGGAAGTGGGGTCAGCCTCATCATTGAAAGTCCCGCCAGAGTATGAAACGAACACGCCCTGAAGTTCATGTTCAAAGTGTCCAACAATGAAGCAGAGTATGAAGCCCTCATCGCGGGAATAGAACTATGCTACACTTTTGGGGTGGACTCAGTCCTAGCATTTTCTGACACCTAGCTTGTCCTCAGTCAGGTCAATGGTGCATATGAAGCTAAAGACGACACCATGGCAGCATATGTTCGGCGGGTACGAGAAGCGATTAGCTACTAAAGCATTTTGCGATCACACACATCCCTCGTTCGGAGAACCAATAGGCCGATGCATTGTCTAAACTAGCAAGTTCGTCTGATGACGGGAAGCCCAAAAACATTAAGCGGAAGACCCTGACGAAAAGGAGCATAGATCCACATGAAGTGTTGTGGTTAGACAGAAGCTCGACATGGATGGACCCTATTCGCACGTACCTCACTGACGATGCCCTTCCCGCATATCCAAAAGAAGTGGATAGAGTGAAGAAAAGGTCAAACTAGTTCATCCTGTATGAAGCGATTCTATACAAGAGGTCCTTCGCTCGGCCTCTATTATGATGCGTGACCCTAGAGGAAGGGAGAAAGATACTGGAAAAGCTGCACGAAGGCATTTGCAGTACACATGCTGGTGGCTGCACCCTAGCCATGACGGCCATCCGAATCGGCTACTACTGGTCCAGTTTGCAGGAGGACGCCATGACACTAGTGCAGACCTGCGACATGTGCTAGAAGTTCGAACCCATCCAACAAGTACCCTACAATCCCATGACGATTGTCAGTCCCTTATAATTCGTTACTTAGGGAATGGATATGGTCGACCCTTTTCCCAAGGCTATAGTGGTGGACTACTTCAACAAGTGAATAGAGGTCGAGACCGTAGCCTCCATCACCACCACCGAAGTACAAAGGTTCATTTGACAGAACATCATTACTCACTTTGGCATCCCCTATGCCATCATCTTTGATAACAACAAACAGTTCGATACCAATAGGCTAACCGACTATGTCAGCAATTTGGGTTGCCAAGCTCGGTTCACCGCCGTTGCTCATCCTCAAACCAACGGCCAAGCTCAGACAACCAACAAGTCTATTCTCCATAGCCTATAGAAGAAACTTGAAGACGCTAACGAAAAATGGGCGGACGAACTGTACTACGTCCTATGGTCCCTCCGCATCACCTAGAAAACCGCTACTGGCGAGACTCCCTTTATGTTAACTTACAGGTCTAAGGTTGTCATACCCGTGGAAGTCACTCTCCACACTCATCGGTTGATAGCTTTTTGGGAAGGACTGAACAATGAAGCACTTCGTGAGGCCCTGGACCTCCTCCCCTCCATCCGTGGCCATGCTCTCCTTCAGGAAACCCTCTACAAGCTCGACCTCGCATGCCTTCACGACTGCGCAGTACAATTGCAACCAATTCAAGTAGGCGACCTCGTTCTCCATCGTATGGAAGCCGTAGCTCGCGCAAGGGAACATGGTAAACTCACAACCAATTGGGAAGGCCCATATAAAGTTGCTTCTCAAGTCTGCCCCAGAACATACCTCCTCGAGATCATTAGCAGCTCTCCCATACCACGAACCTGGTATAGCAGCAACCTGAGAAAGTACTAAACTTAAGGTCATGCTTTTGTTTACATCTAATGGTTATGTATTCCTTGATTACAAAAAATAAAATCAGAGGCTACCGTGGCCACTTTCGCACTTATACGCAATCTTCCCTTTCCATGAGCACGGCCCTATGGCCGGTTGCTAATCTCTTAGCCCTAGTGGGGGCTAAGGGTCTCTGAGCACAGCCTTACGGTCGGTTGCTACACTCTTAGCCCCAGTGGGGGCTAAAGGTCTCTTAGCACGGCCTCACGCCCGATCGCTACATTCTTAGCTCCAGCGGGGCTAAGCGTCTCGGAGCACGGCCTTACAGCTAGTCGTTACACCCACAGCTAAGGGTCTCTGAGCAGTGCCTTACGGTCGGTCGCTACACTCTTAGTCCCAATGGGGGCTAAGGGTTTCTAAGCATGGCCTCACAGGCGGTCGCTATATTCTTAGTCCCAGTGGGGGCTAAAGGTCTCTGAGCACGGCCTTATAGCTGGTCGCTACACTCTTACCCCTCTGAGAACGGCCTCACAGTCAGTCGCTACGCTCTTAGCCCTAGTGAGGGCTAAGGGTCTTTGAGTACGGCCTCACGGCCGGTTGCTACACTCTTAGCCCCAACTAAGGGTTTCTTAGCATGGCCTAACGATCGGTCGCTACACTCTTATCTCCAGTAGGGGCTAAGGGTCTCTGCGCACGGTTTTACGGCCGGTCTCTCCACTCTTAGCAACAGTGGGGGCTAAGGATTCGATAGCACAACCTCACGACCTATTGTGATACAAATTGCATATTTCCTAGCCAAATGACGCATCACTTGTTCTTTTGCTTGGGGGCTACTACCCTACGGCATATGAAAAATAAAAATGCAAACCAAAGCGAACGAACAAGTATGTAATAGAAGAATAATCAACGAAAGGAGCATGGCTATCAAAAATGAATGTTTTCATTAATAAAATGCGAATACAACATTAAAAAAAAGAAAGAAAGAAAGAAATGAAGAACGAGGAAAAGGGGGGTCACACATCGGGCTCTCCACTCTCCTTGCGACCCTTGTCTTCAGGAGTCCCAGCATCAGCATCCATGGGTTTGGTCGCCTCATCCCCTGCACTATCCCCTCACCGGAATGAGGGATAAACTGCACCTCCTTGGGATCTCAGCCCTTGTCCTCGGCTTATTGGCCCTCGTCGATGTAGTAGAGGTAGGCCTTGAAGTAGCCATCCTTCTGAAATTCTTAGGTCAACATCACCAAGGCCTTGCACAAATACCCTAATGTATCTGCACAGCCCTGCTAATAGCCTTGCTCCCTGGCTTGGGCCGCCCTCTCAGTCCCCACAGTCGCCTCCGCCTTGGCCTTTGAAAGCGCCTCCTCTAGCTGGCGTTGCAGGTCTTTTTTCTCAACATCTCGGATGTCTTGTTCCTCCTTCAGCTTTTCCCAGCATCGCTGGTACCGGGTCACCAACCCCTCGAGTGAACACTTCAGCCATGGTCATCTATTCCTCGGTGACCTTGGGGGGTTCCCAGGTGCCCAAAGCTCCCAAGTCCTAGGACTTAACTAAGTCCCGAATGAGTGAAAACTTGGCTGCAAGGTCGGGCTTGATGAAGTTTGTGGACGGCCGTTAGGCGCTCGTGGGAGAGTCGCCGCTAGCCTGGGAAGTCACTCCCACGGTCTTTGGGGTGGCGGTGTGCTCTCGGGGACCGAGGTTGCGGTGTCCAGCCGACCGGCTTCCTAAGTGCCGAAGAGGGGTTGACTAGCTGTCTCCCGCGTCCCCAGCATGGGTAGGGGTAGACACTGCGGTGTCATCGGGGCGACCCTTGGTCTGCTGGCGCTTACGAACAGATAAGCTGATTGCAGGCTTTTTCCCATGTGGTACTAGAGGGGGCGCCTACAACCGAAATAGCTCATCAGTTTGGCCCAAACAAGGGGTCACAATTTAGGGTGGCAAACAAGGTGTTGGAGTATACCTTCTTGGCTTGCTAGTTCATCAGGCGTTGTCTCTCTTCTTTTCGACGGTGCTCGGCATTGGTAGCCACTTGCTTAGGGGTGGCATCCTCGGTCTCAAAGACCGTCAACTTCACCCTTGCTTGCTCTGCATAAAACGAAAAGGAAGTCAGGTCTGAACCAAAGGAAAAGGCCGACTAATACAGGAGCGGCAAATACCCTTAGAAAAAACCTTAAGTATTAAAGGCCGGTCGTGGCTAGGAAAAAGTCGTTTGTAAAAAACTTTAACTTAGGGAGCCAGTTCAGAGGCTCGCTATCGCTAGACTTGCTCTTCCTCTTGTCAGGCCCTTTCACTTACTGTATCGCCTGTGCCATGAACTTTGGGATAGGTCGAGGCTTGTCATCCTCCCGGACTGATGTATCCGCCGAGGGCTTAAGCTAGGACTCAATTGAAGTGAGTTAGCTTACGAACCAAAGGTAGGTACAATCAACGAAAACCAAGGAAAATGGGCACATAATATGATGGTTGTGAGGCATCAAACATGTGAGGGAGGAATGAAACTTAGAATCAAGTGATTCTAAGTGAGAAAGCAAAGGATCTTTGACGTGAATTGATGTATAACACAAGGGTGGATGGAACTAAGTTACAAGCTACCAAGAATAGAAGACAACCAAGTGAAAACCACACGAAAATGGTGTGGCACGGTCGTGCCCTTAGGAACGGGTAGGCCGTGCCAAAATGCTGGTTCGTGGTGCCATAATTTCTCACTTTGCACGGTTGAATGGGTTTTGAAGTTGGTGATGGAAGCTAGACTATTTAAGGTAGTCTAAGCCTTCGATAAGTATGGGGATGGATATGGAAGTGGCTTGTAAATGAGGGGAAGTGGAAGAGAAGCAAAGTTAAGAATTACTAACTTAAAATTAAAGCTAGTAAACTCACTTAACACTGTTTGAAATCCTTGAGTATAGCATCAAATGGATAGAACTAAACTTGGTGTTTGGATATAGAAACACCACCAAACTCAAGTTTAGGGCCCTTAAACAATGATTAAGATACAGATATCACCACTTAATCTTGTTTAAGACTCACTTGAACACCACCTTAATTGGCCCAATTAAGGATAAGCAAGCAAGAGTTTGAAGTGTGCTTAAGCACCGAAAGCAGAATGCTCTCAAAGGGGTTTTTTGATTCAATTCTGAGTTATGTCTATTACAAGGGGCGTGCAAGCCTTTATATAGGCCTAAGCTAGCAAGTAAGCAAGCACTTCTACCTTTCTTACTAGTTAGGAAAGGTATTAAGGCTAATACAAACTGATTTGTGCTAAACTAAATTACAAGCTTGCTTAAACTAATCTAATACATTCTAAACATGAAATAAACCAATACCAAAGCTTATTATACATTAATAGACTCTTAAATAAGCTTAATATATGCTGGAATCTTTGCTGAAATCTCATTGGCCAGCCGAAAAGCAAGTGTTACTTTATGGCTAGCCAATTAGAAGCAAGAGACCAAAGTTTGCTACTTGTTTTTTTTTTTGGTTGGTTTCTTTTCTAGATATCTTTCTTTTGCAGCCTCATAATGGAGTCTCTAGAGGCCTTGGTTCATGTGCCTATCAGCATTGAAAGGAGAAAATCCTTTGGAGAAGGTAAAAACCAACCAAGCTGCTAAACTGATTTTTGGGCAGTTTTCTGGCTCTGATTGGACGCCACGTTTCTCAAGCAAAATGTGGTCATATCCTGGCTTGCCACATATGGTTGACAATCCCTGGAAGTCTTCTAACTCATATAAGTGGAATTACTCAATTTGGAGCTCATTTTGCCTAGTGAAAAGATCAAAATGGCCAGAGTGGTCTGAACTGGGCTGAATTTGTACGGTTTGGAAGATTAGTCTGGTTCTTCATCTTTCACTTAATATAACTTGATTTTATCACTTGTAACACGTAGCTAGCATCTTGAGGACCCAAAATATGTAAAAATACAAGACTTAGGCCTTAATATAGCTCAAGTTATAAGATAAACAATACCAAGTACATTCTAACCCTGCTGGGCAGTTTTGATACCTTAGGTTTAATTGCTAATTTGAATGACCAAATGAAGTCCAAATTGGATAAAACTTGATTTTTTGGAAACCTGACATCTTTAACTTCAAATCCATTAAAAAATATCAGACTTAAACCTTGAAGATGCTTGTTGAAGTTTGCACACAAAAATGGGTTAGTGCTGGAACGAACCCTTTGCCCTACAGTTTCAAAGCTTAAACAAAACTTGGATGAATTATTCATCCTTTAACCAACATAATAAACTTACCTAATTGATTTGATTCATTTTAAAACATAGGGGATGGAGGGATATCCATCACGGACGTAATAGTGGAAGTAGCGAGCTGTCTTCCTCTCCTCGGCCATTGGCTCCCCAAAGGGGTTCCTGATAGGTTTGCCCTCGTTCCAATCAAGAATGTTTCCCCAACCCGACTCACGACGTACAAAAAGGAAGTCATACTTCCAATGTTTCACCTTCGATTTCTTCTCAATGGCTGTCATAAAGCCTGGCCGGTTATTGAAGCAGTGACACCCTATGTCCCCGGTTTCCTTAGGAGCTCTTTGGACTGTATGGACCAGGCTGAACGCTTGGGCTGTACAAGTGAGGTCGTGCAGCTCAGAGGTTGCGATAAAGGAGAAAATATTGTGCCAAGACGTGGGCACGACCAGTGTTGGCGCTAGCTCGTACTTAGTCAGAATATCCACAATCACGGGGTGAAGAGGAAACCTAAGGCCATAATTGACGGCTGCCTAGTAGACCGCGATACACTTAGCGGGTGGCTCATTTACTGTCGCATCTGGCGCAGGGATCACAAAAGTGTACCACGTGGGCAATAGATACTCTTTCTCGAGGGTAGTCCTCTTTAATGTAGGAATGACCTTGGGGTTAGGGAAGTGACTGCCCGGACCATCTTGTGGGTCTGAGCAAGCAGGGCCCCTTGGGAACTCTGGTCCCTTCGCCACAATCTCAGGGACTAGCCCCACAAGAGAACGGCCCTTCCACTTAAGTACTGAATTTCCTGAAGTAGATGGCCCTTCTTGGGATGAGAAGCTCGTTAATGCTCCCTCCAAGGACAAACACCTCGACGACATATCAAAAGAGGAGGAGGATGTCCCCCGCGAGGTACAGCTAGTACTAATGGAGGCTAGCTCGGCCCCCGATTTTGATGAGCTTGGGGCAGAACAGGGATTACCTTGGGTGCCCTCGGCCAATAACTCATCTGGAGACCTGATGCAGGGAGTTAACTTGGTTTTTTCCATCCTTCGTATCTAGAAATTAGTCATATAGTTAGCAATTGTGATATCTCATGGGTCTGAGACCTCCACCTCATGATTGAGGATACTAGGGTTGGAGGAGTACTCGCAGCTAGACCACAAAGGAGTGTCTGGTTCAAAAAGAGGCATCGCGTAGGAAATCTTTTTGGGTTCGCTAAATTAATTCTTTTGGGGAACGCCCACAACTGCCCGACCATCGATAAAGGTTGGGAGGCTAGGGAATTGCGGATGACGACCCTCTACTTGGGAACCGGCCAGCCCTTCAGGAATGTCCCCATTTGATGAGCAAGGCGAAGACATAATTATACAAGTACAACAAACATTGTTTGAAGAAGGTACCAAGATGTACCTGCAGGAGATTAAGATTCAGGGGAATAAGTTGATGATGAGGATGAACACTCAACCAAACCCTTTGAAGATACAAGGAAAGAGGTTGAGACACTATAGTGAGTTTGAATGAGGAGTGAGGAAAGAAGATAGAGCTTCTCTCTCTAGAAATCATTTCTGTCTCTAAGAAGCTCAAGTACGAGATGGGAAAATGACCCTTTTTCACTGAGTCTAAACCCCTTATATAGAGCAAAGAGGAAAAAAAAAAACGCTCCTCCCGAGACACCCAAAAGGCACAACCTATCTCAACCAGTGCCACATGGCGCCCCGTTATCACCCCCTCTACAAACATGAAGTCCGAGACTGTGGAGAGATAGAACCTTTGAGAGCACGGTCTTTTGGGCGGTCACTATGCTCTTAACCCCAGTGGAGGCTAAGGGTCTCTGAGCACGGCCTCACGGCCGGTTGCTATAGTCTTAGCCCCAGTGGGGGCTAAAGGTCTTTGAGCACGGCCTCACGGCGAGTCGCTACACTCTTTGCCCTAGTGGAGGCTACGGGTCTCCGAGCATGGCCTTACGGTGGGTCGCTACACTCTTAGCCCCAATGGGGCCTAGGGGTCTCTTAGCACGGCCCAACAGCTGGTTGCTACAACCTTAGCCCCACTAGGGGCTAAGGGTTTCTTAACACGGCCCAACGGCTGGTCACTACACTCTTAGCCCTAGTTGGGGGCTAAGGGTCTCTGAGCACAGCCTTACGGCCGATCGCTACACTCTTAGCCCAAAAGGGGGCTAAGTGTCCCTGAGTTGAGCCTTACGGCCGGTCACTACAATCTTATCCCCACTAGGGGCTAAGGGTCTCTAAGCATGGCCCTACAGCTAGTCACTACACTTTTAGCCCCACTGGGAGCTAAGGGTCTCTCAGCACAGCCCTACGGTCGGTTGTTACACTCTTAGAACCCAGTGGGGGCTAAGGGTCCCTTATCACGGCCCTACGTTTGACCACAACACGCTTAGCCCCACTGGGGGCTAAGGGTCTCTGAGCACGACTCAACGGCCATTCCCTAGAGCACGATCTTATGGGCGGTTGTTATGCTCTTCGCCCTAGTGGGGGATAGAGGTCTTTCAGCGTGCGCAGTGGAAGGCAATAATGCTATGGGTCCCGATAGGGGCTAAAGTTCCCCGCATCCGGCCTTATGGTAGACCACCAACCTAGCTCGTCTTCAAAGCCGAGTCTTGTCACATTAACCCACACGTGCACACAGACAAACGACGTAAAAAGAAAATGCAAGTTGTGACAAAAGAAATCTTTATTATAACCAGATCGTTACAGGGTAGTTACGCAAATAAGTAAAAGGCGAATATAACAAGTCTCTACGGCCTACTCCTCGTCACTCAAGTGGGGAGGTGCATCCCTCAGCCTTGAAGTCACTTCTGGGTGCGGCTGAGGATTGTAGACTGTCTCAACAAGGCAAGGAACTTAGGCATCCTTGAGCCTCTCACCAATAGACAGCAACCACGCCTCGACGATGTCCCATCTCAGCTCCTGCAGCTCCAACATCATGTCTCCCATGGCGTCCCTGCTCAAAAGCCTTAGCTCCTCCACATCGTTGATTACCATAGCGTAGAAGATGGCTTATACCATCTCAGGAATACGGGCGGCATGGGCAAACTACATCGCCATGATATGGTCAAATTCAGAGCAAAGGCCCTCGAAGTTTAAAAGGAGTAAGTTCGGGTGAAGACAACAAGACTCCCTTAAAGACCAGCGGAGGTTGTCCCTAACATATTGATGCATGCTAGGTTAGCACTTCGGTTAATTCCTAACACTCAACACACTTGGATATGAATTGGCCTAAAGGTTAAAACCACCAGCCAAAGCTAAGGGATTCACCACCAATCTTCGTAAAGCAAACGCACCGGAAGAGAGGATAAAGAATCACTCCTAAACACCACCTATGAAGGATAAAGTAGAGGAGATTTGAGAGAGTTTTGCTTAAGCTAGCAAAGGGAGCTTTTCATTTTCATTCCAAAAGTGAGTAAAACATTCAGCTCTTGGCTGAGTATATCCGGCCTTCACAAGAAAAAATCAAGGGCCAAGATTAAGCTAACTAAATCAAGCAACCTAGTCTAGCTAATACAAGGCCTAAATTCAGCATCTCTTGGATGTTTGACACCTAATACAAGTGTTAATCTCAATGTATGAGGTGTCTAACATGTAATACACTCAAGTACAACTAATGAAAGCTTTGATAAGATGAAAAACAAGTCAAAACAACAAGGACAGCCGGCTGGTCACTTAAATCAGCAAAGGACAGCTCGTTTTGGTCCCTTGGATAAAAGGGTATTTCCTTCCTTGTTTGCTTGGATAATAGTTGTACCTTGGGTGGCGGAAACTGAGGCTTTGAGGGTTCATTTGATAAACATTTAGACACCCTTTCATTCCCTTAGGTGTCCCCAAAGAGTCCTCAAAAGATGGGAACAAACGGAGCTCATTTCGGACCAGATCATAGGCTGAATTCCAGGACTGCCCAGTTTTGCACGGTTTGAAAGATTAGGCTGGTTGACTAGGCAAATGATGTCAAAATGCTTTGGAACTTGCTTCATTGGAAAGATAAGACCTGAAACTTAGAGTTAGGCCTTAAATCTTTCAGTTAAGTCAGGTTACTCTTGGGTAATAGAGGGCCAGAAGTCGACACATGTGCGCTGCTGTACTGGCCAGTTTGCAGATCTGAAATGTTTGGATGATTTGAATCCCCAAATGACCTCCTTTTCACTTGAAACTTGATTTATATGAAAGATCACACCCCAAACTTAAAGAGAGGCCAGAAATATCTCGTCCAAAGGCCTGCCAAGTCAAGCAAAAATCACCTCAAATTCAGTTAGGTGCTGTGTGGCTGAAACTGGATACCCGGTTGCATCTTTAGCCAAAAGTTATCAACCTAGGCCATTTACAAGCTAAACAAAAGCTTTATAAAGGACTTAGGTTGTCAACCCAAAAGTGTAAAGTGCTTCCAACCCTTGGTAAAAGGGAAAAATGCCTTGAACATACAAAAGAAACGGCTACTGCCCGGGTTGTTTTAGGGAACCGAATTGGACTGTTTTGGGGTGGAAGCCTTGCTAGGCTTTTACAAGGAGCTTGGACTAATTTGGCTTGGGCTAGGGGTCCAAGAGAGTAAGGACCTTCCCAAGGGAGCTTGTAGGTCAAACTGAATACCTTGACAATAGGGAACCGAATGGGGTTGTGCACAAGAACATGCTCTTGTGGGCTAGAACTTGGTGGTTGGTGTGCATCACATATTCTGCCACATGTGTGGTACTTCAAAAGGCAGGAAAAGAGGTCATCCTTCTCCTGATAGGGTCGCCCGATAATGCAGGACCCACTGGTGGGTTTGTTGGTCAAGAGGCATGGGCTCTCTTGAGCCTGCTGTCAATGTCACCAAATAAGGACTCAATGGGGCCCCAGTCCAGCTTTCGGATGGCCCACATCACACAATCCATGCTTAGTCTGTGTGAAAGTCCCAGCTCAGCTGATGTATTTCTCAAGGGAAGAAGCTACCCAAGCCAACACACATCAAATGGAAACCAAAACTCAAAGATATAACACGGCCGAAGGGAGGCACGGTCGTGTCTAAGGGCACGGAGGGGCCGCGCCAAAATGTTGTGCACCGTAGGCTCAAAACCCAAACTAAGCACGGCTTGAAGTGTTTGAGTGTTTGCTTTGCAACCAAGCCTTTTGGTGAAGTATAAGCCGTGGAAATGGATTAAAATGGAAGTGTATGGAGTGGAAGAATGAGGAAATATGAAGAACATATTAAGTGAAAGAAATTAACTTAAGTATTCAAGCTAATAACTCACTTAGAAACCGTGTTCATTAATCTAGAATAGGATAGGCTAAACTCTAGGATTGGATACAAAATCACCACCAACCTTTGAGTTTAGGGCCCTTAATCTTGATTAATATACAGAAACACCACTTAACCAAGGTTAAGACTCACTTAGACACCACCTTAATTGGCCTAATTAAGGATAAGCAAGCAAGAGTTTGAAAGGAAGAAAGCAAATGCTCTCAAACTGAAATTTTCATTCAAAGGAGTTATGTTGCTAGCTATGGCCATGGGAACCTTTAAAGAAGGCAGCAAAATGACCAAGCTAGCAAGCAAGCACACGTTTCCCCCTTTCCTTACTAGGGAGGAAAGGTGTTAAGTGCTTAATTACAACCGGTTTGTACTAATTCAAACACTAGCAATACTTAGCTAATCTAATACATCAAATCATGAAATAAAACTATGTCTAAGCTTGTTATACATCAATTAAGCTCATACTTAGGCATAATAAAAGCTGAAATGAAGCTAGAAACCCATGTGCATAGTCGAAATCTTCTTCCCCTTTACGGCTAGCCAATGAGAGAAGAGAGACAAGATATCTTGCTTTTCACTCCCATTGGTTGAACTTCCCCATGCAACAACCAATCCTAGGCAGCCTTGGAACGTGTGCCAAGCTTTGTGAAGTGTTCCAATCAACTTGCAAGCTAGAGAGTCGGCTGGTTTGGGTTGAATAAAACCGATTCAGCCAAACCGGGTTCAAGCCGTGGGCAGCTGGTTTTCAAGCAAACTTTAAGCCTAGCAAAAGTTATCATTATTTGGGTTTTAAGCGTGGGGGGGTAATTTTAGGATATGTATAACCCCCCCCCCCCCACCACCACCAAGAAATCAAGGTTAGGATGTGTTCAAGTGGGGTAATCAATCTCACGCATTAAATCGTGCAAATTGAAGGGCAATTTGGGGCGGTTTGGGAAAACTCCTTGATTCTTCATCCTCTTGTGTGCATGATTTGAAATCAATGCTTGGACTTGATTGTAGACTTCTTGAGGATTCCAAAATTGCAGAAATTCATGAATTAATCCATGATTAGGCCTAAGTAATGACATGGACAAAACCGGGCAATTTGTGGGGTGCTAGCCTATGAACACTTCCTTGATCTCCTTGAACATTTTGAATCAATGCTTGCAATTTGGAGTTTGAATTGGACCTTGAACGAGTTGTGGGACCTTCTTGTTTATCATTGGTGGTGGGGACTCCATCATCCTCCCCTTGTTGAGAAGATTTGATCCTCAAATCAGCAAGGTAATCATCATCATGGTAAGCTTGCAAATCAGCTACATTGAATGTGGCTGAAACTCCATAGTCACCTGGCAAATCAACTTTGTAAGCATTTTCATTAATACATTCAAGTACCTCAAATGGACCATCAACTCGTGGCATTAGCTTATTCTTCCTTTTGGATGGAAACCTCTCCTTTCTAAGATGAATCCATTCAAGATCTCCTGGTTGGAATACCACTTGCTTCTTGTGCTTGTTGGTGTGAGCTTGATATGCTTCATTAGTCTTCTCAATCTTGCTCCTTACCAACTCATGAACCTTCTTGATTTGTTCTACCCTTGCAGCTGCATCTGGATGTGGCTTCTGATCAAAAGACCGTGGAATAAGATCAAGTGGGCTAAGGGGATCAACTCCATAGACCACCTTGAATGGGGAAAGACCAGTTGCCATGTTTGGTGTCCTGTTGTAAGCAAACTTTGCATGTGGTAAAAGCAAATCCCAGGCTTTGGCATGAGGCTTAATTAAAGCCCTTAGGAGAGTTCCTGAGGTTCGATTAGTAACCTCAGTTTGCCCATCAGTTTGTGGATGACAAGTAGTACTATATTTCAGCTTAGTACCTAACTTCTTCCACAAAGTAATCCAAAAATGACTCAAAAACTTGGTATCCCTATAAGAAACAATAGACCTAGGAATACCATGTAACCTTGTTACCTCCTTGAAATACAACTCAGCAATATGTGTAGTATCATTAGTCTTGTTGCATTGTATGAAGTGAGACATCTTAGAAAACCTATCAACCACAACAAATATAGAATCCTTGTTTCTTTGGGTTTTAGGAAGTCCAAGAATGAAGTCCATGCTTACATCAACCCATGGAGAGATGGGAATAGGTAATGGAGTGTATAGGCCTTGAGGTTGTGAATGACTTTTTGTAACTTGACAAGTTCCACACCTCTTTAGAATGTCATGCACATCACGTTCCATACCTGGCCAATAATAATGTTCCCTTAACATAATAACAGTTTTGTTCTCACCATAATGTCCAGTTAAGGAGCATCTATGAACTTCTCGAATAAGCAAATCTCTTATACTACACTTTGGAACACATAGCCGAGTGCCCTTGAATAGAAAACCTTCTTGGATGTGAAAATCTCCTTTGTGGTGTTTAGAACAAGCAGCATATAATGCCCCAAAGTCTTCATCATTAGCATATAAAACCTGTAGATGCTCGAAACTAAGCACACAAGCATCTAACTGAAATAATAAGAGATACCTCCTGGATAGAGCATCTGCACCTTGATTGAGTTTACCTGACTTGTGCTTAATAGTGAAATGATATGATTGCATAAACTCAACCCACTTGGCATGTCTGGAGTTTAACTTTTGCTGGCCTTGAATATACTTCAATGCTTCATGGTCAGAATGTAAGATAAACTCACTTGCAATAAGATAATGATTCCAACGCTCTGTACATCTCACAATAGCATAGAACTCTTTATCATAACTGGAGTACTTTCTTCTAGAATCACACAATTTCTCACTAAAGAAGGCTAGAGGTTTACCTTCTTGTGTAAGAACTCCACCAATGCCTACACCAGAGGCATCACATTCAACTTCAAAGACTTTACTAAAGCATGGCAATGACAAAATCGGTGCTTGAGTAAGTTTAGTCTTGATCTCTTCAAAGGCAGATTGAGCTTTTGGATTCCATATAAAGGATGTACCTTTGATAACTTCAGTCATAGGAGCCATAATAGTGCTGAAATTTTGAATGAATCTCCTGTAGAAAGAAGCTAAACCATGGAAAGTTCTAACATCATGAATGCTCTTAGGTGTAGGCCAAGAACGAATGGCTTCTACCTTACCTTCATCTACCTTTATACCATCTTCAGTCACAATATAACCAAGAAATATAACTTCAGGAGTGAAGAAAGCACACTTCTTAAGGTTACCAAACAATTTCTCTTGTTTTAAGACAAGCATAACTTGAGTGAAATGATCTTGATGTGTAACACCCCCAGCCCCTAGGGCCGAAAGCGTTACGTTTTCCTAACTTCTTACTTAAATTCTGGGGCAAAACGGACAAAATTTCCCCTGAACACTGAACATTTCCAGGCTAAACGCCTTACAATAAGTCCCTGTAAATCAATGGAAGCGTAAACATTTAAAACATAACTCAACGGCCACACGCTGAAGTTCATAACTCGACGAGCCACCCGCTTGGAGTACACCAAACAGAATAGTTCATTAATAAGAAAACAGTAAAAGACACAACTCAACGGTTCACACAACCGGAGTATGGGGTTTACATCCCAAACATAACCAACTTCAATCAAAAGACATCTAACTACTGACTGGATGGTTGGCTCATACAGCCATACAGAGCGACTCATCACCAATATGCGTTACATGAACCTCGAATACTGTTTACAAGCGTTTACAAACTAAAAATACTTTACATGACTTCATTAAACACATAACTAGGCGCAACTGACACCTTGTAAGCAATAATCGATTCCAGCTGATTCAACTTCATCCTGTCATAAAGAAATCTGGGGGAAAAGGGGAAAGAGTAGTGGGATGAGCAACCACACGCTCAGTGAGTGTCCCCCAACCCCCTTAAAACCAAAACCGTTGCAGGCAATAATATCTTTATTAATCACGTATCACGTATTCATGCTATAATATTATAATAGGCATTCACGAAGTTCTTAAAGAACTATCACTAGCCATAAGCTTCACTTTGACCACTTAACGCATTTTCTAGGTCCTTAAATGACCAAACTTCTTGACTACAGGTAGTTAAACACTTAGACAAGCAATGAAGCTAAGCACATAACGTTCTTTCTCATAAACATAACTCACATATCCACTTAATGAACATTTAGGTCACACTATGGCTATAATTATAAGCTACATGTCACAGATTGTAAACACTTAAACATGATAGGTTCTTAGATTCATGACAGGCTCTTATTTTCAATGAATGTGGCATGCTAGATACTTACTTACATGTCATGTGACTCTAAACATAACATGGGATGCACTATCACCTATGTGTTGAATATGTACTTCAGGGAGTCACCACATGATCATCATGAAAACAAACATGGCCACATGCTTACTTGAGAACACATACTTCTAATCTATAAGGCTTGTACACTTTGGAATCGTATATTCTTTACATTTACATGCTTTGAAGTTCCAGGTGTTCGTTTCTTTCTTGCAAACATAACTCATTCATATAGAGCATGCATATGTCACACATAAGAAACTTTCTTTGAACATTTGAAACTGTTTCGAAACCTCGAGGTTCTCAATCCTTTGAAAAGGTTCACATTTCGTATTCTTCGTAAAACGACCCTTGTAAGCATTTCATTCACATATCATTCAAGCATAGAGTATGCTAAGAAAACTTTCTTTCCTTTCTTTGAAAACGTTTCATTTAGCCTCTTAAGGCTCATAAAAACTCATCTTTTAGCCTCTTGAGGCTCATATTCTTTCATATCGGTCGCGTACTGACCCTTATAACTTTTCTCATTTCATTCAATTGGCCTCTTCAGGCCCGTAAAGCATTCTTTTCCTTAAAACCTTAAAACATATAGAATGGCAAAAGCCAAATGCTTTACTTATCTTAGTATGAAAATACTTCTAGCATAAGATCATTACAGGGTGCTGATTGGGAGAGATCTATACTCAATCCCCTAAGCTCTTACTCCCGAGATGGCAACATATAACATATCGGACCATTACATTAGCCCTCGTCAAGGCCTCTAGGGTTTATCCGGACTTATCCCCTAGGGTAACATCATTCTTTCTTTCCTTTCATATAACTTCATTCCTTTCATATGGTCCGAAGCACATTATCTTAGCCACTTGAAAGCGTATCGGCCATAACGGCTATAACTTTGTGTTTCAAATCGTAAAATCATTCAACGTGTAACTCACGCCTTTATAAAATTCTTTAGGGATTCCCCCGTTCAAGCGAGTTCACTCCCACAACTGTTTTCATTTAAATAAAACATGCCATTATGCATTAATAGGTATGGTTACTCTCATATCAAAACATGAAATCTTCCTTTAAAAACCCACTCTTATGTACATAATGCAATCTAAGCATTTAAGCACATATACCACATATATCACATTTAAACACTTCATATTAGTCACATCAATTCAACACAATAAGCCACACATGGCCTCGCAATCCACATGATTGCGGTTAATTCACAACCCAGTCTCCCACCTCACTTTCACCGTACACACAAGACCTTAAACGCTCATGATGTTATCCTCAAACCATCCAACTACTAGCTCGTTTTATCAATTTATTAATCATAATATGCTATCATAAAGATTTATTAAAGAGGGTGAAGTTTAGGCTCTTACCTGTGCAAACCGCACCTTTCAGCCACATATAACCATATTCAGTCATCACTTGACAACACTTTACTAAGTAAACCAAACATGATTCAAATCTAACATACACGATGCATTTTAAAAGAAGCTTTCCTAAGCATGAACGTGCTTTGAATGAAGTTAAGCACATCTCAATAACTTCAAGTTTCATTCAATTATAGCTTAACTCGAATCGAAGCTAAGCATACTAAACTAACTTCGTTTTTAACCCTTTTTATACATTAGTTAGCTTTGGTCACATTCAAGCTAACCATGTCCTCATAATATCAAAATGAATCCTTTTTCATGAATCGCTAATTACTCGAATCAAGGCTAAACATATCAAAACAACTTCGTTTTTAACCCCTTTTATACATTAGTTAACTTTAGTCACATTCAAGCTAACCATGTTCTCACAACTTCAAAATGAATCCTTTTTCATGAATCGCTAATTACTTGAATCGAGGCTAAACATATCAAAACAACTTCATTTTTAACCCCTTTTATACATTAGTTAACTTTAGTCACATTCAAGCTAACCATGTTCTCACAACTTCAAAATGAATCCTTTTTCATGAATCGCTAATTACTTCAATCGAAGCTAAACATATTAAACCAACTTCGTTTTTAATTCTTTTTATACCTTAGCTTATTCTAATCAAATTCAAGCTAACTACGTCTTTATAACTTCAAATTAATCTCTTTTTATGCATGGTTTTCATTCAAGTCCAATTCAGGCATGGTTCCATATAAACGCACATAACTCGTATCAATTTACAATTTAAGCATAAACTAACTGAATAGCTCGAATCTAAGCATGCACAACCCATTTCTTGACATTTCTAACGAATCTAACTAACCCTAACTTGACATGCAACATCAATTTGCTGAAAACATTTTTGAAATTAATACTAATTTAGGAGGCAAAGAACACCCACCTCGGTTCTATGCTAGAGACACGCAGTTTAGCTTGAATTGAGGCCAAAATCGAACATCAACAGCCAGATACTCCTCCACTCTTCGCGCCTGACTCGACCTCACCCAAACCCAAAACCCTAACTCGCGATTCTGAGGAATTTAGGTACAATTGAGATGGAATTAGGGTGAGAATCTAATTTGTAGAAGAGAAGATGTTCGGAACTCACCTAGCATACTCCAAATCTACTGGGCTCGGTCGGGTTCCAGTACGGGGCCGACAATTCGAGGCTGGCCGGTTGTGTTCACGGCGAGGAGAGAAGAGAAGAGGGGGTGGTGGTGGTCGACGGCCACCCAGGGGACGCCGTGGTCCCTCCCTGGTTCGCCGACGAGGCAATTCGGCGGTGGTGGCAGGCGACCTGGGTTCTGCGTGAGGGGGAAGGAGAAGTGGGACGCAGAGGAGAGAGAGGGAGTCGGGCTTAGGGGGATCACGACCGGTAGGAGGGAAAATAAAAGGGGTTAGGTGAATTTACCGAAATGCCCCTCCTTTCTACCTTTCTTTTATTTTTGTTCCAAGCTGCTTAGGAATCGGTACCGCTAGTCTAGTTCGTATCCGAATTCTAAACCCAAATCATTAAAAAGACCTTTTAGCAACTATTCGTTCTCAAATATATAAAGGTTCGATTTAATAAATATCGAACGACTTCTGGGGTTGACAACCTAATCGTACTCAGGAAACGACTAAATAAATCGAATAACGACTAAATTAAACTATCGATGTAATTTAAAGGCATAAATAGTACGAATTAACTTTAAAATCAATAATAGGGATAAGAATCCCTTTTTATAAAATTATAGTTCTCAAAAGCACATCGAAAATCAATTAACTCATACAATTACTAAAAATACGATTTTATAGCATAAAAAAGGTAATACAGGCAACTTAACATAAAAATAACGAAGGCGGGTCTTACATGATGTTCATGCTCATTCTTAGAATACACCAAAATATCATCAAAGTAGACTGCCGCAAACTTGCCAATATAAGGTCTAAACACTTGGTTCATTAACCTCATAAAAGTACTAGGTGTAATAGAAAGACCAAAAGGAATTACCAACCATTCATAGAGTCTACCTTTTGTCTTGAAAGCTGTCTTCCCTTCATCACCTTCTCTAATTCTGATTTGGTAGTAACCACTTCGAAGATCAATCTTTGAAAACCCCTTAGAGCCATGTAACTCATCTAGCATATCTTCAAGTCTTGGTATGGGATACCTGTACTTGATAGTAATCTTGTTAATGGCCCTGCTATCAACACACATTCGCATTCCACCATCTTTCTTTGGTACCAAAAGAGCTGGGACGACACATGGACTCAAAGACTCACGAATCAAGCCCTTTTCCAGCAATTCTGCAACTTGTCTTTGAATCTCATTAGTATCCTTTGGGTTTATCCTATATGCAAGCTTGTTGGGTAGGATGGAACCAGGGATAAGATCAATGTGATGTTGTATGTCTCTTTTTGGAGGTAAACCCATGGGGATCTCCTCAGGGAATAAATGACAGAAGTTTTCAATGAGTGTTTTGGCAATGGGATGAGTGGGCATTAACTTTTCAGGCTCTTCTTGGATGCTTAGAATCCACTCTCTAACGGTCTTAAACTCATGTTGAGAAGCCTTTAAAACTGACTCACTCACGACTAGTAGACACTCACCGTGTTTGGGCTTATTTTGTGGGGTAACTCATGGAGCTTGGATGGGGATAAAGGGGCTAATGTGATTTTCTTGCCTTCCTTGGTAAATGAGTAAGTGTTTAGGTAACCATTATGCATAACTCTACGGTCATACAACCAAGGTCTTCCCAAAGGAATATGACATGCATCCATAGGAATAACATCACACCATAACTCATCTTTATAATTCTTTCCAATGGAAAATGAAACCAAACAACGAGAGCTCACCTGAATTCCCTTGCTTTGATTTAACCACTAGATGTTGTAAGGATGTGGATGAGTCATTGTTTGCAGCCGTAGTTTCTCAATCATACTTAGAGAAACAACATTAGAACAACTACCACCATCAATGATCAAAGAGCATATTTTACCTTGAGAGGTACATCTAGTATGGAATATTTTCTCTCTTTGCTCATCTTTAACTCCTTTCTGATTGCTTAGAACTCTCCTTAGGACTAAGAGTTCTCCTTCATCAGTTTCTCCAACAACATCTTCTTCAGTCTCTTCTTGTTCTAGCTCACTTTCACTTTCGTTCTCCTCCTCCTCAAAGTCTTCCTTCACGGCTGTCCATTCTACTAGGGTGATAACCTTTCTATTTGGACATTCAGAAGCAATATAACCAAGCCCTTGGCATTTAAAACACCTTCTATTGCTCATTAGGTTAGGTTAGGACGAAATGGGGGTGTTGGAGCTTTTTGAGGTGCCGTGGTTCTTTGTGGATTAAAGGGAAAGGGATTTTGTGGTTTAGGAGGTGGATTGGAACTGCCCTTGTTAAAAGGTTGGTTCTAAATGAAAGACTTTGCAATTTAAGGTTTACGGGGCTATTTAGCCTTCTTTTGTTGTTCCACTTTGTGAGCTAATACACAAACATCATCAAAAGAAGCATAGGCTTGCAATTCTACCACATTAGAATACCTAGGATCAAGACCACCCAAGTATCTAATTATGGTTTGCTCTTCAGGTTCTTGATTGTCACATTTAATCATCAATTTCTCAAACTCACGTGTGTATTCTTCAACATTCATACTACCTTGAGTGAGATTATGAAATTGAGAATAACAATCTTGGACATAAGTTGGTGGGAGAAACCGTGCCTTAAGCTTAGTCTTCATTTTTTCCCATGTTTGAATTCTAGACTTCCTTTCTCTAAGCCTCTTAGCATTCAAGTTTGTCCACCATAAAGATGCATACTTTCTGAGTCTTAAAGCCACCAATTTAACCTTCTTATCATTAGGTATATCCTTATACTCAAAGACTCTTTCAACAGTACGTAACCAATCAATAAACTCTTCGGGATCAAGCTTACCTTCAAATTTAGGAACTTCAACTCTGAAATCATTGTTGTTAGCTTGATTTCGTGGTTCTCCTCTAATCACTCTAGGCAGTTCTTCTTCACTTGATGAATCAACATCATGGCCATAGACTTGCTCACGCGCTCTTGGTTCAGATTGAAGAGTGTCTTCATTCAACTTTTCCTTTTGCTTCAAAGATGAACCCAATTGCTTTCGTAAGTAGTCATTTTTGTGCTTGAGCTTCTTGGTTTCTTTGAGAGTCTTCTCGAATTTTGCTAGCCAAGAACTCATTTTGCTTCATCAATGCTTCAAACCTTTCTTCCAAAGACATGCTTAAAGACGTCATGCTTGAATAAGGTTGCTAGAACAAAGGGTAAAACTGAATTTGTGTGGAAGGGAATAGATGAATAATTTGTGGAAGTGGAAGGGTATGCAAGGCCTAGGAGAAACGCAGCTCTGATACCAAATATGATGTATGTCTCAATGGAAGAAGCTACCCAAGCCAACACACATCAAATGGAAACCAAAACTCAAAGATATAACACGGCCAAAGGGAAGCACGGTTGTGTCTAAGGGCACGGGGGGGCCATGCCAAAATGCTATCCACCGTAGGCTGAAAACCCAAACTAAGCACGGCTTGAAGTGTTTGAGTGTTCGCTTTGCAACTAAGCCTTTTGGTGAAGTATAAGCGATGGAAATGGATTGAAATGGAAGTGTATGGAGTGGAAGAATGAGGAAATATGAACAAGATATTAAGTGAAAGAAATTAACTTAAGTATTCAAGCTAATAACTCACTTAGAAACCGTGTGCATTAATCTAGAATAGGATAGGCTAAACTCTAGGATTGGATACAGAATCACCAGCAACCTTTGAGTTTAAGGCCCTTAATCTTGATTAAGATACAGAAACACCACTTAACCAAGGTTAAGACTCACTTGGACACCACCTTAATTAGACTAATTAAGGATAAGCAAGCAAGAGTTTGAAAGGAAGAAAGCAAATGCTCTCAAACTCAAATTTGCATTCAAAGGAGTTATGTTGCTAGCTATGGCCGCAGGAAGCTTTAAAGAAGGCAGCAAAATGACCAAGCTAGCAAGCAAGCACACATTTCCCCGTTTCCTTACTAGGGAGGAAAGGTGTTAAGTGCTTACTTACAACCGGCTTGTACTAATACAAACACTAGTAATACTTAGCTAATCTAATACATTAAATCATGAAATAAAACTATGTCTAAGCTTATTATACATCAATTAAGCTCATACTTAGGCATAATACAAACTCAAATGAAGCTAGAAACCCATGTGCATAGCCGAAATCTTCTTCCCTTTTATGGCTAGCCAATAAGAGAAGAGAGACAAGATATCTTACTTTTCACTCCCATTGGTTGAACTTCCCCGTGCAGCAACCAATCCTAAGCAGCCTTGGAATGTGTGGCAAGCTTTGGGAAGTGTGCCAATAAACTTGCAAGCTAGAGAGCCGGCTGGTTTGGGGTGAATAAAACCAGTTCAGCCAAACCGGGTTCAAGCAGTGGGCAGCCGGTTTTCAAGCAAACTTTAAGCCTAGCAAAAGTGATCATGATTTGGGTTTTAAGCGTGGGGTGTAATTTTAGGATGTGCATACCCCCCCTCCACCACCACCAAGAAATTAAGGTTAAGATGTGTTTAAGTGGGGTAATCAATCTCACACATTAAATCGTACAAGTTGATGGGCAATTTGGGGCGGTTTGGGAAAACTCCTTGATTCTTCATCCTCTTGTGTGCATGATTTGAAATCAATGCTTGGAATTGATTGTAAACTTCTTGAGGATTCCAAAAATGCAAAAATTCATGACTTAAGCCATGATTAGGCCTAAGTAATGACATGGACAAAAACGGGCAATTTATGGGGTGCTAGCCCGTGAACACTTGCTTGATCTCCTTGAACATTTTGAATCAATTCTTGCGATTTGGAGTTTGAATTGGACCTTGAACGAATTGGACCTTCTTCTTTGTCATTGGTGGTGGGGACTCCATCATCAGCTGCATCATCTATAATCATGGCATAAAAAATGGCTTGCACCATCTCTAGGATGTTGGAATCATGGGCATATTGCGTCGCCACTACGAGATCAAAACGGGGGCAGAGGCCATGGTACTCCAGGGGAAGCGACCTGGGGCCAGGAGCCGAAGGCTCCCTCAGTGTCCAACAAAAGTTGTCCGAAAATATTCAGCCGCTTGCTTAGTACTGGTGAAGTTAGGAAACACATTCATCTTTCACTTTCTCTCTAATCTCTATAGCTCCTCTCACTCTCTATCTACGAAAGAAGATTGGAAAATGTATCGAGTCTTCACCCTCTTTTATAAAGAGAGGAAAATGGCCCCTAGGGACGATACATCTCCCAAAGAGAGCAACCAACCACTCCGCTCCCGCCATATGGCTCCTGCGCCATAAGGTAAAGATTTAGAATAAGGTACAAAAATAATGTACATCCAGAAAAGATCATTCTAAGCAAGAACGCAATAGGTTAAGAGGAGGAACCAGTTCCCCATAACAACTTTATTATTGAACACCCTCAGGTGAGAGATATAATACAAGGCAAATATTGAAAAATTGTGATACTACTCCTTGTCACTGGAAGGAGGCGGGGGGTCGGTCGATCCTAATCCCTCCTCTTAGCCGCCCATTGATCCGCAGGCTTCTGATGGCAGGGTTCGCTATCGATGCTATGCTTCCCGTAAGTCACCTCTGGTGCAACCCAACTAGGCCTCAAAGGACGTCCATCTCAACCCCTCAAGGATCAACTTTAGGTCATCAACGAGGAAACCGCTCACTCTGCCCAGCTCCACGGCATCATTTAATAACATAACGTAGAATGTCGCCTGAACCATCTCAGGAAGTTCAAAGTCGAGCACCGCTGTCTCGGCCTCGGGTAACAAAAAGCGTGGGCATAAGTCTTGGTAATCGTCTGGAACTGGATAGGGTGGGCGTGTGGCCCGCCTCCAGCCCCAGATGAAGGATTCCCTCACAAAATTGGCCATCTCTATAGTGTCGTGAAGAGGAGGAAATGCCATGATAAAGGGGAAGAGGGATGTACCGAGCTCTCTTTCTGTCTCCTTTCTCTCTCCTGTCCTCTCCTACGAGTCACTCCTGAAGGAGTAGATGTGTTTGAGCCACGTTTATAAGAGTGTTAGTTTATATTTATAGAGGAGGTATAAGGAGTGTTGTGATTCACGAAGATACCCAGAAAAGCTCAGTGACCAATCCACTCATGCCACGTGGCCATCTAGTCGACACAAATTAAGATGAACACAAAGGAAGCAGTAAAATTCCAGGAAGGCGAGAAAACGCGATTATCTTATTACTGGCAATGGAGATAATACAATACCAAAAAAAAAGGGGATAGGACAAAGAAGCGGAGAAATATGCGTCGCGTTCAGGGCATCTCTTAATTGCCTCACTCCAGCTTGTCATCATCCAAAGGGGAGGCCACCACCTCAGTGACCAAGCTCTCTTCCTCTCGCTCAGCCTCTGAGCCTTCTTCCTCTCGCCCGACCCTCAAGATCTCCTCCTTCTGCTCAGCCTTTACCTGGAACTGGGCCTCAAAGATTCGATCTCTGTACAGCCACACCCATGACTCGAAAGTGTTCCAGCGGAGCTCAATAAGGGTCGACTCCATTACACAGAGCGTCCACCCATGTATGACACCCAACCTCTCGGCTACGTTCAGAAGCATTGCATAAAAGATGACCTTAAGCAGTTTTGGATGTTCAAAGCACCGAGCAGGTTCCTCGACCACGACTAGTTCATAGCTCGGGCACAAGGCATGGAAACCCTTCAGAAGAGGTGACGAGGGAAAGGCAGCCCCGCGCTGATCCCACTCAAAGTGGTAGGTAACATATTCAGCCATATCCTCGGTGCTAAGGGAACGGGGAAAAGCCATGGAAAAAATGCTCAATAGAGGTCGATACTGGAAAAAGAAAGATGGTGCCCCCATCCTTAGAAATTGCATTTGATATCCGCCAAGAAGGCAATTTCCCAAGCTATCGTCCAAGCCTTGAAATTTGCACCATCTATGGTCGGTGGCCACAGGGCCATCCACAATGGGGGCCAATTTCCAAAGCTCACCAGATATTCGTCGACCATGGGCAGTTTCCACATTTAACCTGACTACTCGCTTAGCTTGGCATGTAGGCAAGATGTGAAGGGCTAAGTGATTGAGGAAATAAGATTTCCCCATTGGGTGCATCTCAACTAACTCAGGGACCAAGCCCATACTCTAAAAAATGCGCCCCAAGCAGAACCCTGGGGGCTCTATCTAGGATCCTTTTTGGCCAAACCAGCGGCCCATCCGGATTACCCAGGTAAGATTACTGTTTCACCCCTTTGCTAAAGAGACTATAAATAGTCACCTACCCACCTTGGGAAAGGGGTTGATAGTCTGACTTTCTACTGATCTCATATTATATCTTCTTTCTCTCTACGTTGACTTTGACCTTTGACTGACTTGACTGTTAGAGAGGCATTTCCTGTTCCACCACGGGGGGTGCCCTTTTTGTAGTTCGGACCTTGTAGAGAAAGGATGTCAAGTGTTGCTCACGCATCGTCCAATAAGCTCGTTCTTTCTTCCTACGTCACCATCAACAGCATCCAAAGAGAATTTCCGGAATCCACGTCATCACTTGCAGCACACCCTCAGAATCTCCAGAATCACCAATGATGGAAATAATGACCCAAATTTTTTAATAAATGGAGAAAAATTAGTAGTGTATTTGTAACATATAAAAAATCTATACATCAAACATTTTGTGTCTTCTACAACACCAATCTTTAAAACTACGATACATGATCTAAAAGTATAGTAGTACTATCGCTGGAGGTATTATCGGACCACTTCTCTTAGCTAGAACTCTCTTCATATAGCTTCTATAGTATTTGGACACATAACCTATTGAGATCACTTTCGAGTATCATGTCGTATATCTTGAACACAAATATCAGACAAATTCTTCATGAAGTTTCAAAATAAAATAAAAATCAAATTGTCAAGAACGTAGTAGAAGGTTAATTTTATTTTTTGAATCATGTGTTGTTTGGGAATATGTAGTATCATGCTAAGTGATTGAGAAGAATATGTATCCAATGCATGCATCCAATGTTTGTTCACAATACAGGCCTTACTTGAGGTCAGGGATTAGTTATATGTGAAATTTTTTTAGTGGGGATAATGTTGTGCAAATTTTGGGGCAATGTGGTAGCAGTGGAAGATTTCATATAGTGGTGTTTTACTTAATTAGATCATTATTTGGGAGATTTCATATAGAGGTGTTTACTTGATCAGATGATTATGTGAGAGATTTTATAATAATAAGATTCTATTTGCTGAGATTGTTATGAAGGATGTACTGCAAGGAAACAACAGTATCGAATTTTATTGTAATGCCAAACATTTATGTATTGCTTAGGGTGTTCCTTGTAGATGAATTCTTACCCAAGACATGCTTTTTTGCACTGTCTATGGTCTTGTTAGTAGAAGTGTTGGTTTTGTTTTTCATATGCTAAGCTCTTCTTTAAATGGGACCATAGCCGATAGACATAGAATGTTTTGGCAAAATCCAAATCCAATCCCCAAAAATTCCACTACCAGGAGGGGTATAATGGGACTGATGTAGTAGTCTTACCCTTGAATGGTAACATTATAGAGAGACTAGTTCCATTAGACTCTAAATTTAAAAAATCGTAGACTAGCTACTGCTCTATATAAGTGGACCAAAGGACGTTTAGAGAGGCACTTTTCTTTAGTCTGCCACAATCGAAGCTGAAAAATAGTCCAAACTATAGGAATAAATTGGAATGTTGAGATCAAGATGTAGGAAGTACCTTGATAAATCAAAAACTATGTCTCTAATTTTTGACATTGCCTCCATGAAGTGTTTCCATATGTCATGTGGCATAAATTCTGCAATCATGAGTGTTTGTTCCATCTTTCCAAGATAGATCCCAAAACACTGGGCTAAATTTCTTCAAGTAGCTCCCTTTTCTATTGCCTCTATTGACTTAATAGCATGAGAACAAATAGTAGCTCCCTTTTTTATTGCCTATATTGACTAAATAGCTTGATAACAAATTGGCATGCATGGTTTATGTGGAGCGACTAATGAATTAAATTATGTCATTTTGGGGCTAAGGTTAGTGTTAATAAGGAATATGTACATAGTTATGACACAATTATGATATTTTGATGAAGGATTTTGATGAAGAGACGAATATTCCTTGATGAACTCACTTGGGCACACACAATTTACGTTGTAACTATACTGTTTGGAGCAATGAAATACTTTCCTTTGTTTCCATTACAAAAAAATTAATATAACTATTAGAACTAATTGGTAAATGCTATTTAACTTACAAATTATGCTTCATCCAATTTCATCATTGTATACCTTATTGTTTCAAGCACCATCACCGTTTCAAAGGCTTTTGATAAATCTGTTCAGGCTTTCTCTAGAGCTGCTGGAAATTCAAAGAACTAAGGTTAACGGCAATAAATGCATATGTTATATCTAGAATTAGATTATCCTGTGCAAAACGTCTGCACTGAATAACATCCTTTTTCGTGCACTTAAATTGCTTCTCCTTTTCATCCTATTTAGGATGAGACACACAATATCCACCATAGGATTTTCTAAGTCTCGATCTACTCTGGTCATAGTTATGAATCCTTCCCTGAATACCGAAAATACTTTGTCGTCTTCTTAATATTAGTACTCAAAAAGTTTCTCCCTAATGCATTTAATCTTGTTGTTAGTGTAGCACCGATTAAACTGTGAATAAAGTATATTACATGCAATCTCATTATTGAAGGGTATAATTTATCTACAACGAACAAGTATATTATAAGAAGTAAACCGATTATATTATAATGGCTATATTTATGTCAGGGAGGGGATTAAAGAGGAAAACTTATGTTCATGGGTGCAATTCATCTGCTGGGAGAAAAGCATAGCCTACGAACATCATTTGTTTAGGTTTCACTGATGTCTAGCCTCTATATAGTCTTTAAGATATGCTGATTGATGAAGAAAGGGCACCTCCTTTACAATCCTCTTTGGCTATCGCTGTACTGCCACCTCATTACCCTTTTGTTTGGTTGATCATCTAGCAAAGGCCTTGTCTATAGGAGGTATTTGTTGTGCCCTGTACCCCCTTTGTGTCCCTAGACTTAGGTTCTTCTTTCTTTGCCTTACTAATGTCTTTGGTTCTTTGTTGTCATTTTCCTAAACTAACTGCATCGTGAATGTCCTGATATGTGTGCTAATAAGATGCTCATGCGATTGATGCACCAACAGCTTTTTTTGGGTGAAAATCTAAATTTGAGTGTTGCGGGAGGGAAGTCTAATGAACAAGATGTACATTTTCCTTTTTTAGGAGAGATACTAAGGCTAATACTTGGAGGACTAAAGTCCATCCTATTTTCTCTTTGTATCTTTCCTCTGACCATGGTTTTCAGCTGCTCAACCTGTTCTAAAAATTGTGGATTGCAATACTAAGTTTCATTTGGAGATAAGCAATATGTTTTGATTTTGCACCTGCTGGCTCACTTAGTGGATGAGAGTTTTGAAAATTGATCTTTCTACTCTTCATTCCTGTTATGCAATTGAGGAAATATTTCATTCAAAGAGAATGTTTACCCTGTAGTAGCTATCACTCCAAATAGATTTACAAATGCTTAAGCAACTATAGTAACTTTTGACCAATATGTTAATTTGTTAACATCAACAAACAAATTAAATATAATATTGTAATGTTGCAATACTTAAAACTAGAAAGCATTAAATGTTTTCATATATATTTTGATGATTTGTTAAAAGAACGAATAAGTAAAAAACTTCAATTTAATTGGAATCATTTGATCATCCTCAAAAAATTGAGAACAAATAGATTAAAAAAAAAGGATAATGATGACTTAAAGAGTGGGGGTTGGTTCCATTAACTAAACATATGAACTGTCCCCAATAATTAGTCACACTAAAAGAGTTTCATTGCGGGATTTTGGTTCGTTCATTATGTAGTTGATGCTTGTTCATCATCAGACTTTATTTTTGTTCATGGTTGAGTTTGGGTTATTTTCTTCATAATTTTTATTTTTAAAAAAGAAGATGCCAATGTTATGCCCACATGGATATGTAGTACTTAAAAGCAGAAAGCTTTAAATGTCTTAATATACATTTTGATAATTTGTCAAAAAATGAGTAAGTAAAAAACTTCAATTTAATTGAAATCATTTGATCATCGTAAGAAATTTGAGAAAATGTAATAAAAAAATAAGATTATGATGACTTAAAGAGGGGGCGATGTTGGTTTCATTAGCTAGACATATGAAGCGTCCCCAATAATTTGTTAAAAACTTATGAAAGAGATTGTTACATTAACATTTGTTGATTATGAGATTTTAGTTGGTTCATTATGTAGTTGATAGTTGTTCACCACAGATTTGAGTTTTGTTCATAGTTGAGCTTGGGTTATTTTTCATCGTTTTTCTTTTTAAAAAAAGTGCAAATGTGCATGCCAACATGCATATGAGAGTGTAAAATCTAAAGTGTGTTTAATATTCTGCCCATGTCTATATCCACATATAGGATTGATTTCTTCTTAGAATGAGACTAACAACTCTTCTTGATCGGCACAGTGTAACCTAATTTTCCTACTTAACATTTATGACTAGACTACCGTCAAAGATTTTCATGTACATTCCCTCAATTGTCGCAATGAGCTATATTACAACAAGAAATATTTTTGAATCCCTAGCTTAAAGAGATATACCTATGAATATGGAAACCAAACCATTACAAAGCTATTCTAACAACAAGAACATGACTATCTATAAATAGGCTCCCTTCATGAGCACACAACCATACACTATCCTAGATGGGATTTCAGGGTGTTTGCTATGTTTGGTATTCATTAGTGTTGAGTAAAGTTGGCCCATAGACATAATTAGTAGCTATAGAACGGTGCTTGTTGTCTCATGTAATATGCAAAAAAGTCAGCTTTGTCTATCGAGAATGGTGCCTATTATCTGCTCTAAAATAAAGAACTTAATTGTAGATTGTAGTTATAATTTTTGATAAATAGAAAGGTAAGGTTTTTTCTATAAGAAGTTACACATTTATGTGAATTACTCTTATCATAAAGTTTTTATTGCAATTAATAGGGTAAGTGTGAATTTGCATGCACCGGCTCATCATGAACAGGTAAAGCGTCTTCAAAATTTCCTTTGCACTATGGACAATATGGACATTATGGCCCTCTAGTCGTAGTTGTTGTGGAAGGTTCAATAGATTGCTAATGTTGTTGCCCTTCCAGTTCTTTAAGGTATCTCTGCAAGTCAACGTCAACTAGGCATGCTACATTTTGGTAGTCAAGCCTGTCTATTATTCTATGCCTTCTATATTCTCCAAGTAATTGTTCATCTCCATTTCTTTTTTTCACCTTCTCTATTGGCCAATTTATTACAATTAGGAACCATCTTTCCACTTCATCTGCTCAGAACTCCATTCTAACTCGGTAAAATAGCTAACATAATAGAACATTATATATATATATATATATATATATATATATATATATATATATATATATATATAGATAGATAGATAGATAGATAGATACATATGTGTGTGTGTGTGTATATATGTATTTATGTATGTATATATATGTATGTATGTATGTATGTATGTATGTATGTATGTGTATATATATGTGTGTGTGTATGTGTGTGTGTGTGTATTATGATGTGTTCATTTCATTAGAAACACTATATATAGTATTTGGGTGCACATTAATGCAATAGGATGATAGAATGTGCTTACCATTAGGATCAACAATGGACCCATAAGGAATTTGCTTTTGTCTCCCTTCCATTTAAGTACTATATCTTTGAGACATTTGATGACATATTCACACCAATTGTAATTATGCATTTCAATCACGGTGTGCAAATACTTCAACACACGAAAATGACATGTGTCATTTGCATTTCTAATAATGCAAGTTGATATAGCATATATGATAATCTATTATGACCGCAAGGCCATAATCACCACATTCTAGAATAACATCATCCATAGTTCTAATATGCTTCCACCCCTTTCAATATTCCATCTTTGTCTTAATCGATTTAAGAGTATTGCAAACTTTGTGTCATTTCCAGAATTTTAGCATTCACTTATTTCAAGTGGTCTATTGGTACACCGAAAGTGGTATGCATATGTTCTTCATATATTAGCACTTCACCATTGGGGAGGGTTAACCAAGTGTTCCATGGGTCATAGCTCTCTAGCAACCATCGAGCTAATCATTTAAGAATCAATCTAGTTCTCATGGCTAGAATTCCTCCAAACTCTATCTCTATTATCGCTTACCATAGATCATAGTCTAGGCTCTCCATCAAATTCCAGAAGCTACTTGGGGCCATTTTGTTAGAAAATATCCATCTCCATCTTAGTCCTAATAATTGGAAGTTCCAGATTTGTCATTTTAGGTTCCTGAACTAGAACATGCTTGAATTGGACCTTTTTTTTTATAGCCAGCTTTATTTGCTAGCTTCAATGTGTGTTGTCCAATTTGAATCCCATGATGCTTCTTTTGTTTTTTTTTTTTTTTAGAGGCTTACATAGGCACAGGAATAGTATCTCTGTCATCTTGAGTACACTAGTCATCATATTGCTGGTGCTTAGCTTGTGTAAAAGGCTTATATAGGCATAAGAATAGTATCTCTGTCATATTGAGTACACTAGTCATCATATTGCTGGTGCTCAGCTTGTGTATGGAAAGCTTATTCATTTTCATCAACTTGGCATAGCAATGTCCAGCCATACAAAAGTGGTATCCATACAAGAGCTTCAAGTAAATAGGTACAAAGAGGCTGCATTGTGTAGCCATCAGCCAAGTAGGATAAAAAATAAAGAAAGGGTAAAAACGAAATCTCGGAACTCTCCAGGAGGCTTTTCTATGTTCACATAAACTTGATTTTAGCATACTGTAGAGACATTTTGTTTATTTTTCAACATTGACTCACATTTAAGAAAAACCTCAATACATATAACACCAAACTGGAAGGTCACACACTTCTAAACATCCAAAATTCCCTCCATGTGTCAGCATGTCTTTAAAGAATATATTGTTCTTATGTTGTATGTGTGAATAAGTGAATAAGGTGATGCGCAATTATGAATATCATATATTTAAAATAGTAAACAAACAATCAAAGTTGGAGCTATGTGCATGTTAGTCAATTTCTCCCTACTGATAAAGCTAGATACTGGGATTTCCAACGTCCAGTATTATTGCAATTGTCATGAGCTATTTAATTCAGATGTATAAGGACTAGTTTACATTAATATGTGACATACTAGTTTTCATGGATTACCAATCCTTTTGCTAAGGGGAGTGTATAGTTTAGAAATTAGTAAGACTCCGAAGTGGAAATGTTTGCAAATAAATCAAAGTTGGTAAAATTTGTATTTGCAGCTTTGTTATAAGGAAGTTGATAACATATGAAGCCAACTTAATTTCTATTCCCTAGAACCACTATATAGGAAGTGCAAAGGACTAACAGAAAGCCTCTAAAGGAGGAAAAAGACTTCCTGCACCGCCTATGAGAAATAGGCTGACAAGACACAAAAAGTATTAAAATGTGTCCGACCAGAGGAATGCATGTAGAACCGACTATGAGGGCCACTCACATAAGTTGATGCACTATTTTTTCATTAATGATGATGTTTTTGTGCTTTCTCATTGTGAAGGATTGTGAAAGTTACAACAACTCTCAGTATAGATCCTGCTTACATGGGGTTTGGTGAGATCCATATGTAAGTAGCCTTATCTCTTTAGGCATCTTTACCCTTAAAGAGCCTGATTCCAAGAGACCCACATGCATTCAAAAACTATATCAAGCTTTAGAACGGGTAGAAACAAAGTAATAAAAAGAAATGCTTGCAACAACCTAGTAGGAGACTTACGTACCATACCTTAAGCATTAGCATTGGGATGCTGATAACCTTATTTAGCAAAGGGTAATACTAACATATAGATGTTGTAAACAGAAGTTAGAAAAATACTCTTACGATTTAGCAACCACAAGCATATGAAAGAGCTAGCTGCATATGTGTACAACCTTAATCCTCAACATCTACAGACTCCTATCTTAATCCATGTCAATTCATTAACCACACAGATTTCAAATCATGCCTAATCATCTCATTCTTGCTTTTCTTAGGTCATCATATGTCTCTCTTTATTCCTAAAGGTTAATGCTCTCATAGGTGAATCCACACTTCTCCTCTTAATATGACCAGATGATCTAAGTCTAGTCTCTCTGATCTTATCGTCTATGGGTACAACTTTAACTTTGTCTCTAATAACCCCAATCCTCATCCTATCCAATCTTGTGTGGCCGCACATCTACCTGATCATCCTTATCTCTGTTACTAACAACCTCTAAACTTGGGTCCTTTTGATCAGCCAACACTCAGAGTTGCATAACAAAGCTGGTGTAATAACGATAAGGTAAATTTCGCCTTTTAATCCTACTGTTATCCTTTTATCACATAACACTCCTGAAGTAGCCTTCCATTTTGACCGCCCCACTCTTATCCTGTGGTTAATGTCCTCATTGATATCCCCTTTGCCTTCAACAATCAAGCCTAAATATTTAAACTTCTCTGCCCTTGGTATTAATACCCCATCAACATTGACTTCTCCATTGTCCTCCTCTCCTTCAGTAAAAGTACACCATAAATATTCCATTTTTTATCTATTAATTTGAAACCTTTAGACTATAGTGCTTGTCTCCAATGCTCTAACTTAACATTAACATCACCCCTACTCTCATCAATTAGGATAATATCACCCGTAAAACCATGGTACCTTACCTTGGATCTATTTAGTAAATTCATCCATTCCACAAGTGATAGAAAAGGACTGAAAGTTGATCTCTGATGAAGGTCATATCACTTGCCTTAACCCCCTCGTAAATATCCTTAACACTAGATATTTATAGCTGACACTCCTTTCTTCTCCAAGCACCTCCATAAAACTTCAAGCATTACTCTATCATGGGCTTTCTCTAAGTCTATGAATGCCATGTGGAGATCCTTTTTCATACCCTACACAATTCCATGAGCCTCTTGAGGAGGTGAGTTGCGTTTGTGCTTGATCTACCAAGCATAAAGCCAAATTGGTTCTCTGAGATTGAAATATCCTTACTCAACCAATGCTCAATTACTCTTTTCCATAATTTCATCTTGTGCCTAAGAAGCTTGATACCTCTATAGTTGTTGTAATTTTGAATATCACCTTTGTCGTTGTAGAGAAGGGTAACCGTGCTCCACCTCCGTTCTCGGGGCATCTTTACAGCCTTAAAAATAATATTAAAGAGTTGTACATTAACCACTATAGTTCCTTTTCACCCAAACCCTTCCAAACTCCGACAGGGATTTGGTTTGGGCCTACTCCCTTACCATTAGGCATCCTCTTCAAGGCCTCTATAATCTCATTTTCTCTAATCGGGTTACAAAAGCAATAATCAAGGTTGCCTTCCACACCCCCATGCTCCCTTCTCTGAGAATTCTCAAGTAATTCACCATTAAAAAGCTTATAAAATTACCTTTTCTATCTTTCATTTATTTCTTCTTCCTCTACTAGGATCTTATCCTCTTCATCTTTGATGCACTTTACATTACCCAAGTCCCTTGATCTCCTCTCCCTAGCCCTTTGCTAGCTTAAAGACACCCTTCTCACGTTTCTTGGTCTCAAGTCAATAGTATGACCTTTCATAGGCGATTCTCTTTGCCATTACTGTGGCTTTCTTTGCTACCTTCTTCATAGCTTGGCATCAACCTTTATTAATCACCCTCTCTTCTTTTGTTATAGTATTGATTATAGTTGCATATGCTTCTTATTTTTACTTGACTTCCTCCTTGACCTCATCATTTCACTATCGAGCTCTTGCTATCCTACCTCCTCCTCCTCCTCTAGAAGGACCTAAGATATCGTTAGCCGAATTCCTAATGCACTCTATCATTTCTTCCCACATTTAGTTTGCATCCTTTACTTGTCTCGAACTCCCTTCCGTTTTGAACCTCTTCATAAATCTTGTAGCGTTCTTCTTAGTAAGATTCCACCATCTAACTCTAGGCTTTCTAACACTTCTTTTCTTCTAGCTCAAACTTTTAATCTCTTCATCTATCACTAATAATCGATGTTGAGTCCCCAAATACTCGGTGTCACATTACAATCTTTACACAACCTCTTATTTTCTGCTTTAATTAAAAAGTAGTCAATTTGAGTCATTCCCGTGCCACTCTTAAAGGTCACTAAGTGATTATCCTTTTTCTTAAACAAAGAGTTCACAATCACTAATTCATATGCCACCTCTAAGTCTAGGATTAAGACCCTACCATTCTTTCTTGTCCCATAACTGAAACCTCTGTGGTCATCTTATACCCATCTTCTCTCATTCCAATATACCCATTAAGATCTCCCTAAAGAAAAGTTTCTTGTTCTAAGGCCCACTCTAAATAACCAGGTCCATCTCCTCCCAGAATTGCTTCTTAATATCGTCTGCCAAACCAATCTGAAGGGTTATGTTCCGAAATATACTTAGCGGGACATCACAAGTAAACATTGGCATTTTGGAAAGCATTAAGTTTGTTCAATGATCCTTTATTTTACATTAGTTGTGGCTTTTTGGTGTCTATCCATATTTGCATATTTACATGAATGTTTATGTAGGTGTTATACGCTCAGAAAGCAAAGTTTGAACCTGGGTTTGAGAAAGGTGAATAGACTTTAGAACACAGCAGGCTTTGCAAATACCTTGGGTGTCACTAAGCTTATAGTAGTTATGAATAAGAAGGATGAGGTACTATCAATCGACCAAAGGAAAGGTGTAAAATCTTCTCTTTCTGTGCTTTCCGCCTGATTTCTTGTTTTTGCATACCTATTCTTTGAGGGGTTTATGTGAAGAGCTGGATTTTATGTAACTACCTTCCACATGCACATTAGCCTTTTTCTCACAGTATTAGTTTAACTCCTTTTTTAATAGTGTTTGTTTATTGTTTATTTTTGTTTCTTTGGGTATTGCTTCCAAAACTAGACATAAGATTAGTAACTCTTTGCAATTTTAGGCCACTAAGCCAAGAAGACTAGAAATTCACTGAAAAACTTTAACGTGCAAGTGATTCTTACTCATATTAGATTGGTCTACTGGTTGCCTATGATGTAGCTTTTTTGTGGGCTGTTCTTGGGTTGTAGATTGGTTTACTAGTTTACTCATATTACAAAAGTCAAATAGAAAGTCATTACAACTGTCCCTCACACATCTTTTTGGATGATTTCGTTGGAGAGAAGTAGGAGATTTTCCGTGGAATTAAACCCTATGTGTGTCAAAGATAAGTGGCATAAGGACATTATATTTTGATCATCTCCACTGTTTTCATGGATTAGCGTTCCTTGTGCACCAAAATAATGTAAACCTAGTGCATAAAATTCTTGTTTATAAATCTAGCCATTTCCATGGGGTTGTTTTTCTAACTTGATACAGACAGCATTGGATTGGCTGTGCATCTACCCTCAAGGAATGGAGAAGACAGTAACCTATACTAAGGATAGATACAACACTTTGTGTGTAAACTAACTATGGCATTTGTATCACATAAGTCTAAATCCTGATAGTATTTGCGTAAGAAAGCAATATCATTTTGTGAATGAGTTAACTAGCATATGATTTCAGCAAGTTGTATATACGAATGGGTATTTGGAATATATGCAAAGGTTGTCAAGAAAATTTCACGTAGTAGTTAGAGAGGATATATAAAGCATACTAGCATTGGTACAATTTGATTCTAACATGACTAGTAGAGAAGAAACACATATATCCACTAAACTAATATAAAACCTTGGAGAATCACTCAAACAGGATGTAGCAAGTCAAACTTAAGTAGTCGTATCCCTGACATAATTCCCATCATGACTTTCCTTTGATAAGATATTCATAATTTCCTTTAATGTCTTGAATATTTATATACAGAATATAATAAATGCAGCAATATTACAGAAGAGTAGTTCACTATTAGGTGTTAACTAACTAGATTTTCTGATTTCACCAATGTTAGTTTGTTATACAGTTGAATACGATGATAATTTATATATTTTAATCTAGTTTGTTCTTTGGTTGTTAATAGTCTGTCCCTTAAGGAATGTCATCACATACTGCCCTTCAACCCCCGCCCCCAACTAGGCCCCACCCACCCTCAACAAAAATATATATATATTGAAATTGTCCTCAATGTTATGATGCAGGGTCTTGCACCAAGAGTAACTCACGTGAGCTGTTAGTGACCTCACATGGATTGTTGAAAGTTGTTAGAGGTAGTTACGGTTCTAGCGGGAAGATTAGTTGGTTGCTGCAAGAGTATTTGTAGCAGAAATCATAGCTGAGAAAGCAGGCAACTAATAATACAACATCTTTCCTCTTAATCTTCCTTTTCTCTATCTTCTTTCTATCTTTCTATGATTCAATCCCCTTACAACATCCTCAAGTGGCAATTCTTGCTAAGCTGCTCCTGCATTGTTGTATCAATGGTATCAGAGCCTTGATCCTAAAGATCTTCACCATTCTTGATCTTCGATTGGTTGGCTTGATTCTCCAACTAATCTAGCTAAACACATTTCCATAATTTCTTGAATCCTTGACTATTTGGCTTGTACCGCCAAATAATCCGATCGTAACAAGCGAAATTTAGGATCATTACAAAATTGTGGCGAAGACGAGGAGTAAATCCCAAACTCAATCCCAGTACAATTCGCTTGTCATGGAAAATCAGCTAAGAACACTCCTAGAACAACAGCTAGAGTTGCAAAACCGGAGGATTTCAGAATTACAGGATGAACAGCAGCGGATGTTTAAGCAGATGATGGGGTTACTGTAAAAATAGAAGACTAATGAGGTAAATGTGGGAACTCCTAACTTTGAATTAGGGTCGGGGATAGGAGGAGCAGGGAATGCTTTCAAATTTTTGCCAAAATCGAATTCCCAAGGTTTGATGGGTCTAACCCTAGAAATTGGATTAAGAAATGTGGTCGATACTTCACCTTGTGTAAGGTGCCCGAATCTCAGTGAGTAGATTTAGCATGAATACATCTAGTTGGAAGGGTTGAAATTTGGCTTTCTAGTTACATTGTCATTAAGAAAACTGTGGAATAGGATGACTTCATTATGGATGTCTGTGCAAGATTCAAAGAAGATTTGGGAAGCCAAGTGGTGGAAGATTTTAATAGACTGCAACAGAAGGGGACAGTCGATGAGTACCTCGAGCAATTTGAGGAACTAAAGGCTCTAATGGTTCAACGAACACCAATGCTGCTTGATTTCTTCTTTATAGACAGCTTTGTTGGGGTTCTTAAACCCCAGATGAAACCATTTGTCAAGGCCCTTACCCCTGTGACCTTGGCCAATGCTATGAACCTTCCTAGGCTTCAAGAGGAAGCAATGGAGGTTGGGAAAGCTCCAAACCGACTCCAAACCAACAAACCACCCTTATTACCAACTCTTAAGAGTGTTCCCTCCTCTTACACATTCACTCAATCTCATCACAATACAAGGCACCCACCTACATCAGTTCCTTCAATAAAATCTTCAAATAGCATTACAAAACCTTACAACCAAAGTTTCTGATCCACTAGCGTGATTTCAGCAGCTGAAAGGGCAGATAAGATTGCGAAGGGACTATGTTATTATTATGACCAACCCTATGAGAAGGGCCACCAGTGCCAAATTAAGCGTACTCAACTGTTTCTTATGGAAGTGCCTGGAGTTGGTGGCAATGAATGTGAGGAATTGGAATAAGATGGGCTAGGTGAGGATGCTATGGGATTTGAAATGGTGGAAACAGACCCTTGCATGTCTATACAGGCAATCAATGGGACCCCTGTGTACCAAACCATGAGGGTCACGGGTCATTATGGCAGGAGGCCAATACAACTCTTGATCGATTCTGGCAGCACCCATAATTCCTTGGACATTGAGTTAGCTAAGAAGTTAGGGTGTAAGATGAAGCCCATTTGCATGCAACCTGTCATTGTGGCTGATGGAAGTGAGTTGCATTGTCAGTATGTGTGTAAAAACTTCCACTGGAGACTTCAAGGCACTGAATTTTGTTTAGACATGTTCCTAATACCCTTAGGCAGTTGCGATGTAGTCTTGGGGATCCAATGGCTAAGTACATTAGGAACTATTAAATGGAATTTTAATGAGTTGAAAATGGAATTCAACTTTGGTGGCAAGGGCCATCTCCTAAGAGGGTTGCAGGGCCCTAAGCTGAAGATTATAAAGGGCAAATGGCTACCTAAGGAGCTGAATAATGGAAGCCAATTGTGCATGCTACAGCTGATGCCTCCATCAAATGTTAACTTGCAACATCAGGAATGGCAGTGTTTTTCTATGGATACTGAATTGTCTAATCCTACCTTAAAGGAGGTACTTACCCAGTATGAAGACCTATTTTAAGAACCTTCAGGTATGCCACCTAGTAGAGGAATTTTTGACCATAAAATTCCTCTCCATCTAGGGGCAAAGCCTATAAACATCAGGCCATATAGATACCCTCTCAAGCAAAAAGATATTATTGAGGAATTAGTGCAAGAGATGCTAAATAACGGCATAATACAGTATAGCAGTAGCCCTTTTGCTTCCCCAGTGGTATTAGCAAGCAAAAAGGATGGTTCTTGCAGGCTTTGTGTGGATCACCGAGAGTTGAATAATCATTTGCAACAGGTTTTTAAAGTTATGAGGAACCACTGTTCAAAGGCCAAGAAATCTAAATGCTCATTTGGTATCTCCAAAGTTGAATATCTAGGGCATTTTATTTCTGCCAATAGTATATCAACAGATCCGAGGAAAGTTGAGGCCATTAAGAACTAGCCAATTCCCATCACTGTCAAGGAACTCAGGAGCTTCCTGGGACTGACAGGTTATTATAGGAAGTTTGGTAGAAACTACTCCATCATTGCTAAGCCCTTAAATCAGTTGTTAAAGAAGGGTGAGTTTGTTTAGAATGAAGAAGCCACTTCAGCCTTGAATCATCTCAAGGAGGCTTTGACTACAGCACCTGTACTGGGATTTCCAAATTTCAACAAGCCTCTTGTAGTTGAAACAGATGCTTCAGCATATGGAATTGGGGTTGTGCTAATGCAAGAAGGGCATCCATTAGCTTTCCTCAGCAAGACCTTGGGAACTCGATGGCAAAAATTGTCTGTGTACGAGAAGGAACTGTTAGCTGTGGTGCATGCAGTTCAGAAATGGGAACAATATCTCAGTGGTCAATCTTTTACTATTTTGATTGATCAAAAGAGCCTTAAATGGCTCCTTGAACAAAAAATCTCTACTCCTTTCTAGCAGTTTTGGCTTTCCAAATTAATGGGGTTTCAGTATGAGATTAAATACAGAAGTGGGCAAGAAGATGCAGCTGCTAATGCATTATCTAGAGTTGCTGGTGCTGAACTGTTAGCCCTGGCTCTCACAGCAGTCAATACCAATATTCTGGACCTCATAAAAATGAGCTACAACCTTAATAATCATCTGCTACAACTCAGGGCTCAATTACAGCAAGGAAAGATCATGCATAAAATACAGCCTGTAGGATGATCTTTTGAGGAGAAAGGGAAAGTTGGTGGTTGACCCAGATGAGGATCTCAGACTACAACTTCTTAAGTGGATGCATGATAGCCCAATTGCAAGGCACTCAGGGAGGGAAGCTACTCTAAAAAGGATGCAAAGGTTGTTCTATTGGAAGGGAATGACTAAATCAGTTCAACAGTACATTAGATAGTGTTTAATCTGCCAGAGCTGCAAATCTGATAACAGTACCTCTCCCGGGTTGCTACAGCCTCTACAAATTCCTAAAGAGGTATGGGTAGATGTCTCTATGGATTTTATTAAAGGGTTACCTAAGTCCTTTGGAAAAGATGTGATTTTGGTGGTGGTGGATCGATTTAGCAAATATGCACACTTTGTAGCCTCATCTCACCCATTTACAGCAGCTGATGTGGCCCAAGTCTACCTTAATAATGTTTTTAAGTTGCAGAGATGGCCCCAAAGCATAGTGAGTGATAGAGATAAGGTCTTCCTGAGTGAATTCTGACAAGCCCTATTGTCAGTACAGGGAACCAATTTACTTATGTCTACATCATATCACCCACAAATAGATGGTCAGACCGAGGTAGTAAATAGGTGTTTGGAGGCCTATCTGAGGTGTATGTGATGTGAAAAGACCACAGAATGGAGTAATTAGCTCCCTTTGGCATAATGGTGGTATAATTCCATCTTTGATACTTCAATAGAGCTAACTCCGTATGAGGTTGTCTATAGTCAACCTCCAACCATTCACTTACCTTATATTCCTGGAGAGACAAGGGTGGAAGTGGTTGACAGGACACTACAAAGGAGGAAGGCCATGATTCAAATGTTAAGATTTTATCTCTTCAGGGCACAAAACAGAATGAAAAGCCAGGCTGATTTACATAACTCTGATAGAGTTTTTGAAGTAGAAAGCTAGGTTTGGCTGAAATTGCAACCTTACAGACAACAGTCAGTGCAAGCAAGGGTTTATCAAAAACTAAGCCCAAAGTACTATAGGCCCTCCCAGATTGTGGCTAAGGTGGGGAAGGTGGCTTATACATTGTAGTTACCAACAGCTACTCAAATTCATCACACTTTCCACGTATCTCAACTGAAGGCCTTCAAGGGAGTGCTACCAAATCGGCCTCACATTCCAGAGTGGGTGCAAGGATCTGAAGCTAATGCAGTAAGACAACCGGTAGCAATTTTGGACAAGAAGCTCAAGAAAAGGGGTAATAGAGCTGTGGTTTAGTTCCTAGTGCAATGGGAGGGCCAGTCAGTGGAGGATGCTTCTTGGTGGGATTCTGAAGAGATTGAAAAACGTTTTCCTAATTTCGCAAAAGAAATACTTTGAGAGTTGCAATAGGACTGTCATGGTTTCAAACATCTTAGTTTCAGTTTTGTTTTTTTTTTTTTAAAAAGGGGGAAGGGAACTTGATGCAGGGTTTTGTATCAAGAGTAACTCACATGAGCTGTTAGTGACCTCACATGGGTCGTTGAAAGTTGTTAGATGTTGTTAAGGTTCTGGCATGAAGATTAGTTGGTTGCTGGGAGAGTATTTGTAGCATAAATCATAGATGAGAAAACAGGCTAATAATAATACAACATCTTTCCTCTTAATCTTCCTTTTCTCTATCTTCTTTCTATCTTTCTATGATTCAATCTCCTTACAACATCCTCGAGTGGCAACTCTTGGTAAGTTGCTCCTGCATTGTTGTATCATATTAGTTCTCTCTATAATGCATTGTAGTGGATAAAGAAGCTAATCAAAAGGAACACCATTATTAAGGAGCGACAAGGCGGTGTAATCAGAATTATTGTTAATGACATATGGTTTGAACCCATGAGGAACACTTCAACTAAAGACAGTTAGAAAGACCTCTATCTTTCATGCATCAAGCAAATCTCTATTATTTTCATGCATTAGTAAGCACTTAGACAAATGTACTAGATAATTAGCGCAGGTTTCTAGATCGAATTGCGTACCACTACCCTATTCTGTATGTCAAGGACAACATGCTATCCAGGTGTGAACCCAAGTTGGGAACGTTTTGTTCAAAAGGCTTGCACCTGACAACTCCTAGGAAAAATATTACTCCTATGGGAGGACCAGTAAGCATTGTCACTAACTTTGTATATAATTCTAGTAGGAGTGATGATATGTGTCTTGCCACAGGACACCCTTAAATGTCTTGCCTTATCCTAAATTAACATCTTTTATACTTTCAAACATTAAATTCTGAATTATTACACTTAGTTATAAATGGATAAGCTTAAATATGCGTTGGTTATGCTAATAAAATATTGAATGATACTATAATCGAATCAACCCCATCCACGAGGGCATATGATGCGCATTTTTAAAAATATAGTTAGTTATGGATAAAAAGATTATTTTACACAATTCATAAGTTGTAATATGCTTTTACTATTAAATTATACCATTTTTTTAATTTAAAAACATTGTAATATGATTTTTAGGCTAAAATAAGACACTGTAAAAGTGTCTCTTACCAAGACATTTATCATTTTGCATTCTAGTAGTATGGGCGTCGGTTGAACTAGTTCTATGTGTTGTAACAAAAGCCTTGGATCTGAATATCATCTACACTGCTCTCTAATCTTTTGCCCCAAGAAACATAAATGTAGTGCCCAAAATTCTTGTTTATAATTATAGTCCTTTCTATTTTATTTGTTTATTTATTTATTTGCAATTTGATACATACTAGTACCGAGACCTGGCAAATGGGTCATTCGTATCAGGTACGTGTCGGGCCTTAGTTTGGTTCGGATCACTTTGGGTTCAAATATGTCTGGGTCGGGTTCAGGTTCAGTTCGGCTGAAGTTCGAGTTTGATAAGATAGAAGATAGAAAAGATATTGTAAATATATTGTGAATATTTTATTTTCCTTTGATAACATTTGTTGCTTAGCCAAGAACGTAGGGTTAGGGATATCTCATAGCCTCTCTTGTATATATATTGATCGTGTAATTAGCTATGAAAGGAAGAGAAGAACAGTCGTGAGTTACAGTGCATTATTCCTCCAAATCAATCTCGATTTATCATGGTATCATAGCGTGATCCTCTTCAACCTCGAATAACCTTAATCACGCCTAAGCCACAACCGAGATGGGTGATAAAAAGCCTCCAAAATTCGTGATTGATAGTCAATCACCGTACTACCTCCACCCATTAGATGCACCTAGTGCGATTATCACTGCAATTAAATTTGACGGTAAGAACTATGAGTTGTGGGAGAAAGTCGTGACCACGACATTGACGGCTAAGAGCAAAATAGCCTTCATCGATGGGACAATCACAAAACCAGAAATAAAGAAGGGACAATACTCACCTGAAGCAAATGCGTGGATCATTGTCAACTCGATGATCACGTCGTGGATCCTAAACATGATTGATCCAAAATTGCACGCTAGCATCACGTATGCTGATTCAGCTCAAACAATATGGGAGAACATTCGAAAGAGGCATGCGGTTCCCAATATTCCCAAAATTCATCAGTTAAAAGCTCAGATCGCGTCATGTAAGCAGGGCAGGCTCGAGGTAGTTAAGTTCTTTTCAAAGTTAATGGGGCTTTGGAACGAGCTTGGAAACTATGTGAAGAACCCGGTATATACATGTGAGGCAGTCACTAAATATGCCAAGAAGGTCGAAGATGATAGAATACACCAATTTTTGATGGGTTTTGATGATGGTATGTATGCGAATGTTCGATTGCAAATCCTTGCCCTAGACTCCCTTCCATCCCTTGACAAGATTTTTAGCATGGTTCAACAAGAGGAAAATCATAAAAAAGTAATGACCATACGTGACCAAAGCCATGAATCTGCATCTGCCTTTGCTGCTTCTCATTTTCCAAGAGTTGGGCAATAGGGAGCAGACAGAGTAAGCTGTCGGCACTGTGGTAAAATAGGGCATGAAGAAGCTAACTGTTTTGAGTTAATAAGATATCCTCCTGGCTAAGGAACAAGAGGAGGGCACAGCAGTAGGGGCAGAGGAAGGGGAGGACGAGGAAGAAGAAATCTGGACAGAGGACGTGGTAACAGTACTGGGCGTGAAACAGCTAACGCAGCATATGTCTAAGAAAATAGTGTAACTGTGAGCTGAACTGATGAGTCACGGGCTGGAAATAATGAAGACTTCCTAGCAATGCTTTCCTGAATCTTAGATGATCAGGTACACAAGTTTCTCAGCTTCATTGAGACACCAAAGGATAGCCACGAGCATCTCTCGGGTAAGTGTGACTGGCTTCTGGATAGTGGAGCATCCTTTCACATGACCAAGAATTTGCGTTTGTTGAGTAATGTGGTTGACATCGAACCTACACCTATTGGAATGCCCAATGGAGCTATCGTTCTTACTAATAAGTGTGGCTCGGTAGAATTGAATGAAAAATTGAGCCTTAGTGATGTTCTCTTTGTGCCTAGCTTAAATTGTAACTTAATATCAATTGTGCAACTAATTGAAGATCTCTGTTGCATTGTAACATTCACTCGTAAGTTATGTGTAATACAGGCCCTTACTACAAAGATGCTGATTGGATCGGGTGAGCAAAGAAGAGGTGTTTATTTCTACAACGGAGGTCTAGCAGCTAAAATACAAGTTAATAAAAGCTGTCTCCCGTGATTTTTGGCACCAAAGAATGGGACAACCATTGAACCAAGAATTGTCTTATTTATCTAGTACTATTTCAGGAGTTTTTGGTAGTAATAGTAAAAGAGATCTGTGTGATGTGTGTTTGAAAGCTAAACAAACTCGGTTACCTTTTAGTGTTAGTGAGAATAAAGTTGTGTCGCATTTTGATTTAATTCACTATGATATATGGGGGTGCCTACTTTGTGAAATCCTTATCTGGTGCTAGCTATTTTTTGACCATATTAGATGATGCTAGTCGATGTGTGTGGGTTTACCTTATGAAAGATAAAAGTGAGGCATTTCAACTTGTGAAAGACTTTTGTGCCATGGTCCAAACGCAATTTAAGACAAGGGTAAAGACCATTACAAGCGACAATGGTAGCGAGTTTGTCTCAGGTTCAATGAAAAGGCTTTATGGGGAGCAAGGAATAATCCATGAAACTACCTATGTTGATACACTACAGCAAATAACATAATGGTAGAAAGAAAACACCGTCGTGTGTTAAATTTAGCTAGGGCCCTCAGATTTGAAGTCCAGCTTCCAATCGCGTTTTGGGGAGAGTGTGTGTTAGCTCCAGTTCACATAATAAATAGGACACCTACTCAAATCCTTCATGGGAAAACGTCTTATGGAGCACTCTTTGGAACGAAACCATCATGTGAACACATTTGAGTATTCAGGTGCCTATGCTATGCACATAACCTCTAAAAGAAAAACGATAAATTTGAGGCTTGGAGTAGGAGATGCATATTTTTAGGTTACCCACATGGCTAAAAGGGTTAGAGAGTCTATGATTTGGAAACCGGGGAAATATTTATTAGTAGAAATGTCATATTTCATAAAGAAAACTATCCCTTTGAAAATGAAAAACAAAAAGACATGTTTAAGAATGCGCCACATTAATTGGACCCTAGGAAATTTTGTTGATGAGGCTGGGAAAGAAATAACCGCAGCCTAGCCCACTAAAGAAGCATCAAGTAGTGACATTAGGCCAACCCAGAGCAAGGATCCAAAATCACAGCCTACAGATCAAGGGCTCGTGATGATAGATCCTGGATTCAGCACAACAGTCAGGCCCAACAGATCAAAAATGGGAGGAGATAGGACTGCATCTAACTGCAACCTAGCTGAAAGGGGAGGAGAAAACCGAGGCCCAAACAGAGAATAACCCAGCAGACAAGGGGAGTGCAAGTAATGGACCTCAAATTGGTAATGGACCAGCAGGTGATGACAACCGCTCAAATACAATGGGTAGCGGCCCAGTGGGTGGAGAAGGCCCACAGGATGGTAAAAAATGGGCTCGTAAAACTCCGAGACATCTACAAGACTACATTTGCTAAATGGCGCAACCAAGAAACCCCTCTTCGATTAGCAACCCAATTCAAAAGGTAAATTCAGGTAAACCATATCCCATAACTAACTATGTTACGTGCAACAATTTTTCTAATGCTCATAGACGTTATTTAACTGCTATTACCAAGATTGTGGAGCCCAGGTTTTTTCATAAGGATCCAAAGTGGAGAGACGCTATGGCCAAAGAAATAGAAGTCGTAGAGAGTTGAATCGCACATGGAATATCGTTGATTTGCCTCCTAGAAGAAAACCCATTAATTGTAAATGGGTATATAAGGTAAAATACAACTCCAACGGTAGCATTGAAAGGTACAAGGCTCGGTTGGTGATCTGAGGAGACAAGTGAGAAGGATTTGAGCTCAACGAAACCTTTGGACCATTTGCAAAAATGAGCAGTATAAGATGCTTTCTTTTCGTTGTTGCTGCAAAAGGATGGGAGCTAAACCAAATGATGTTAACAACACTTTCTTGCACAGAGACTTAGAAGAAGAGGTATACATGTCTCTACCACCAGGTTTCAAGACGGAAGCACCTAAAAAGGTGTGTCGGCTCCAAAAATCTCTATATGGTCTGAAATAGGCTCCGCGGAAGTGTTTTACCAAGCTATCTTCGAAGCTTCTTGAGTACAGTTTCGTACGTTGTTATGCCGACTATTCCTTGTTCACTTATAATAAGGGTGCCAAATTTATGGCTTTGCTCATGTATGTTGATGACTTAATATTGATAGGCAATAATGGACAAGTATATGATCAATTTAAGGCATATCTTAGCAGTTATTTTATATCAAGGATTTGGGACCTCTCAAATATTTCCTAGGGATTGAAGTAGCCAGAAATGCACAAGGATTATTTTTGTGTCAAAGAAAGTATGCAGTTGAGGTCGTTGAAGAGTGTGGGCTCCTTGGAGCAAAACCTGTAGAGTTTCCTATGGAAACGAATCATAAACTTGGGTGAGCAACAGGAAAATTTCTACATGATCCCACACGTTATAGATGATTGGTAGGCAGACTCATCTACTTGACACTCACCCGTCCTGAGTTGAGCTATTCAATCCACATTCCTTCCCAGTTTATGCAAGCGCCCAGGGAGTAACATATGGAAGCAGCAAAGCGAGTATTGCGATATCTGAAAGGTAATCCTGGGCAAGGCATTCTTCTGCGGAGTGACTCAGACCTAAACATCTTGGCTTACTGTGATTCAGATTGGGGAGCCTGTCCCATTATAAGGAAGTTTGTTACTGGCTACTTCGTGATGTTACGCGAATCTCCAATATCCTCACAAACCAAGAAGCATACTACAGTGTTATGGTCATCAGCCAAAGCAAAATATTGAGCAATGGCCACAGTGACTAGTGACCTGATTTGGATTAAGTCCTTAACTTCTATGAGGGCTTCATCAAAAATCCTATGCATTTGTTTTGCGACAATCAAGCGGCATTGCACAAAGCAAAGAATCCAGTGTTCCATAAAAGAGCCAAGCACATTGAAATCGACTGTCACTTTGTTCGTGAGAGACTTGTGTGTGGCGAATTGGTGACTAGATACGTATCATCGAGGAACCAGGTGGTTGACATTCTTACCAAGGCCCTAGGCAAGCACCAATTTCTCTTTTTACGGCCTAAGTTGGGCATGGTTAATCCACATGCTCCAACTTGAGTGGGAGTGATAAGATAGAAGATAGAAAAGATATTGTAAATATATTGTAAATATTTTATTTTATTTTGATAATATTTGTTGCTTAGCCAAGAAGGTGCGGTTTGGGATATCTCATAGCCTCTCTTGTATATATATTGATCATGTAATTAGCCATGAAAGGAAGAGAAGAATAGCCGTGAGTTACAATGCATTATTCCTCCAAATCAATCTCAATTTATCAAGGTTTGGGTCACTTTCGGGTCAACCATGTCCAGGTCGGGTTTGGTTCGATTCGAGTGAACTTTGGGTTCAGGTCACTTACAGGTACCATGTTCGGGTCGGTACAGGTTTTGTTCGGGTGGAGTTCGGATCAGGTCTGTTTCGGGTTGTCTACAGTAGCCCGGTTTGGATTAGGTACGACTTAAGTGTAATTTGGGCCAAGTGGGATTTAGTTTAATGTTTGGGTCAACATCGAGTCAAGTGTAAATTGAATCTGATATAAATCAAGTTGGGTTAATCTCGAATCATTGTATATTTTCAATGTAGCCATTTTTAGTTCGTTCCTCTTAGCTTGTATTTAAAAGATAAAAACCATTTAATTAAACAAACTCATTTATTCTAGATTTCTCTTTTAATTCATACGTTAATGATTAATTGATTATATATATATATATAATATTAATGGAAAATTATATGAGCTTAGTTCTAAATTTACCAAGAAAGTTAGTAAATTACAAATACAAGTATACAACTCATTCCTAACTCTATGTCAAATGTGCCGTGCAATTATCCAAGGGATTATGTGTTGTTAAGTCAAGTTTTAATCATCTCAATTGAGTTCATGCGATGACAAAATAAGTGGACCAACCTAATGCAAATTATTTGTCAATGGTCTCATTTTTCAACCCCAATACCGAAATATACTATGAAAAATGAAAAAAAAAGAAAGAAAGAAAATAACGAAATTTTTATTTAGACCCCGGTGTTGGTTCATAACTTCATATTTGTCATATTTGGAGTTGGTAAATGGAAACAGGTTGGTTCAAGTCGACATTTTAGTAATCGAATCAAATTCTTTGCTAGTAAGTTAACTTATCATACAACAAAATTAAAAGATTTGTCTTTGTGAGATTAACTACTTGGTCTGCATTTGCTCAATGGGTCAAAACGAGAAAGCAACAACAATATGAGCATCTGTTAAGTAGCATTACATTTATGTGATTGTGAATGCTCGTTATCGAAACTCAAGACTTGGAATTTAATTATCCAAAATTCAAATAAGTGACATTATTATGAGATCATATGCAACGATACATTCTTGAATATGATTTTGTAGAATTAAACATGTTATAAAGATGATTTAGAATCGTAGATCAGTATTGCGGAATTTTTTTATTGTAATCACATAATGATATTATAAATTTATAATCATAACGTGCATTGCATAATGTCCTTAAGTGAATCAAATAGTAAAATAGAATTGTTAGATCCTAATAAGTTTAATAAATTGTTAATTATACTTATCTTTTCTTAATTCTTATTGTGACAAAATATTTTTTCTCTTATAGTTTTACAGCATATCTATCGAATTAAAAACTTAAGACTATCAACTATTTTATTTTTTCCTCTTAAGTTTTTAGTTGATTTCAATTGTAAAAATTTCCTCTTAAGTTGTTTTTCTTTTCCCACCTAAAATCAACTAATTTGAGTTTGAAAAATTCAAAATTCCCCCCAAAAGAGATGAGACTAAAACCCAAAAAAAAGTTACTACTTATTCGGTTAAAATGAGTCGGGTAAGAATAGGATTGGTTTTAAATAGGGTATGGTTCGGTTCAGGTTCAGATTGTCCATTTTCGGTTCACTTCAGGTCGGGTCACTACGGATCAGGTTTGAATTGGGTCGAGTCATTTCGAGTGTGGGTCATTTCGGGTCGTGCTACAATTCGGGTTTCATTCGGTTCTAGATCGGTTTGCTTCAAATGTTCAGGTCCAAATCGGTTTAGCCCATTTCGGGTGTCAGTTCGGGTATAGATCCAGGTTGTTTGGTTCGGATTTTGGGTCTCGTGTCAGTTTTGCCAGGTATGCAACAATACTCCCATGTTTAGTACTGAAAATGGTAAGCCATAGCTAGGATCTCAGCATTGATGACTTCTATAAACTTGTGCTGCAATTTGTGAGCATAACACTCAATTCTGACAAGATTTTCACAACAAAGTAATAAAAGTTTGTCAATGGATGAACTAGCATATGACATCAAG
>JACYFF010031952.1:69795323-69810415 GCA_017589665.1 Selenicereus undatus | reverse complement strand
AAGAGATCCAAAAGCTCCATGAGTTGGTGAAGGTAAGAATTGAAAAGGCCAATGCAGCATATGAAGCACACGCCAACAAGCATAGGAGAAAGATTGTATTTCAACCTGGAGACTTAGTATGGCTTCACCTAAGGAAGGAAAGATTTCCTTCTAGGAGGAAAAACAAGCTTCTACCAAGAGCTGAAGGTCCATTTGAAGTCTTGGAAAGAGTTAATGACAATGATTATAAGGTTGATCTCCCAAGTGATTATGAAGTCTCTGCCACTTTTAATGTGGCTGATTTGAGCCCATTCTACCCCGATGTTCCTCCACAAGATTTGAGGGTCAAATCTTTTCAACAAGGGGAGGATGATGGGATCCTAGCCACTGAAGATCTTGTCCATGATGATACAAGTCCTACACGCCGAAGAACAAGGTCTCAAGTGAAGAAAATGGCTCAATTATTGCAAGAGAGTGAAGCTAGCACAAACGGGTTCGCTAGCTTCAAAGTGCTCGGTTTTGTGCATTCGATTTCCTAAGCTACATTGTAGCTTATGACTAACATTTTTGCATTTTTGGAATCCTTTTGATGTTGTTTTGCAGGTCCATGCATGAGTTTCAAGTCATAACCTCAAGAGGATTGAAGATCAAGCTCATTTCCCAAGTTACTCCATTTTGCCTCGGTTTTGCATAGTTGGAAACATTCGCTTGGTTAACCCTCAAAACCATTTTGTAACCTTGATTTTCTTTAGGGGGGGAATCCACACATCCTAAAATCCCCCCCCCCCTTTAAAATCCCAGCCATGGTTGTTTTTGCTAAGCTTACAAAAAGCCTCAAAACCAGCCAGCTTTCTCTTGAACCCGGTTCAAGTGAACCGGTTTTCTTTCCCCTCAAACCAGCCGGCCAACCTTCCCTTGCAAGTTGATGGCACACTCTCCAATCTTGGCACACTCTTTTAAGTGTTCTAGTATTGGCTTCCCCTTCAATTGACAACCAATGAAAGCAAGACAAGGTGAAGAATGGTGCTGCACTCTCATTAGCTAGCCGCAATTCTACATGCAAATTTCGGCTATCACATGCTTTTCCTTGCCTTTGCTGATTGTTTAAGTGTGTAATCAAGTGTTTAAGGTTGTATAATTATCCTAGACAATATTTTACTTCATGTTTGTGATGTATTAATTCTAGTTAATCTTTGTTGTACCTTAATTAGCTTAACTAGTTGTATTAGTCACTAAACATTTCCTTACTAGGAAGGAAAGGGGAGGGGGACGTCTATAGCTAAGAAGCCTTGGCCATTTTTGCTGTTTCATAAAAGCACTCCAAGGCCTTAGTTTCATTTCATAACTTGTTGAATGAAAATCAAAGTTTGAGAGCATTTGCTTTCTTCTTTCCAAACTCTTGCTTGCTTATCCTTAATTAGGCCAATTAAGGTGGTGTCCAAGTGAGTCTTAACCTTGATTAAGTGGTGATTATGTATCTTAATCAAGATTAAGGGCCCCAAGCTTGAAGGTTGGTGGTGATTCTATATCCAATCTCAGGTTTAGTTCTATCCTATTCTAGATTCATCTCCATGATTTGCTTAGTGAAGTAATTAGCTTGGATTATAAGTTAATTGCTTTTACTTAGCTAATCTTCCACATCCATTCATTTCCCCACTTCAAATACTCTCTTTCACATCCATTTTCACTATTTACAATTCACCAAAAGAAGCAAAAACCGAAGAAACCTACAAGAGCATTCAACCGTGCTCTTTTCCTTCCCTCACGGTTTTCTGGACAGCAAAGTGGCACGTTCTGATCGTGCTCATAGGCACGACCGTGCCGCCAAGGCCGTGACCCAAACCTAAATTTTCCTCTTCCTTTTGGTGTGAGTTAGCTTGGGAAGTGATTTCCCTTGACACTTACATCAGTCCACCTAGGTCCGATTCTGCTATTGTTTGTACTGTTCCTAGTGGTCCCCGGAACCGGGCTCAGCCATTGCCTGGTCGTCGGCCTTGGTTGCACCAGTCATCAACAGCAGATTGCTCGAACCCTCTCCGTCTCTCTCTGTCATTGTGGTGGCAACGTGGGATGACCGACAGGGTGTGACTGCGGCTGGTTCGCCGGTGTGCCGTCATCGTCGCGCCACTGTCACCTCGCTCTCCCCCCCCCCTTTCTAGTCTGGCTGGCCACGGGGTCGCGGAGGTTGGTGAAGCAAAGCACAGTTAATAAAAACACTAATCTAAATAGTTAGTCCCGGATTAGGAATCCTGATTGTTATAGTCTCCAAGTAGGTGGAGGCCATTGCTAGCCATACCAATGACTTCCGAGTGGTAGTTCGACTCTTCAAGAAGGTAATCCTCCCTTGTTTTGGAGACCCCCGGGTCCCCATTAGCGAAAATGGTGCTCATTTCATTGAGAAGAAACTTGAAGCTTCGTTGAAACAATATAAGGTGCATCACAAATATGGGTTTGGCTATCACCCCCAGGCGAGTGGCCTAATGGAGATCTCCAAACGAAAAATCAAGATTGTTTTAGAGAAAACTATTGTAAGATCAAGAAAAGATTGGGCAAACAAGCGCAATGATGCTCTATGGGGTTATTGTATGACTTTCAAGACTCCTATTAGCACTACACCATTTAGATTGATTTATAATAAGCCATGCCACCTCCCCATCAAGTTAGAGCACAAGGCCTATTGGTTCATCAAGTTTCTTAATTTTGATTTGAAGACCGTGGGAGAAAAGAGGCAACTTTAGTTGAATGAGCTTAAAGAGATTCGCTCCGATGCTTATGAAAGTTCAAGAATTTACAAGGAGACGATGAAGAGGTGGCATGACAAGCATATCCTCTAGAGGGAATTCAAGGTTGGTGATTTAGTCCTCCTCTTTAACTCAAGGTTTAAATTATTTCCAAGCAAACTCCGTTCGAGGTGGTCTGGCCCTTTTGAGGTGGAGAAGGTCTTCCCATATGGCGCTATTAAAGTTGGGATGGAGGCCACATGCACTTTCAAAGTGAATGGATCGCGGCTCAAGCATTACATTGCCGATGAGCCGATTGATGGGAAGGTCACCCATGACCTTCTCAACGAAGCTTCCTCTTAAAAACCATTCATGGTCAAGCTCATGACCTTAAAAGAGCACATATCAGGAGGCACCCTAAACCCTCCACTTGACTTTAGACTCAAATAAGGAGGAGTAGTTACCCAAAAATGAAAAAAAGAAAAAGAAAAAATTGGAGTGCTTGAAACAACCTAGGCAACCTACAGGCCGTCAGCTGTGCGACAGCCACCGCTTGAGATTGCAAGATTGAGAGCAGAAATCCAGGGAATGGCGATGACAACCCGTTGCCAGCATGATAGGTCGTTGCTAAGTAGGCGACGACAGGCCGTCATCTTGCCTGCGAACCCTTCTTTTCCCCCTCTTTCTTTCCTCTTTCTTCATTTGTCCTTCAACCATCCCTAAACCCACACGACTTTCTCTCTCTAGAAACCTCTTCCAAGCTCCACCACCACCCTCAAATCCACCACTCTCCCACTCAAATTTACCACCATTTTCTTCATTTTTCACCTTTTCTTACTTATTCTTCCATTAAAATACCTTCTTTCTTCACCACTCACTCAAATCCTCACCACTCAAACCCTAACCGTCAAATTTCGCACTCTCAAAATCCGGCCACCTGACGAGTTTTTTGGCCACTCCCTTGCCAGAATTTGCTTCCCCTCTCTCCAAGCTTCCATTTGACTACCTCTTTGCACCATTCCCTCACCACTTTCTCTCTCTTCAACTTTCCACCTCCATTGAAGAGTTCTTAAGTTTCAGGAGAGAGAAAGCCTCATTTTTTAGGTCTAATTGCTACATTTTGGTGCTTTTTTACTGGTGGGTATCTCCATCACCCACTTGGATTGCTTGGTTTTGGGAGTGTTTGAAGCGTTACAACCATTTGGAGTTTGAGGACATTTTGGCTCATTTCAAACATGGAAAAGAAGACTACAACATCTAGTCCTCCATCATTAAGGGCATCTAAGCGCGCTAGTCGCTCCCACCTTCTTTGCTAATGTGCCTCCAATCTGGGTCCGAGCAGCCTGAGGCAATCGCCTTACTCCCCCTCATGTTATTAACAAGTACGAGCTTCAATTCGGTCACCAAGAGCACATTGCTCGTTATGATCCCATTGCTTGTAGATGAATAACTGAGCCTAAGCATATTGATTTTGGCTTGTTGGGGAGTCTTGGGAGATAGCTTGAATGAATTGCTTGAGGTTGCAAGTTGGATTGAGTACATGAAAATGGATAAACCCGTGTGTGAGAGGTTGTATTGCGAGTATATGAGTTCTATCATGGTCAATTGGAATACCCTGTACCAAAACCAACCTATGCACATTCAATTTTGGATTTTCATTAGGACCTTTAAGCCTAGCGGAATTTGATTGCCGCTTAAGGCTCCCCCATGGCTAACACTATATTCACAAGACACAAAAGTCAAAGCAAAACCTGATAAAGTAAAGTTTTCCTTTTCTTGTGTATCCTAAATCATGAAAGTTTTGAAATGGGAGCTTTTATCCTCCATCAGTAGGCCTCTCAGGCTTCTGCTCCAAAATCCCCTATCACCTGCGATGGCATTATTTCCGCTATTGCATATGCTTAGGAATTGGAGTATCTAATTAGGCAATTAGCTCCGTTGTTACAAGGGGGCAACTAGATTTAGCCACTTGTATCAACAAGAAAATATTCAAAATTGAGGGTGGCCATGTTTTTGTCAACCACCATGGTCGACTCCTTTTTCCCCTCCCTAACCCCACAAGAACTACTTGTTTTGACCCCTCCAATTGGATGTATGATGATGACTGATATGGAGACAGATAAGGATGACCCTCAACCCCAAGGAGGGCACGTCGTTGGCGATGAAAGAGGTGCTTGGAGTTCTAGGGCCCGGACCGTACCACCTGAGCAGAAGAGGTATGACCCCCCTTTGACTAGGAGTCGCACTAAGGCGGATTCTTCGGGCTTTATTAAAGGCTATTTCTACCAGCACGTGGATGATCATTTCTCTTGCCTCAACTTGAGGCTCAATGCAATTGATGAGTGTCAACAAAATTGCTCCCCCAAGAAATGGAGTTTGATCGCCGGGAGCAAAACTTGGAGCACCATGTCTAGTACACATACGAGCACCATGGTTGGCCATACCTTCAACCCGATTGGAGGCCTAGTGACCTTGCCGGCCCTTATTGATGGTTTCTAAGTCCCCCCCCCCGCCCCTTTTTCCCTTTGATTCCCTTAGATGATTATACATTGGGGATAATGCATGTCTTAAGCATGAGGGGTGAGCTAGCAAGCTCATGTTAGGGGAATTATGTGGTGTGAGAGTTCGTGGTTTTGAAATGGGTTTTTCTTGTTATCATTGGGGTGAATTTCTTGGGAATTATAATGATTGAGGAGTGATTGGCTAGATTGAGAGGTGTTTATGCTTGCACATAGTAGTTCACTAGAATAGGTAACCCATTTAGTTGCATTTTAGGAATCATTGCATACTTATGACTTGCATAAGTAGCATATGCAGTTTAGAGCATGTAGATTCTTTAGTCCTTGAGACCCTTTTAGCTTAACTTGGAGGGACTTAGCTAGTGGTTAACTCATACGGTAAATAGATGTCACTGGTATGACTTAAGCCATGAGCTTTGAGCCTTCACACGACCACTCATTTTTAGTGGTTTTTTTCTCTTCTTCTTGTGTGGCTCACCATTGATTGCAATGCTAGAACTTGGATTTGTCCTCTCAAAAACCACATTAGGCAACACTTATCATCTTATATGATTGAGGCATTCCTTGTTATTTTATGCCACACAACCTAAAAGCCCACCTAAATGATGTTTAAACCCTTTTGCTCACCGACATTGAGCCTTGCCCGTCTTTGTTGTTTCCACACTGATTTCACCCTTAGCCTATTTACATTTCCTACACTCATGCCATAGAGGTTAGTGGAGCAACAACAATACTTTTCATGATTATGAGGTTTATTTTTTGAGTTGGAACATCTTTGGGTGTATGTTGTAGAAATTTGTGTTGAAAAGGGAAAGAAGGGAAGTCGGAATATCGTTAACTAAGTGTATAGCATCAAGTTCCTTGTTTTAAGCTTGCTTGAAAAAATAAAAGAAAAAAAAGAAGAAAACTTTTGAAATAAAAGTGGAAAAAAAGAAGAGCAAGCCTTTTAGCATGCAAAAAGAAAAAAAGAGAAATCTTGAGCAAATAAGATGCTTGGCACGATGATTTGCATTCCAAACCTAGTCGACTCCCTCCTTAAGTGTTCAAAGTGGGTCGTAGGTGTTGTTGATCGGATTTTGAGGGGGATGGAAAAATAAATTAAAAACAAAAGAAATGATACCTCAAATACTCACGATTGTCAGTCGTAGTATTTTAAGGGTCAGTCCACAGGGAAAACACGTGAAATTATGGTCATTTTAAAATAAAAATAATTAAACTAATTAACTAATTAAACTAAGTGGATTTATTTAAAGCAATTTAACAACCAAATTCACTAAACTCATCTAATCCTAATTCATTAAACCATTAAACATTAAAATAAACTAATTAACCAAATTGACTAAACCTAAACTAATACTTGTATTAATTGACCAAATTAACTAAACTTAATTAATCATGGTTTAAAAACTAACAACCTAATCACTTTTATTATACTAGAATTAAACTTCAAAATGTTGATGAATAATTAGGCAATAGGGAGGGGGAAGAATTGAAGCTAACCTCAAGGCAGAACAACACTCGACAGTAAAAAAACAGGGGAAGCAATTCGAAGCAATCTAGAACGAAGAATACTTGAACAGAAACTTCAGCAAGGGAAAGCAATTACCCAGAATCAGAGCACCATTATTCGTTTCTCAGCTATTCGAACAGCAAGGAACAAGGGCAAACCATCAACAGAATCGAACCCAACCAGGATTCGAGCAGGGGAATGGGGGAATCAACTGAAATTGAGCAAAATTCGCAACCAACCTTCGCAAAATTGAACTAAGAATTATGAACTAACACTCACATACTCGAATTTGGAATTTAATTACATAAAACCGAACCCTAATTACCGAAATTTGAAGGCACAAGAACACGAATCAACATTCGAAGTTGAACTGAAATTTGAAAATGAAATTGAAACTAAACGAAATTTAAACAGAATGAAACCTAATCTACTCCTAATTCTAACCCTAATTTTTTACCTAAAACTCGACTTCCCTCTCAATGGCGTCGCGGCTCCTTGCTTTTATACCCGAACTGCTCTTCTCTTAACCGTCGATCTATGGTGTTGCGTGGACGATGGCGATGATACCCAGAGACGGGGTTGTCGTGGCTGGTGGATGAAAGGGACAGCAAGGGTGGTGTAGGTGGCTTCGGGGTTTCGGGAAAGGGGGTACGTGGATGGTGGAGATGGTGGGCTGGAAGAGAGGGAGAGTGATGACGAGGTAGAGAGAGAAGGAGGAAGGAGATGGCAGAGAGGGCTTGGGTGCGCGAGGGAGCAGGGTTCTGAGTGGACGAAGAAGGGTATCGGGTTCTAGGGTTTGGGGGTCGGGTTTCGGGGAGAAGAAGCAGGGGAAGAAAGAAGACGAGGAAGAGCACGCGAGAAGGGGAGGGGATAAGTGAAACCGGTTCACTGCTGAACCGGGCCGGTCTGGTTTACTGGACCGGTCTGGTTTTCTTTTTTTCCTCATGGCTGGTTTTTCTTGCTTTTTAGCCCGGTTCTTCAGCCTTTGAAAATTCTTCCTATTTTTTTCCTTGCTTTTTCCGCCATTTAAACCCATTTTTCACCTTTATTCAAAATCTGCAAAATAAAATAAAATTAATTAAAAACCCTAAAAATATTATTAAAACAAGCATAAAATTGGTGGAAAAGTACCTTAAAAATATCACATTTTTGGCTCAAACAGGTGTGAAGTAATGTTTCGCTTCCATCCCTTTATTGTGGAAAGTGTTTTTTCTCCCTAGCCCTAAGGCTATTTAGCTGCATTTATCCCAAAAGATCTTCCCCTTTCACACCCTTAGCGAGGAACACCATTTCAACCCTTCCAAAGCCCTCTTGATTAAAGGGCATGCATTTTTGCCCCGATTGGTGGAGGATGAGGACCCTTTTAAGCCTATGGTTTTTGCATGATTGGTTGAGGAATGAAAGTATACAAGAATATATTTAAACACTTGGAAAGGGAATTCCAGTTGACCATAAAGTAAGGCTTTCCTCGGTCTCTTTTACCGGCCATTAGCAAGCCACCTCCTTTCTTGCCTTCAGAATCTCACTTAGTCTTGGTAAGTGTTATAAGGCAAGGTGATCCCTCGAGAGTTTCATGTCTATCTCGCTACCTTGCCTTATCTTTGTTACTTCTTGATTGTGTGACTTTGTTGGTTGGTTAGCCTTTATTACCATGCCTAAGAAGGGTGCTTAAGGGATCAATTTCCCCATTCATGTGGTGCCAAGCTAAGTTTGCTTAAGGACAAGCAAGAGCTAAGAATATGAGAGTTGATAGACCTCAATTTTGATTAATCTGTTATCCTCTTTTTGGCTCATTTTCCCAAACTCTCCTTTGATTTAGAGGGATTTGAACGAGTTTTGCCTCCCCTTGGGTCATTTCCTTGTTTAATCTCCTTTTCAACTTTTTGCAGGTGTTTTCCAAGTTATTTAAGTGAGAGGGGCAGCTAGTACATGGAAAAAGGCAATGCAAGAGTAAAGATAGTCATGCAAAGGCCCGAGGGAAGCAAGAGAGCATGAAAAAATGAGGATTCAAGGGTCCAGGACAGGCGACGACGGTAGCACAATTGTCAGCCAGGCCTTCGCCTGCCTACAGGAGAAGCCCCAAGTTGCATGAGGTGGCGTCAGCTGGTCATCACCGTTGCGATACACCATCGTCGTTGCCCTTTTCTAGTTTTTTAGCCTATGAATACCCCGTTTTGCTTAATTTAAGGATTATGCTTAATTTCTCTTATAAAAAGCACTTTAAACACTTTCTAGATTTGATTTAGGGTTAAGGCAAGATTTGTATTCTTGGATTACTGTTGATTGAAGACTTTGAATACTTTCATTCTTCATTCCATTAATCTAAGTTTGTTTTTCTTTCACTCTCTTTCCCTCTTTACTTGGTTTCTGCTTAGTTTGTTCAATGATGCTTGGTTGTGATTGTTGGATTGTTACAATAATTATTATTGCGTAGTTTTCCTTAACTTGGGTTGGGAATTAGGAGCTAGGATGGCATAATAGGCTTGGTGTGACATTGTCTTACTTTAATTTTCAAGTTATTTAGGGGTCTCATTCTCTACATAATAAGTGTTCGATGAAATGTCCGAAGGGACATTCCATCCAATTCTTGGGGCGAATAACCACACTGAGAGGCGGGCTTGCATACTAAGGTTACATTTACTCTCCGAAAGGAGGTTCGGACAGTCCTAAACGAGCCAATCACCCCCTTACGATCACTCGTGAATTAAGCCATGTTCGAGAACCCATGCCCTGCATAAATAAGTAGCCACTAGCAACTAATCCCTCGACCCAAGTCCCTCTCTTATTGAATTTTAGACATCTATTCTGCCTAATTTTTACTTCCTTCTCTCTCAAACTTACCCTTCACCCCGCTAGATTCAATCCAATCACTAAGTTAGATACTCTAAGTTTTATTCTTAGTGGACGACACCACAGGTACATGGCAATAAACTGTTCACTTGTAGTACAAATTTAAAGCTCATTTCCAAATGAACAAACAATTAACATCAAAGAATTCATTTAGAATTGCCCCCTTGGTTTCTTTAGCAAGAAAACAAAATTTAACACATAAAAGGCAAGAACATCTACTTAAACCAAGCTAAGGACTTATAAAAAAAAACAATTGCTTTCCAGGAAATTCATTCGGGTTTCAACAAGCCTTTTTAAAGAGTACAAGCACTTTTCCAAACCTTTACATAGTCTTCAAACGAAGAGTTTTCAACTCATAAAAGGTGACGAAATCTCTTTTTGGGCATTGGATTCACACACTAGTGCTCTCACTAAATGAGTAATAAAACCTACGACTTTTGGTATCCCTGGGGCCTCCCAAAGTCGATGGACTCCTCCCTCGTCAAGGTAGTCACATTTAGGATCCCGCTCAATTTAGGATCCTTAAGTTTACTCCCAAGACTGAGTCCTTTACAATTAGCACTATCCTTCGAGCCCAAACATTTCAAGTGCAACACATTTTCAAGCACTTAAGAATAGTTCACATTCATTAAAATGAACCTCGGGATAACAAGTGTCAACCACTAGGAAAAATAGTAGCATATGACTCAAGAATGTCATAAAACTATACTTTTCTCAAGAGACAACCTTGAAAACCTTTAAAAGCATTATAATCAGCAATAAGCAATCTCAAATACTTGCTTTCATTCAATTCGGCAAGCAAACTACTTAAGCTCAGTTAATTAAAATGGGCATTAGAACATGCACAATAAAACATATGCTCTTGAGTTCAATTTGAAGAAATGAACGATCACAAGCCTAGACCCTGACTAACCCACAAAATATATACCTTAGGAGTAATAGCCACACAATACTCTTACTTGATATCTACATATTAAGCACACATGACTCAAATAGCAAGCTAACTCTTGCTAAGACCTAGGCATTGAGGGTACTAGGCCGTTACATTCTCAGTTAAAAACTTAGCATCAAAGAATTCATTTAGAATTACCCTCTTAAGTTCTTTTGGTAAGAAAACAGAATTTAATGCATAAAAAGGCAAGAACATTTACTTAAACCAAGATAACACTTATAAGAAAACAATTGCTTTCCACGAAAGTCATTCAGGTTTCAACAAACCTTTTTAAAGAGTACATGCACTTTTCCAAACCTTTGCACTAACATATTCCTCAAACGAGGAGTTTTCCACTCATAAAAGGCGATGAAATCTCTTTCAGGGCATTGGATTCACACATCAGTGCTCTCATTGAGTAATATGACCATGATTTTTTGTATCTTCAGGGCGTCGCAAAGTCAATGTATTCATACCCTCGTTAGGCTAGTCACATTTAGGATTCCTGCTCAATTCGGGATCCTAGGTCTACTCTCGAGACCGAATCCTTTACAATTAGCACCATCTTCCTAGCCTAAAACATTACAAGTGCAACTCATTTTCAAGCACGTAAGAATAGTTCACATTCATTGAAATGGACCTCAGGATAACCAGTATCGACCACTAGGAAAACTAGCCATATATGACTCAAGAATGTCATAAAATTGTACTTTTCTCAAGAGACAACCTTGAAATCCTTTAAAAGAGTTATAACCAATTGTAAGCTATCTAAAATACTTACCTTCATTCAATTTGGTAGGCAAACTACTGATGTTTGGTTAATTAAGACGGTCATTAAAACATGCTCAATAAGAGATATGCTCTCGAGTTCAAGTAGGTTAAGCTTACTGCTCCTAAAGACCTTTCCAGCAAATACAAAACCTGCAATTCGATTCCATGCATAGCACACACATAATACGTATGGTCCATAACAAAATGGCAGAGTTGAATTGTGATGGAGCTGCTGCTTGGCTCACCGCCCCGATCCGATCCAAAGTCTGAACCACCCAGCAGCATCTCCTCCTCCTTCAATCCCTATCCAGCTACTATTTAAATGGAAAGGTGAGTCATCTTTATATCTCCCAACTAAACAAATCGATTGAACACGACAATTCATAACACCACCCCAATTAAAACTCAAATACCACAACCACTCAAGTACAATCAACAATTCACCTAAGTCCTGCCATAAATCACTCCCAATCTTTATCCTCAATAAAATTTGAACTATACACTGACCAAACCCTAATGTAGGCATAACTAATCACACTCAACAGCAAGGTTTAAAAAATCAATTTGAATCTAGTAATAGGTTACAGATGAAGAGTACCCACCTTAATCTAAGCTAGAGGACTTTATTACTGGGCTAAATATGCAGATTTGAAGCTGGGTTTGAGTCTCATTGCTACCCTCCAACTGCTGGTCGTGCCTTCTCCTTCCCGAACCACTGCTGTTTCTTTCCCCCCTCTTCTATGAGGCATTGCTGCTGTTGTGCTATTGGCCTTCTTCCTCCCTCTCCCACGCTCATCTCCTCTCTCTGATTCGCTTTCTAACTCTTGATCAAACAGTGAAAATCAATGGAGGTGAGATAGGGCAGCTAGATGGCGTGAAAATTAGGAAGGAGCGGTAAGCCTGGCGTTGCATCGTGATTTTAGACTAGGGGGTTGAGGTATTGAGGAGTGTTGCCTGTTGTCATAAGGTTCCAGATTTTGGAAATCTGGCCTGCCACGTCAGTAAAAGTTCCACAATTTTGGAACTTGCATTCCATCACTTCTCCAATAAATGGAACTCAATTTTAATCATTCAATAAAAATATTTATCATGGATTCACCTTATAACACACTACATATTTTTTAAATCATTTAAAAATTATATACTTACTTCAAAAAAAAAAAACAAAAATATTTTAAAAACATGAACAGTGATACGCGGGGAGACACACACAGGCGTGCTGCCCCGCGTGTCAAACGCGTTTCCCTTCCACTGCCAGCTCTCCTTCGCCATGCAAGTCACACGCGGGCCCCACGTGTTTCCACGCGAGGCACCGCTGCTAGTGCTCTAAGGCTAAGAAAGAGGTGCTAGAACCTAATTAAACTGCTTGTCACTTCCCTTTTTTTTTGGCTCAATTCACTCGACCCAAAAATAAACTTCGCCCCCAAATATGTTGAGCCCAATGATTTCGACACCAAGTGGCCCAATTCAGCTTCGCTACTTCTGCGTAATCCCAACTCAGCCTAATTTTAACTAAGTTCAATAATTCCATGTAATCGCATAAAAATAATCAAGAAAATCCTAAAAATAAAATCGCACACATGGCACAAACTAGACAAAATGGATAGCAGAATTCAAACCTCCGAGTAAAGCTTAATAATTTTTTTTCAAACAGAATTATTAATTTACTAGTTAGCTAATAAAGTTATAGCTAATTTAATTAACATGTACAATTAATGACACACATAGCCTTAATTAACATGTACAATTTTGCCTAATGTAGCTAATTTAATAGATATAGCTAATAAAATTAATAATCTACTAGTTCGCTCGAACAAGAAATTTTTTGACCATTACACTCTCGTCCCCTTAAACGAATTTCGTGCTCGAAATCCCATAATTGATGTTCAGTAAGACACAGGGTTCACACACATGGCACACACTAGGCAACATGGGTTGCAGAATTCAAACCTCCAAGCAAAACTAAATAATTTTTTTTCGAAATAGAAAAAAGAGAGGGTTACAGTATCCAGTCTCCTTCTCGCCCATTTTCTTTAGGCGTCTACTCACATTATTAAGGTGCCAAGGGTAAATCGCGTAGAAGATGGGCAAATGAGTTGGCATGGATAACCATATTAGACTGATTTTAAATGAACATCAACTTTTAAATCTTTATTCAAGCAATACTAGCATCCTAACCACTATTCTATGCTTACGCATCAACAAAATCTAGTGTTTAAAGGATTTTCATGTATGACAACTTACACAGAATTGTTTTAAGGCCATATCAAGGCGGTCAACTCAATTTAGTTCATTCTAAAACATGAGGAGATCAAATCATTTTAGAATCAACTCAGTTAGCTAGGGCTTTCATATCATAACAAAGTAGTAAGGACATTGCATACCATCAGACAACATCACAAGAATAACAAAAACACGCAAAACGACACATAAACTTGCAACGACATCATATAGAACAACTCAGTACTCTAAAATCAAGAATAATCAACAACATCAATCAATATTACATGTATGTAATGTGCAAATCTTTTGAGCAATGTATGGAGCTATCAATTAGAAAGTAAGAAACAACCTAGAAGGAAAATCGCATGATACGGATGCAGGCTAATAAGCAGTGGGGTCCAGTACGGTGCTTGTAAGCATGATGTTTCGGGTGGAAATCAGTTACCTGGGCTTATAACTTTCATGGAGGAGGGAAAGCTTCTAAATACTTACTTTGCATGTGTCCATTTTTAAAACAGTTGCTCAGGAAAATGAGTTATAAGGCATAGCATGGTACACATATCTCTCCAACTAACAAGACAAAAAATCTCCAACTATAATGCATAGTCATGAGAACAACATGCAGACAAGGTAATCACAGTGGCTTAGCTAACCTAGAGTTCTATCCTAGAATCTCTATATGGCCAAATTTTCTCTAAATCACGAAAATGTATAAGTTAAATGACATGTCTATATACATGACTCTAAGCCCTTTACACTCCTATTAGAATGTCACACGTATATTACATAACACCACCGAGCTATACAAGATCATGTGCTTCAATAAATCACAGTAATAACCATGTTTCACAATTTAATGATCTAGTAATACGTCATAGACTCCAATACAACCATGAGTGCACCTAGCACATTATTTGATCCCTTGAGAGGCCCATGGGCAGCACATATCCATGTAAATGTAAATCCTAGGTGTAAATAATGGTAGTATGCACAATGGCAGCATGATGACTTGGTAGTATGTAATGGCCCAGTATTCATTCATGTTTAATTAATTTTAATTTTTGTATTATACATATAATTATGATAATAGGGAGCAGTGAGCCGCTCACTGTCTCCCTTTTACGACTAATCAGAGCAACATAGAATTTAAAAATTTTCGACATTACGAAATTTTCTTTCATGTCTATGAAATGTCGAATAATTATATACATAAGATATGAGTTTTTTTCAATAAGCATATGTTACCCTAGACGAGGTTGGGGATTTGCCGAGTTATAATAATTTCGTAACAATTAAGAAAAGGAATAATTGGTAACAAATCGGTGTTGGCCTAGTGTGGGGCTGACACTTGCACAAGTGGATGATATTTTGGTTAGAGATAAGCTTGTATTAATGGTGACTTGACCAAGTAATTATCAACAAAACCACAAAAAAAAAACCACCTTAATATTTTGGGAGACTGCTGCCCAGATTAGTAAGTGGGAGTTCAAGGGTCCCTCAGCATCAAAGAAAAAAAAACGGCAAAGAAAGGAGAGGGAGCGGGAGCCAGAGAGCCAGAGACTGCCCAGATCGACGCCCCCCTCAGCATC